>CM076908.1:26965319-28165319 GCA_039519145.1 Kokia cookei
TTTTTATTTTTAGTTTCGAAACGAGATTGTAGAAGTTCACATAAACATTCAAGGGGTTTTTCCTGATAGATTGCTTAATACAATTTTAGTTTCTTTTTCATTTGATTCTTCATTTATATGTTTTCATATATTATTTTGTTGATGAATAAAGAAACCATGAGGAACTAATTCCATTTTGGGGAATTAGGGAGTGGACATATGAATAATTAATTGTTATTTTATAGGGGTTTTACCTTTCGGATCAACTGTTTGGGAAAGGAAGAACGTTGAACAAACACTAGGCTTGACAACCCTAGAAAGTCATCTAGGAGAATGAACCCAAAATTGATATTGCTGATCCATGAACACTTTTTCCCCAAACTGATTTAGATTGTGACATCTAGCGATAAGTAATCTCTATCGACTTGCTATGCCGGCAGAAGATCGAGAGATCCAACTTAGGTAGTGACTAGTTGATTGGAGGAAAATCCCCAAAACCCAACAATTGAAGAAATCATATGGAAATGACCTAACTTCCCTAAAGTCGTTTATAAGATTTTCTACAACTTAACTTTTATTTTATTTTATTTTATCTTTTAATTTTTATGCTCTTGAAACACTCTTTTATTTTTCTTCGTACTATAAACCCTAAAACAAGTACTAATTAATTTTATTCTTTGCAAGGATTTTATTTACTATAACTTTACGCCTCCTTTCAGTACGATCCTCGGAATACTACCAAGTATGCCGTTGTAACACACTATATTTACAATCTGACCCGTATACTTATGGAAAGTTGAAATCTACATCGAACGGGAGTACATTTGGGGGAGGTCCAGTTGTTGGCGCCGTTGTTGGGAAGCAAACGCTTTAGTAAATTTTATTCTTTCTTTGTTAATAAAATAATTAGAAAAAATTTAGGATATAGTTACGATTTAACCATACTAACAATTCTCTATTTTTTTTCAGATCAATTACTTTTAATCAACATTCCCATAATATTTTTTTAGGCCATGGATGACTACTATTATAAGTGGTCAAATGAGAGGTACAATTATGATGATGACATCTATGAGGATGGATATTACGAAGATTAGGAGATCGTGAAAAATAAAAAAAGTGTTCATGATAGAATGGAGCCAACATGTAAATGAAGCATCTACACACCAATGGAGTAATGATCAAGGTATTGATACAATTGAACATCCACATAAGCCCGTTAGTAATTTATATAAGGTAATTGAAGAAAATCATGTCATGCCTAATTATTTAAACGAGCCTCCTTCTGATTTTGCAAAAACCACCTCTAGGGTTTCATCAAGAATATTAGATAAGAATGTTAGGTATGTCTAAGGCGTTACGCTTAAGGGAAGAGGTTGTGCATGATGTTTCCAACCTTGATCTAGAAAATTTTGAATTTGGCCATGATGAGAATTATGGTAAGAGTGAATCTGAGCTTGTAGTTAAATATCATGAAGAGGAAATTGAACATACTCTAAGTATCGAAAACAAGCCTCAATCTCGTGATGAATCAGTTCCTACGAGTAATTATGATTACCTCGATTTACGAATTGTGGGTCTTTAATCAAGAACTATTATCTACAAAGATACAGGAGAGAAGTTGGAAATTGAAGAATCTATCAATCAAGGGTTCAACCTTAGAAGGGACATAGCTATGACATGCAATGCCTCTGTTTCAAAACAAATTCCCAGAGAAATCAACAACACAATGGTTTTTCATATGCTTCAGATAACCGAAAAGATTTTCCTTTATGAGTCGTCACTTTGTTTTTCAGATGTCAAGGTAATTAAGCCCTCATTAAAAAGGGAAACAAATTTGTAGGGTGTTCAAACCCTTCAATGGTTCCAAGAGCCATGCACAGAGACACTATTCAAGCCTAAAGGGATATGTTGGGGATTGGTATATGATCCAATTGAAATAGAGATGGATCTTAAACTATTGTTAATGAGAGTGTAGAAGAGCCAATACACTTTCTGGACATAATAGAGAAGGTGCCAACCGAAGAAGTCGGGGACTTTGATTCATTCTCATCCAACAACAGTAGCAAGGTTCGAGCAACCAAAATTTCATATGATATGGAAGGGAGAAAGCTCGAGGCAATAATACCCCAAAAAATAATTTAAGATTGGCTCAAATTTAGTACCAAATGGCTTGAAATGTGGATGTCACGTTGGTCGAAAATAAAGCAACATCATTAGACTCGATCGAAGAGGTTGGTTTTTATATATTAATAATGGAACAAATGACGAACCAAAGTGTTAAGAACCAATTGGAAGTTCTTCTACAGTGGCAACACGGATCGTCTCTATTTTTAAAGAACTTTTATTCCTTAATTGAATTTTTGTTAGTTCTTTATTATTTATTTTATTTTTCGTTTATTTTATAATTTTTTATCAAGTTTAGTTTTTCTTTTCTTTTCTTTTAGTAATTAATAGGAAACAGGGGTATATTGAGACACACCATCTTCTGTGTCGTAACAAAGGTGGCAGAATCGAGGAAAAATAGGACGAATGCTGATGTCGGTTTTATACCTAGCTGATTGAACTAATTTTCACACTTGAGGAGCTTGAAATTAAGCATTTTATTTATAATTAAATAGGATTTTACTTAGTTTTTACCTTTGAATAAATTGTGAAAACCAAGTGCTAAAAGTTACCTTATTGTCTTTAAGGCCTATTGAGGCCTAAAAGTTGGCTAACATACTTTGTGAGTGTGTAAAAAACCATTAGAAGGTGTACCATATAAAAATTGATGACTATGTCATGACACGGGACAATTGATGTCGCAACATAGGGACCAGAATGAAGAAATCATGAATCTGCCTTCTTCATTGCAACATAGCATGTCTATGTTGCAACAAACCCCTTTCATCAAGACTAGCAAGTCTACATCGCGACAAACCCTTGAAAATGTCTACAGATAAGTACACTGACTACTATGTCGCGACATAGGACTCGGTATGTCGAGACATCGACCCTTAGATGTGGATTTTACACCAAATGAAAGGTGTTTTGGTCTTTACAATGCCACTTAAAAACGAGGAACGACAACTAACCTAGGGTTGAGGAAAACGACTATCCAAGGCTATATAAATAGGGCCTTTAGCACTAGGGTTGAAACACCATTGATTAGACTTTAGTTTTTAAGTTTAGTTTTTATTTTAAGTTTTGAAACAAGATTGTAGAAGTTCGCATAAACGTTCGAGGAGTTTTTCCTGACAGATTGCTTAATACAATTTTAGTTTCTTTTTCATTTTATTCTTCAATTATATGTTTTTATATATTGTTTTGTTGATGAATAATGAAACCATGAGGAACTAATTCCATTTTGGGGAGTTAAGGAGAGGACGTATGAATAATTAATTGTTGTTTTACAGGGTTTACCTTTTGGATCAACTATTTAGGAAAGGAAGAACGTTGAACAAACACTAGGCCTGACAACCCTAGAAAGTCATCTAGGTGGGAATGAACCCAAAATTGGTATTGCCCATTCGTGAACGTCTTTTCCCCAAATCGATTTAGATTGTGACATCTAGCGATAAGTAATCTTTATCGACTTGCTATGCCGATTAAAGATCGAGAGATCTAACTGGGGTAATGACTAGTTGATTCGAGGAAAATCCCCAAAACCCAACAATTGAAGAAATCATAAGGAAATGACATAACTTCCCCAAAGCCATACTATAAATCCTTGGAATACTACCAAGTGTTCCGTTGTAACACACTATTTTTACAACCTGACTCGTATATTTGCGGAAAGCTAAAATCTACACCGAACGGGAGTATGTTCAAGGGAGGTCAATCACTATGCCACCTACTAAACACAACACTAAACCTAATTACAAATACTCACGTGCAACTCTCGAAGCTTGTACAGGGGCAATCTACATAAGTGGAGGAAGAGGTAACTCGTTAGCCTCAGAATCGTGATCACCTAAACACATGATATCACAAGTCAAATCCCATATTTATTTTTCTTGGAAATTACTTAATTGAATAACTTGTAAATAGTAAAACAGGGCTTTCGGGGTCAAATTTGACAAAACGGCCTGTGAATTTGAACTCAAGACATGGAAAAATGGCAAGGCAAGGTTTTTTGAAAAAGTCAACGGTCAATGGTTAATAGTCAACAGTCAATGGGTCTAGTCAACGAGTCAGTCAACAGGTCTTGGGTCAAGTCACAAAGTAGGTTAGGATTTTGGGTTCGGGTCACGGGTTGGGTCAAGCTCATGGTATTGGGTCAATCTAATGGAATCTTCAAAGAGGGTTCAAGGGTTATATTTGGGTATTAGTTGGGCCAAAGGTTTTGGGTTAGTTTGGGCTTGCTTTACATGGGTTTAAGGTTGGCTTTGGTTTTTTGTTTGGGCAATGCTTTGGGTCACAAATTTGGTTTCTGGTTTGGGTTGGTTAGCTCACAACTTCGGCCTGATTTTGGTCTAGGGTTCGACTAAAGCTATTGGCTCAATTTCACACATTTATCAATATGGAAATTAGAGTTTACTACCTCCTTTAATGACGTCGACGCAAGAATCCCGATGCAGCAACGCTTTCGCCAGAAACATCATGAAATGGCCTTGAATCGGCCCCAAAACAACACTTAGAAGGCACAACTACTTACCACGCCAGAGAAGGTAGAACCGCGATAGAGCAAGCGGCAGAGGTGGGGATGAAGGCAAGTATAGAAAGGTTGTAGCGTCGATACCTTACAAACGACTACCGTTGTAGGGAGACTTAAGGGCGGGGTTTATTCGTGATGCAACAAGGAATCCAACTTTGACGGTGATGTGGTTCATGGAAGACTAAAGAGGTTATCGGAGGGTAGCTAGAGATGTGAAATAAAAAAGAGAGGGTAGAGGGGTGTTCGACAAGGGAGAGAAAAAGAAAGAAAGGAAAAAAAATAAATAGGAGCTAAAAGGGTTTGCAAAAAGAAGAAAAACAGGGTTTAAATACCCAACAAACTGAGTAAATTACACGAAGGGGATCTAAATCCTTAAGGTTTTCACTTAAGACCCTAAACTTTGTCTACTTCAAAATTTAGTCCAAAAGTTCCAATTTGACCATAAAATTTTAATTAAAGCTCAATTTAGTCCCCAAATTCCATAAAGATTCCAATTTAGTCCTTAAACTTTATTAACATTACAAATTAGTCCCTAAGTCAAAATTTACGATTATTACAAATTAAAACAAAACCAGTCATAGAAAACCCATTAGTTTCCTTCACAAGCCAACCTCGAAAACCCTTCATTTCTATCCATAAATCTTCAATAAGAGGCACCGATTTGAAGCATTTTCATAAAATCATTGCTCAAAATCAAACATGCAACACTATCCATAGCTCAAACAGTCTATGAAGTGGCTCAACTAGTATCCATTTCCTTAGTCGCCATCATTTCCTAAATCATCGATGGACCCTCCTTCATCCATTACTTGTCCCGTTTCTAGATGAATCCCTCATTCACTAAAAGGTGAGCCACTCGATTCCCACCTATTTTATTATGTTGAAACTTAAATTTCTCAAAGCCCATAATTAATTATTTAGCCTCCCATATGTAAGTACTGACCTCCGATCTGTCCATATGTTATGCCTTATTTTTTAAATGACCACCATGAAGTCTCCCTCAAATATGACTTTGAGAAACCTCATGTCCTGGGCACACCGAATAGCTTGAACCATAGTGAACACCTCCGTCGCTTCAGTTGATAGTACGTTCCTATTCCAATTGCATACTTCTCCCATTAGCAAACCTTTTTCATTCCTAATAACTGCTCCCCCACTAGATGCTTGCAGGTTATTGTAGAAGCCCCCATCAAAGTTGACTTTAATCAATTAGGCCTCTAGAGGAAACCATCATACTGGTTGATCTTTGGCAACCCTTAGGTAGTCTTCCCTAACAAGTTCAACTCTTTTACATACCTTAAAACAAAAGTGTACAGATCATTAACTTTTTGTCTCCTCCCCTCGTGCATCAATTTGTTTCTTGGCATCCATAAGCCCAAACAATTATTGTAACCAATGGTTGTTATTGATTATTCATGCAATACAGTTGACAAAGCCATCAAATAATTGTGTCCCTATTCAATTGTATATCCTAGCTAATTCTCAGTTGTTCCCAGACTTGAGTCGCGTAAGGGCAGTTTTGGCAAACATGGACATTGGTTTCTACCTCCAATCCATAATAATAACACGTGGCATCATGAACTAAATTGCGTTATGTAAATTATGTCTAGTTGGCACATAATTATTTATTAGTCCCCATGTTGTAATCTTCATCTTTTCTGGAACTTTTGTCTCCCATAAATGTTTGTATAAAAGCCTTCTTTTGGGCTTTATGTTCTTGTATAGATCACTATTCGACTTAAGAAAGCCCCTCAATAGTAACCGATAGCCAATACGGACCGTATAGTCACTAGACTTCTCAAAGTGCCACCGTAGTTTGTCCGTTGGACCATTACCTGCCAAAGGGATACTTAGAATCCTCCTTGCTTCCTCCTTATTAAAAGTAGCTAGTATGACATTTTCCTTCCATATTCCATTCAGTTCATCAATCAAATAAACAACCATAACAATATCATTTACCCTATTAGATTGAATAAAGTATGGTTTGTCTCCAGGCAACCAAGCTACACCCTATACTGGAATTGATTTACCATCCCCAACATTCCAGCTATAGCCCTTCAGCAAGAGCCCTTTTGTTGCCCAAATGCTACTCCAAATCACCAAAGGTTGATTTCTTAACTCTGCTCCCATAAAATCACTATTTGCATAGTATTTAGCTTGCAAAACTCATGCCATTAGAGAAGTAGGATTACAAGACAACCTCCAACCCTACTTAGTAAGAAGAGTGACTTTAAATTTTACTAATTATTGAAATCCCAACCTACCATCTTCCTTCAGATTACACTACTTTTCCCATGAACACTAATGTATCTTTCGGTTCGACTAAGACTTTTGCCACCAGTAACGACTAAACATGACCTCAATATTATCACAAAAGGTCTTTGGCAATAAGAAATATGACATAATATAATTGTGAATTACACCACTCACTTATTTTACCTCGGATGCGATTAATAATGACAAGAAAAATAATCCTTTTTTTACATCCTATCACCATAGGAAGGCCCAAATACTTTTCAGGGTCTAAAAAACTTCTCACACCCAACTCCCTTCTAATTAAAAGTCGAGTCCCATCATTGATATTTGAGTTAACATAAACAAGTGACTTATTGAAATTAATAAGCTACCTAGAACAGTCCTCATACTCTTTTAGAACATTCTTGTCAATTATCACTCCTACAACAGATGCCTTACCAAAAATTAGACTATCGTTGGCAAAACAAATGTGACATCATAGGCCCCGATCGACTCGCTTTCACTCCTTTGACAAGCCTATCTTGTGAAGCTAATAGGAGTAAGGTAGATAAACCCTTTGTACAAAAAAGGAATAAGAAAGGGCTTACAGGATCACATTTTTTAAACCCTCAGGTAGGGGAGATGAGCCCTCGTGGTTGCCCATTCAACATCATAGAATAGTTGACAATCCTAACACATCTCATAATAAACTTTACCCACCTCTCCCTAAAGCACATTTTCAGCATTACATCCTCAATCTAATATCATTCCACCCTATCATACGCCTTGCTCATATCCAATTTGAGCGCAAAAGACCCACTCCTAACCCAATCCTCTTTTTGAAAATATTTAGCAACTCAAATGCTATAATAACATTATTTGTTATTAACTGTCCTGGCACAAACGCACTCTGCACTTCATCAATACAATGTGGCATTATCATTTGCAATCTATGCACAATAGCCTTAGTAATAATTTTAAGCAATACGTTACAAAGACTTATTGGTCTAAAGTCCGTCATATTTACTGGAGTAGTCTACTTCAGAATAAGCACTACGTTTGTGCGATTAATTTTTGACATAGATTTTTCATTATTCAAAATGTCTAGGTAATAGGAGCTTACATATGGACCAATAATATGCCAAAAATGTTGGAAAAACAAAGCTAGCATGCCATCTTACCTTGATGCCTTTGTAGGATGCATACTTCACACAGCCACCCTAATCTCCTCCTTTATAAATATCAAACCCAAATAGTCATTCATGCCATTAATAACATGAATTGGGATCCCCGTAAGAAGCCTTGTGTTATCACCTTAACCTCTTAATGTAAACAAATCCGTAAAATATCGACTTGTGATTTGTTCAATCTCATTATTTCCCATTCTCACCTGTCCGTCCCTATCCTCAAGTTGACAAACACACTTAATTTTCCTGCATTGAGAAGCCAATCTATGGAAAAACCAGTGTTACGATCACCATTTCTCAACCAATTAGCCCTTGCTCATTGCTCCCAATATCACTCCCCTTTGTTGATATCTAAGTTTAGATGTATCTTTGTGATGACTAATTCCTTCAACATCTCATTAGTCGGGTGTGAATTATTTAACTCGTCAAGCCGATGCCTTAATCTCTCTATAGTTATATGCATCATCCTTCGATTTTATCTAGCCCAATTCATTAATCCCCACCTTATGGATTGGATCCTATCCAGCATCGAACCATCCGAGTTAACCCATAACTTGAGAACCTTATATTCACATGATTCCTCGAGCAACCATGCAGCCTCAACCTGAAAATTACACAACCTCTGCTCCTATCTATCAACCCAGCCTCAAGTATTAAGTAAAAGTGGGCAATGGTCCGATACCTAATGAGCGTACTACTTAAGACAATAATTCAAAAATAATTCTTTCCATCCTAGAGTTGCCACCCCTATCAAGTCTTTTCTGGACATTATTATGAGTCAATCTCCCTCATTCCCGTGTAAACCATTGGCCTTCATATCTTACATCCATTAAATCATAATAATCAAAAGCCTACCTAAAAGCCTCCATACAACCTTCATCCATCAACCTTCCCCCTTGCTTTTTCATGAGAGTACATAATCTCATTGAAATCTCTCATAACCAACAACAATTTCGCACTTTCAGATGAGAGATCTCTTAATAAGTCCCGCAAATAGTGCCTCATATTTTCCACTGGATGCCGATAAAATCCAGTAAATCTTCATCTAGTACCCTTTATATCACCTTCTACATTTATATCAATATGATTCATCGAGAACCTTTGTAAATCCACTTTAGTCCCTTATTTCTAACCTAAAGACAATCCCTCCTTATACCATCACTACTTACATCAATTGCCTCCATCTTCAAACTATGCAACTTAGTTTCCATGAACCCTAAACCCTCTTAACTTTCTCCATCTTCAAACTATGCAACTTAGTTTCCATGAAAAAAAGCCACATCGAGATTAGTCTCCCTCAACACTTGCCGAAGGTGGCGTCTTGCCTAGGGGTTTCCCATTCCCCAAACATTCTAGCATAAGATTTTCTTTGCATCTGGCTGCTATGCCCTGTAAAGCCAATCGATATCTCAGAGTCATGAACACAAGTATGTCCATCAGTAGTTTTCCTCGAATTCGTTCCACTAGAAACTGAAGAAAAGCGAGAGTTGTGAGGTTTCTTCTTCCATTCCCCAATCTTCAAAGGGCAATCCTCCTCTATCAAATCCCTATTCGGATTAATATTCTCCAACCCCCCAAAATTAGAAGTCATTTTCCCCTATATTCATCTTGAGAGTGGTCCTTACCTGTCGTAAAAAATCTGCATTTTGAAACAAGCCCTATATGTTCCCTTGCTCTCCTTCCTTCCCTTTACTCAATGATTTCTTCAACTCACCCACTTATGGTCCCTCCCCTTTCTCCCGTAACCATAGGCTCGATGTCACCATTGCTCTTTTTGGGATCACTTTAATAGATAGGTCCCATTTAAACTCCAATTCCTTTTTCCCGTGGATAATCCTAGCTGGGCAGAATCTTTTTAAATGTCCCAATCTACCTCAAAGAAAGCAAAACACTAATAGCTTTTCATATTGAAAGCGTGCATAGATAGACCATTTATTGCCCATAATAAGTTTCTTTCTCTTCATTAGCGGATTCCTCACATCAATTCGTACTTGGATCCGTATGTAACCCCCATACCTTTTATTCAATGACTTCCAATCATATTCTAAAAATCGCCCCAAGAAATCCCCAAATTGCTTGGCCATCATTTCTGACAATAGTCCCGCTAGAAGTTCATGAAACTAGACCCAAAAATCAAACCAAAACAACGACACTACCATGGGATCTTCCCCTTCCCTTAATTTGTGAAAAAGCAACAAATGATTGTTAAACGTCCAAGGGCTCCCTTCCAAAAACCTATCAAGATCAATCTCATAATAAAACTAAAAAAGAAATCATTTTCCCTTAGATTTGTAATTGTAACACCCTTGTGTGGATGCCATAGATTGGCTAACGTTATACACATAGCCCGAAATTGTATAACACTATCCGTCAAGAAGCTGCCTACCACACTCAAATCAACCACCTCCTCTCTCGATTCCTTCTCCAAATCTACTTGCCATGCCGTCTCTTCCCCACCAGTAATCTATAACGCCGCTAGTCCTTCTTCCATCTCTCAATTGTCGCCATCAAAACCATCATCCAAGAGATCTATTTTGTTTCAAAAATGTGCTACTAGAAACAGACACTTTAATTTAGCTATATTTTTAAATATATATTTAATTTGTTATATATTATAAAAAGGATTAAATTTTGTGATGAAATTCATGTTTAGCAATTAATTTGGATAAAGTTTAACATGAAGTTGAAATTTTTTAAAATTTATAGATTAAGTCTTTATTTATTTATTATGATTTATTAATTGAGTTGGTGCCATTAAATTGGTGTCATGAATTAAGTGACGAGTTAATTAAACATAAATTCAATTAAAAAAATAAAAATACTCTCATTTTACAAAATTATAATATTCATACATTAAAATTTAAATCCATATCTCTTTAATTTTTTAAATTTATACTTTATTATTTAATCAAAATTTTATTAATTATTTATATCAATTATTTATAAATAATTTGTTATAAAAGTTCATCCCATAATAATCTAGTATTGATAAACAAGATTAGCAAATAATATTTTATGTTTTTTTTAAGGGTGATATGGGTAAAAAACCCGAATAAAAGTGGCGGAGAACTAAAAAAAATGATAAAGAAGATTTAAACAGTGGTGGTTTGATCTCATGTGTTGCTCTCTCCTACCCACACCTTTGTCCCGCTCTCTCTTCCTCTGTTTTGGTTTCCATTTCTCTACTTTCCAGTAAACATGGAGATGGTGACGATAGCATAATTATCTCTAGTATTAGATTATCGAATCTTTTTCTTAAAGATCAAAGCAATGAGAAGTGGTAGAATTCAGAGCTCAACTTGGTATTCAGCATCATCTTCCTCCACATTTCCTCATCCTCCATATCTCACCTCTGCCTCTCGCCATTGCAGGTTCCCCCTTCTGTCTCTTTATTGGGTTTTCTTTGTTTTTCTAGTTTCCCCCTAATCAATTTTTCATTTCATAGGCTGTCTATCTCTCAAAGGGTTTCTAGAATTTCTCTACTTTCAAGATGTTCCTCCGGATTGTCTAAGACACAATTTTCAGTTTCTACACAAGGGAACGAGCAGAATTTGATGTCCGTGGGCGTCGGTGCGGAAGCTTTGGTGACTTCAAACGCTCCAGGTGTCTCCAATGAGCCTCTTGTTGCCGAGGAAAAGATTGGAGTGCTGTTATTGAACCTTGGAGGTCCCGAGAATCTTGAAGATGTTCAGCCCTTCTTGTTTAACCTTTTTGCCGACCCGGTTGGTAGCCTTTTTTTTGCTTATGCATGACCCTTTATGAATATGGCAACACAAGTTCCTTGGTTTCGGATGTGGAATAATCTTTTGTTTAAGGTGCACTTACGTTGTTTGCTGTGCTACTAAGATCATCATGATCCAACAAATATAAGTTATTTTGTCATTAGAGCTGTGGTTTCTTAGGTTTGGTTTGGTGAATCAAGTACAACCTCACTTCTTGAAAGAACTTGAACAGCACTAACTTCTTATTGATAATAAGTTGAAAAGAATCTAATACAGTTATGGAATGAGCTCATTTTGCATGAAAATAAAGCCCTAAGATCCTTATAGTATCTAATTATAATAACACTTAGCTAAGCTTGCACTCATTCCGAATATGTTCTTTAGCCGATGCCATTAGCTCCCTCATTTCACTAATCTTGGTTGTGTATTGGACATTGAAGGCGTCGATTTCAGGATGTAACTCTTTGAAATAAGCAGTATAATACTGGTTTTTGCCAATCAAAACTGTGTGTCCATTGTGGTTAATGCTTTCCAGCCCTTAGCTATCTTGATGTCTAGTAGTATGTGTTTGCATTAATAAAGGAATCTATAATCCCCAAACAATTAATTTGATAATATTTTGTCCCCGCTTCAAGTTACTTAGATAACTTTTTTATTCTATTCTGTTTTATCGTGTAATTGACAGGATATTATACGGCTACCAAGGTTGTTTCAATTTTTGCAAAAGCCTTTGGCACAGTTTATATCTGTTCTTAGAGCACCTAAGAGCAAGGAAGGCTATGCTTCAATTGGCGGTGGTTCTCCTCTACGACGAATAACTAATGCTCAGGCATGATTGGTTTTGTTATCATTAGAGTTTCTGGTGGACACATTTATCTGATATTAGACTTACCATTTTCAGTTTAACTACTATTCTGATTAAGTAAGGTGGAAGAGAAAATTAAAATTTTTGAAGTAATTTTCATGCACCTGAGTGTAGCCATTCACAAGCATGTGCTACAAGCATTCATTTTTTGTCATTCTTTTATGCTGCTATCTATGTTCCTTTTAATGGCATTGTGCAAGAGAAATATTAAAATCATGCCCAAACTATTTTGAAGTAATTTTCATGCATCATTGCATCTTGGTCAGTGTGTGTCATGCACACATATGTGCCATAACCATTCACTCTTTTATATTTCTTTTATGCTGTTATCTGATTTTACTTTTACCCCCCCCCCCCCTCTTGTTATTGGACATTTACACTTGCTCTTGCAAGTCTAGGCAATTTGTTAGAAACATGAAGATGAAATTAATAAAATGTTGAAACTGGTAATGCCAGTTACAGCCTTGCGGGTAATACTTCTAGATTCGGTTTCTGCAGCTGTTCATTGTGACAATTAATTTTTTAATATAAATATTTTTATATTTGCAATTGCAAAAAAATTATGAGAGTCCAAACTGTGGAAATTGACAATTAATGGATTTCATTTAAACTTCTGCCACCAATTTAATTAAAACTCCAACAAGCAGATATATAAATGACATTTTTGGTTGATGGTTTGGATGGCTCATAGGTTATTAAAGCGAAATATATAGCAATCATGATGTCTTCATGTTTCTTTTGTAAGCATTTGTAATTATATTGCGAATCACTACCCATTGTAGGCTGAAGAGCTGAGAAAGTCACTTTGGGCAAAGAATGTTCCTGCAAAAGTTTATGTTGGCATGCGGTACTGGCATCCATTCACTGAAGAAGCTATTGAGCAGGTACTTTGTAGGTTAGTCTTATTTTTGGATGACTGGTACCTATTGTGGTAGATTTTTTCTTATTTTATTAATCCACTTTTATTTTATTTTTCTTAACAAGCGTTATGGTTATCATACATGAACATCTCTATGATATATGAAAGATTTAATTGGTAGAATTTCAGTTTAGAACGTTCTGAAAATAAACGACATTCAAACTTGATTGGATTTGGAATTGCTTTAATACTTTTCATTATACAGAAATAAGTGAAAATAAAAGTATTGTTGAAGTGTTGTAATGTTTTCAACTGTAAGTTATCATGTAAATCTGCACACTTTTTCATAAAAAAAAATTGTTCTGAATTTTTTTTCATAAAAAAAAAATGTGCACATTTTAATCTTTAGTACTTTCTGAATTTATGGCTTTCCACTGGATGAAAAAGTTGTATGATTGGAATCAACTGACTTAATATGGGTTGCTGCTTGTTTTCTTCTGGTCTTAGAAACGAGTCTAAGTTTTAATAGATAATATCGCTTCTGTTAGAACTTAGTTTTCATTGAGTAATTTCTTGTATTAATCTGCTTGTTTCTTTTGGTAATTCTGTTGTCTATCAGGGTTGGCTATGGATGCATCAATCTACTATAAAAACTAATATTTGTTTTCTCTCTGCCTTCTCTGATATAAACGTGGATTCTGATGATATACGGTTGTTTTACATTCCTCTTAACAAAATTGTAGATAAAGAAAGATGGAATAACAAAGCTTGTTGTACTTCCACTTTATCCACAATTTTCAATATCAACTAGTGGTTCAAGCCTTCGACTCTTGGAAAATATATTTCGGTGAGGAATAAGAACACTTATCATGCATTCATTTATTCAATCTTGAATGTTATTCTTAAATCAACTTTCTTTCTCTGACAATGTAATCAAATGGTTCATCAGTGATGATGAATATCTAGTGAACATGCAGCATACAGTCATACCTTCCTGGTATCAACGTGAGGGATATATAAAAGCTATGGCTAACTTAATTGAAAAGGAACTGCAGAAGTTTGACCATCCCGAAAATGTACGAGTTTAAGACCTTTCTTGTATTTTTATTGACTGAATTTTCTCAAATTGTTATTTTATGGCTGTTCATGGCTGAAATGTAGTTGTGTTCTATTGTTTGATTTACACATCATGAAAAGGGTGTTAAATCTAAATTTTGTATTAAACTGATGCAATGCTTGCCACTAACTTTCTAATTCTCTTGTCATGTTTTGTTTCACTATATTATAAATCATCAAGATAATTGATGCTCATTGATGAAATTAGAGATGAATACTCTAATGTATTGAGGAAAAACTCTCTCAAAAGTATGTATTTCCTAGAAATATGTACATCTATATATACATGAAGCATTGAATCAATTTAATTTAGGAAAGAATATCTCTAATTAGTATCTCTAAAAATCAGCTGTAATCTCTAAAGATATGCTATTCAATGCTATCAAATAATCAAAGATTCTCAACACTCATGGTGAATGGAGTAGGTCAACTTCCTTCGGAAGTTCAGAAAATTAGCCTTTCAAAGTTGAGAAATACTATTCTGAGTAATCAGATTAACCGAACCAGCTTATATCTTATGTTTATAGAATGGTTTGACCTTTGGTATCCTTTAATTGTTGTATTATTAGACTCATGGGATTGCCCAGTTGTTGATTGGTTTGTAAATATCTTATTGTGGGAAAGAAAGAATGGTTGGGTTTATATGTACCAAAAAGACAACATAAATGTTGCGTTTATTTCTCATGCAATATGAGGAGTTAAGTCCCTGGGTAATTAAATCCGCTTTTGTTCACAGAGGTCGTATCATTCTTTTGCCCCATCACTGACATGCTAAATAGGTCCTTTGTAGTATTTCTTGGGTATTTGTATGCATTGATTCCTATCCTATTTCTTCTTGGAGATTGCCAGAATTGAATCAAATTATGGGGTGATGGAATAACTGTGCTGGTTCAGCTCTTTGACAGTTGAGAACAGTTCAAAACCTTTGTTTATCTTCATGTGATGTTCAACCAGTCTAAGAATATATTTTATTTTGACAAAATTATCTATTGAAGAAAATTTAACAAATGATTGAAGTTTTTGCTCCTGCAGTTTGATTTGATAGTTTTGTTTTATGATACAGTCAAGTTGCAAAGATATTAGTTATTAATTGATTGCTAGAAGCACATAAATTAAGTTTTGGCAAGTTTGATTTTCTTGCTTGAAATAAAACTTCCATTCAATAGAGTGAGACAGGTAATGCTGCGTAGGTGCTCAGTCTAAGTCTTTGGATGGTGTGGTTAAAGTTACAGGTTTTTGTTTATTTTAAGAGAAGAATTCTAGTTAACAAAGGGGAATATATCTTTGCCTCTATTCACCCTAAATGAACCGATCAGGCCTTTGAAATTTCCTTTTACTGTTTATTAAAAAACAGTTATTACAGTATAAATACAAACAATTTTTTTAAACACTTCAATATCTTTTGTTAAATGCTAGCTGTAATTTATCATAACATAATTCTTAGGGAATATTTTATTTAAACCTTGAACGTGGCTGAAATCCCCATAATTTTAAGTATGCCTATTTGAAATGTCTAGTGAATAGCTTGCTTGCATATACAAGGAAGTCATGGTAACTGTTGGAGAGGTCAAGCTTATTAACTTGTAAAGAATTATAAATTTAAAAATATAGTTTTTGGTTGTAGAAGGTTTTTTATTATCAGCTTGTAGTGGGATCAATTTTGTAAGATCTTCTAATCAAGACAGACTATTCTAGTTGTGGGATCTCAAATGGTTTCCATCAAGAATATGGTTATACATGTTAAATGAAAAGTTTTGGAAATGTGCAAGGACTTTAAGAGTGGTAATTTGTCTGTGGAGTCACCACTGTTAAGGATGTGCCTTTCTTTTTATAATTAAATGACTTGTCCAAAGATGACTCAAATTTTGACGGTTGGGTCTTTTCCTATTAAGTAGATGGTATTAATCATCTTGATGATGGCCTGAAGAAATATAAACACTGAAGACCACTCTTTAGGATATTATGGGTATCCAACTTGATCTCTCTGGAACTACTCGTTAACTTTCTGTCTGAACTGCAATTTATTAGTTATCAAGACATTTTTCTCTAATATCTGGATTAAGATTGCATGCATGATATTGATACATTAAAAAGCTAGGAGTTGCATTGCTTTCCTGGTTATTGGCTCCTAAAATTTTTAATTTCTAACGTGCCTGATTTTAAAATATTTCATAACCAAACTTTAGATTGCAGTTAGTTTGAAGTGGCACCGTATTTATTGAGGTGTCAAGTAACCTTTTGCTTTTCTATCTTTCTTCTATTTACTTACACTTTAAATCCTTGTTAACTGCATAATGAATCAATATGATATCTTGATATCATTCTCTACTAAGTCTTCAATGTCTCATTGATCACTTGGGAGTCATGTGGGGAAGGGGGCCTTGCCTATTAACTTTTTGTGAGATTCGGTTTTTTTATTTAAAAATAAAAAAATAAAAAAATGTACTTCATTGTTTTGCTGTTATTGTTGGAGGTTTTTATGTCTTTTAATTTAAAAGTTACCATCTTACAATGTTTATACTAATTGATACTGCATATTACAGGTGGTAATATTTTTTAGTGCACATGGGGTGCCACTTGCATACGTAGAGGAGGCAGGTGATCCTTACAAGGCAGAGATGGAAGAATGTGTGGATTTGATAATAGAGGAATTAGAGAAGAGAAAGATCACTAATGCATACACCCTTGCTTATCAGGTACTTATATTTGGAATATTACTCCAGACTAATCTTTGATTATAGAGGAATTAGAGAAGATAAAGATCACTAATGCATATACTCTTGCTTATCGGGTACTTATATTTGGAATATTACTTCAGACTCATCTATTTCACTTCTTAGTTTTGTGGTTAAAACTTTTGATTTGTTGTAAGTTTGGATTCTGGAATTACGTTGATGGATAATAAAATATTGTATTAACTGTAGGAAAGTTCCAATCTAAATGCTTATGGAGGTTCTGGTACCTCTTCAGAATATTTCTATGCCGGATGTATAATGCTTTAACAAAAAAATAATTTTCCCACTGTTGCACTATTACTTTAGTTTGATGATGACTAACGAATGTGTAGGTAAAGCTTCCACTTTACTGATATGAAGATTTTATCCATGCAGCTTGCTATCAGTCAGTATTCTTTTACTAAGGCATTACAAAAATTAAGACGAAATCGTCAGCATGAGCCATCCTTTGGCTTGAGCTAGGCTGAAAGTTTTGCTGACTAGGCTATATTATTGTTTTTCAACAAATTTCATTAAAGTTAGATGATGAAGGTAAAAACAATTAAATGAAATACTATTGTGTGATTGACGTATTAAACATAAATACAACATTTATTGATGTAGAAAATGTTGTAATTTTTGTTGCCTTAGGGTGTTTATACCATCATATTACAACATATCCGTATATCTATTTTTGACTTTTTGATCTTCTTTAACCAACTGCAAAGATGTGGACAATAGGTAAATCAGGTGCTCAAACACATAGGCAACCATTAACATAGGTTTAGCTACTTCAAGTAAATGGCATCTGCCTAGTTTATTTTTCCCAGTCCTACAGATTAGGAATTTGAACTCTTCTTCTGTTTGCAATTGATGCTGTTAGCAAGTATCCATTTTTTTGCTACTATAGCTTTGAATATGGGGAATGGCTTTCACATATTGGTGTTACCCTACACCAGTTTAGCTGAGGTTCGATGGAGTATTTTCTTTAGGTCAAGCCTCTTTTCCTAACACCAATTAATTTTGTGTGGAATATTTACATGGATTTTAGTCCCAGCTTCTAATTCAGTTTATCCTATTTGTCATCTTATTTTCATATCTCAAATGATAAACCTGTTTGGCCTCAATTGTTTGTTAAGTCTACTTGGAGGATTGTTTAAAGATCATGCTTATGAAGAAAAGTTTACTTATTTTAGATGCTTTTATATTTAAGTTGTCTCTCTATGTTCATTATCAAGAGGTTTTGGGTTTGATATTGAACATCTTCTTCGATCTAATACACTTGCTTTTTGTAAGAAAGATATTGAACATCTTCTTCTGCCTAAAAATTTGAGCTTTTTGTTTAGATTTGTATGTTTATTGTTCTTGAACATATTTTTAATTGTTAAAGAACATGTTTGATTATGTTCATTAATATTTGTTTAATACTAACAAACAATTTCTTCTGATTTTTAGAAACCAAGCTCCAATTTTAAACGAGTAGAGTTTGAACCCAATTTTTAAAATCTTTAAATAATGCCATGTAACTCCTTAGAGGGTTATGATTCAGAAATGAATAAATGATAAAAGAAGGATTGTTCATTCATGCCTAATTCATTTACAGCTCTACTCTTTAGAGGGTTAAGGTTTAGATTTATACCTTTGTTCCCCCTTCAGACTTCCTCTCTATGTGCGAAAACTATCTAAATTAGTTTCTTGAGTTAGGGTTTGGGTATGGGTACCATTTTTTATTTTGGATTTATGTTGGGTCTGACTGGATATATAGTGAAGTAGGCCAGGTTTGGATACTATCTTGACCATTGACTTTTCCCACATGTCTAGCCCTTTTTGTTAATGGTTGTTAATGTTCTTGCAGAGCAGAGTTGGGCCAGTGGAATGGTTGAAGCCCTACACTGATGAGACAATAATTGACCTAGGGCGAAAAGGAGTAAAAAGTCTTTTGGCAGTACCAATTAGGTAATTATATAAATGTCACGATGATAATGTGTGCTGGGTGATTAAATCAAATAGCTTCTGGTTAAGTCTTTGTTGGTAGCTTTTAGTTGCATCTTTCTCTGGCTTCCTTACCCCCCCCCCAAAAAAAAAAAACACTTGATATTTGATTCACCTACTTCTTAGGTGAGACCATACTTTAGCTCCTGAAGAGATTAATGTTGAGTATAACAAGTTAACTTTAGACTCTGGTACAGGAAACTAGGATAATGTGATAGTATAATGGAATCAAATAGCTTCTATTTAACTTTCTCTAGCAATTAGTGTTCCATTCTTTTTTCAACTATAACTTTCAAATTTGATTCGCAGCTTTGTCAGTGAGCATATTGAAACTCTTGAAGAGATTGATGTTGAGTATAAAGAATTGGCTTTAGAATCTGGTATTGAAAACTGGGGTCGTGTTCCTGCACTAGGGTGTGAACCAATGTTCATTTCAGACTTGGCAGATGCTGTAATTGAGAGTCTTCCTTATGTTGGTGCTATGGCAGTTTCAAATCTTGAAGCTAGACAGGTACCTTATACTTTCCACAAATTATTTTAAATGAATAGAAATGCCTTACCTAAAACATAGAAATATGGCTTGGATTTATATAATATTTGAATACTCAATTATGTCAGTATGAGGTGTATGTATTTTGGTGAAGAAAGGCTCATTCATTTTAGAATGGGCATGTTTGCACGTAGTTGCATGTTTGTGCATGGTGCGGATAGTTGTCTTAGGATGGTTAATAGAAAAGTAGGAAGAAATGCTTCCAAAAACTATAAGTGGACATAAGAATACATCGACCAAATCCTGCAGCTAGTTATTTATATTTTACAGAAAATATGGGGTCTGTAGGTGCTTTCTTTGTCCTTGAGTGAGGCTTTTCTCTAAAAATTTCTAGGCTGAGAATTAATCAGTCAGTTAGATTTTAGTCAATAGAGTACACACCAGGTTAAAAAAATTGTTTGCAAATGCGACAAAACCAAATATTTTTGTATATATGTTAGTAGTACTAAAAAAAGAAAAAAAAAACCTAATTTGTTGTTACAGTTGCATAATGCTACGTTATTGTACCGAGCATTCTATGGGTTGAGCAAATAATCTTTTATTTTGTGCAGTCGTTAGTTCCCCTTGGCAGTGTGGAAGAGCTATTGGCTACATATGATTCACAACGGAGGGAGCTGCCACCACCTGTGACTGTTTGGGAATGGGGTTGGACAAAAAGTGCTGAAACGTGGAATGGTAGAGCAGCCATGCTGGCAGTGCTCATTCTATTGCTCCTAGAGGTCACAACTGGTGAAGGATTTCTGCATCAGTGGGGCATATTGCCCTTGTTCCGCTAAATTAACTCTACCACTCAAGTCTAAATGCTACAGAGATAATTAATGAAGATAAGTGTACATTTTCAAAAGCTGCAACTTATACTATTCATTCTGTTAGAGTATTTTTAATAGGTAAAGTACATATGGATGCTAATATATATTTATGTATGTATTTATTGATGCCTTAGTCACGCTGGTTATCTTAATAGTTTAGAAACAAGTTCTTCAGGTTTGTTGTGGGTGAAACGGGAATCATTATAGCGGTGTTGTAGTCTCTTTCAAATTCAATATATGCTTTGAGGATTTTCTTCTTTTCTCTTTTCATTTTGTTTGGAATAATGCTTCTGTCAATAGTAGTATCAGGAAATATGATCCTTGCAGAACCACTATATTGAGGAGGTTGTGGAGCTAAGCTTAAGAAGGTTGACATAATTCTTAGTGTAACATCCCAAAAATTGGGGGTTAGCAGAATTGGATTTGTGAATCGAGAGGGAGTGGTCACGCTCTGATTTTTTAGATTCTGTGCGTTACTAGAAAATAAATGAGTACTGGTCTGTTCGTTAAGTGTTAGTGAAACGGTCCTTAAAACCAAAGTTCAAATCTCTTCCATCGCACCTAATTTTGCCTCAGTATCTGGCTTGGCACATCTATCTTATCTCTAATTTTAGTATGTTTATTAACTAGAATGAGTTTGTTGGGTTAATGGTTAAAGCATTCTCTTTTCTCCTTTTCAACTTGGGTTCAAATTTCGTCGTGCTCAAAGTTATATTAATTTTTACTCTCCTTTGCTGTGCCGCCTATGCTGTATGGTAATATCTAATTCTGATACGGTGGGATTTATATTGATTTAATTTTCAAATTTTGAAGTATTATCCTCTAAAAATCCTTCTAGTGCCGCCCCCTCTCCCCCACATTCTCCACTTTGTTTTTTTTTTTCAGGTTCGTTTTTCTTTTGGTTGTTGAAACTTCTTTGTCGTTCCCTCCATCCTCCCCCCTTTTGATTTTTTTTTTTTTTTTTTGTATTTGAGCCACTATTTTCATCTTCTGCACCATCACTTTTAACATTTACCACCATCACACAACCCGTACATACCAACGTCGCACAGCATCAGCAACCATTGCATCTTGTCGCACGTAATCGACAACCATTGCAATTTGATGCTCCCAGTTCGCCACTAGTTGACAGCAATAGCAGCAGTTCTCAATAGCCCTATGGCAACCTGCGATCGATTCCCTCAACATTCGGAAGCCTTTATTTGTCGCCCCTAGCTCATCCTCTACATAGATTAGGTGTGAGTAATTCTGTTATGTGTTTAGTGGTATTCTGTTAATATAATTGATTAATACAAAATGTTAGTTGCTGGTTTTTGGGATAAGGTCGAATGACCTCGTAACACCCTACATTCGGTCCGGTCGTCGAGCCCGAGTAACAAGACGTTACACCATCGTCTCACATCATACACATTGTTACGCAACTATCTCATATTTCAGCATTTATTCGAATTTTCAAGTCATCCATATGTCAAACTTACTTCAAATGTACTTAAAATTACAACTAAATATGCATATGGTCCCTTTAACAAATATTTTAAAACTATTACGTAGGTATCGATACTGAAGATGTGGTATTGATATTTCTCTCAAGTGGTATGGATACCGCTAAGAAAATCAATACCAAAATTGCTTACTGTTTCTTGTTTAAAAATCAAAGTCTCAAAAATTATTAGTATCACTAATAAAGTATTGATAATTTTACCCCGAGTATCAATACTCGTGATAAAATATCAATACCAAATTACAAAATTGACTTCCTGCACCTTCAAAATTCATCGAGGCATCGTTTTTAAAACTTGAATATCGATACTTCTGCTCCAGACCACAAAAACACAACATATATCAACATATTGTCCATTCCAACTTAGTTTCAAACATCATGCATCATTCACCTCATCAAATAGATGCCAAAAAGTCCGAAATAGTAGTCCTAAACATCATAATCATGTCTAAGCAAGAAATCAATAAGTCAAACTTAAAGTTCACAAGTTCTACAGCAAAATAATCATATGAGCAACTTAAAAATCATAACAAAACCAACATATAGTTTACCATATTGTCTTTATTTCCCCAAAACATAACAAACAAATAAACAACTACGAATGTCTAGTAGAGTTTTGTTTGGATGATCTGCCTTGGAACCACACTGCTCACACCGACACAACTAATCTACAATGGTTTAAATGGAGTACGCGAGCTTAAACAAGCTCAATGAATGTCAGAATAACCACAAAGTATATATAACATTAAAGGTTAAACAAGAGCATAGTACAACACATTAAAAATCATATTCTAATCGAGTCAGAATTTTCTGTTCATGCTTCATTAATTCATAAATCTAGCTTATATATTCACATGCATTCACAAGTTAAATGAAGATGACCAAAATCACAATTACATACGTAATTTACTATGAGAACATACTAACAATATCATGAAACTTATATAAACTAATTTAGCATATTATTCACATGTTTATGCATCCATCTCACATCGTATTATCACCATATGTAAGATCACGTTTAAATGATAATTTGACACTTGAGGCTATAAAACATAAAAGTGAACACTATCACCACTCATCAGATACATGGATCTCCAACACACCAAATGACTCATAGAGTCAAGCATATCCCAAAAGTGAAGCATTAGCTAACACTCTCAAACAAACCAACATATCCCGCGAATGGAGCTTAGCTCACATTCTCTTATCTTTTCAAACTATCCCGGGGCTTCAATGCCCAAATCACAAAACAAAAAGGGAGTACTCACAATCCTATGGCATGCCAACTATATCCAACGGTTTCAAGAGATCACAAGGTAAAAATATTCACAATTACACAATTTTAATTATTGATTTAATGCACATAATCTCTGTTCATATTCATCAATTTACATCTCAAACTTGTACACAATGCATGAATATCGGATTCACATTTAATTGCACTTAAAGTGCCACAATAATGCTCATTGAGCCATCACATATCCAACCACATATGAGTGCATTAAAATTAGTTTATCACATATATTACCTCTTACATTAGCATCACATTTCACAATTCAACACATACGTACTTATTGGTTTTTGCATACTTTCACTGCACATTTATATCACTAACACAACATCATCACTATCATTTGACATATCTAATATTCCCACAACTAACACGTTCACAAGAGCTATCACAATATATATATATATTACATGTCACATTATTTCAACTTAATACTCAATCCATAATTATTCAAATAATCAAATTATTTTACCAAATTAAACGAGGGGGAATAGGAAGCTTACACTCGGAACTTAGGATAGGGGTTTAGGCAATTCCTAAGTTCCCATTTAACATTATGAATCATGTCTACAAGTAGCAATTTCAAACACTCACCAATTATGATTTTGCCGAGTAGTCGAAAGCTCAAACTAGCTTTTCCTTGCCTTTGTCTCTGCTCGTTGAAGGTCCTAACAATTCTGAAGCTTCAACAAGATAAAACACTCTCTTGTAATCGAAACCTTCGACATAGCAAACTTGAAATTCAAATATTCGGTCTATACTTAATATTTTTTTATGAAATGAATTTCATTTATCTAATTATTTACCTACAACTGATTCCCAATCTTTAAACTACGTAAAATTACTCAATTCATGATATCAATTTTTTTGAGGTATAATGACAATTTTCTCGAAAATTCATTAAATCCTTAAAAATATTTAACGAAAATCTAAAATAAGTTTAGAAATCTTCTAATCACATCAAAACTAATTGAAAACACTTTGAAACCATGTTTTTATTCAAAATCCCAAAATCCACCATTAACGACCCAATTTTCGGCTTTTATTCAAAACATGTTATTTAATGGTTAAAAATTCTATTTAAATGACTAGCTAATATTAAAAACATATAGGAAATCAAAATGTTACTTGCAATGAATGAAGAGGGAGCTTTTGGTTGAAACCCTCAAGCTTGAAAGATGACAAAATTAATAGTGTTTTGGGTGTTTTTTCTTGAAATTCTATGGAGGTTTATGGCTTGGGTGGTAGTAAAAATCAAAAGCAATAAAGTTTAATAAATAAAATTGAATGAGAGGGCTTTGGAAAGATAAGGGACGACAACACCAAGCAAGAAGGAAGAGACTAACATGAAAACCTATAGGTGGGGGGAATTAAGTTTTGCGTTATTTGCCCTTTTAATACTCCTAGCTTTAACCCCATTTTAAGACGATACTTATTTAAAAATTGAATGTCTTTTAGCATCATTTTCAAAATTTGATTTGATTTTATAAAAGCCTTAGACAAAAACATTTTTGATTTACCATGCTACGAAATTCTCGAGCACACTAGAGCTAAAATTCCCAAATTACCCTCAAAACTTTTAGGCCCAATTTTGGAGTGTGACAGACCTAGTGATGCTAAGGGAGTGTTGGGCTGCCGGGTAAGTATTAAAAAGACATGGTTGTATCTTAAAAGATCTAATGTTTGTTAATTGGATATGTATGAGTGGACTGATTGTATGTTTGATATGGGTTGATTGAATGCACGATATGATATGCTTTGAATGTTCAATATGAAAATCGATATCGATTTATGAATTGCATGTTAAGTATGCTATTGATTTTTGTAACTACTGTATGCATAATTGTATCATGTCATTGTTCTATATTTGTTGATCGCATGTAATGACATGCCACTATACAATACTGTATCTATTTTTTCCATGTTTGATTTTGTTACTTTGATAAATATGATGTTGCATGTGCATTGGGATAAGATATGATTATGTATGATTTGGAGGAGGTTATGGCAGATTACGATCTGCGATTCTGGTTGTTTGCCTACAAATTCTGATTTGGTAGTTAAACTGCATTATCTGTTTCTGGCAGTATTTTCGCAATAAATCTAGTAGCTTATTTGCATGATTAATGGTGGCTAAAGAACATGATTTTGGTGTCTTGGGTTGAAAGGGTTTCTAATGATCCTAATTGGTGTGTTGGGTAGACAAAGATGATGTGTAGCAGATGTGGGTAGGATCTGTTATGTTGACACTTTGCATTGCATCATTTGATCATACCCATGCTCATGCACTTGTTAAAAATAGTCGTGCATATTACAAATTTTGTTTTGATGACACTGATTGATGATTTGCTGTGTATCGTTGTTGGCTTTGTACGGATGGCTTATCGTTTTTCTGAGAATGTCTTTATGTCTAAATTGTTACTCTTAGACTCATATTTAGCTTCTTAAAACTCACCCACCTAATTTTATCCTTTCAAATAATCCTTAAAGTTAGGATCAGATGCGAAATTCGGAAGGCTCGTCTCGGACATTTATAAATAAAGTATTTTTTAAAATTTATTATCATATTATTTTTTAGACTATAATGTTTTATTTGAACTGTGGAATGGGTTTGGTTTTGGATTACGGGTAGCATAATTTGCGATTTTATTTGCATGCATGGTATTATACGAAAAATCGATCAAACATATAAACTGGTTTTAATTTAAATGAAATTTAGATTTGAAATATAAAATTTTTTATTTCACGATTTTTTCTGTTGTGTTATAAAGAAAAAGTTTTTGAAAAACAAATCATCAAAATAAAAACAAATCAATTGGATTTCCAAAAATAACACGTTACGTAATAATATGAATTCTATTCTTGGTCGACTTAATTATTCAATGTTTTATTTTAACTAATGATAATGCACAAGTTTTTCTTAAGTAGTTACAATTGGAGTTTTAAAAGAACCTGAACGTTATTTTGGTGGCCAATGTAACCTTTAGAATCTAGCAATAATGTCTAAGCCAGGTTTAAGGTGTTACACTTAAGTTTGCTCCATTGCTGGGATGTTTTGGAGAGCATGGCTTGGAGGCTCAAATATGGATATTGTAAAGAATTCTAGTTAAAGTTTCTCTGGAGCACTAAGTGTTTTTTTTTCTTTCCCTCTTCTCATTGATCAAACTGTGCACTTGCACTTAGTTTGCAAGTAGCAATTTCCTTGTTAAAATATGTTACATGAGTGTAACTTTCACTAATCTACCACTATATCCATTATTTTGAAAACTTCCCTCACATTCCCCATTGCATATTACACCTAACATCTGACCCAACTGTCAGATCTAAATTTGTGACTTCACATTACATTATCGAAGTGACTTAGCCTAATTTGACATAAATTTGTAAAATCTAAATTTATATTCTTCCTTTAGAACAATAAACTCATTCATTATGATCTCACACATACATTCGTAATATATAATAATCTATTTCAGCTAATTACGGGGTCATAATGAATTGATGTCTGAGTTAAGATTTGAATCTACACTCAATTGTCTAATTTCAAATTTATGTCTCGAGATAGGTCACAAATTATATTGGAATTTTTAACTTCAAAGTTAACATATTTGGAGACATTACATGTGTCTCCAGGCAAGGCCCTTTATGTCTCGAGACTAGGTCTCAAGATCTACTTCCCCTATTTTTCTATTTTTGCTTCGATGTTTGAAAGTCTTAAGACAAGAGGTTTTTGTCTCAAGACTTGGAGCAGGGTAAAATCTATTTAGTTTCAATGCACTTCTATCTCGAAACAAGCTTGAGACAAAGACCACTTGTCTCGAGACTATAGATATGTCTCGAGATCTCAAGCTCTAAAATTAAGTGAAATTTGTTCTAACAGTCTTGAGACATGTTTTTGTCTCAAGACTCAATGATCAAATGGTCAAAATTTTGCACTTATAAGTATCCAAATCCTTGACCAAATGGTCCTAGACATACCTAAATTTTACCACAAAACATATTCATCCAATTAACCTATCTAAACATGTTCAAACATTATCAAATCATAACCTTCAATATATCATTACTAAACCAAGTAATTTGCACGCTCAAATTCACATAATCGAATATAACTAACTAGTAATCGAAAGGTAAAATTCAACTAATATAACATTACAGGTCACTTATCAGAAGTGTCAAAACTAACTTACGCAACAAGCCTACATACGACAAAATATGATTGTAATAGTTTTTGAACTGATCCTGAGAGTTGGAAGCTTGACCATGGAACTCTTATAGCTTTTATCTGAAACTTGCATCACGGAAACAAACAAATTCGTTGATGAGTAATTCATCTTATTCTCATCAATGCTTTATTCAATTTCTCAATATAATTTTGGATGCAGCCTCAGAGTATTTTCGTCTAGTGTAACATATCAAATTCATGTCTCATGTTTGCATCAATACCTCATTTTGATTTAATAAATGTTCAACATGCCATTTTTACATTATAACCCCAATTAATCAAATCGAATATAAGAACAAATACTCAAATCAATCCACCATCACACCAAATACGCACCAAAGTGATAATCGAGCATAAATGCACCGATCCCATCAACCACACATAAATACGCTCGTACCCTAGGTTACTTGAGCTAGTGATACATTCTCGACCTCCAAAATATTCGAGAACTATCATAATATGTATGCGCATAGCGATGAATCCCCCACCTATCAATGCAAACCTTATAACATGTCAACTATACTTGTGACTCTATCCAACAATGTTAATAAGGCAAATTCCATTATTAACCATCACATAATACATATAAAGCAAGCATATACATATAAAAATCACATATCGATGATCATAATCACATAATTATATATATATATATATATATCTCTTTCAAATAAAACCATATTGATAGTTTTCTATTTCCAATCATTTGACAATTCAAGTATATACATTTATTTATTTAACGAACTTGAATTATGAAGCACAAACTAGATTAGCTATTCATCGATGGCTGTTAGGGATCGACCTGATTAAGTAACAAGCAAGTAAAAATAGCGAAAGAAATTGATAAATTGAACTCACAAATTTAACGTGGAAAGACCCCTTCAAAGAGGTTAAAAATCACGGGTAAAAATAATTTTACTATAATGAAAAAAGAATGAAGAGTACAAAAGACTGATATAAAACAACCACAAAACTCGAAAACAAAGAACACACAAAATGTAAACACAAAATTCTCCAAAAGTGTTATGAGTTCTATTCTCTAATGGGTGTGTTTTCTAAGGTTGTAAAAGAGTTTATTTATAGGATAAATTCGTAGGTCTTTATAAAATAATCTAGACTAATCAGAGTTTGATTGAAACAAATAAACATAGTTTAACTGGAAGATTATTTCTCAAATTTGACTAAAATATGAGTCTTACTTAACAAACCTCTACCTTCACTCGTATTTCCACAACTTCATCTTTGCCAAAGCCTGCCATGGGCCTATCTTGAACTATGCAGGGAATTAACTAAGTTGAATTTGTTCTTAGAAGCTAAAAGACTTCTAGCCTTCGACTTGTGCACTGCCAAATCAAAACTAACTAGAGTATGATTCTCATGAATACAATGCCCTAACTTTTCAAAACCTACATCCAAAAGAGAATCTCTCTTAAACGAAACTATAATAAAATTTTCCCTCCTATGACCTAGTTGCCTCCAGTCCAAACGAATTGAATTCAACTTCGTAACGGACGAGAGACATTCGATTTCACTCGTCACTATAGAACCTTCTAGAATATAAAGACTATCGATCCTTTTACCTTTTAATAAAAAAAGAGACTCACGAGACACCTTAACGTCGCTCGACTTGATATTGATTCTGTAACCTTTCGACTCTAAAATACTTAAGGAGATGAGATTCTTTCGTAAATACAGTACATACTTGACATTTGAGAATGTCCTAATCGTCCCATCGTGCATCCTAATTTTAACACTACCAATATTGATTACCTTACTGGATGAATCATTTCTCACGCACACAACTCCACTTTTAATCGAATTGTATGTGAAGAACCATTCTCTATTGGGACACATGTGGAAAGAACATCTCGGATGCACTAGGACGTAAGCTCAGAGCTTTTGATCATTGACACTAACAAGAAATCATCACCTCTTTCGTCGGTCAAATTAGCACTAGCTACATCTTCCTCATTACTCTCAATAGCCCTTTTATTTCGCAGTTTTTAACAATCTGCTTTAAGGTGACCTAACTTCTTACACTAGCGACACCTTTTGTCTCGCTTCTTTGATGCTACCAAAAGCAAATTTTGCCTATCTACCTTTCTATCCGAGCCAAACTCATTGTCGAGTTTGTCTTTACTCCACAAATGACCCTTCACACCCTCGAATGGGAGTTTGCCTCTGCCATAAATTAGAGTCTCCCTGAAAGACATGTATAAAGAGGGTAAAGAGCACAATAATAGCATAGTCTGATCCTCATTGTTAAATTTAAACTCAATGTTATTTAAATCATTTAAAAGAGTAATGAATTGGCTGATGTTATCTTTAAGAATCTCATATTTGTTTATGCGAAACGTAAATAAACGTTGTTTCAACACTAAACAATTAGCCAAAGACTTAGTCATATAAAGAGTTTCTAACCTTCTCCATAAGGTGAATGAGATTTTCTCCATCAATACCTCCTACAATACCCTATTCGCAAGGCACAATTGGATTGCAGGTGGGGCCTTTTCATCAAGCTCTTCCCATTCTCTCTGATCTAGATTCTTAGGCTTTTTTTTTCTGGTAACGACCTTTTTCAAGTCTGTCTGAGCTAGAATTGTCATCATCTGAACTTGGCATAGATTGAAATTTTTGACACCATCAAACTTCTCAATTTCAAATCTTGTTGTTTCCATCTCTGAATGGGTTGATCTATGAAAATTAAACTAACTCTTGTACCACTTGTTAGAGATTAACTCGATTAAGCAACGAACAAGTAAAACTAGTAGAAGAAATTAAGAAATTGAAATCACAAATTTAATGTGGAAAACCCCCTCCAAAGAGAATAAAAAACCATGGGCAAAGATAATTTTACTATAACGACAAAAGAATGAAGAGTACAAAAGATGGAGATAAAAAAACCTCGAAACCCGAAAAAAACTCTCAAAACGTAAACACAAAATTCTCCAATGAGTTCTAATCTCTAATGGGTGTGTTTTCTAAGGTTGTAAAAGAGCATATTTATAGACTAAATTTGTAGGTCAAGTAATTATAAAATAATTTAGACTAATCAGAGTTTGATTGAAACAAACAAACAAAGTTTAATTGGAAGATTATTTCTCAAATTTGACCGAAATATGAATCATACTTAACAACAACTTTGCCTTTCTCTTTGTTTTTCGATGTCTTGACATTACCCTTTGCTACGTACGATAAATTCATATATGAGAAATTCATTAGATATATAATCCGATCATAGAAATATGAAAAATAAACTTGAATGCGATTTATTCAATTTGGTCATTGCTATCGTTTTTATCCAAAACACTCGTATCTCACAAATCACCCAATCGTATTTAAATTTGGCTTAATAGATATGATACAGGGACCTTCTACAACCATTATTCATTATCAATCCTCAAATTTTTCATATTTTACAATTTGGTCCTGAATAAAACGCAATTTAACAAACAATCTAAGCTTAATACAAGTTTAATTTAAACACTTTTTATTAAAATTTCTAACAATTTCAACCAGAAGTCTAATTAGTACTAACATTCATGAATCTAGATTCTTTAATATATGTTAATCCTTAAGTTTTCAACTATATGATCTTTGTTTAAACTAAACAAATCATCAATCTAACACTTGCATCTTGAATATTAATTATCTAAATCTAATAATTTACCAACAATTAAAAAGAAAACTCGCATATTGGCCCTTGGAAGCTTTCGAAAATGGTTGAGATGAAAGAACATTTTTTTCTTGTTTTGTTCTTGCAAATGGTGGAAGAGAAAGATGAGATGTTAATATACCTAACTTATAAAAATTTAAGATAATGGAAAATGATTAAAAAAGTTTTATTTAAGCATTAACCTAACTTATAAAAAAGGTTTATTTGATAAAAGAACCTTAGTTTAATTACCTTTGATTGGATTTGCTAATTTAAAAAATAATCAATTTCCCTTCATTCAAGTCACTAATCATTTTCATCCCTCTAATATCTTTATTACACGATTCAATTCAACAACACTTAATAATTCAACCTTCATGATCTATACCTGACATGTAATTACCCTATTTTAATTGTTTACTAATTTGATTCAATAAATTTGGTCTGAAATTGAACTTTCCAACACTATTGAAAGCTGGCTTATTACACTATAGGTAACAGAATGTGATTTCATTTATTCTCATTTGAAAGTCGCTTTTGGGGACTTTTGGATCATTTATCAAGCTTAGCACTCTAAAATCCTTTTTGAAACTTGCTTTCTATAATCAAAACAACCACCATAACTCTCATCCTTCTCAGTCCCTTAACGTGTCTATCACAATCGACTGCCATCACGCTTATTCTCCAAGGTTTGCTCTGATCTTCCTCTTCGCCATCTCTCCACAACTTCTCGTTTTGCTAGATTGTAATGCCTCCTCACCTAACTAAAAAAACCCTTTACATTTTGGCAACTTTGATGTGATCTCGATCACATCATGTGTTGATACGAATAGAAAGACTTGAGATTAGCCCAAATATGAGGGGTCTAAAGATAAAATAAAATCCATTATTCGAGTTCTTTACTTGATATTTACATGTTTGTTTCTTTAACATGTCTTGTGTCAGGTTTATTATGTTTTAATTCACAACATGCATATTTCTATTTACATTGTGTTTGATTTTTAAAGATAGCATCTTTGAGTAGTATTTATTGTTTGCGATTTTTCAAATAAGCTAATGGCCTGTATTTATAGTGTTTGTAGGTATATGGTCAATCACAAGGGAGGCTTATGACTGTTCGTTATCCCATGCAAATACATGCATATTCACTTCCTTAGCCAATAAGGATTCATGAATTTCAAGAGTCATGAATGTACGAATACATTGGTTCAAATTTCATGCATGAAATGCCATCTAAGGAAGCTTCACTTGCCTATTTGGTTTATACATGAGTCAAGCTATATTTGGATGGTGGAAGAAGGTACATTGCAAGATGAATGCATGGTCATTTCCATGTATCACCAAGGGAGAAGAATTTCGACCATTCAAAGTACATGAACATACATCACCATTTTCATACATGAATGATATACATACATGTATGACATTAATGAGGGTACAATGCACTTGATGAAGGTTCCATTAAAGAATACATGAACATTCGAGGGGGGAAGCATTCGACCATGCATGCATTTGAAGAATTTATGAATCATTTTGATTCATGTATGACTTGTGTACATGAACCATCTTTATCGTCAAATTATGGCTACTCATCTACCTTGTTTGTTTTCCTATAAATAGTTGTTTTGTAACACTTTAAGGTTAATCAACTAATGAACATTTTTATATCTTGAGACAAATCTCTTTTGTTCTTTGAGAACTTATAATCTCGAACTTATCAAGACTTGCGTCTTGTGGCATTCAAAACATTCAAACTTATTGCTCCCCTTGTCATCTTTCCAGAGTGTGGCAATCACCATTACACCTTTGGTTCTTATATCAATGGTCAAGGTTTTTCTTCATTTTCCCAGACTTTCGAGACTTAAACATCTTTATAGAAATCAGGTCTTGTTGTTATATAACGTAGGTTTGCTTCTAAGTTTGTTTTGAGTTCGAAAGATATATCAATTATTTATTCCTGAGAGATTACATGTTTAGAAATGACCGGGAAATTAAGATCATGACTTGTAAACTGAATGCAAGCGAGGTTCATGTCAAAATCCATTGGGGAAGAGATATTACATTCAGTGAAACATTATTAATATATATATATATATATATATTATATTCTTTAATTTTTACTGAAAACTACGAAAGGTTTTGAAAATTCAAATAATCCAATCCCCTCATACATTTTTCGAATGATTGTCGAATTATGTGCAAGTGTACACAGTCGTGACAAGTAATAAGTAGTAATGATATGAATTATCATCTCCACAAATATTGTATATACGAATTATTTTCACAATTCATTATTAACAACTTGATATGTGACAAAATAAATTATTAATGTGAGATAAGAATGCAACTAATTATACTAAGTATGAAAACAAAGGAATTTATACACAATACAAAAGATAATAGAAATAGAAAACTATAACACACGATTTAACAATATTGAAATGAATATGCTAGAACAATTACTTCCTTTTGACTAATGATCATTGACATTTATGTTATAGGATGTTACGACTAATCATGGCAATTTAAAATTACTAAACCAACTTTTTAAATCATAGGCTTCTCTCAGAGTCCTTATGTCTCTTAGCTACTTGATCTGTCAGATTTTGACCTAACAGATTGAACTATTTTTCACACTTTAGGAGCTTGAAATTTAGCATTTTTCTTTGTTTTGCTTTAGATTTATTTCAGTTTTTACTTATTGAATAAAAAGTGTAAAAAGGTATTTTTTATTGACTTTAAGGTCGAGTGAGGCTTAAGGGTTAGCTAATGAACTTTGTGAGTGTGTAGAAGACCTTTAGGAGACGAATAAGTATGAAGTTGATCACTATGTCACAATGTGTAGAAGACCTCTATGTCGCTACACGCTAACACTAGGGAAATTCACTAAAGGAGTGGACTATCTTTTATGTCGGGACATAACTCTTATGTATCGCGACATTGCCTCCTGAATGCAAAATTAAAGTCGAGTGAAGGGTGTTTTGGTCTTTACAATGTCACTTAAACACGAAGAAGAACAACTGACCTAGGGTTGAGGAAAATAACCATCCAAAGGCTACAAATAGCTTTAGCACTTAGGTTTACACATCTTCTGCTTAACATTTAATTTTCTTTGTAATTTAGGTTTAGTTTTTTTTATTTCTTTTATTATTTAATTTCTATTTCATGTGGAAACAACATTTGTAACTTCGCATAAACGATTGTGGATTTTTCCCAATAGATTGCTATACAAGTCTTAGTTTCTTTCAATTCATATTTTCAATCTAGTGTTTCATGTTTATTTATATTATTGAATCTATGATGTCTAAAGAAACCATGAGGAACTAATCTTATTGTGGGGGATTAGGGAGTGAAAGTATTGTTATTTAATTATTGTATACAGGGATTTCGAATGGATCAATTGTTTGGAAAAGGAAGAACTTGAAACAAACCCTAAGCCTGAAAACTCTAGGAAGTTATTTAGGTGGGAATTAACCCAAAATTGGTATTGCCCATTCATGAACACCTTTACCCCAAGCCAGTCTAGACTGTGACATTTGAGAGATAAGTAGTTTGTATTGACCCTCGTTATGTTGGTGGAAGATCGAAAGATCCTACTAGGGTAGCGACTAGTTGATTGATTGAAAGTACCCAGAACCAATGATTGAAGAACCCATATTGAAGCGAGCTAATCCCCCCATAAATCTGTTTATCGAATTTCCTTATTTATTTCCTTTGTTTTATTTCTTTTACTTTTATGATCTTTAGTTTAAAACCTCTTTTATTTTACCTTCGTACTATAAACCCTAAAAAAAGTACTAATTACTTCTTTTCTTTATAGGGATTTAAATTTCTATTGCTCAGCCTCCTTTAGGTACGATCCTCGGAGTACTCATACTTTTTTGTAACTATATTACAACTCGACCCGTATACTTGAAGAAGCTAAAAAATACACACCGAATGGGAGTTTGTTAGGAGGCAGTCAAGTTGTTGGCGCCGTTATTGGGGAGGCAACGTCTTTAGTATTTTTATTTTTTTGCATTGTTATTAAGAATAATAAGGAAATTTTTAGCATATAGTTACAATTCTTATTTAACAATACTAACAGTTGCTTATTTTCAAATTCGCCACTGTCAAACAACATTCCTACCATTATTTTATACCATGGATGACAATTACATGTGGTCACATTAGAAATATAATTACGATGAAGAAATTTATGAGGATGGATACTATGAAGATTCAGAGATACAGGAAAACCAAAAATTATTGATGCTCGAGTTGAGTCAACTTCGAGGAGGGATCTCAATCCCCAAACAAAAGAGTGACAAGGATCTTGAAAGACAACATGAAGAACTCGATCTAAAGGAATAAGAGGAGAGGATAGTCACTGTCCAGGATAAAGAAATAAAATCTTCTGAAGAACATTCAGCAAAGACTTTGAACATCCAGAAGAAACATCATTGGAAAAGGAAATTGAACATATTCTGAGAGTTGAAAGTGAGCCTCAATCTAGTGTTGAATTGATTTCTTTGAATGATAATGTTCTTCTCCACTTAAGTATTGAAGAAATGTTGGAAATTGAAGAATCCATAAATCAGTGATTAAGCCTTGAATGAGAAATGACTATTATATACAACATCACTCTTTTGAAGCAAATTTGGGATTTTTCATACACTTCAGATAATAGGGAAAATATCCATTTATGAACCCTCAAATAATTCTTCAGTCGTCAAAGTAATGGTATCCTCAATGAAGAAAGAAACAACTTAATTTCTATTTTGACAGAGGAATGCAAAAAAGTATACTCATCACGTATGCAGAGACTCAAACACATGACCCAAGAATAAAAAAAATGCTTAACCATTGAACCACTAAGCTCATCATTAAAACAATACTGCACAGAACTCAATTTATGTCACGAATTCAGAGTTAAAAGTTTAGAAAATAAAACATAGAATTTCAGAAATGCGACTTGAACCGAATATCTTGAGTAAGCAAACAAAACACATAACCATAGAAAACGAGACAAATTCGTTTACATAACTCTCAAGGAAAAATTTATATTTTCGGGGCGTTACAAAAACCAATAACGTAGATAATTCTACTATATACTAATTTAATGCCCCCGTGCTTTGAATAAAACTCACCACCATGCTCTGAATATTTCAAGGCGATTGACCCTTGCAATTGCAAAAGCGAAAGCCATTTCATTCGCATCCTGTTAAGCTTTCCCAAAGGATATTTCCATTTCACGGAACAATTACGAGTGCAAAACATAGTTTGGAATTGACTCGAAATGACCACCCTTGAATCATCACCAACCTTCAAATCATTACCTTCTATCACTGATTTCCAGCCCGTTACTAAGACATAGAGGGAGCTAAAAAGGCTTGTTGGCTTTGGCATGTCCCATACTCTCAAACTCATGTCCCTGGTTTTCAAACATGGCTTAATCACTAGTGCTTCTATCCCCTCCTTGCTGCCTTGTTTTAGCGCACTTCTCTCTTCATCTGTAAGGAACTCGACCTTGACTTGATTCATGGGTATGGAGAGACGTCCATGGTGTTTGCTCAAATCAGTTTTGTAGAGTGTCTTTTGTATAACTAGTTTCTCCTCGCTTTCATCCATGTCTTTGATCATATCTTTTAACCTTTGGGGCAAACAGGGTTGAGCCCCAAAAGTAGCATTGTGCTTACGCTTTTTCATTTCTGTTTCGGCATCGGCTTCTTTGCTCTACTTGGTTCAACCCTTTCTTTTCGTTGTTTGAAGAAACAACTAGAGGCTAGTTCTAAATCATGTCTTCGTCAATGGTAGCAGTTATAATATCAATTCCAAATATTCTCACAGTTGTATGGTTTGTGGGTTGCTTATGGCGAGTAGATGAGTCGTTGTCGTCAATTTGGTTCAACCCTTGTTTCAGTTTCAGTCTCATCGTTTCTTCGTCCAACCTCTCTACCAAGGCAGCCACATCTACCAAGCATTGGAAGGAACTCCAATCTTCATGTGTTTCGTTTAAACCCGTCGTTTCTTCTTTTGAGTACACACGTAAGTAGCTTTTTAACAATGCAGTGCAATAGCCAAAGAAGAAGAAGCTATATAGAAAGTGAAATAAACATGGGAATTCCTATTTTGAAAATTGAGTTTTTCTATACCTATAAGGATTTTAGATTGTTTTTTTAATTGGAAAACCCAAATAAAAAAAATTTCATTTCTACTTACGAGTTTAGATTAAAAAAAAGAGATAAAGCAAGATATTTATAACATTAAATTGTTTTTTAGCCTTATCTTGGATCTAGCTTCAACGCTGAATAATTTTTTGGATTATTATTTTTAATTAATAATTTTAGTTTTATTTTTTAATTAATTTAGTTATTACATAATTTGTTTTTTAAATATTTTATTTTACCATTGTGTGCATTTAACTTTTTTTAAGTATTTAACTTTATATAATTTTATTCCAGATTTTTAAAGTGAGGACAACATGTAAAAAAAAACCAAAATTGAAACCAAGTAAAATAATATTGCTAATTTGTAGCAAAAGATAGAGATGTAAAATAACTTATACGAAGAGCGATGCGAGGGAATGGAAGAAGAAAGGGGAAATTTCTAAAGAAGTCCCTATATATTTTTGGAGTAAATTGTAATTCGTTCTACTTTGTTTATTTTTATTGTTTTTGAAAATTTTTTTACCTTTTTTTATGTAATTAACATCTTTATATCTTTATATTAGTAAATATAACAAACATTAACTTTTTCATCCATTTTGGGATTTTTTGACAAATAACGCAAGTTTAAGGGATAAAAAGGTGAAAAATTAAATGTAGGCTAAAACAACTATTTTTTTTTCTAAATTTGAAGGGTCAAATAAATCGTTATGCCTTAATAGTATGATTATATTTGAACTAGGGGCAAAGGCAAAAAAATTTTTAGGGAGATAAAATTAAATTTTAATTTTTACGATAGTAAAAATGTAATTTCATCATTTGAATAGTTTATATCTTTATAATTTTTAAATGATTAAATTAAATTTTTATCATTTTTAGGGGGCCAAAATGTAATTTTTCTATTACTAATTTAAAATTTTAAATAATTTTAAAACATTTTATATGCCAAATATTGTTAAGAAATATTTTTTATTGACTTCTCTTTTATTTATGTGCATTTTTTTGTCAACGAACAATCGCAACAGAATATTTTTGAAATAACATAAACATGTAAATTAGATGAAAAAAATAAAGAAAAAAAGAGAAGAGCTGGATTGATAGATGTTTGCAATACTAGAAATTAAAAAAATTAAGAAATAATGGCAAATAAAATTATAACGGCCTTGAATTTGGAACAATTCCCGCCCAATCTAAAATCTAGCTTCGTCGTCCTTGTTCAAAGAACAATTACGAGTGCAAAACATAGTTTGGAATTGACCCGAAATGATCACACTTGAATCACATCACCTACCTTCAAATCATTACCTTCTGTCACGGATTTCCACCCAGTTACTAAGACATAGAGGGAGCTGAAAAGGCCTATTGGCTTTGGCATGTCCAATATTCTCAAACTCGTGTCCTTGGTTTTCAAACATGGCTCAATCACCAGTGCTTCTATCCTCTCCTTGCTGCCTTGTTTCAGCGCACATCTCTCTTCATTTTTAAGAAACTCGACCTTGACTTGATTCATGGGTATGGAGAGACATCAATGGTGCTTGCTCAAACCAGTTTTGTAGAGTTTATTTCGTATAACTAGTTTCTTCGCACTTCCATCCATGCCTTTGATCATATCTTTTAACCTTTGGGGCAAACAGAGTTGAGCCCCAAAAGTAGCATTGTGCTTGAGCTTTTTCATTTTCTGTTTCGGCATCGGCTTCTTTGCTCTTCTTGATTCAACCTTTTCTTTTCGTTGTTTGAATAATCAACTGGAGGCTGGTTTGAAATTACGTCTTCGTCAATGGCAGCAGTGATAATATCAGTTCTAAATATTCTCATAGTTGTACGGTTTATGGGTTGTTTATGGCGAGCAGACGAGTCGTTGTCGTCAATTTGGTTCAACCCTTGTTTCAGTTTCAATCTCATCGTTTCTTCGTCCAACCTCTCTACCAAGGTAGTTGTATCTACCAAGCACTGGAAGGAACTGCAATCTTCATCTTTTTCCTTTAAACCCATCATTTCTTCTTTTTTTGAGTACATACGTAAGTAGCTTTTTAACAATGCAGTGTAAAGGGAAGAGAAGAAGAAGCTATATAAAAAGTGAAATAAACATGGGAAGACTTATTTTGAAAATTGAGTTTTTCCTATACCGACAAGGATTTTAAATTGTTTTTCAACTTGGAAAACCCAAAAAAAAAAAAACAAAACAAAAAAAAGTCCAATTTATACTTAAAGTGTTGATTAAAAAAAAGAAAAAGCAAGATATTTACAACATTAAATTATTTTTTAGCCTTATCTTGCGTCCGACTTCAACGCTGAATAATTGTTTGGATTATTATTTTTAAATAATTGTTTTTGTTTTATTTTTTAATTAATTTAGTTATTACATAATTTGTTTTTTAAATATTTTATTTTACTCACATTTAACTTTTTTTTTTAAGTATTTAACTTTATATTAATTTTATTCCAGATTTTTAGTGTAAAACATTTAAAAAAACCAAAATTGAAACCAAGTAAAATAATATTGTTAATTTGTAGCAAACGATAGAGATGTAAAACAAGCGATGCAAGAGAATGGAAGAAAAAAAAGGGAAATTTCTGAAGAAGTTCCTATATATTTGAAAAGTAAATTGTATTTCGTCCTACTTTTATTGTTTTTGTAAAAAAAAAATTTATGTAATTAACTTTTTCATTCATTTTGGGGTGATTTGATAAATAACACAAGTTTAAGGGATAAAAATGTGAAAAATTAAATGGAGGCTAAAACAATTTTTTTTTAAGTCGATTTATGTCACTTTTTATATACCTTTTGCTGTTGCTTTTTCTTTGCTTTGTTAAAAAACCACCTTGTTGGAAACTCGATGAGCCCAACATACCCACTATAGAAGACCTAAGACCTATAAGTAATATTACACCAACTCTCTGAAGTCAGTTAACCTTTTATTTTCTAACTTCTTCGTTCATTATAATACCCAGGTGGCAGGGTTGATCATATATTATTCAGGCGGCAGAGCTTACCATATATCTTTTAAGTGGTAGAGTTGACCACATATAGAAGTTAACCCAAGTGCATTAAGTGCTTAGAAATCTAAGGCCTGACCGATACTTACAATTACAAGAGAAAAGAACACTTTTATTACTACACAATACAATTACAATATGACACACACTTCTCTATTGCAGACATAGACAAGCACAAAAAATAAAGCTCCTACCCCTATTTATAGAATTTAGTGACAGTTGTATTGTTGACACATGTCAACATCCTTACCATTAATTTTACAAATATCTAATCACTAGAATATTCGTGTATAATATCTAATCCTCTAGAAAATATCCTATTTCTTTATTTTATATATATTCTAGAATCTTCCGAATAAAATATCTCTTAAAGGATAAATTTGGTTTTTATGTAGAAGTTGCATTGGCTTTGAACATACCTACGTACATACTCAAGAAGAAGAAGAAATGATGGGTTTAAAGGAAAAAGATGATCGAAGTTCCTTCTAGTGCTTGCTAGATGTGGCATCCTTGGTAGAGAGGTTGGACGAAGAAACGATAAGATTGAAACTAAAACAAGGGTTGAACCAAATTGACGACGACAACTCGTCTGGCCAAGATAAACAACCCAAAATTCTACGATTGTGAGAATATTTGGAACTGATATTATAATTGTTGCCATTGAAGAAGACGTGATTCTGAACCAGCCTCCTGCTGATACTTCAAAGAAACAAAAAGAAGGGGTTGAGTTAAGTAGAACAAAGAAGCCAATGCCAAAACAGAAAAGGAAAAAGCACAAGCAGAAGGCTACTTTTGGGGTTCAACCCTATTTGCCCCAAAGGTTAAAAGAGATAATCAAAGGTATCGATGGGAGCAAAGAGAAACTGATTTTACAAAAGACACTCTACAAAACTGATTTGAGTGAGACCATGGATGTCTCTCCATACCCATGAATCTGTTGGAATTTGACCGTTCATATGTCGAACACATTTGGTGAGCTCATCCAAAGATCTATTGGATAAGGTTTTAGAGTTAAACCTTTGGAGGATGAAGAAGGTGAATAAAACATGGCTTTGATGGAAGCCAATCTGAGAAACTATATTCAATTAGCAAGGTTTAAACCAATGGAATTAAAAGCTTGTGACTATGTGCAACCAAAGTTGTCAATCGAGGAACTGCCTAAACTCAAACTAAAGGTATTTTCTTCCAACTTGAAATACGTTTATTTAGGTGACTATTCTACTTTGCCTATGATAATTTCAACAGAATTAATGACATATCAAGAGAAGTAACTAATTGCTATTTTAAAGATATTTGAAAAAGCAATCGGTTGGACCGTAGTTGATATTTGAGGAATAAGCCCTTCTTTTTGCATGCATAAGATTATCTTAAAGGAAAGGTGAGTGAGCTCGAATTGATGGGTAAAGGAGGCTCAATCCTATCATGAAAGAGGTAGTGCGAATTCTACTATTTTTTGGATGGCTATTCGGAATATAGCCAAATAGTTGTAGCCCCAAAAGACCAACAGAAGACAACCTTTACTTGTTTGTATGGTACATTTTCTTTTAGGTGAATGCCTGTTTGTTTTTGTAATGCACTTGAAACATTTCAACGATCCATGATGACAATATTTACTAATATGGTTGAAAATTTTGTTAAGGTTTTTATTGATGATTTTTCTATTTTTGGTAATACTTACGATGTTTGTTCGAGTATTTTGGCTAAGGCACTTAAGAGATGCAAGAAGACGAATCTTGTCCGTAATTGGGAAAAGTGTCATTTCATGGTTAAGAAAGGGATTGTCTTAGGGCATAAAATTTCTAAGAGAGGAATTGAAGTTGACAAAGCAAAGGTGGATGTAATTAAAAGATAATCGCCTCCAGTTTGTGTGAAAGGAGCTAGAATTTTCTTAGGCCATGCTGATTTTTACCAAAGATTTATGAAGGATTTTTAAAAAATTTTATGCCTTTGTATTTGTTGTTAGAGAAAGATACAAATATTGATTTCAACAAAACATGCTTGGAAGTGTTTGAAGAATTGAAAAGACGGTTAATCTTAGCCCCAATAGTTATCACACTAGATTGAAACTCACCTTTTAAGTTGATGTGTGATGCAAATAATTTTGTTGTTGGAGCTGTAATGGGTTAGAGAAGGAACAAAGTGTTTCACGCTATCTATTATGCAAGTTGAACTTTGATAGGAGCCTAACTCAATTATACTGTAACTGAAAAGAACTTTTTGCTATAGTTTTTGTTTTTGACAAGTTCTGCTCATATCTTATAGGTATCAAAGTTACATGTTTACTAACCATGTGACCATTAAATACTTACTCACAAAGAAAGATGCTAAACTGACTCCAGGAATTAGAACTTGAGATCCAAGATAAAAAAAGGCGTTGACAATCAAGTATCTGATCATCTATCAAGGTTGGAACAATTGGAACAAAATTAGGTAACTCATTCACTTGTTCCTATCAATAAGAATTTTCCAAATGAGCATATCTTCGAGGCAAGTCAAATTCATGAAACACCTTGGTTTGCCAATTTTGCAAATTATCTAGCATGTGGAATAATTCTTCGAGAAATGACATACCAATAAAGGAAGAAATTCCTTTATGATAGTCGACATTATTTTTGTGAGAATCCATTTTTGTTTAAGCAATGTGCAGATAACATAATTAGGAAGTGCGTAGCTTAAAGTGAGACTGCTGAGATCTTGTACCATTTTCATTCATCTCCAAGTAGGGTACACATTGGTGGTTCACGTACAACAACAAAGATCTTACAAGTAGATTATTTTGGCTTACAATGTTTAAGGATGCTTATGCATATGTAAAAAATTGTGATAGATGCCAAAGGACCGAAAATATATCAAGGAGGAATAAGATGCCCTTGATAAACAGTTTAGAAGTTGAATTGTTCAACGTATGGGGCATTGATTTTCTAGGACTGTTTCCTTCTACGTATAACGACAAGGATATCTTAGTTATTGTGGATTATGTATCCAAGTGGGTTAAAGCCGAAGCATACCTTACGAATGATGTTAAGGTAGTCATGTGATTCCTACATAAGCATGTGTTTATATGGGTTGGGACTCCAATAGCCATCATTAGTGTTTAAGGATCTCACTTTGTGAACAAATGGCTTAAGTGGTTGCTTAAAAAGTATGATGTGAAACATAATATTTCTACTACCTATCACCCACAATCGAATGGGCAAGTTGAAAGAGTGAGCCGTGAGATTAAAGGTATCCTTGAGAGAGTAGTGCGCCCTAGTAGAAAAGATTGGTCTCAAAGGCTCAATGGTGCATTATGGGTTTATCACACAACATTTAATACACCATTACGAATGACTTCTTATCGGTTAGTCTTTGGAAAGACATATCATTTGCCGTTAGAGTTGCAAAATAAAGCTCACTAGGTTTGAAGCAATTAAATTTTGATTTAAAGCAAGTCGGTGAGAGAAGAATGTTACAACTTGATGAGTTGGAAGAATTGAGGTTATTTTCATACGAGAATGCAAAGATGTGTAAACAAAGATTTAAGAGATGGCATGGCAGTCCTATACAACCTCATGAGTTTAAATAAGGTCAGAAGGTATTGTTGTTTAATTCAAGGCTAAAGTTATTTCTTGGGAAGCTCAAATCTTGGTGGAAAGTACCCTATACAATTTACAAAGTTTATCCATATGGAGCCGTTAAATTATATGATAGCTATGGAGGTATGTTTAAAGTTAATGGTCGTCTCAAATATTATTGGGATGGAAAAGTTGAGCGAGTTGAAACCTCCTTCAATTTAACAAACCCTTAATTTTTAATAAACTTACTTGTGAATAAATAAATAATTAAAAAAATATTTTTCTTAATTTAGTACATTTAATTAATTCTGTCTAAGAAGATTGGAACTTAAGCGGGACCGCTGTGACCCCTCCAACCTTTCCTGTGAATTAATTTAATGTAATTTGTTAAGAAGAAATTTTCTAATTAACTTTGAAATTTTTATTTTAATTTTTATTGTTGTTTTTAATTTTATTTGTTTATGTTCAATAAAAGGGGTAAATTTGACCAAAGTACTAATCAATTTATTGTTTTTACGTTCAATCTGTAAATACAATTGGGCTTGAGGTCCAAAATAGAAAAAAAGGAGGGAAATTACCCATGTATTACTGCCACCTCCATCTCTTTCCTTTACTTGCTACCCAAACAACCCCTTGTGTAGCTAAATTTTTGCTACATGTTGCCCAAATCTCTTACTATATAAACCCTTCTTTATCATTCTATTTTTCACAACCCTCAAGCAGTTAGCTTAAACCCTAGCCTCCCTTATTTTTCCCTTGTTGCCATTAGCCTCAAATCCCAAAAAAACTCCCTATTTTTCTTCCCTTGTCGCAAAAATCAACTTGTGCCGTCGCAAGTCTTTTGCCAGAGCATCCACGTCTTCGCCATTGCAAGGTTGTTGCTGTTAGAGTATGCAAAAGACCAATCATGAGATGATTGTAATCACATACTCATTTTTACCTTGTTTATTAATAAAAGACATTGCCATTGTTATTTCAGTTTCTTTTTTTGTGTATTTAAATAAACTAGTTAATAATAATGTCCTGAGGATAATATGATTATTCTAAAAAGGTCCTTAGTCAAGTATTATTTTGGAATTGGACAACAATAATGCATTGAGACTAATATGTAGTTGATTGATGACAAAGTGTTGTCATTGACATAGGGATGTCAAAATCAATACACGTGTATGTGCTAAAGAACGACATATTGGATTGACCCGCTATGAGTATATTTCTTGGATTATTATGTAATAATCATGACCTTACTCATAGTTATAACTATGTATACAATCCTTAGACTTGAGATAATCATTGTCCCAACATAGTGAATTGTATATTTTAATACAGTCAAACTTCTACTGTAACAAGTTTAACTATAAAGACTGATGTTGGGGATGCCACAAATTATGTAGTGGGATATGATTGATCAAGATAGGATTCATCCCTCTTACATAATGAGAGCAATATCTTAGGTCACTTGATGAAGTGAGACTAGAAATGCATGGCCAAACTCAAATAAGTTAATATGAGATATTACACTTATTTATTTATTTTAGTCTACTTCGGATATCAAGAAACATGAGATTGGACTATGCAAGTGTGACTACTCCATGACTTGTGTCCAATCTAGATATAAAGGACAAAAGGATATAATACATGCGAATTTATCATAGAAAGGTTATGCCGAACCACGACTTCTTGTAACTTGGGTAGCAATGATGCATTGCTAGATGTCACTCATTCTTTGTAATATTAGAATCATTCTAATATTGTTGCTAACGTTACAAGAACATATAGGGTCACACCTTATGTTTGAAACGAATGAAATCCAAACACAATTGGTGATATGTTTAAATATCACATGATTTAAATTAATTATTAATTTAATCTAATTTGACAGTTAAATATTATACACATTATGTGTACAAACTTGTTGTACGTATAAAAAGAAATTGAATATTAAAAACATGGAAGTTAATATCCTTCTGGAAAGGATATAATGTTTTAATAAACCTTCTATATATTTCTTTAAAGGAATATTTCCTTTTTAATATGAGATATTATATAAAAGGAAACTGAATATTAAAACATGGAAGATAATATCCTTTTTGGAAAGGATATAATATTTTAATAAACCTTCCATATATTTCTCTAAAGATATATGTTTCCATTTTAATATGATATATTAAATAAAAAGAAAGATAACAAAATTGTGTAGTTGATTTTTTTAAATCAAAAAGAAAGAAAAAGAAAAGAGGGTCTAGCAGTCGTCAAAATATTATTTGAAAAGTTTAGATGATAGTTTTTTTGTTCGTTCTTGATTGGGGGACTACATTGAGGTCGGGATGATTTTGTTGCAGCTTGGGATCGGCAACATGCAGAGGAGGATTTCACAGTATCGTTTTCAAGGGTTTTCAAGATTTTGGAAGTTAAAATTTCGAACCCTTTCTTCCCGATTCATTCCTCATACATGGATCTAGGGTTAGGGATTGTCGAAATAATTTTTTCGCTACACCACGGGTGGACCGATGACCCAACAGTGGCATCAGAGCCTCTTGTACGATACGCATTCGAGATTAAATTCAATGGACGACATTATTCTATGTTAAGCATGTTTTTTTTCTGATATGCTTGATCTGTTATATGTATGTTTGAATGCATGTAATTTATTTGATTAAAAAAATAGTTTGTTAAGAGTTAACGAATGTGTTTGGGAACAATGGTTATTCCTATAAGAAAAATCATCGAAATACTATATCATAATCGATTTAATAATAATAGTATGATATGTTAAAAATACAAGTATGTTGTATGTTTTGCTTGATATGCACGGTGTTTGCAAATGCATGGTTATAGCCTGATAGCCTATTTAGTTTATAAATTTCAAAGGTTGTACTTTTATAAATACAGCCTACGTGTTGTGCCTTTCTATAGTTCTGTTGTACTTCTCTTCTCATCTTACTCCCTCGTATGTAAAACGAGTTTCTATAATTTGTAAAATTGTTTGAGCTGTTGTGGACTCAAGGAGATGAAGGTGGAGCTATCTAATGTGGAAAAGAAGCTTGAGAAGTGACTTGTACCCTTAGGATCTCTTTTAGTTCTCCCATTGGCTTGGGAGGAACCACATTACTTTTAATGGGCTATAACCATTGCATTTCATTTAATGCTTTATATTTTCATGTATGAGAAGAAATGAATGATATATTAGAGTGTATGTTAATAAAATTGATGAGATCAATTAAAATATTAATAAGCCAAATTGTTTTTTAATGGTGAGATTATTATTACATAAAAACCCTCAATAAAATATTAAGTTAAGATAGCCTTCCAATATTTACCCTCGTTAAAGCCTCGATCGATACAATGTGGGTTCTGCTAAAGCGAAGTACTTGTATCTATCTTGGTCAAACGTGATGAATAAGCAAGTGATATTCATCGGTTATAATATTGGTTAATAACTTAACTAGGTTACTCTAATAGGATTATAAACCTAGAGGCAAAAGATTTGGATAATCATTAGATGATTGGAACAAGAGTTGTTCACCAAATCGTAAGGAGTTACATATGATGTAATTAGCAAGCGTTGCTTACCTAAATAATCATAATCTTGAGAGTAAAGCTAAAGCTAACTTAAGAGGAGGTGAAATACGGATCCTTACCCTATAGAAAAACTTTAGAGAAAGGATTTTTCGAAATTAATACATGAGGGTTATTAATATTGAATAAAATAGTGGGAGCATCATTTAATAAAGTTCTTTTAAATGATTATAATAAACTTGGAAAATTTCCTTATGCAAATATTTCATTCTTGTATATTTATTATGGAAAATAACACAAACTCATTATCAGTGTGACCCTTCCTTGAGAAGGACAAGTTGAATGGCTTGAACTTCCTTGACTGGTTCCGTAACTTGAGGATTGTCCTCAGGAAAAAGCAGAAATTATATGTCATTGAAGAACCCATTCCTAATGAACCAGCAGCTAATGCCTCTAGAGCTGAAAAGGATGCCTATAAGAAGCACCTTGATGACATGGTTGACATAGGATGTCTAATTCTTGCTACCATGACTCCTGACTTCAAAAGTAACGCATGACGATATGGTTGCTTATGATATGATTCAGTACCTCAAGGAATTATATGAGGGCAAGCACGTCAAGAGAGGTACGACACCTCCCAAGCTCTGTTTCAATGCAAAATGGTGGAGGGAACTCTAGTGGGAACTCAAGTTCTCAAAATGATAGGCTATATTGAAATCCTTGAAAACCATGGATTCCCTCTAGGTGAGGAATTGACCACTGATGTCATCTTGCAATCGTTGCTAGATAGTTTTAGCCAATGTGTCCTTAATTTCAATATGAATGAAATTAATAAGACTTTTTCGTAGTTACTCAGCAAGTTGCGAACTGCTGAAAGTAACATGAAAAAGGCTGGACCTAAGCCCATTCTGATTGTTCGCAAGAACAAGGGAAAAGGTAAGCTTGAGGCTAAGGCAAAGCCTAAGGACAATGGCAAGGCCAAACTAAACAAAGGAAAGGCTGCATTGAAGCCTAAAGGAGGAGTTGCTAAGGAAGGAAAATGTTCCCATTGCGATAAGACCGAACATTGGAAGAGGAACTACCCTATCTACCTTGAAAAGGTGAAAAAGGCTAAGGCAAATGGAGCGTCCACTTTAGCTATTTATGTTATTGATATTAATTTATCAATGTCTACTTCTTGGGTATTAGATATCGGTTGTGGTTCTCATATTTGTACCTTTATATAGGGATTACAAAGGAGTAGGAATTTGGTTGAAGGAGATATGGATCTGCGAGCTGGAAATAGAGCAAGAGTTGCTGCATTAGCTGTAGGAACACGTATTTTATCCTTGCCTAGTGGATTTGATTTGTGTTTGGAGGATTGTTATTTTGTGTCCAGTTTAACTAGAAACATTATTTCAATTTCTTGTTTAGACATAATTGGTTTTGAGATAATTATTAAGAATAATTAGTTTGGAACAATTAGTTAATGGCCTTTACATTTTAGATCAAGATAAGTCCATTTATAATGTAAATACCAAAAGATAAAAAAATAAATGAATCTAATCAAACTTAACTTTGGCATTGTCGTTTGGGCCGTATAAGTGAGAAGCACATATCAAAGCTCCATAAAGATGGGTTTTTGGATTCTTTTGTTTTTGAACAAATTGATATATGTGAGTATTGCTTGTTGGGTAAAATGACCAAAACTTTTTTTAATAGTAAAAGTGAGTGAGCTAGTGATTTATTGGGCTTAATACATAATGACGTATGTAGGCCAATGAATACATAAGCCAGAGGGGGTTTTCAATACTTCATTACTTTCACTAATGACTTCAATAGATATAGGTATATTTATCTTATGTGCCATAAATCTGAAGCCCTTGAAAAGTTCAAGGAATTTAAGAATGAAGTAAAAAACCAACTAGGCAAAAGTATTAAGGCACTTCGATCAGATTGTGGAGGAGAATACTTAAGCTTAGAGTTTGATGAGCTTTTAAAGGATAGTGGGATTGTCTCACAACTTACACCTCCCGGTACTCCACAATGGAACAGAGTTTCTAAGAGGAGAAATTAAACATTGTTAGATATGGTTCAATCAATGATGAGTCATGTTGATCTTCCTACTTCCTTTTGGGGACATGCACTTGAGACAGTTGCCTACACACTAAATCGTGTTCCATCTAAATCGGCTCAAAAGACACCATATGAAATGTGTATTGGGAAGCGTCTTGGTATAAATTTTATGAAGATTTGGGGTTGTGAAGCTTATGTTAAATGTTAGATGTCTACAAAGCTCGAACCCAAATTTAAAAAAGGCAACTTTGTGGGATATCTTAAAGAAACTAAAGGATATTATTTCTTCAATCCTATCAAGAACAAAATGTTAGTTTCTCGGACATGAGTCTTTCTTAGAAGATAATTTGTCTCTAAAAAGGGTGGTAAAAAGATTGAACTCGGAGAAATTCGAGAAGAACAACAGATCATTGAACCAGAGATTGAACAATAACAGGTTCCCCAAGTTGTTGCAAAACAATAAACTATTGTGGAAACACAACCACTGCGAAAATCCTTAAGACAACGTCATGTACTTGAGAGATATGGATTTCTTATTACAACACATGGTGATGTTTTGCTTATGGATCAAGATGAGCCTATGACTTATTAAGAAGTGGTGGCGAGCCCAAACTCTAAGAAATGGCTAGAGGCCATGAGATTTGAGATGGATTCCGTGTCAATGAACCAAATATGGACCTTGGTTGACCCACCTGAAGGGGTTAAACCTATAGGGTGCAAGTAGGTTTTCAAAAAGAAAACTGACATGGATTGTAATGTACAAACATACAAAGGGCAGTTGGTCGCTAAAGGTTTTCGCCAAGTTCATGGTATCAACTATGATGAAACATTTTCTCCTGTTGCTATGTTTAAATCCATCCAGATCTTGCTCGCAATAGCTACATTTCATGATTATGAAATCTGGCAGATGGACGTCAAAACAACTTTCCTTAATGGGAAACCAGAAGAATATGTGTACATGACACAACCTGAAGGTTTGGTCGATCCAAAGGATGTTGGAAATATATACAAGCTACAAAGATCCATTTATGGATCGAAGCAAGCTTCTCGAAGTTGGAATCTTCGTTTTAATGATGCAATCAAAGAGTTTGGTTTTATAAAAAATGAAGATGAGCCTTGTGTTTACAAGAAAGTTAGTGGGAACACTATTGTATTCTTGATATTATATGTAGATGACATACTTATCATAGGAAATGACATACCTACCCTACAGTCTGTTAAAACATGGTTAGGACGTTGTTTTTCTATGAAGGACTTAGATGAGGCCACATACATTTTAGGAGTCAAAATCTATAGAGATAGATCAAGTTGACTCATAGGTCTAAGCCAAAGTACATACATAGATGAAGTATTGAAAAGGTTCAGTATGGAAGAATCTAAGAGAGGATTCTTACCTATGGGACATGGTATTTCACTTACTAAGGAAATGTGTCCTTCAACTTCTCAAGAGAGAGAGCGAATGAGTAAGATTCCATATGATTTGGCTATTGGGTCTATCATGTATGCCATGCTTTGTACTTGTCCAGATGTATCGTATGCTTTAAGCATGATGAGTCGGTATCAAGTAGATCCCGGTGAAGGTCATTGCGTGGCAGTTAAGAATATCCTTAAGTACTTGTGAAGGACTAAGGATACATCCCTTATATATGGAGGTGAGGAAGAGCTAAGTGTAGAAGGTTACGCTGCTTGCTTCCAAATTGACAAGGATGATTCACTATTGCAATCAGGTTTCGTGTTTTGCCTTAATGGTGGTGCTATGAACTGGAAAAGTTCAAAGCAAGGTACAATTGCTGATTCTAAAACAGAGGTCGAGTATATTGCAGCTAGTGAAGTTGCAAAAGAGGTTGTTTGGATCAAGTTCATAACTAAACTAGGGGTTGTGTCTAGCATATTAGATTCTATAGAACTTCGTTGTGACAACAACGAAGCCATTGCATAGGTAAAGGAACCCAAATCTCATCAGCGATCCAAGCATATAGTTAGGCATTTTCATCTCATTCGAGAAATTATTGATTGAGGAGATGTGGAAATATGCAAAGTACCAACAGATGATAACATCGTAGATCCGTTGATGAATCCTCTAACACAGTAGAAGCATGATCGTTACAATAAGTCACTTGGTATTAGATATATGAATGATTAGTCTTAGTGCGAGTGGGAGATTGTTAGAGTATGCCCAAAGACCAATCATGAGATTATTGTAATCACATACTCATTTTTACCTTGTTTATTAATAAAAGACATTATCATTATTATTTCAGTTTCTTTTTCTGTGTATTAAATAAACTGATTTATAATAATGTCCTAAGGATAATATGATTATTCTTAAAAGCTCCATAGTCAAGTATTATTGTGGGCTTGGGCAACAATAATGCATTGAGACTAATATGTAGTTGATTAATGACAAAGTGTTGTCATTGACATAGGGATGTCAAAATCAATACATGAGTATTTGTTAGAGAACGACATATTGGATTGACCTGCTATGAGTATGTTTCTTAGATTATTATGTAATAGTCATGATATTACTCATAGTGATAATTATGTATACAATCCTTAGACTTGAGATAATCATTGTCCCAACATAGTGAATCATATATTTTGATACAGTCAAACGCCTACTGTAACAAGTTTGACTATAAAGACTGATGTTGGGTATGCCACAATCTATATAGTGGGATATGATTGATCAAGATAGGATTTCTCCCTCCTACATAATGGGAGCAATATCTTAGGCCACTTGATGAAGTGAGACTAGAAATGCATGGGAATGCTCAAATAAGTTAATATGAGATATTACACTTATTTATTTATTTAGTCTACTTTAGATATCAAGAGACATTGAGACTGGACTATGCAAGTGTGACTACTCCATGACTTGTGTCCAATCTAGATATAAAGGAAAAAAGGATATAATACATGCGAATTTATCACAGAAAAGTTATGTCAAACAACGACTTCTTGTAACTTAGGTAGCAATGATGTATTGCTAGATGCCACTCATTGTTTGTAATATTAGAATTGTTCTAATATTGCTGCTAATATTACAAGAACTTATAGGGTCACTCCCTATGACTGAAACGAATAGAATCCAAACACAATTGGTGTTATGTTTAGCTATCACATGATTTAAACTAATTATTGAATTAATTTAATTTGACAGTTAAATATTATACACATTATGTGTACAAACTTGTTGTATACGTATAAAAGGAAATTGAGTATTAAAAACATGGAAGCTAATATCCTTTTGGAAAGGATATAATGTTTTAATAAACCTTCCATATATTTCTTTAAAGGAATATTTCCTTTTAAATATGGGATATTATATAAAAGGAAATTGATTATTAAAACATGGAAGATAATATCCTTTTGGAAAGGATATAATGTTTTAATAAACCTTCCATATATTTCTCTAAAGATGTATATTTCATTTTAATATGAGATATTAAAATAAAAGAAAAGATAACAGAATTGTGTGGTTGATTATTTAAATCAAAAAGAAAGAAAAATAAAATAGGGTCTATCAGCCGTCAAAATATTCTTTAAAAAGTTTAGAGGATAGTTTTTCAATTCGTTCTTGATCTGGTAGACTACATAGAGGCCAGGACGATTTTGTTGTTGCTTGGGATCGGCAGTGTGCAAAGGAGGACTTCACAGCATCGTTTTCAGGGTTTTCAAGATTTTAAAAGTTAAAATTTCGAACCCTTCCTTCCCGATTCGTTCCTCGTACATGGATCTAGGGTTAGGGATCGTCGGAATAATTTTTCCTTTATGCCACGAGTATATCGATGACCCAATAGTGGCATCAGAGCCACTTGTATGATGCAGATTTAGGATTAAATTCAATGGTTAAAGTTATTGTATGTTAAGCATGTTTTTTTCAATATGCTTGATCAGTTATATGTATGTTTGAATGCATGTAATCTATTTGTTAAAAAAACAATTTGTTAAGAGTTAACGAATGTGTTTGGGAATAATGGTTGTTCCCGTAAGAAAAATCCTTGCCACCACCACTTTGCCGATTTTCTTTTCCCTATCCCTTGCCCTAATTCTGCCAAATTTTCGAGAAAAAATACCATGTCTCACAAAAGAACTAGATCTTCGAAGACTATTCCTAAAAATCCGATCGTGATAGATGAGGAAGTAAAGGAGAGGTTCAATTCAATCTTCAACCATCAACCTATGATACTAGAAACATTTTTTAACTTGAAGAGCACTGATTTGATGGTTGTACATGTGCCGATTTGAAAGAAAATCAATGCTCTCAATTGGGAATACTTTTGTGATGCTAGTTCACTTCAAGATGATGAACTAGTTCGAGAGTTTTATGCTAGTTTGACTCTACAATAAGCTACTGAGGTTTTTGTCTGAAAGAAGAAGGTACCTCTCACTTCTAAACCTATTAATGATTTGTTTAACTTACCTAATTTTGAAGAAGATGAGTACTTCCCTTTGTTGAACAATATCAATTGGGAATTTCTTCAACAAGTTCTTGATGTTGTTACAAAAACGGGATCCCAATAGATTATAAGAAAGTATGGAAGCCATTCTTACCAAAAGGAATACCTAAAACTGATATGTAAGGTATGGTTCTACTTTGTTCGATATAGCTTCATGCCTATGTCACATAGTTCCACCATCTCGTTGGAATGAATGCTCTTGTTGTATACAATATTGACAGAAAGGTCTATCAATGTTGGGAAAATTATTCTCAAGGAGATCCATGACTGTTGATCGCGCTATGAACGTCACAGCAATGTGCAAGTGTACACTATTGATGCAAGTATAGTGGACAGAAGTGAATCTATCGGATATCGATCCCACGAGGATGGGTGTCTGTTGTCTAAAATTATCGATGCATTGAATAAGTAAAATGAAATAAATTGTGACAATGGTTGTCAGAGCAATAATGTGAAAATAAAGATAAAATGCAATGACAATGAAATGGGGTTTCGGTAAACAACTAAGTGTGGCTTACAAGGTTAAAAATAACAGGTAATTTGTCGATGCAATGTAGTGCAGTGAATATCTTACCAAACTTGACTTCTTTATTAAACCTAAGACTCAAACATGCACAATAACTACACCCTCCAGTGTTAGCAATGCAACATATTCAAGAACAAGTGGATTAAATTCCTTCAATCCCCAAGCAACTTTTGTTTTCTTGCTTGTTAATTTAAGTTGTCATTGCACCTTTCAGTGACAGTGACTGCAATCACACTTTCATGGTCAAAATAATTAAACCCAAAGATTAGTAGTAAATGCAAGATTGAAATAGATATCATTTAGTTCTAAATATCAAAAGTACTTCCATACAACTTGAATTAACAAGAATTACCATCATTTAAGAAAGAGAAATAACAGAATAAATGGGGCATTCTTTTCCTAGTCTACTCAATTTGCTCCCTTACTCTCCTCTGGGGTCACACTTAGGATGGTCCTCGTCAGGACTTGATATGCCTTGCCTTCACATTGGTTCACCCGAGGGGTCTCAAGAGTCCATAGCCGAAAAGCTTTAAGCTTTTTTGGAGAAGAAAAATTACAAAATTGGGAGACTAAGGAGAAGAGACTACTTTCTCTTTCCTTGTGAGTGTTTATATTTATCCCAAATTGTACAGGTATCTATTCTACAGAATTGAGTTGTCTCTAGTTCTACAAATTGGTTATTCTAGATTGGACAACTCACACATTTCTGTTCTTATCCAGATAGCTGTCAGATGTGACGATAATTCTGGATACGTTCATGTAGCGACAATTCGGACATGTTCATGCAGTGACATTCCTAGGAGCAATTGAAGAATACTTATGCAGTGATAGTCTTGGATGCAATTGAAGAATGTCTATGCAGCGACAATCTTGGGTGCATTCCGAAAATATTCATGCAAGGACAGTTTTTGGTACAATTTGGAAGTGCTCATGTGGCGACAGTTTTTGGCGCAATCTAGAAGTGCTCATACAGTGACATTAGTAGTAAAATATGACAAAATTAAGGAAAATTAGGCCAAGGTCCACTGAGTTAGAAAATGCAACGTACTAAACTAAAAAAAAAAACTAAATGGGAACAAATTATCCAATAAGTGGGGTGAAAACAATGGTTCTTTTTAGTACCATCAACTGTGCTAAAAAGAAGTCAGGAAGTGCCTACTTCCCATCATTGATTACTTCACTTTGCTTAAGGACCCATTATCATAACATTGCCTACATAAGAGTACGAGGGCCTACTAAGCAAAGCTAGACACGGAGGGCCTAAATTAATGTAGAGTTGCCACTACCCAATTAGGGCTATGTTGGTTAGTTATCTATCGGTTTTATACCTAGCATATTGAAATAGTTATTACACTTGACGTACTTGAAATTAAGCATTTTCATCGTATTTTTGTAGAATTTAATGTAGTTTTTATCTTTGAATAAATTGTGTAAACTGATCTGTCGGTTTCATACCTAGCAGATTGAACTATTTTTCACGCATGAAGAGCTTGAAATCAAGTATTTTCGTTTTATTTCCTTAGTATTTAGTTTAGTTTTCTTTTATGAAATAAATTGTGTACAAAGTGCAAAAAGGTGCTTATTGTCATCTTTAAGGTCGTTTGAGGCCTAAGGGTTAGCTAACGGACTTCATGAGTGTGCAGGAAACATTTAGAAGACAAACAAATATGAAGCTGATGACTATGTCACGACACAGACTGATCTGTGTCGCAACAAAGGGACCAGAATTGCAAAATGTCAAAACTGTCTCTTATGTTGCAACGTGGGCACGACGTGTTGTGACAATGCTTGGGAAATTTACCTAAAGGAGTGAATTGTCTTTTATGTCATGACACGACTCCTCTGTGTCACGACATCGACCCCTGGACGTAAATTTTACACTAAATGAAGGTGTTTTGGTCTTTACAATGCCACTTAAACATGAGGAACGACAACTGACCTAGGGTTGAGGAAAATAGTCATCCAAGGCTATAAATAGGGCCTCTACCACTAGGGTTTTAAACACCATTTACTAGATTTTAGTTTTTAGTTTTAAGTTTGTATTTCCTTTTGGGAAACGAGATTGTGGAACTCGTATAAGTGTTCGAAGAATTTTTCCCAACAAATTGCCAATACAATTCTAGTTTCTTTTTCATTCTCTTATTCAATTATTTCTTTTATGAAACTAATTCCATTTTGGGGGATTAAGGAGTGGAAGTATGAATATTTGATTGTTGTTTAACAGAGATTTTACCTTTAAAGTCAACTATTTGGGAAAGGAAGAACATCGAACAAACACTAGGCCTGAGAACCCTAGATCATTTAAGTGGGAATGAACCCAAAATTGGTATTGTCTATCCGTGAACACCTTTTCCCCAAACTGATTTAGATTGTGACATCTAGCGATAAGTAATCTCTATTAACTTGCTATGCCAGTGGAAGATCAAGAGATCCAATTAGGATAGTAACTAGTTGATTAGAGGAAAATCCCCAAAACCCAACAGTTAAAGAAGTCATACGGAGACGACCTAATATCCCCAAATTCGTTTATAATAATTTCTACAACTCAAATCTTGCTTTTATTTTCTATCTTGTTTTCTATTTTATTTTATGCTTTTTAAAACCAATTCTTTTTATTGCTCTTCGTACTATAATCCCTAAAGTAAGTACTAATTAATTTTATTCTTTGTAGGGATCTAATTTACTATAGTCTTACGCCTCTTTTGGGTATGATCCTCGGAGTACTACCAAGTGTTTTATTATACACACTATATTTACAAATTAACCCGTATACTTGTAGAAAGCCTAAATCTACATCAAATGGGAATACATTCGGGGGGCAATCAAGTTGTTGGCGTTGTTATCGGGGAGTCAATGTCTTAGTAAATTTTATTCTTTCATTGTTAATAAAATAATTGGAAAAATTTTATGTTATAGATATGATTTTAGTTTATTTTATTTATTTTTCGTATTTCGTATTCTTTAATTTTGGTTTATGACTCGAAACCAAGGAAACTTGGTTGATCCTATTTCTAACCTCAAATCGTTAATTAGACATAATCACAGAACCTAGCAGGCGGTGTAAAATCCACCATTGACGGAAAGAGACGATCCAATAGAAGATCCCGCTATCAACATAGTAAACGCTAATATACCTCTACAACTCCCTACAAACGAACTAGTGGCGGAAGCACAAAGAATTTTGAGCGAGTATTCTTTACCTACTCTAGATCTGACTCAAGGGGGTATTGCTAGACCTACTATTGTTGCTAATAATTTTAAAATAAAATCAGCTATGATTTAAATGATTCAAAATAATTTACAATTTAAAGGGATAATGGCTGAAGATCCTAGTTTGCATTTGAAACCGTTTTTGCAACTATGCGATACTTGTAGGTTTAATGGTATTACTAATGATGCCATTCATTTAAGATTATTTCCCTTTCAACTAACTAATAATGCTTTTTCAAAGCTAGATGCGCAAGCACCTGGATCTATCACAACTTGGGATGAACTGGTGGGGAAAGTTTTGCAAAAGTTTTTTCCTATAGGGAAAGTAATCCAACTGAGGAGAGAATTATCAACCCTCTAGAAATTCGAGGGTGAAGGGTTCAACGAAACATGGGAACGGTTTAAGACATTAGTATGTAACTACAAACATTTTACAATGGGTTGGATGCATCCGCCATATCGACTCTAGATGGTGCAGCAGGAGGAGCCCTAATGAACTAAACTTATAATGATACGTATGGGCTAATAGAGAACATAGCGATGAACTCCTGCTAGTGGTCTACTGAAAGGTTCACTTATGGGCAGAAACCCGCTTCGATAAAGATGATAGAGGAAAATGAAAAATACTAACAACTATTGGAGAGACTTAACCGAATCGAGTTTGCTACAGGGGCACCACCATCCCATGGAGAAGATAATCCTTTTTATCATTATCTCATCAATCTGAAGAAGGCCAAGTATGTAAGTTTTCAAAACCCTTATTTGAATACTTATAATCTAGGATGGAAAGATCACCTAAACTTTAGATGGGGAGAAGGCCAAGGGGGAAGTGGTAACAGGAACACACAAGTAAGAAACCTTAGTTACCAACCCCCATTTCTACATAGACAAAAAAAAAAAAGACAAGTCAAGGTGACCATACTGCATGTGCTCAAAGGCTAGATTGAATCAAAGGGGAAATGCACTCTATGATGGCGGATGTGAAACAAGTGCAGACTAATTGCAATAATATCGCTAGATTTGTAGCAAGGCTAGAAGAACAAATGAAGCAATTGACGAGGATGATAGATGACCTCTCGAGACAAATTGGTTCAGAGATTCCTAGCGACACCAAGAATAATCCTTATGAGAAGGTAAGGAGCAGGTCAAAGCAATTAAGCTAAGATCAGGAAAAGTATTGAGTAGCCCAAAATGACCTAATAAGGGAGAAGAGCCTACCGAATCTCATGAGATTATAGACACCCTTTCTGGCGATGACATTGAAGTCATCAAACCCAAAGAGGTGCCAGCAAAAGAAGCATAATAAACCAAGGAAGATATGCCTAAGGAAGAAAAGAGTGCCTCAATTCCCCTCCCCAAAAGGCTAGAAGAAAAGAAGCGACAAGACGAAAATGATTTTATAAGTTTCCTTAATCTTTTCAAGTCCCTAAATATTAACCTACCGTTGATTGAATTGATAAAAAAGGTATCCAAGTAAGCCAAGTTCTTAAAGGAGATTATGACAAGGCATCGAAAAATCAAGGTAGGCGAGCAAGTGGAGGTAAACGCATCCTACAGTGCTATTATCACCAAGGAAATTCCCCAAAAACTAAAGGATCCGGATAGTTTCACCATTCCAATTAAAATCCAGTTCAACAAGGCTTTATACGATCTCGGTGCAAGTATAAACCTAATGCCTTTATTAGATTTTAAGAAACTTAAGAGTGGAGATCTTAAGAATACTCAAGTTACTCTACAACTAGCTGATCGGACATCTATACGATCGAGGGGAATTCTAGAGGACATCTTAGTACATGTATGAAGTTTTATAATCCCTACGGACTTTGTGGTGTTAGATTTTGAGGAAGACAGTGATATTCCCATCCTACTAGGAACCCTATTTTAGCAACATCTCGATCCACCATAGATTTAAACAATAATGAGCTCACTATGAAAATCAATGGTGAAGTTGAACTCTTCAAGTGTAGGGATAAAAGTGATGAAACTAAGGAGTACAACAAGCGTTGCCATTTGCTCGAGTTGAATATAAGAGAATGGCATAATCGAATTCCCTTTATGAACAAAGAAAGAATTAACTGATTTAAGGAAAGGGATCGATTGAAGGAGGTAGAAAGATCCAATGAGAAGTGGACCAAAGGCGAACAAAGTTGGATCCGCTCGGTAAGGGTAAGCATATCGGATGAGTCCGGTAGTAAGACTTAAAGGTAAATCGGTGGTACCAACCCATGTATATTATTGTATATTATTCTAACATGTTTTTATTTTAATATTTGACAGAAAATAGGGGTATATTATGACACACTATCAGCTGTGTTGTAACAAAGGTAACAAAATAGAGGAAAAAGCTATATTAAAGCTGACGTCACGACGTGGCTATCTCCTTTTCTCGACAAAGTGTACAGATTTAAAAATATCAGGACTGAGGAGGATGTCACGATAAGGACCCAAGTACGTTGCGATCAAGAGAAACTAAAGGGAATGTCACGACAAAGACTCCTTGTGTCACGACATCGACTGTAATTTTTTACAGAATCGACCCAGCCCGATTCCATAATGCTACTGCTAAGAGCTTATTTTCTGAGTTTTTACACCTTAAAACCCTAAATTCTAACTCTATAAATACTAAAACATCATTCCAACTCACTCTATTTTATTTTAACATAAAAAAACCTAAAAATCTTCTCTTTTCCTAGTTGCTCTTTTCACTTTTCAAGTTTCCAAGCAAGGGGAGAAACACACCAATCCAGGTGCAAAGTTCCTACTTTCATTCTATTATTTTCAATGCCTCCTAGAAATGTTAGACGTACTATAGAATCTGAACCATCATTGAGTACAAATCCTACGAAATTTTCTAAACATGAATGTAGAAAAATATTTTAATGAACTTAAAGGAAAAACCTTCATTCAAGAGAGGGGTTTTAACCCATTGATGGTTTTATGCAAATAAATCTGACCTTTAGTTAGGTACCATAGATGGGAACATTTTTGGACAATCCCCACAGAACCTGTTGTTATCCTTGTAGTTCAGGAATTTTTTGCTACCCTAAAAGATCATATCTCTAGGAATAGGGATGAATTTAATTGGGAAACCTTAGTAATTAGAGGGATTAGTGTTAAGGTAACCCCCAAAATAATTTGTAATTTCTTTAATGCTCCTTATTATGAACAAGATTTCTTAGATCAAATTGACTTAGAATCCTTTAGTGATATAAACATGCATGAGGTAATTACTTTTCTGGCTGAAGGAAGGGGGAATGAAAATTTAGGCCAGGCATTAGTATTTCTTGTTCATTTAATCAAGCCATCATGTCTCCGGAAGCTAAGATGTGGATCCAATTTATTTGCCCACGTATGATTCCTGCTTTAAATGTTTCTAATGTCAATGCTTTTCGAGCAGTGTTGTTATTTGCAATATTACAAAAAAATAGGTTTGTATAGGAAAATGGATCCACCAAGACATGAGCTATTGTGTGGGAAGCCAAAAGGTGGCGATTTTCTTTCCTTACCTAATCAAACTTTATGTAGGAGGGCAGGAGTACCCATAACATCCACTGAACAGACCTTGAAACTGCATTGGTGACACACTCTTCCAAAAATATGGGGAGCTTTGTGCTAATCAAATAAAATAGGGGAAGAGAAAATCACGAGATTTGACGGCTACACCAACACCAACATAAAGGTTGGCACCAACCCAACAAGAAGTTGGTGAAGGGAGTCATGCAAAGCTGGATTGGATGATCCAATGGATGCACGAATCGGGACCAGTATTCCAAGAGGTTTCTCGACAACATAACCTTAGGGTCCCTAACTACACTACGGACATGTTTGCGGGTGGTGGATGAGGAACATAATGTGGAAGAATCGAAAGTAGGGAGTGATAAGGAGGAAGAAGAAATGGATGATGATGAATAGTTATTTCAGACAATTTAAATCTGTAATTTTTGGATAATTTTTTGTTTTCTTTATAGACTTATATAATTCATAGAAGTAGGATTAGATTTTATTTTATTTTTTATATATATATGCTTTAATTCTTTTATAGGATCCAAACTTTATGGAAGACACAAGAGTTTTGAGCATTAATGCCCAAAAGGAGAAAGACAACCACCATAAGAAGAGAAGGATTTTCATGATAAATTGGGTAACTTCTTTCCTTACTATTTGAAGGGATTACACATTGAGGACAATGTGTTTTCTAAAGTGTGGGGTAACATAGGAATTTTTGGCATATAGTTTTCATTTTTAAGTTTTTATTTGTCGCTTGATGTGTGTTTGAGCTTATAGAAATATAAGTGATCGGTTAGGAGCATGTATAATAGGTTGATTGTGTTTATTGATAAATTTAGCATGATGATGAGGAATTCTTAATTTTTTGAGCATGAAACTTTTGAGTTCTATAGGTTATATTAAGTATAGATAAAAAGGTATTATTGATACCAAATGATGTACAAAATATAAGGAAATGAGCATGCTAGTATATATGATAGATGATAATTTTGAGATTATCTGATGAAATTGATATTTATGCATATTGAGGTGTTTAGGGATGACCTAAGACATTGTTTGGACACATCTAGAGCGAAAAACCAAATCCTGTTATGAATTTCCAATTAGTATCATCTTTGAGCCTTATGACCCTTTTTGATGAACCACGCTATAAGCCTCTTTAGCCTTAAATGAAAGATTTGTGTATATTCCTTTTTTTGGTCCTATTTTGCTTAGAAATAGATGTATGACAATTAGTATTGAGGGTAAGTAAACACATTAAGATCGAGGTTACAAAATAAAAACAGGAAAATCAATATAATGTATGAACTTTTATTTAGCTAAAAAAGAAAGGAATAGAGAAAAATCAAAAAGAGAAGAAAAATGAGTAAGAAACAGAAAAGATCATGAGTAAGAAAACATGTGAACAGTGACGAAATTATAAAGTCACCAAAAAGAAGGAAAAGAGAATCTTACTCGAGAAACAAAAGGAAAAAGAATACTCATAGGCTAGCTAAGGAGATTACTTTATATTGAGAATTCCTAAAATGAAGAAAAAATGATGGTGAGAGAAGGAGAGATAAGGGGGTGAGATGGAGTGGGACATAAAGGAGAAGAATAGGGAACAATACAATGTGCTAAACTATTTTTGTGTTTGTAACCTTTTGTGCTTAACTGTTCTTTGAAATCCATACCTATCCTAAGCCTCAACACGTTACAAGCCAAAAAGCCCTATGTGACTTAAACAACTCTATGCATAAATAGATATGAAAATTGTATTATCTCATTATGGTTATCGGTATTGTACTAGGGTAATTAAAGCACTTATATTTTGCATTGATGGATGCATATTGATAAAACATTAATATTTTTATTTCCTATAACTTACTGAACTTATATTGTTTCTAATAAAAACGTTAAACTTGCTTAATTATAATGTCAAAGTTATTAAGAGATATATGATGCCTAGACTATATGCTATGAGCCTACTCTTTGTATAGCTATGAACTCAAGCTCTTTATTTCCTTGCTTTTCTTGTTTTGTTTGCTTGAGGACAAGCAAAGACTTAAGTGTTGGGGAGTTTGATCTGTCGGTTTCATACCTAGTAGATTGAGCTATTTTTTACATTTGAACAGTTTGAAATCAAGCATTTTAGTTTTATTTCCTTAGGATTTAGTTTAGTTTTCTTTTATGAAATAAATTGTGTACAAAGTGACAAAAGGTGTTTATTGTTTTCTCTAAGGTCGCTTGAGGCCTAAGGGTTAGCTAACGAATTACATGAGTGTGCAAGAAACATTTAGAAGACGAAAAAATATGAAGCTGATCACTATGTCACGACGTGGACTGATCTGTGTCATAACAAAGGGACCAGAATTTCAAAACTGTCTCCTATGTCGCGACGTGGGCACGACGTGTCATGATAATGCTTGGGAAATTTACCTAAAGGAGAAGATTGTCTTCTACGTCGCAACACGTCTCCTATGTGTCGTAACATTGATCCCTGGACGCAGATTTTACACCAAATGAAGGGTGTTTTGTCTTTACAATGCCACTTAAACACTAGGAACAGTAGCTGACCTAAGGTTGAGGAAAACGGTCGTCTAAGGCTATAAATAGGACCTCTAGCATTAGGGTTTTAAACACCAATTACTAGATTTAAATTTTTAGTTTTAAGTTTGTATTTTCTTTTGGGAAATGAGATTGTAAAACTCACATAAACGTTTGAGGAATTTTTCCCGATAGATTACCAATAAAATTCTAGTTTCTTTTTCGTTCTCTTATTCAATTATATATTTTTATATATATTTGTGTTTGTGATGATCAAGAAACCCATGAGAAACTAATTCCATTTTAGGGAATTAGGAAGTGAAAGTATGAATATTTGATTGTTATTTAACAAGGAGTTTGCCTTTCGGATCAACTGTTTGGGAAAGGAAGAACATCGAACAAACACTAGGCTTGACAACCTTAAAACATCGTTTAGATGAGATTGAAACCAAAATTGGTATTGCTCATCCGTGAACACCTTTTCCCCAAACCGATTTAGATTGTGACATCTAGTGATAAGTAATCTCTATCGACTTGCTATGCCGTCGAAAGATTAAGAGATCCAACTGGGATAGTGATTAGTTGAATGAAGGAAAATCTCCAAAACCCAACAATTGAAGAACTCATACGAAAACGACCTAATATCCCTAAAGCAATTTATAAGAATTTCTACATCTCAAATCTTGCTTTTAATTTCTATATTGTTTTATATTTTATTTTATGATTTTTAAAACCAACTCTTTTTATTGCTCTTCATACTATAATCCCTACAGTAAGTACCAATTAATTTTATTCTTTGCAGGGATCTAATTTACTATAGCCTTACGCCTCCTTTGGGTACGATCCTCGGAATACTACCAAGTATTTCTTTGTACACACTATATTTTTACAACCTGACCCGTATACTTGCAAAAATCCTAAATCTACGTTCGGGGGGTGGTCATAAACCAAGTGCTAAAAGGTTATTGTATTATCTTTAAGGTTGATTGAGGCTTGAAGGCTAGCTAACATACTTCATGAGTGTGTAGGAGACTATGAGAAGTTGAACAAATGTGAAACTGATCACTTCGTCACGACATAGGATGCTTTACATCGCAACAAAGGTACCAGACTTGAAGATTAAGCGGATTGACTTCTTTGTCGCGACATACATAGGCTATGTCGTGACAACGCCTGCACGATGACACCAAATCAGGGGATTGACTTCTTCTTCGTGACAAAGGTCCTGATGTGTTGTAGCATCGACCCCCTGACGCGGTTTCTGCATTGAGTGAAGGGTGTTTTGGTCTTTACAATGTCACTTAAACACGAAGGAAAAAAGTGACCTAGGGTTGATGAAAACGACCGGCCAAGGCTATAAATAAGGCCTCTAGCACTAGGGTTTCACACATTTTTTCTTAGTTTTGAGTTTTACTTTGTCATTTTCATTTTAGAAATGAGATTATAATTTTCACATAAACGTTCAAGAAATTTTATTTTTCATTTCATTTCTTCAATTTTATGTTTTTATGATGATTAAGAAAACTATGAGGAGTTAATTCCATTTTGGTGGATTAGGGAGTGGAAGTATGGATAATTAATTGTTGCATAAATAATGATTTTCAATCGGATCAGTTGTTTGGCAAAGGAAGAGCATGAAACAAAAACTAGGCCTAACAACCCTAGAAAGTCATTTAGGTGGGAATGAACCCAAAATTGGTATTGCCTATCCATGAAAACCTTTTCCCCAAACAAGTTTAGATTGTGACATCTAGCGATAAGTAGTCTTTATCGACTTGCTATGCTGGCGAAAGATCGGAAGATCCAACTGGAGTAGTAACTAGTTAATTGAAGTAAAATCCCCAAAAACCAACAGTTGAAGAAACTATATTAAAGCTACCTAATCTCCCCAAATCCATTTACGGAATCTACAAATCTCGTCCTTTACTTTAGTTTATTTCTTTCTATGATTTTCACAACAACTCCTTTATTTTATTATCGTACTATAATCCCTAAAAGTAGTACGAATTAATTATTTTCTTCTCAGGGATTTAATTCACTATCGCCTTAAGCCTTTTTTGGGTACGATACTTGGAATACTTCCAAGTATATCGTTATACAATCTATATTACAACCTGACCCGTATACTTGTGGAAGCTGAAAAACACTTACCGAACAAGAGTACGTTCGGAGGCGGTCAGTTAGCCACTTATCATCTAAAACTCTAAAATTAATGCTATAGAAAAATCCTAGAAGTCTAGACTCGATCTAATCACCAAATTTCGAGTTCGGGAGTATGATTTCGTGTGGGGAAGGTTATAACACCCCCACAATGCCTATCCGGGGATAGTCCTATTGGGTCTTGAGACCTAGTTTTTTTATTTAAGCATATTAATGTCTTAATGTAGGTTAAAATCCAATGGAAATCTTAAATATAAACTCAAGGAAAATTCCTCCGATTTACGTGTAACTCAAATAAGACGTGTTTACCAAACTTATCTAATTTGAAACTTAAAGTAGATATTTTTACTTTTACCGGGAGCCCTAAAGGATACCTAAATAATTATAATAAAATACCTTCAATTCCTAAAATTGATTCTATTTTAGAATTCTAAAAAACCTAGAAATTACCAATGAATTAAGAGAAATATTAAAATTCATGTACAACTTATTCGATCTTTTATTATTATTATTTTTAAAAGATTTAATTAATAGCGTTGAACTTATCAATATCTTATGAAAGCATCCTATGTCGAGTTTATGATTTATCTTACTTTAAAATTATTGATCTAAGGTTTAAATTCGTCGAAAACCTAAAATAATATATTTTTAATAACATTTATTATCTTTCTTAAAGAATTTCTAAAATAAAATACTTTGGAAGACTTACTCATGATTTACAATTCACTTACACCATATTTAAAATTAAAAAAATCTTACATATTATTTATAATTTTTCTAAAGTAGATGGTAGATAAGATCTTAAAGATTAACCTAAATTCAAATGTAAAAATCTTATGATTTCATTAAAATATAACACCTACTTAACTAACTTAATGTCAACATTTATAGAATGGAAAAATGACCTAAAGTTCCCTCTTTTAAAACGAATAGTAATAAAATAAGAAAATTAATTAGATTGACTAAAGTTAATGAAAAGCTAAAACCCTTTCAAGAAGGGCAATAATGAAAAGAAAATTTAAATAAATAAAAGAAAAAAGGACCTTGATATTATGCTAATAATAATAATAATAATAATAATAATAATAATAATAATAATAATACACCTCATTCATAATATAATGAAAAAAATCAAAGTAACATAAGCAAATAATATTAAAAAATATATAAGAGGAATGTGTAAAAAAACATAAATATAAATTGATATGAAAATAAATAAAAATAAAATAAGAATAAATACAAATTATACAAGTGTGAATAAATATAAAAACATTAAATTAAAGTGTAAAATTGACATAAAATATATAAAGTATAAATGCAAATGAAAGGGAAAATATAAGTGTAAATAACTTATTAAAGATGGAAACAAAATGATATAACTTGATTTTGGGACTAAAAGATAAAAAATTGGAAAGAGAGAGAATTGATGCAACAATTAATTTGCTTTTAATATGAAATTTCGAATTAAATTGAAGGTTTGAATAAACAAAAGGGTTATGGGAGTAATTAGACCAGAAAGTGAGGGCGGCTCTATAAAAAACGGGATATTTTTTTATAAATTTAAAAAGTAAAGGGGATAATAATAAATTACAGATATTGATACTTATAAATAAAAAAAAATCTATTTTATTTTTTCATTTTCAACCTCATTTAAAAAAAAATTCTTTCTTTTTTTTCCTTTTTTTCTTCTTCTTTCTATGTTGGTCATGACTCCACCATTGGAGAACCCAATGGTTCTCCGACTTTGGTGGTGGAGCCACCGCATACGGTGGAATAATTTTTTTTTTACAAAATCAAAATTTTGTTTTTCTTTTTAACAAAATCACTACATTTCTTAAATATTAAAGCTTTTATTTCGAAATACTTAAAAAAATAATTTTTTTTTAAATTTAAACTTTTTAAAATGACTAAAAAACATATTTTTATTTTTTTTAAATTTAAACTTTTTTTTTATTTTAAAAATCATATTTTTCTTAAAAATTAAATTTTTATTTTAATAGTTAAAAAATAAAATTTTATTGAAAAATTTAAAAATTTTCTTTAAAATGATTAAAAATAATTTTTTATTTTTAAAAATCTAAACTTTATTTTTTAATAAAACTCACTATTTTTCTTAGAAATAAAAAATTTTAAATAGTTAAAAAATCAAAATTTTGTTTAAAATTTTAAACTTTTTCTTTAAAATGATTAAAAAATATATTTTTATTTTTAAAAATCTAAACTTTCCTTTTTTTTTTAAAAAATCACCACTTTTCTTAAAAATCAAAATTTTTATTTCGAAATAGTTAAAAAATCAAAACTTTGTTTAAAAATTTTAAAAAAATTTTGACTAAAAAATATTTTTTTATTTTTAAAAATCTAAACTTTCTTTTTTTTTAAAAAAAAATAACTACTTTTCTTAAAAATTAAAACTTTTATGTCGAAATAGTTAAAAAATCAAAATTTTATCTAAAAATTTTAACTTTTTTCTTTAAAATTACTAAAAACAATTTTTTTTTTAAAAATCAAAACTTTCTTTTTAAAAAAAATCAAAACTTTTTCCATGATCAAGCTCTTTTCTTTAACAAAAACCTTTATTTTAGAAAGGGGAAGGAAAAGAAAAATAGATTTTTAAGACTCCTAAGGGTGGAGGATCGATGGTCCGGTGTCGTCCCCTTCATCAAAACCTAGACCCGATCTTTCATAACAAGTCCATGACAAAAAAAAAAGAAGAGAAAAAGAAATAATATGCTTGTTGTTGTTTTTTCTTACTTTTTTTTTTAAATCAGAATATCAAAAGCCTCCCTTTTTTTCTTTCATTTCATCCATATATAATGTTTTTTAATCTTGTTTATTTATAATTTTTTATTATAATTCCTATTTAATAATAGTAGTAGTAATGATAATAATAATTGACATGATCTCTTCATTTGGGAAATGAAAACTTATGGGCTCGTATTCCTCTTTTGTGCGATCCGCCAGAAATTCTGACTATGCTTCCTTTTATAGCCTTTTTGGACACGTAGACGATGTCATACTCGGATAATACCACTTGCCAATGAGCAACTCTCCCCGACAATGATGACTTCTCGAAAAAGTACTTCAAAGGGTCCAAATTTGCGATGAGGAAGGTGGTTTGAAACAACATGTATCGCCTTAGTCGACACGCAGTCCACGCTAAAGCACAACACATCTTTTCCAGATGGGAATACTTGACTTCATATTCCATGAACTTCATGCTTAGATAATAGATTGCGTGCTCTTTCTTGTTCGAACCATTTCATTACCCTAGAACACAACCTATAGAATTATCCAGCACTACCAAATACAAAATCAAAGGTCTTCTTAGCACTAGGGGAATCAAAATTGGAAGCTTAGTCAAATACTCTTTTACTTTCTCGAACGCTTTTTGACAATCTTCAATCCGTTCACCATCACTATCCTTACGTAAGAGCTTGAAGATGAGATCACATTTATCGGTCAACTGTGAGATAAAATAAGACATGTAATTTAACTGTCCCAAAAAACTCTTACCTCCTTTTGAGTTTTAGGGGGTGTCAAATCTTGAATTGCTCGAACATTGTCTGGATCTATTTCAATTCCCCGTTCACTCACTACGAAACCCAACAGCTTCCCTAACTTTACCCCGAAAGTACATTTTTCTGGATTCAATCTCAATTTGTATTTCCTCAATCTTTCAAATAGTTTGCAATTGTTTTCCACATGACTTTCCTCTCTAGCGTACTTTGCTATCATATCGTCAACATAAACTTCAATCATGTTGCGAAACAGTGTCACCATTGCTCGTTGATATGTGACCCTAACATTTTTCATATCAAACGACATGACCCTATAGCAAAAAGTTCCTCAAGTTGTGATGAATATAGCCTTTTTCATGTCCTCCCTCACCATTTTGATTTGATTATACCCCGAGAATCCATCCATGAAAGAGAACACAATGGTTAGCAGTGTTATCCACTAGTGTGTTTATATAAGGAAACAAAAAATTATCCTTGGGGTTGGCTCAGTTCAAATCTCTACAATTGACGAACATTCTGACTTTCCCATCCCTTTTAGGCACTGGTACAATATTCGCCACCCACTTTGGGTATTTAGCTATTTCCAAAAATCTCGCATCAAATCTTAACCTCTTCTTTAATCTTTAACAACATCTCAGTTTCATCCTTCTCAACTTCTGGTGTACGGGCTTGTAATCTGATTTTAAAGGTAGCCTATATTCCACGATATTGGTGCCCAAACCCAGCATATCTTGGTATGACCATGCAAACACATTTGAAAACTAAATGAGTAGATCCTTCAACAATTGACTTTGCCCTGGCATGAGAGTGGTTTCAATCCTAATTTCCTTTCTTACCTCATCATCACCCATATTAATTAAATCTTTTCCCTCCAAGTGGGGTTCTATAAGCTTCTTTTCTTATTCAACTAGCCTCAAAAACTCCTTTGGTACAACTTCCTACTCTTCCGTCTCATGATCGCTATAGTGAATATAATTATGAAATTTTGATTCAAAGATTTTATTTGGATCATTTATCAATTCATGATGTATATCCCTAAAATAATTATGAGTATGTATGAAAATGATTGACTGAATAAAAGTGACTAGGGACATCATCCAAATCTGAATTCATTAAAAAGAAAACAATTTTTCATGGATTTTTGAAGGAAATTAAATTAATTGAATGATATTAAAATTTGACATAAAAAATCTTAAAAACAATTACATCTGAAAGGACTTAAGGATAGCAGGTAACGATATGAGCTGCTAGTTGTCCAAAGTGGAAGGGTCGTAGTGAACCCAGTCTCTTAACATTGGCACCCTTTGCCAATCATGTTTAGATCCATTACATCTCCATTAATCATTAACTTGATTGGGTCCTTTCCTAGTGCTTGAATCCCACTGAGTAAAAGGCTTCAGATAGTGGAGGATAAATTAAAGGAGGTTCACCACCTTCTTTCCAGCCATGCGAGCCATAAATCCGATCAGACTATCTTGAAATATGTGCATTAGCAACTTCTCATCTTAGGAGTAAGCAACCACTTTCCTACAATACATGGCGATGTGAGTAATAGGGCAACTTCTACCATTGAATTTTCAAAGTCAAGGACTTTGAATTTTGGTGGGACGACCACATCGAGTACCAGACACAGGCCTTCTACTTCTATAGATCCAAAGGTGTCTAATCCTTCGATGGCTTTCAAACATTCCTCAATTAGGCTGAATTTAGGAGCTTCTTCATCCATAATCAACTTTTCCTTTTCCACTTCTCTCGGCTCCTCGTTAGCAGGCAACTCGTTTACTCTTGAGATTTGAATGGTCACACCCGGTGCTTGAAGCAGTAATTCTTCGCGATATACCCCTATATCACTGTAAAGAGGGATTGTATTTTTCAAAGTGTTGCTTCCCTCTCCTACCTTAGCATTGCCTTTGACCATTTTAGTCATTATTTCCATCATCTTTTCCATATGTTCCTCCAGTTTGGCCATGCGTGCTAATTCTTCTTTCGTCATCTTCTTGGTTTTGAGTGGGTGTTATACCAGTGAGCTATCCTTGGTCCTTTTTCGAAAGTTAGAAAATTATTTGGATTTTTCATAAAAAGTTGTTCTCTTTTTTTTTCAAATAATGTTTTTGAATAAACAAATAATCGAATGAGTGAATGAATGGATGAATGAATGAATGATTGAAATTGGGGCACATTGTCATAAATATACTCAAATATAAACATTTTCTTTCATGGAAGGTTCAAAAACTGTTCGGTTTACAAAGTATTTTCATTTTTCATTCACACTTAAAGAAAATCCTAAACGACCCTATTGCCATAGGGTAAATCTCTACTCGTCATTCTTCTTCTTCCTCCTCATGAGCTTGATGAACCTTGGTAATGTGCCTTAGTCACCTCTAGAAGTTTCATTGCAGGCTCATTCTCAGTCACAAAAGGGGTAGTTTCTTTTTTGAGTTCTTCAATCTATTCACATATGTCTTCGGCTTGTTGATCGAAAATCTGACCTTCCTTGTGGATTGTTGCAAACACCTCTTGTCGGCTTACTGCCATTTGTTCCACAACAATAAAATGCTTCGCAAGCTCCGTATATTCTTCCATGACATCTTTATTTTGATCTTCTTTTGTCTTTAATTCTTTAGTCGGACGACAAATTTCCTCTTCTCGCACCTCCATTTCAGCACTTTTCTCATTAGACACCCTCCTCTTGGTTCGCTCTTGTTTTGGAAGCGAGTTTTCTTAACCTCATCCCATGATTTCCATATTCTCTTTAACTCATCTTCGTAATTTATCCTGTAGTCCATGCAGACTATCAGAGGCAGGCTTGAGTCGAAACTAGCTATCTGGCAATCACCTTCTCTGCTTTGAGTATGTTCTGACATTCTCGCTATTATTATATTTTCTAGCCCATGTCGAACAACTAAATCTTCTCAAAGTGTATTCATGTTGAATATAGATGCGACATTGTGCCCTAGGTATTTAAATGATGCATGAATCATGTCATGGAGAGAGAAAGACACAAGAAAAAAATTAGTAAAAAAATTAAAGTCAAATGAAGCATAAAAAAATGCGCAATTAAATCATAAAACATTGCAAACAAATTCAAAAACAAAACATACGAATAAATGCTCATGAGGTCCTATAGGGTATTACTATGAGGGGTAAGGTACGACTCTTATATCTAGGTTTCACATTTAAAATGGTCATTACATGCTGGCTTACGACTGACTTTAATGCACGGGGAACCTAAGGCTTAAATACGACATCTATAGGGATACATTCCCCTTTAAAAAGGGTTGGCCCTCGGGTGGTACAACTTCCGTAGCATACATGGTAGCATTTGTGACACAAACATCTATGTCCATCTTAACCATGGAGTAGTCTTTAAACTTATGCGGTGACATATTGCCACGCGAAAGCCTAAGGCTACTCCTAAACGGGACGGGCCCGAGCATAGGACTGAAAGCAAGATGCAACATGAATGAAAATTATAGTCGCCCCAAGATAGTAAAGTCGACATACGCATTAATCAATTTCATCAATAAAAGAATAAACAAACACGTTGGAATACATATTAAAATAGGATAAGAAAATGAAATGAACAAATAAATCCATATTTAACACATATTCAACAATTTAAAATGACATTAGACAATTAAATAAATTTATGCATGAATAAATAAATCTAATATGCACAAATACTAAAAAAACATATCTTTCAAACCTAAGTAAGTCGTCTCACTAACCTCCCCAGTGGAGTTGCCAAGTTGTCATAATATTGCCAGCATAAGAGTACGGGGGCCTAGTAAGCAAAGCTAGACACGGAGGGCCTGAATTAACGTAGAGTCGCCACTAACCAATTAGGGCTAGGTTGATTAGTCACCTATCTTCTAAAAATGTAGAATTAATATTACGAAAAAATCCTAGAAGTCTCGACTCGATCTCATCACCAAATTTCAGGTTCGGGAGTACGGTTACATGTGGGGAAGGTTATAGTACCCCCACAAAGGCCTGTCTGGGGATAGTCCTATGGGGTCTTGAGAGCTAGTTTTTTTTATTTAAGCATATTAATATCTTAATCTACGCTAAAGTCTTATGGAAATCTTAAATAAAAACTCTAAAAAAATATCTCTAGTTTACTTGTAACTCGACTAAGACGTATTCACCAAACTTATCTAATTTGAAACTTAAATTAGAGATTTTTACTTTTAACGAGAACCCTAAAAGATACCTAAATCTAGTAAAATACATTAAATTCCTAAAATTAATTCTATTTTAGAATTCTAAAAAACCTAGAAATTACCTATGAATTAAGAGAAGTATTAAAACTCAGCTAAAACTTATTTGATCTTTTATTATTATTATTATTTAAAAGATTAAATTAATAAAGTTGAACCTATCAAGATCTTATGAAAGTATCTTATGCCGAATTTATGATTTATCTTACTTTAAAATTATTGATCTAACGTTTAAATTTATCAAAATCCTAAAATAATATATCTTAAATAACATTTATTAGTTTTCTTAAAGAGTTTCTAAAATAAAATACTTAGAAAGACCTACTCATGATTTACAATTCACCTACAAAAAACCTTAGTTTTAATCTTGAACAAAATCTTAAAAAATATTTACATATTAATTATCCTATACGATATTTAAAATTAGTTTAAAACCCTAATAAAAAAAATCGTACATTTTGTTTATAATTTTTCTAGGATAGATGGTAGATAAGATCGTAAAGACTAACCTAAATTCAAATGCAAAAATCTTTTGGTTTCATTAAAATATAACACCTATTTAACTAACTTCATTTCAACATTTATAGGACGGAAAAATAACCTAAAGTTTTCTCTTTTAAAATGAATAGTAATAAAATAGAAAAATTAATTAGATTGACTAAAGTTAATCAGAAGTTAAAACTCTTTCAAATAGGGCAATAATAAAAATAAAACTTAAATAAATAAAAGAAAAAAAAAGACCTTGACATTATGATAATAATAATAATAACAATAATACACCTTATTCATAATACAATGAAACAATCAAAATAACATAAATAAATAATATTAAAATGTATGTAAGAGGAATGTGTAAAAAAACATGAAAATAAATAGACATGAAAATAAATAGAGACAAAATAAAAATAAATAAAAATTATACAAATATGAATAAATATAAAAACATTAAAATAAAGTGCATAATTGACATCAAATATATAAAGTATAAGTGGAAATGAAAGGGAAGATATAAGTGTAAATAACTTATTAAAGATGAAAACAAAATGACATAACTCGATTTTGGGACTAATAGATAAAAAATTTGGAAGAGAGAGGACTGGTGTAGTAATTAATTTGCTTTTAATTTTGAAATTTTGAATTGAATCGAAGGTTTGAATAAATAAAAGGGTTAGGGGTGTATATAGACCAGAGAGTGAGGGCGGGTCTGCAAAAAATATGGTATTTTTTATAAATTTAAAAAGTAAGGGGATGAGAATAAATTACCTATTTTGACACTTATAAATAGGAAATATCTATTTTATTCTTTCATTTTTAATCTCATTTAAAAAAAACTCTTCCTCCTTTTATGTTAGTCATGGCTCCACCATCGGAGAGCCCAATGGTTCTCTGGCTCCGGTGGTGGAGTCGCCGCATACGGTGGTCGAAATTTTTTTTTTTGCAAAATCAAAATTTTTTTAAAACAAAATCACTACTTTTTCTAAAGATCAAAGCTTTTATTTCGAAATAGTTAAAAAATTATCAAAATTTTATTTAAAAATTTAAACTTTTTCCTTTAAAATGACTAAAAAACATATTTTCATTTTTTTAAAAATCTAATCACTACTTTTTTTAAAGATCAAAGCTTTTATTTCAAAATAGTTAAAAAAATCAAAATTTTGTTTAAAAATTTAAAATCTTTTTAAATGACTAAAAAAATATTTTTTCTTTTAAAGATTTAAACTTTCTTTTAAAAAAAAAAAACACAACTGTTCTTAAAAATCAAAATTTTTATTTCAAAATAGTTAAAAAATAAAAACTTTGTTTAGAAATTTAAACTTTTTCTTTAAAATGACTAAAAACATATTTTTATTTTTAAAAATCTAAACTTCCTTTATTTTAAGAAATCAAAACTTTATTTAAAAATTTAAACTTTTTCCTTTAGAATGACTAAAAAACAGATTTTAATTTTTTAAAAAAATCTAAATTTTCTTTCTTTTAAAAAAAATTACTTTTATTAAAAATCAAAATTTTTATTTCGAAATAGTTAAAAAATCAAAACTTTGTTTAAAAATTTAAACTTTTTTCTTTAAAATGAATAAAAAACAAATTTTTATTTTTAAAACCTAAACTTTCTTTTTAAAAAAAATCAAAACTTTTCCCACGATTGAACTCTTTTTCTTTAAGAAGTCCTTTATTTTAGGAAGGGGAAGGGAGATAAAACGAGATTTTTGGGCTCCTAGGGACAGAGGATTGATGGTTCAATGTCGTCCCCTTTATAGGAACCCAAACTCGATCCTTCATAACTTGTCCATGGCAAGAAAAAAGAGAAAAAGAAATAACATGCTTGTTATTTTTTCTTACCAATTTTTTTAAAAAAAAATTAGAATATCAAAAGTCTCCCTTTTTTCTTTCATTTCATCTATATATAATGTTTTTTTATCTTGTTTATTTGTAATTTTTGTTATGTTATCGTAATATTTAATAATAATAGTAGTAATGATAATAATAATTTGGGTCCTTAATAGGCCCAAAAAGGAAAGAAAAAGAAAATAAAAGACACTATATTTGACCAAAATTAGGTAGGCTTCGAATGGGCCCAAGAAAGAACAAATATTTAAAAGAAACAAATAGGCCTGCAGTTAGGCTATGACAAAATTGGGTGTCTACACCCATGTTAAAACAAAAGCAAAACTGAAGGGTCATTATGTTCAAGATTGCATCACAGCCTATAACCTTGAAAGGTTAGTGGAAAGAGTTCATCAAACAAAACTGAAACTGAAGCTGATTCAATTGCTGACATTGAAGAAGTAGAATCTGAAGAGGAGCCAAACAGTCCTAAACGAATTGAGGAACCAAACAACTCTGAACCAAAAGATGAGCCAAAAGAGAATGAACCAATTGAGCCTAGTATCAATCCTGAATTGACTATTCCAATGCCGACTCCTGCAAGAACTTCAAAGAAATCGGAATTGTCAATTATGATGGATATGTGCAAATTTGTGCATAACCAACAGCAAGCTTACTGGAGATATGTGAAAATTAGAGATGATTCCATCAAAAATACTTTTAAGAATATCTCTAAGACTTTTATTGCTGAGTTCCCATATTTTATCTTCGAGACATGGAAAGAAGAGGACGAGTATGAAAGCGATGATGAAATTAAAGAAAAAGAAGACAAAGGGGATGAGTTAAATAAATAAAAGGGGGATTCTTGCCTTTATTTATTTAATTATTTTTTAGGTCTTTAGGTGTTTATTTCTTTTTCATAATTAAGAATTTGCTTTCGCATAATAAAACATTGCAAACATGAATAAACTTAACACCTCTTTACTAAAAAAAACTAAGTGATATGGTAATGGGAATGAACATGTCTAGGATTGGATTGTTAAGAACGATTTGATATTTAAGCGGTCTTAATGACTCACCTCTCTTTTCTTACAACCCTACCTGGTGTTTAGTTTTCGTTCATTACTTCATTTTTGCAATGAGGACATTGCTTCTTTTTAAAGGGGGGTAAGATAATTTGCTTGAATATTTAAAATTTTCAAGTATGTTTCAATCTTTTTACATAAGTATGCTTTAATAAATGAATGTTCAGAGAAATTTTTGTTAATAAGTTAGTTGAATACAAGCATGAATGATGATTCTATCTAAGTTGAATAAATGTTATTGTGAATTGTGGAATGCTTGTATGTTCTTAGTCTTAGGTGATGTTGCCATGAAAATGTAGTTTCCTTTGAGAGTAGACATGCATGAAGGTTTATGTTTTTAGAATTGATTTAGTAACTTTCTTAAGGTGAAATCCTAAGAGACATAAAACTGTAAATATGATATAGACACAATTTCTTTGGATCGTTTAAGCCTTTCAAGCTTACCTTATGATATTAAACCCTTGAAAATTTAATTTTGAGCTTAGAGGCCTATTTATTGCAAATTACCTACATCATAAGTCATATTACCATCTTTTTAAGTTTATCATACTTTGTGCACCCATCTTAACTAAAGTTATCTTGGTGATCAACATTTGAGGAAATATTTGAAAGGATGTACATGCTCATGCTTAACAAAAAGGAGAAAGAGCGAAGAAAAGTTAGCTCTATTTCTGAAAGAAAAATTATGAGCATGAGATCAAAATAAGTTTGGGTTATTCCAAAGATCCATTTAGAAGAAGGTTGTGTTACAAAAAAATCCAAGACAAAGTTAAGAATTAAGATTATTAAAATCGAAAATTCACTTCTCTTTAATTCTTACCTTTAGCCTAGCCACATTACAGCTTTACAAAAAACCTATTGATTTAATGATTATGTCACCTACATTAGTGGAGAGGAATTACTAAATTCAACATATGAAGACCACAAAATAGATATTATGATTGTTTTGTTTAGATCAATAGGAAATATGTTGAATGGAGAATGTTATCTATGACTTCGGAATGCATGCAAACTATAACTCATGTTGGCATATCTTGATACTTAGTATAAAAATTTCGAATAATGTTTGCATGTGAACTGTTTAATAATAAAGAAAATCTATGAACATGATTTTGTTGATGCATGATTATGTGCCAAAGATTGATGCTACTTACACATTTTCCAATATTGCCTTAGCAAAAACTTTGTTGTGCATGAATATTACTCGGGACAAGCAATGATTTAAGTTTGGGGTGTGTAAAGTTGAATATATAAGTTTTTCCTATGGATTTTCATCACCCTTTTACTTAAAAATGATATTAATCCGAGCAACTATTTAATTAATTAATGAAATATGGTTAAATATTAATTTAGGACATGAAAATTATAAAAAAGTGATTTTATGCTTTATTATATAGTTTTTATGCAAAAAATGGCTTATTTTATGATTTTATTTAATATGTTATATTTTAATATGCAAAATGGGTCATGTAAATTAAATTAATTAAAAAGCATGAAATTATATTATTTAATGGGCATATATGATTTCATTAATTGGGTTGGTTAAAAATTATAAATTGGGTTAATTAATTATTTAATTTGACCCAAATCAATTTAATGTGTTTTGGACATGTCTGGTTACTTGCTAGGTCACAAGATTGTCTAACCCAAGTGCATGAGGGGCCCAATTTTGGCACTCACATTAGCTGCCCAATAAGGAGTTTTGGGGTAATTGCAAGGAGTCCCTATAGTTGAGAAGAAATCAGAAATCAAGCCCGAAGATTGTCGTTGACTAGGTCTTAATCCTTGCTTGATGTGGCATGGTTGAATGCTTCAAAATAAAGCAAACAACCAAGTCAAACTTTTCACTTCATGGCCAGCCATGCATGACAGAATAATGAGGGATTCAACCACCCTATTTTTGGTAAACTCACCCCTGAACCTCACTTCAAAATGATCCCTCGTTCATCATTTCTTCATCATTTCTCTCATTCTCTCATTCTCTAAATTCCCTTTCCATTCCCATGCCTAGCATCTCCTTTCTTTCCTTTTGATTTTAGCCAGTTAAGCCTCTGAGAGATCCCTTGGCCGGCCACCTTAGAGAGCCATCAGCAAATGAGCAAAGTGAAGATTCAAAGGAGTTATCTTTAATCGGAGTTTAGGTGATAGCCACTTTGATAGGGTTTAATCTTTCTTTTCTTGTTTAATTTTATTATGTTTTCTATGTGTTCTTCGATCTTTTCATCAACAATGGTAGCTTAATTTTATTTAAGCTAAGATGATTGCATTATTTTAATAAAATTCATTTCGTTCATGCTTATGATATTTGTGCCTCAATCAATCATGTTTTCAATTAATTTTAAGTATGTATTTCACTCATACGTGATTGAATGCATTTGAATTAGTTGAGCGATCCTAACCAAACGACTGCTAGTGGACATAATAATTGAAATGTGCATGCTCAATTTAGATCCTAACTCAATTAAATTGCAGGTTCATAATAACTTTAACGAGCTTTATTATTATCTTGCATAGTTTTTAGATTTATGTGATTAAACTATTTTAAACCTAACACGTCCTTGTTACCTCACATGAATGATAAGAAACCCTTAGTTATTATGATCAGTAAAAGGCATAGTTGCTAAGTAAAGAATTTCGAAAGGATCTAATTTGGTTTCCAAACTCATGAAAGATCGAGTTGCGATGAAATGTTTTTTGAATATTAATAAGCATGTTAAAAATGAATTAAGTTAATTAATGTGATTGTCCTAGTTTATTTATGTTATTAATTGTTGTGATTGTGTTTATCTGCTGCTAAAATTCATTCATTCATATAGATAATTTTCATACTTAGATTAATTTGCATTAGGGATCATTTACATCTAGATTGTTACATTTAATTTTAATAGAAAAACCTCTCAAATTATTGTGTTTTTATTACCAAGTTGTTTAATTTAATTTTACAATTAACGATTAACATATATAGTCCCTATGGAGACGATAACTCTATACTTACTTATTACTTGATAACGATTGTGTATGGTTGCACAAACCTACGCATTATAGCTATAAATGTCCACAAGGTTGTTAGAGGACTTAAATACATGGTCAAGGCTCCCCATTGAAGTCAACAAAGACAAGAAACAACTGCTTAACTTCTAAGAACTCAATTTTCAATCTCTTCTCAATTTTTTCTATATATTTCTTGTACACACTTTTGGGTTAAGTTTTTTATCATTCTTTCAAGTGTTATAACTTTGTATGAGAGTTCTTAATTGTTGATCATCTACCTTTTAGAGGTATATTCTTATTCATTTTTAATTTCTCTCATTTTGTGAGGTGTTACTTAAGGTTTTGGGTAGGAAACCTATGAAAAGATAGGGATTTGTAAGGTTAAACATTGTCCTCAAAGGTTCAAATCAAGTGGAATTGGGAAATCCTTAGTTGAGGAAAGCTAAGGTAGTGGACGTAGGCAATTGAGGCCGAACCACTATAATTTCTTGAGTCGTTTGATTTTTGTCATTTCTCGAAAACCTTTTAAAACACCAATTCACCGCTCTCTTCGTGCATTTCAATCTCAAAAATTGGTATCAAAACTAGAACTCTAGACACAGTTTTACCATCAAGAGAAAAGATGATCAAGAAATTCAAGGTGGAAGCTACAAGTCAAGAAGTTTGCTTCATGGAATTAGAGCAAAATTCTACCATAATGGGAAAAGGACATTCCACAATGAGGCATCCCTTATTCAATGGCACCAACCATTCATATTGAGAGCAAGAATGAAGATATTCAACCAAGTTAACGACTATGAAGTTTGGAGTATAATTACAAATGAGTCATCCATTCTAATAAAGAGGGTTGAAGGTGTTATTCTCCCAAAGGAAGAAGGTGAATAGAATGATAATGATATCAAGAAGGTGCAATTAAATGCAAAAGCTATGCACACTCTATTTTGTGCTCTTGGTCCAAATGAGTACAATAGAGTCTCCTTGTGTGACAATGCAAAAAAAATGAGACAAACTTGAAGTCACCCATGAAGGGACAAGTAAAGTTAAGGAGTCCAAGTTAAGTCTTCTCACCATTGATTATGAGTTGTTTAAAGCAATATCGGAAGAATGAATCAAGGTGAAGTCCGATCGCTTCACTAACATCATCAATGGTCTCAGAGCCCTTGGGAAGATCTATCCCAACAAAGAGATGGTGAAGAAGATGTTGAATAGTCTCCCAACTTCTGACAATAGAGGAATAAAAAGATCTTAACTCACTCTCCCTTGATGAGTTCATCGGTTCCTTGTTGACATATGAAATGAAGATCAACAACAATGCATAAGAAATCAAAGAGCCTCCAAAGAAAGTGAGAGTTGCCTTCAAATTAACAACTTGTGAAAGAATGAAGACTCTAGTAATGATGATGAGAAGGAGATGATGGCTACGTTTGCAAAGAAATTCAAAAAATTCATGAAGTTCAACAAAGCCAAAAGATTCTCAAGAAGAGACATCATCAAGGGTGAACGAAGCAAGAAGGAAAAGGATCCAATCATTTGCTATGAGTGCAAAAAGTTAGGTCACATTAAATTCGATCGCCCATAATTGTAGAAGAAAAGGGCATTAAAACAAAAGAAGAAAGTAATTATGGCAACTTGGAGCGATAGTGATTCATTCGATAGTGATGAGGAAAATGAAATTGCCAATCTATGCCTTATGGCTATTGGAGAACCAAAGGTAATCCTAAATTCTAGTGAATTAAATGAATATACAGTTGAAGAATTACAATATGTCATTGATGAACTAGTTATAGATTTTGAGACAATAAACTCCAAAAATATAAAAAAATGATTTCAAAATTAAAGGAGGAAAATAAGTCTCTAATCATTGCTAAAGAGGAAATAGAAAAGAAATTTAATGATATGCAAGCTTAAATTGATGATTTGATTTTAGAGAATAAGAGTTGCATAATTCCTCTTCTATGTTTCATATGAGGCAACAAAAACTAAATGATATGCTTGAATCTTAAAGAGTTTTCTTTGACAAGAGTGGCTTAGGTTTTGTACATTTTAAAAAGGAAAACAAATTTAAAAATTTCTTTGAGAAACCAAGCTATATTTATGATGCCTCACTCTCATGCACACATTGTCACAAAAAAGGGCATGATAGACAAGTACGTCCTTTAAGGAAGCTCACATCTAGGAGCAAACTCATTAAGAGTCTGTGGATTCCAAAAGAATTAAACACGTTTCAAAATGAGGATGCTTTAAAGAAGTTGATTCCTAAGGGAACAAAAATTGTTAAGACTAATGCTAATGGACCCAAGAAAGTTTGGGTACCAAAATCCAAAGTTTAACTTTGTGTTTGTAGGAGGAAGAGCATTGCTTCAAGGCAAGAAACTCTAAGAAGAACTCATGATACCTTGATAGTGGATGGTCTAAACATATGACTAGTGACAAAAGTCATTTCATGGAATTAATGCCAAAAAATGGAGGAGAAATTACATTTGGTGAAAACTCCATAGAGCTTGCTAAAGGTATAGGTTCTATAGGTATAAATTCTTTCACTCTCATTAAAAAAGTTGTAACATCTCAAATTCGAAGTGTTGAACAGTGATAAACAAATAATAAACCAGTCAAAATGTGAGAAAGTAAAAAATTGAAAATTTACAGAGATATGAGACAAAAAAGACAGGTGCATAAGTTATTTGGAAAATTATAAATATTGAGATAAATTAATTAAGGGTACGAATTAAATTGTAAGAGAATGGAAAGTATTTGGACAAAATAAGGAAAATTAGGTGTTGAAAGGATTAAATTAAATTGATGAAAAAAGAGGGGTGGTTAGAGGTGAAAATATACCAAAACAAAATAGGACACATGGGTGGTATTATAAAAAAAAGTGAAGAGGTAAAATGGGAAATAAATTAAAAAGATAATTATGGAAGGTAATGATTAAGGATAACTAGTAAAAAGTGTAAATAGTGAGGGCAAAATGGTAAATAAAATAAATATTTTTAATAGAAGAAACTGGAGAAATGGAGAAAAGAAATGATGGAATGGCTATAAATAGCCATCAACCACATTGAGTCTCACGTTAGCCACCATTCTCCACCATTTCTAACTTTTATTATTCTTTCAATTTAGTCATTTTCACCAAATACAAACCAATTAAGCTAGTTTCATTTAAATTTCTTTAAGATTAGTGAGTAAAATTAGTAGAGATGTGTAGTAACAATTCAAATGCTAAAACAAATGTATCCATACTTGTCTCGAAGAAGAGAGAAAAAAAGAATTAGCGTTGAATACAAGTGATTGAGGTAAAAAAGTTAAACTTTTCTTGAAATACATATTAGTTTTATTTGGAAAACATGAAATATGATATGTGAACATGATTTTAATATGAAAGTATTGTGTATTTTGATATGGAAAATAAAGAAAGAGTGAAGGAAGTTGAAAAACAAATAGAGAAATAAAGCAAGGAAGTGGAGAAAGAGAGAAGGAGAAGAAGAAAGTTGACTTCAAGCCCAAAATTGTAAGTAAAATTAGAACTCTATCTATTTTTAATTGTGTGGTGAATTGTTAAGTGTAATTAGGAAATATGAAGAATTATTATGATAATGAATTTTAAGTATATAAGTTTTGAATAAAGAATAAGACATGGAAATGACTTAGTGGTAATTAAGTAAAATAAAGTGTGAAATAACTTAGTATGTAAATGTAGGAAATTGTAATAAAAGTATAATAGTTGGGTAATGTGATAGTTAAAAATATACAAGTATTCAAGAAATGAAATTGTGGGAAAATAAGAAATTTTATGGAAACAAAGACTAAATTGAAAGACTTGTGAAATACATGAGATGAAATTAATACAAGTGAAATATATAGAAATTTGATGTGGAAAAAAAAAGTAGTGGAATTGATTATTTGAATTTTGAATTAAGTGATATGAGAAAGAAAATTTATTTAATAATGAACAGAGAGTTTTTATGATAAAAGGTGATTAAATTGAAAAGTTATAAAAGTTTACAGAAAAATATTGATAAATAAAACAGACAGCGAAAAAAACAATAATATATGAATTTTGTAGTCCAAACTATAATTATTTCCTAATATCGTGGAAATTAAGGGCTAAATAATGAATTTGGGAAAATTTTATGCTAGAAATAGTAAAGTGAAGTGCGTAACACTTAAGATGACAAAATTGATATTGTGGTGAATTTTGGAATATTAATAAGTATTGAATTATGTTTATCAAAAGTAAAAGATATTGTTATATAAAATGCTGTGATGAACTAAATTATAAAATATGCAAAAGCGACATGGGATATGCATGATAAGAATTATACGTAAATTATATGAAATGGTGTTACAAGGATTTAATTGTAAAGAGAGCAAAAGTGACATATGGAAAATATAATCTGCCCAAGTAGATGAGATAAGAACCATAGAGATATAGTTGACATGCCATAAGAACCCGAGCGCTCCCGTGTTTACCGTGATCTACGTGTATTTAGTACTTTATGTGCTCTTTGTACTGATTAGCACTTTGTGTGTTCTCTGTTCTATAATATTACTTCGATGCTTCGTGATACAACACTTTCATGTTTCGTGTATCCTATGTGTTCTGTTGTGTCTATTGGACTACTGTTTAAAAGATAAAGGATTTTTTTTGTTTAAAATGTATATAACTTTCTCTGTTATAAGTAAAATATTATATGAACTAAATGATCAAAAGAATGAAGTAAATGAATTAAATGGTTAAGTTGATATTTAATGATAATTTGGTAAATGAAAGAAATGAAAAAAAGATACAATAAATACTAAAGATTCCTTTTGAACCTTCAAATTGCTATTTCAATGAGTTTTTATTTATAAAAAAATGAAATGCTTCCTAATAAAGGATTACCTCCGAAAAAAAAAATACAAGACTATTCTATTTGATTATTAAATTATAAATATTTTATGTATTGAAAGGTAATTAAATTGTGAAAATTGAGAAGTTATAAGGTTAAAATGAGAATAGTGATGTACATGGAACTTTAAATGGTGTAACGAGTAATTGAAATAAAGTTATGTGATTTAAGTGTTATAAGTATAAAATTTATTAAATATGGTTAGTTGATGAATAACTAACAACAATGTCATAAAGGAATTATTTGAAAAAGATCTGTAAATTGGATGATAAGTCATGAATGATGAATACAAACAGGTCATTAAATGATTCTGTGTAATTATTTATAAGAAAATTTAAGTTCTGTGATAGATAAAAATATTAATTAAATTTCTTGTTATACTTACTAAACTAGAAATAGCTTAAAGCATATTTTATACGCGTAGGTAAAGAGAAGCAAGTAAAAGACATTGTGGATAGGTCGTATCTCATCACATTAGAACATTAGCAGATCCAAGAAAAGGGTAAAATTTTAGTTTTTAATATTTCAGTAAATGGCATGTACCTAGGTAAATAATTCTATAAGAATGCACAAAGGACTAAATATAAAGTATGAAACTTGTTTAATTTATATGAAATATTATACAAGGCTATGAGTTAGATGTTAATAATATGATCGAATAAGAGTTTGGATTAAATGTTTTAGCCAATGATTACTTCGGCACTCAAATGTGACATTCTTATACTCAACTTGGTAGTCAGGTCAGGTATAGGGGTGTTACAAATGTGTTTTATGCCAATGATCTTAAGCATAACCTCCTTAACATTAGTCAACTTTGCGACAAGAGATTCAAATAAATATTTGAGTCTAATTGGTGCAATGTTGTAGTAGATATTGTAAATAATAGGACTCTTCTTGTAGGACATAGTATATGTAATATTTTTATGTTGCATCTTATGACATTCTTCCTATAAAATTTGCTTTATGGCTAAGAATGATTGGCTATGACATAGAAGATTAGGACATGCAAGCATGAGTGTTATTTCAAAGCTTACTAAAAATGAACTTGTTGTTTGCATGCCTAACTTTCTTATTGACTTTGAGAAAGTATGTGATGCATGTGCTAAAAGCAAACATAGGATAGCATCTTTTAAATCTAAAAATATAGTTTCTATATCTAGAGTCGTCCAACTTATTCATATAGACCTTTTTGGACCTACTAGAACTATGATTTTAAGAGGTAAACGATATGGATTTGTTATTGTTGATGACTATTCTAGATATACATGAATTTTCTTTTTCTTTTTATTTTCAAAAGATGAAGCTTCAGAAAAATTATTACTTTTTGTAAAATGATTAAAGAACAAGTGGGATATTCAATTTCAAGTGTAAGAAGTGATCATGGAAAAAAATTGAAAACATTGGCTTTGATAATTTTTGTAATGAACAAGGTATTAGTCACAATTTTTTGGCACCTAGAACCCCTCAAGAAAATGGAGTTGTTGAGAGGAAAAATAGGACCTTAGAAGACACATGGGTGAGGTCTATTTATTTATTTTATTTCATTGTATATGAAGACACATGGGTGAGGTCTATTTGCGCTTCTTCTGCATTCTCATTTCGAAGATTTTGTTGAGAGTTTTGGTGATTGTAAAATCTGTGATTTCTTGTACTGCAATGTTGAGTGGGATTTGACATGGTTAGGTGTCTACGTCTTTGTACATTCCTTGCTACGCAAGCCAAGAACAAAGAGGGGCAACTGTAGACACTCGATTTTGTCCGAGCCTAGTTGGAGGCCCTTTTGTTCTCTTTAGGCCCGTTGGAATCCCACTCGACTTTGGGTCAAATAGAGGTTTTTATTTTTCTTTTCTTTTTCTTTCTTTTTGGGTTTGTTAAGGGCCCAAATTATTGTTGTTGTTGTTGTTGTTGTTGTTTGTTGTTGGTTGTTGTTATTGTTGTTGTTGTTTTTAGGGTTTCATGAACCATAAATTTCTTTTATCACATATCACAAACATCCAAAATAGTATTAAGTTATTAATCAAAAAAACAAATGAAACATGACAAAAAAATTATAAATAAACATGATTAATGAACAATATATATATGCATGAAATGAATGAAAAAAGGGAGGCTTTTTCATATTCTGATTTTTTACAAAAAAGGTAAGAAGAAAAAACAACAAGCATGTTATTTTCTTCTTCTCTTCTCTTTTTTTTTTTTTGCCATGAACATATCATTAAGCATTAGGTTTGGGCTTCGATGAAGGGGACGATATCGGACTATCGGTTCTTTGTCCCTATGAGCCCCAAAAATCTCATTTTTTTTTCCTTTCCATTTGCTAAAATAAAAGTTTTTTTAAAAGAAAAATAGATTGATTTTGGAAAAAGTTTTGATTTTTTTACACAATTTAAAAATAAAAACATTGTTTTTTAAGTAAAATAGTGATTTTCATTAAAAAGGAGAAAGTTTGGATTTTTTTAAAAAAATAAAAATCTATTTTTTTAGAAAAGTTTAAATTTTTAAACAAAGTTTTGATTTTTTTTAACTCTTTCGATATAAAAGTTTAGATTTTTAAGTTAAATAGTGATTTTCTTTTAAAAAAATTATATTTTTAAAAATAAAAATCTGTTTTTTAGTTATTTTAAAGAAAAAGGTTTAAATTTTTAAATAAAGTTTTGATTTTTTTTAACTTTTTCGAAATAAAAGTTTAGATTTTTAAGTAAAGTAGTGATTTTTAATAATAAAAAAAAAATTTAGATTTTTAAAAAATAAAAATCTATTTTTTAGTGATTTTAAAAAAAAAGTTTAAATTTTTAAACAAAATTTTGATTTCTTTTAACTTTTTCGAAATAAAAGTTTAGATTTTTAAGTAAAGTAGTGATTTTTAATAAAAAAAATTTTAGATTTTTAAAAAATAAAAATCTATTTTTTAGTGATTTTAAAAAAAAAGTTTAAATTTTTAAACAAAGTTTTGATTTCTTTTAATTATTTCGAAATAAAAGTTTTGATTTTGAAGTAAAGTAGTGATTTTGTTTTAATAAAAAAAACTTTTGATTTTTTTTTTTTTAATTTTGGCCATCGTATATGACGACTCCACTATCGAAGCTGGAGAACCGTTGGGCTCTCCGATGGTGGAGCCATTGCCAACATTGAAGGAGGAAGAAAAAGAGGAAGAGTTTTTTTTTTAAATGAGGTTGAAAATGAGAAAAAAAAATTTCCTATTTATAAGTGTCAAAATGGGTATTTTATTGCCACCCCAAACTTTATAAATTTATGAAAAATACCCCTTTTTTCAGTGATACTCTCACCCTCTAGCATATTTACACCCGTACCCCTTTTGTTTAGTAAAACCTTTGATTTAATCCTAAATTTCAAAATTAAAAGCAAATTAATTGCTACATCAATCCTCTGTCCTCCACATTATTTATTTTTTAATCCCAAAATCAAGCTATGTCATTTTGTTTTCATTTTAATAAGTTATTTATACTTATATTTCCTTTTTATTTGCATTTATTCTTTATATATTTGATGTCAATTATGCATTTTAGTTTAATGTTTTATATTTCTTCACACTTGCATAGTTTTTATTTATTTTTATTTCGTAATTGTTTACTTTCATGTCTATTTATATTTATGTTTTTTTTTCATTTGAATTTAGGTTAGTTTTTAAGAGCTTATCTACCACTTTCCCTAGAAAAATTATAAATAATATATAAGATATTTTTTTATTAGGATTTTAAACTAATTTTACATATCATATAGGATAATTAATATGTAAATATTCTTTAAGACTTTGTTTAAGATTAAAACAAAGGATTTTTGTAGGTGAATTGTAAATCATGAGTAGGCAAGCATTTTATTTTATATATTCTTTAAGATAGCTAATAAATGTCATCTAAGATATATTATTTTAGAATTTTGACGAATTTAAAATTTAGATCAAGAATTTTAAAGTAAGAAAAATCAAAAACCCGACATATGATACTTTCGTAAGATTTTGATAGGTTCAACGTTATTAATTAAATCTTTTAAAATAATAATAATGATAAAAGATCGAATAAATTGTACATGAATTTTAATATTTCTCTTAATTCATCAGTAAATTTTAGGGGTTTTTTTAGGAATCTTAAATAGAATTAATTTAAGAATTTAAGGTATTTTACTAGAATTATTTAAGTATCTTTTAGGGCTCTCGTTAGAAGTAAAAGTCTCTAATTTAAGTTTTAAATTAAATAAGTTTGGTGAACACGTCTTAGTCAAGTTACAAGTAAATCGAAGTAATGATAAAAGATCGAATAAGTTGTAGATGAATTTTAATATTTCTCTTAATTCATTAGTAATTTTTTTTCTTTTAGGTTTTTTTAGGATTCTAAAATAGAATTAATTTTAAGAATTGAAGTTATTTTACTAGAATTATTTAACTATCTTTTAGGGTTCTTATTAGGAGTAAAAATCTCTAATTTAAGTTTTAAATTAGATAAGTTTGGTGAACACGTCTTAGTCCAGTTACAAGTAAATTTGAGGCATTTTTTAGAGTTTTTATTTAAGATTTACATAAGATTTTAGCCTAAATTAAGATATTAATATGCTTCAATTAAAAAAAACTAGCTCCTAATACCTCGTAAGACTATCCCTGGATAGGCGTTGTGGGGGTGTTATAACCTTCCCCACACGTAACCGTTCTTCCAAACCCGAAATTTGGTGATGAGATTGAGTCTAGACTTTTAGGATTTTTCATAGTATTAATTCTAGACTTTTAGACGATAGGTGGCTAACCAACCTAGCCCAAATTGGTTAGTGATGACTCTATATTAATTTAGGTAATTCGTGTCTAGCTTTGCTTACTAGGCCCTCGTACTCTTATGTAGACAACGTATTGACAATGTATGTTAAAGTGATAAACTGGTTTTTATAAGTAATGTTGTTCATAAGTTAGCAAGATACCGGGTTGCTGCAAATATTATTTCGTAACAAGCATGAATATGATTTATATTTAATTAAGTATTTAGAGCAATTAACCTGACACATTTATGTCATATTGATTAAAACCCTTAGTAATCGTGCATAGGAATATTAATTTAGTCTTAGCTTAACTTAGTTTAATTTAATTTAGAATACTTTAGATTAAAATCTCTCATAAATATTATCTTGTTCCTAACCAATTTGTTGATTCAATATTTCTTAAATATTTTTCATAGCACAGTCCCTGTGGGTACGATACTCGACATTACTTCTCACTTTATTACTTGAATACGATTGTGTACACTTGCACATTTTCATCGTTCCAAAAATGCAGTAGATGGACCTCCATGAAACGTTGGATTATCGAATCGCAACAACAAGACCCTTGGATTTGTCGGAGATAATGCAAATGTTGTCTTGCTTGACAACATGCCTCTCAAGTTCCTAATGAAAACTTCTCATGATTCAGAGTTATTTGACTCCACGATGGTGAAGGTGATCGATAGTACATTTCGATTATCGTCTTGTGTAACCGTAATTAGTAGTTTCTACATGTATTTTCCATACAGTCACATTCCATCAACTTGCATAAGCGGTTTGCAGGAGGAGAATTTCTTAACACATGGATCAAACATCCAAAACAATCGACGAAAAACTCTTCTCCCTGGTTCAAGTGTCCATCCAGACCTCTATAAGGCAACATTTTGCAAGTCCACGATAGTTCCTAGCATATACTCCACCATCGCTGAAATCCACCCATGAAGTTCATTATATGATTCATCCAGTCGCCGTACAATTTTTGCATGGCCATTTATTTCGCCCACCATGCTTTCTTATACGACACTCTATACTGGAATCGGGTTTGCATGTCCACAATCAATTTCGACACAAGAATTGTTAGGCTATCTTTCACTAGTGGTATGATGCAATTGTAGATACTTTTGGCCTCCAATTTCCGGTGGTCTTGAGTCATACATGCGAAAGTGTATGTATTGCACCCTTCTAATTTTAGTATTTGCCACTATTGAGTCCTCTTTATAAATGCAACCAAAACCTGCCAACACACCTATCGTCCGCTCTCCCACATTCCCTACCATATAATGTTAGCGTAAACTTTGCAACCTTGTAATCAATCGACACCTTCATGTTGTACTGTTTGATGGCAATCACACAGTCCCTTTTGTTCTCGAACTGTTGCCCAACGAACAACTCTTTCGACTGCAAATTTGACGATAATATGTGAGCAGGGACTATATCGGCATACTTGGGGAACTCGGATGTAAGCGTTGCATTTGGATCTACGTTCAACATGTTGCCCCCATGGTCATTTCGTAAAACAATGCCACAACTCGAGTTATTGAGAGAAGGGGCGTGAGCATCTTCAACCTTCCCCGAGCCTTCATCGTCGATATTGTCTAGAACCTCATCAATATCGAGGTCATTAGATTCTTCAATGTCCTTGTCAAAATTTTCACAATATTGGTACCTTCTTTGATGTTTGCCTCGGTGCCTATCACCTCCGAATGTATTTGTAGATGGGGATTCGAGGCAGGGTTGTTATACGAACTCCCACCATAATTTAGATTTTTGGGCATTTAAGATGTCCCTCCGTATTCTGACTGATCTGTCCATCCGACATTAAGATCAAAGTCAAATATGTAATGTTGACTTATTGAACTAACATTTTCAACAAGTTATAAATCGAAAAATTCAGCAAATAAGTCAACCGGTTGGGGGTTCTCACTCCCAGTTGACCACCATATTTCCATCATAGTACCCAAGTCATCATCATCTAACAATTGCATCTCACAAAATTTCAATGGATCTGTAGAGAATGGAAACTTGTAAAATAATATGGACATCGCTCTTCCACAACGAATAGTTGTTTTTGCACTAATCTTCCTTTTCATTTCTTTTAGCTTCACAGTTTTATTGAATCACAACCCTACTCTCTATCGACCTTGAAATACACAACCAACATCACCTTCTACAATTTCATAACAAAAAATGAACGTATACCAAAAACACTGAGTTGTTCATCTTCACCAAAATTTTTGAGCTCTGTTACTAAACACAACAATTTCTCTCTTTTCTTCTCTTCCAGTTCAACAATATCTATATATTTGGACAACTAAGGTAGTGGAGTCATTCTTTATGGCTCCACAAAAATAAAATATTTTTTTTAATTTTTAAATTAGAAAAAACATTACATTTAAAAAAATACACATTAGACTAGTGGCGCCATCCTATATGATACGGTAAAATAAATTATCATTTTTTAAAATACAAAACAGATTTAAAAAGACGTTTAAATGAATTGATGACACCATTTAGAATGGCTCCACCAAAATAATATACATTTAAAATATTATAAAATAAATACTAAATAATAAACAAAAAAGGACAAAATGGTGGCACCATTTAAAATGGCTCCACTAGAAAAAAAGAAATAAATTTTAAAGCATCCCGTTTTTTCAAAAATTGCATTATTTTCTTGATATTTATACAGGTGGTGTCATTCTATATGATTCCAACAAAAAATAATATTTTTTATCCCGATTGCTGATGTGATATGTTGGTGGCACCAAACTCTTTGGCTCCACCAACTTTCACCGTACATTTTAAGTCATTTACGTGTTTAATTAAAAATAAATAATTTATGTAATTAACCCAATTTTTTGAGTTATTTTTATAATAAAAAAAAAAAAAAAAAAGCCTTACAAGCTTGAATTGTTAACTTATTGTTCTTAATTTTCATTCTTGGCCAATTCAATTAATTATTCTACAAAAGCATATTTAATGGAGAAGTCAACCGTTATGGTCAAAGCGCCACTTTCATTACTCTCCCAAATACAAATTCTTTTAGTGGAAAAGTCGACCATTGTTGTCAGGGCACCACTTCCGTTACTTTCCCAAACACAAATTCTTTTAATACAGAAGTCGATCGTTGTGATTACTGGATCACTTCTGTAACTCTCCCAAAATACAAATTATTTTGATAAAGAAGTTGATCGTCGTGGTCAAAACACCAATTTCGTTACTGTTTTGTCAGTTTCATATATATACATTCTGCCAATGACATTATTCTTAAAAAAAAAATGGTTGCTTCGGTAGATAGGAAATTTTGCAAAACAACTAAAAGCCAGGTAGGTATACCTTCCAAGTTCACGATTTTAGAGTTATATATATATATGTTTTCCTAGAATTTAATGTAAGAAAGTCTAACATGAATTTGTAATCTCACATGGAAATTTATAAAGTAGAGATATTGAATTAAAAGTTGTTATATAATTGAAAAGTAATTTCTGTGCATAAATGCTTTAATGCTTTTGAGAACAGCTAATGATTTATATTAAAGTATAATTAAGAAAGGAGATCTACGTTAAAGTATATTAGCTCCTTATGACCGTAATTTTAGGAGATATGATCACCGTACCTCGCGGTATTATTCCTCGCTAGATGCTAAAATTCTTACTTATTCTCTAGACAGAGTTGATGTCTATAATATAATTCATAGGCTTTAGATTAAGGTGTGATTAATATATAATTATTTAAAAGCAATCAAAACTGGAAGTTGTCAATTTAATTAACGTTTTATAATGTATTTTACTATTAATCATTTTCATAGTTTTTGTCCTATTATATGCTTCCGTCTAGGCATCTAAGAGGGTTTTGAAATTTACATTTATTACAAATTCTACTATTTAATTCTTGGCTTTGATCTCGTTAGTTTTGCTTTCCATTAGCTTCAATCTCACTAATTTCGCTTCCCGCTAATTTTGCTTCATCTTGCATTGCATCCCGCTAGCTTCGCATCCCACTAGCTTTGTTACCTGCTGGCTTCGATTCTGCTAGCTTCACATCCCACTAGCCTCAAATCTAGCTAGCTTTCTCATACTGATAAGTTGATCAATGCTAATAGCTTGGTTGCAATTAAATTTTATCTAAATATTTCTACCGTATCAATTTAAATGTTTTTACGATACATATATTATGAAGTTAGATTAATATATACTTATTAGAAAAGGTTTACTGTAGAAGCTATACTAGAAAATAAAATTTTGGGAATTAATTCACTCATTCTAATGCAAATAATATAATCCAACTTAATGGCTCTCCCTATAGGCCATTTCTCCATTGGTTCTCCTCGTGTGCTGGTGAAAGATAGCGTTAGTCAAGCGACAAACAAAGCTCGTCGACGTCCGACGGAATCACCCGATGCGGAAGATCATATTGTCAATGAAAGTGGTGCTAGTGTGGAGGTCCTTGAAGGACCAAAAGTGTCCTTCAAAGACAAACTCATTGGATTCAGTTCCATGAATCAAGCGAACAGAGAAGAGAACTTTGAACTTATTGAAGGCAATGTTGTCACTGAGATGGTGGATGGGGTACCTTATATCCATTTTTCAAATCGAGTGAATTGATTTATTGAGAAACAAATTACTTTAACAATCATCATTAAACTGCTTGGTCGCAAATTGAGCTTTATGGCATTAGCAAACAAAGTGCAAGGATTGTGGAAAACAACCAAACCTTTTCAGTTGATGGACATGGAAAATGACTACTATTTAGTCAAATTTCAAGATGAAGAAAATTATTCGAATGTTTTGACAAAGGGTCCTTGGACCAATTTTTGTCAGTACCTTACAGTTCGCCCTGGATCGCCATCTTTCTCAACTTCAGAAGAACATCCCACGAATCTCGTAGTTTGGGTTTGGTTGCCTAGACTTCCTGAAGGGTTATATAATAAGTGTTTGCTTAGAGCAATTGGGGAGGCGATTGGTCCTGTGCTGAGAATAGACTATAATACAAACAATAGAATAGAAGGACGCTTAGCTAGACTTACTGTCTGTGTTGATCTTCGCAAACCTTTAATCTCAGAACTAAAGATTAATGGGAGGACGCAAAGAGTGGAGTATGAGTCATTGCCTAACATCTGTTTTGAGTGTCGACGCTTTGGACATAGTAAGGACCTTTGCCCACATCAATCTTTTGTAGAATCTAAGGAGGAGGATATGAAGGAGCAACCTGTAACTATGGTGCAGGAATTACAAAAGAGGGTGGAGGAAGAATAGTTTGGCTTATGGATGTTGGTTGAACGGAGGCAGTGATGCTCTTCACGACCAACAACGTACAAGAATTTCGCAGTAGTGGACAAGTCTACTGGAGGATCCATATTTGGGGTGCTTGGTAGGGATTTGGGCGAAAAGGATGGCGACATTGATGCTCCAAGAATGTTTGTTTCCCAGAATAGTGACGCTCGGATGGAAGGAAATACTACACAATCAACGCTTAAACTTAACAAAGGAAAGTCAAATCAAAGGAGTATTACAAAGTCAACTACTAATAAAGGAAAGGGGAAAGGGATTGCCATATCTAGTGGGGTCAAGCCAACCTTGAGGATTCTTAAATCAGCAGGCCATGGGGCTGAGGTGTCAACGGGTTTTGGCTTTTCAACCAATGAGGATATACCCATTTTCCAAACCAATAAGGATCAACAAGTCGGCACTCTTCTTCGATTCCAAGTAATCAGAATGGACACAACCTTAACTGGCTCAAAAAATCAAGTTGTGAAAATGGTTTAATCGGGAAACAAAAACAGCAATAGAAAGAAAATGTTGAGTCAAACGTGGCAATGCATGGGGGTTGTACGAATGAGAATCATGGGCAAAAACCAATATGGTTGGAATCGATCTGGATGAAACACAAACTGTAGAAGTAACAGAGGCGATAGCGAGTATTGTTTCAAAATTTATGGCATACCAATGGAAATCATATGGATATGGACGACGAAAACGATCTTGTGGAGATCTCGGAGGATAAGGTAACGGATCAGGATGTCAAGTTCTAGTCGGGTCCGGGTTCATCCTCCTTCCTTTTTTAACAATTTATTTATGATCAGTGATATCAAATTATTATTTCGGAACTATCAAGGTTATGATCACCCTCATTTCCATAACTTTATTAAGGAGTACGTTCGAGAATTTCATTTGGATGTAATTGGCCTTTTTGAAACAAGGGTGAGCGTGCAAAAGGCTGACTTGGTTATTTCGAAGCTAGGATTTCCAAACTCATTTCATGTATAGGCTGGGGGAGTTACAAGAGGCATATGGATTTTGTGAACAGACAATGTTAAAGTGATACGACTACTTCATCCACAGTCCATTCCCATACGAATTAAAAATAATTATGGCGCTATGTCCTTTCTGTTTACTGCCATTTACGCTAGTCCTCACCCTACGAAGCGGAAGTTGTTGTGCTCTAGCAGGTATTGTTAAGGATCCATGGATTTGTGCTGGGGATTTTAATGCAATACTCAATGCAAAAGAGAGGAAAGGTGGTTTGCAAACAAGAAGAACAGGTTGTAAAATGTTTCGGGTTGTTCTTGAGGATAACTGCTTACATGATATGGGATTACAGGGGTCCTTGTTCGCTTGGAATTGGGGTGATCTTTATCAACGACTCGATAGAGCTATATGCAATGAGGACTGGATGACTTTCGCTCCGGATTCATCGATTAGACACCTACATAGATTGAAGTCAGATCATAGGCCTATATTATTATCCACGAATTCTTCAATCTCGTCAATGGCTAATAGGCCATTTCGATTCCTAGCAAACTTGCTTATTCATACTGAATTTAATAGCTTGGTTCGAGGTACTTGGAATACAACGGTTGATGTGGTCACAAACATAAAGGGATTTCTAGAATCGGTTAGAGAATGGAATAACAAGGTGTTTGGTAATATATTTGCTCGGAAGAGGAAGTTGATTGGGGAACTCCGAAAGGTTCAAAAGGCTCTGAAGAATCATAATAGTCCAAGATTAAGTTCTCATGAGGTTGAGTTGAGAACTAAAATTGAAGATACTTTGTAACAAGAACTTCTATGGTACCAGAAATCTAGAAGAAAATAGTTTGTCGAGGGTGATAAAAATACAAAATTCTTTCATTGTCGCACTCTCTCTAGAAGAGAACCGTATTGATGCTCTGTCAAAAGTTGTACTCCATGGAGTATACTTTAGAATGCGGACAATTTCCTTGTCGAGGGAGGTTTTCGACTTTGAGTACTGATGATCTCGTATATCTTGGTTCAGATGTGCTAGTCGAGGAAATCAAGAAAGCCTTTTTGGTATGGCTCCCTCAAAAGCACCGGGGATCGATGGCCTCCATGCGAAATTCTACTAGTCACAGTGGGAAGTGATAGGTGAGAATGTCGTACAATTCATACAAAAAGTGATGAAGGGATATCCGATGGACCCGAGTATAAATAGGACTCTTTTGGTGTTGATATCGAAGTTGGGAGGTGCAGAAACGTTGTCGTAGTACCGTCTGATAAGCCTCTGTAATGTATTATACAAAGGCATTATGAAAACTATTGTTAATCGATTTATACTCTGTAATGCCAAAGTTGGTTGGACAAAACCAAACTAGCTTCATAGCGGGACATAGTATTTCGAATAACATTCTTATTACCTAAGAAGCCACTCACTCAATGAAGACCACAAGGAGCAAGAAAGGATGGGTGGCCATTAAAGTGGACTTGGAAAAAGCATATGATAAAATATGATGGGACTTTATCAAAGACTCCTTGGAAGATGTGGGGTTATCGAATTTGTTGGTGAATATGATTATGCACTACATCACTTCGGCATCTATGCAAGTCCTATAGAATTGAGCTATAATAGATGTTTTTTTCCAACTAGAAGAGTACGACAAGGGGATCCGTTATCTCTATATCTTTCTGTTTTGGGTATGGAGCGTCTTAGGCACTTCATTGAATTCGTTGTTGAGAACAAAGACTAGGAACCATTATTGCTATCATGTTGGGGACCGAGGCTTTCCTATTTGTTCTTCGCAGATGACTTGCTACTGTTCTATCGAGTGGATATAGAAGGTACGAACTGTATAACTAATTTGCTTAATTCTTTTTATGCACATTCAGGCCATAGAGTTAATAAAAACAAAACTCAAGTATTTTTCTCGAATCCTGAAGACGTAGAAAGGATGGTTAGTAATAAGCTTGGATTTCATCAAGTTAATGACTTGGGGAAATATTTAGGCATGCCCTTGCTTCACAACCGAGTTTCGCCTACTATCTTTCAGTTTGTGGTTGATAAAGTTAGGGGGAAATTAAGTAATTGGGAAGCCTGATGTCTCTCTTTGGCAGGACATATTACATTGGCCAAATCGATATTACTAGCGATTACAAACTATTTCATGAACATCGCTATAATTCCGGGCACGATGTGTAATGATATTGAGAGAATTGCTAGGAAGTTTATCTGGGGTTCTAATGGTTTGGAGAGGAAAAATACTTTAGTTAATTGGAAGGAAGTATGCTTACCTATTGAGAAAGGAGGTCTAGGCATCCGTAAGCTTCAAGACTAGAATATGATTTTTTTATTAAAGACGGACTATAACATTTTAGCTAATACTAAGGCATTACTAAAGAACAAATACAACATTCATGGTCTCCTACCTAACTCAATAGAACGAACATGTTGCTCCAACATGTGGCACCATCTCTCTAAGCACTAGAAAGAGATACTAGATAGAATCATGTGGTCGATTGGAAATGGCAACTTGGTCAATTTTTGGAATGACTGTTGGGAGAATAATGTTGGGCCTCTGAAACAGTTGCATATCGGGAGGGCTAATATCGATAAAACCTTGAGAGTTTGTGATGTGGTAAGCGAATTTGGTTTGTGGAATTGGAGTTGGCTAGAATCGCAGTTACCACATAATATTCTCATTTACATTGCTGCAATCATGCCTCAGTCTTATGATAGTAGTCCTGATTGTGTAGTGTGAAGGTGGATGTCAAAAGGTAAATTCTCCTTAACTTCAACTTATAAAAATTTGACTAGTCAAAGAGAACTTGTACAATGGGAGTATAGTTCCAATGTATGGAAGATGGCTGCACCCTAGAGAGTTAGAACATTTGTTTGGCTCCTATTGGAAAACCGCCTACTTACAAATGAGGTACAGGCCAAGAGAAGAATGACTGATGAAGGGGGTTGTCTGAAATGCAACACTCCAATTGAAATAGGACTCCATGTTGTACGTGATTGCTCGTTTGCAGCTAACATATGGAGAACACTTGTGTCGCAACAAAAATGAACTCTTTTCTTTGCTGCATCCATGGATGACTAGGTTAAAGTGTTATTACGGAAAGAGGATAATCCTTCAGGCACTGGTGAGTGGTCAACCTTATCTCCAATTGTTGCTTGGTTGATTTGGAAACATAGGAATGATTTTATCTTTAAAGGAGCAAGCTACAGTAGTATGGAGCTAATTGTAAAAAGCATAGTGTGGGTGTGGGCACGTAGTTTTGACAGTTCACTTAAAGGGATTATTAACGGTTGTCATGCTTATACGAGAGATTCTTGGTAGCCATCAACCACGGGTTGGGTGAAAGTCAATGTTGATGGCAGCATACCAACATACTCATCAGCTGCTAGTATGGGTGGTGTTACCTAGGACCATATGGGGAATTGCCTTCTTGGCTTTGGTATGAGGATGGGCATATCGAGTATTTTCCAAATGGAAGCACAAGCATTCTATGAGGACTTGTTGGTTATGTGGAATGAAGGGTTCTGACAGATAGAAATGGAGAGTGATAATGCTACCTCGGTGGAGCTGGTTAGCAACAGATATGCAATTGACAATAATCATTCAGAAGTTCGACTTATACATTCTATGCTCATGAAGAACTGACAAGTCAAGTTTTGGCACGTTCCAAGAGAGCAAAACAAAGTGGTGGATTGCATAGCAAAGTTGGCAAATGGAGACCTGAATGCAAAATGTTACTTCATTAAACTACAAGTGAGTGTTCCAGTCTTATTGGAGAATGCTATTCAACAAACAAGAATAAAGTCAAACTCTTAACAGAGCCATGTAATTAAAAGATTACTTCTACCTTATTTTAGCCAAATATATGTACATACATATTAAAAAATGCCCATAAAAAATTATCATCAAAGTGGCACCATCTTGTGGGATGGTATGTTGTCATATCATAATTATTTATTATTTTTTTCTTTTTTTTCTTTTATTACTTTTAACTAATATTTATATATAATTGGTTTTTTTCATGTTATTATTATTATTATTATTATTATTATTATTATTATTATTATTATTATTATTATCTTTTTCTTCTTCTTTACAAGTATATTTTATTAATTGCTCCTACTTAGAACTTAAAAGGAGGTAATAAATTTTATTTATTAGGCCTTGTACGTAACATGTAATATATCATTATCACCACATTACTTTTATCATGAATTCTTTTTCATCAAAAAAATTTTCTCATACAAATGGTAAAAATGTAGATACCCATTTTTGGTTATTAATGTTTCTGTCAATAGTTATATCAAGAAATATTATTCCTTGCAAAATGACTTCATGTTGAGAAGGTTGTGTAGCTATGTTTAAGAAGGTTCACAAGATTCTTAAGCTTGCTTCATTGTGGGATGTCTTGGAGGCTCAAATATGGATATTGTTAATAATTGTACTTCTTGATCTTTCCTTAGAGCACTAAGTGTTTTTTTTTTATCTTTCCCTCTCTTTATTTATCAAACTGTGCACTTGCACTTAAGTTTACAAGTAGCAGTCTCTCTGTTAAAATAAGTTACATGAGTGTAACTTCCACTAAACTATCATTATATCCACTATTGTCATAACTTCTCTTCCATTGCTTACTACAGGTAACATACACATGATTTCATTCATTTTCACTACCCAATAATTCATAACATGTTCTTGTGAATTAACTCACATACCTCCCACTTCCATAAAATATGTCACATGTTTCATAATTGTTCTTTGAGATAACTTCCTTTCTAAGACCTATAAATAGATGTTTGAAGGTCCTATTTGGGTACTTTTGGGTCATTTTCCAAACTTAACACTCTAAAATCCTCTCTGCAACTTGTTTACTATAATCAAAACAACCACTATAACGTTCATCCTTCTCAACCCCTTGTCGTGTCCTTCACAACTGCCTACAATCATACTTATTCTCTAAAGTCTGCTACAATGTTCCTCTCCATAATCTCTCCACGACTTCTAATTTTGCTAGATTCTAACGTCTATTCACCTTATTAAAAGAACCCTTTACAATAGTGTTTATCGATCATCATCATCAAATTGGCTTCACTGTTAAATCTTATTTGATCAATAATTTTGTACCCTAAGAATCCCTAACGCAATGTGACCTCCTAGAGTTTGACCTGTCTTGAAATACTCGAGCTCTTACCATGTGAAAACTGGGTAACTTTACTATCAATCATTGGAGCCAGAAAAGAATCATTTATTAAATCACTGCCATTGGTTATGGTCTTAAAGAGCCTTATGGAAATTGAAGGTCTTGTTACGGGTGAAGAACTCATATTTTCTTCCTTTTGGAGTATTGTTATAGGTGAAGGTGAAACGCTTACTAAATCACTGTAATAATTGTTCCTGATACTTTCTATATCATACCTATGTCAGATCTCTATTTAATGTTATAAATGATCTACTTTGCTAACCAAATCCTTTGTGAATTACGTTTTGACACATTTGTAGACTCTAAACTCTTTCCAAGTTTAATTCTAAAGTACTCAAATACAGATCTAGACTTGTTACACAAGCCCATAATCATGGTCTCAAAACATTTACAAAATGACAGGCCAGTTGGTAATAAATCAAGCTTTAAGTTATAAGAAATTCTAGCAGCTCACTCCAAAATATCTCAACATGATAGAAGTATTGATCAAATTTGAAGTTATTACTCTCACTATACAAACATAACATGAAAAGACTAACATTGGGCAGACTCACATCTTCTCACTGCCAAAAGGGAATGAAGGAGAGCCAATCCCAATGAGGCTTAGAACTCAAGTTGGTCACACATGTAAGAGTTGAGTGTGCCTCATATTTCAGTCAAATAAGATATTGTTTGCAAGGTAAGTTTAGCAAAATATATTTTATTTCTAGAAGATTTAGTATTTATTAGTATAATATATGTTGCATTTATTAGCATAATTTATTTGACCTATAAATTTAGTCTATAAATAGGCTATTTTACAACCTTAAAACACACATATTAGAGATTAAAACTCATAACAGTTTTGGAGAATTTTGTGCTTACGTTTTAAGGGTTATTTGTTTTCAAGTTTTCAAGGTTTAGTTTTGATCTTCATCTTTTGTCCTCTCTGTTTTTTTTCCATTATAGTAAAATTATCTTTGTTCGTGATTTTTATCCTCTTCGGAGGGGTTTTTCCATGTTATATTTCTCAATTTTTTTGTTATTTACTTGTTCGTTGCTAAATCGGGTCGGTCCCCAAAACTTGGTATCAGAGCTAGTTCGATTTTCATAGATTAGCTCATTCAGAAATGGCAACAATAAGGTTCGACATTTAGAAGTTCGATGATGTCACAAATTTTAATTTGTGGCAAGTTTGGATGATGACAATTCTAGTTCAAACTGGTTTGAAAAAAATCAATATTAGGAAAAAGTCCGAGAAGCTAGATCAATCAGAATGAAAAGAGCTTAATGAAAAAGCTTTGTCTGTAATCCAATTATGCCTCACGAATAGAGTATTGTAGAAGGTATTGATGGAGAAGACATCATCCTCCTTATGGAAAAGGTTAGAAAATATTTATGCGACTAAGTTTCTAGCTAATCGTTTAGTATTTAAACGTCTATTTACATTTTGCATGAACGAATATGAACTTTTTAGAGATCACATCAATCAATTTCATTACCCTTTTAAATGATTTAAATAACGTTGAGGTCCATATTAATGATGAAAATCGGGTTATGATTCGAAATTGTTAGCTTCAACTTCATGAGATTCACATTTGGGGTATCAGACTAGGAGCTTTAGATTGAGCATTGGTATAGAAAGATCCGAAGACATGAAGCTAACACTTGGGACTTAAAATAAAATTTTAAAATAAAATAAATTATATTACTTGAGGGTATTTTATTTTATTTTTAAAAAAATTTAATAAAATTTTGCAACAATTATATTTAAGTTCGTGCTATTTACATTAATAAAACATTAACTTTATCATTGAACCAAAAATGTATCTTATTACAATATTTACATTTTAATTTTATTGTGTACTTTATTAACTCCATTAATTGTGTATCAATATTTACTATTATTTAAGCTCTTTACTGAGTTGGTGTCATGAGTCAACAAGGCACCAACTAGATTTTGAAATTCAAGAATGTCCTTCCATAACTAAAATATAAGTTACATTATTCGAGAATATTTTAGTTTTTTCTATTTTTTATAAAAATGAATAAAAAATTGCCTATGATTATATTTGAATTCATGATTTTTTTACATCAAAAAAGCATTAATTTTACAATTCAACGAAAGCTTTATTTTAGTATAACATTTAGATTTTAATTATATTATTATACTTTATTACCTTTATCAATTATATCTATACTGGGATAAATCTCAAAATTATACATGAATTTTGATTTAATGTACAATTGTATACATGAACTTTAATTCGGTACAATTATATACGTGAAACTCTAATTGTGGTTCAAATATATACTTGAAATTTTAATTTTGATTTAATCATACACATTTTAAAAAATAAATACATCAATTTATTTTTATATTGGATAAATATAATTATTTACGTATGTAATATATAAACATAAAATGATGTTATATCAATAATTCTGTTAATAATTTACAATAATTTGATCAAATCAAAATTTCGTGTATAAAATTACACAAAATCAAAATTCATGCATACAATTGCACATTAAACCATAGTTCATGTATAATTTTGGTATTTATCCCTGTCTATACTATATATAAATATTTTAATTGAGTTGAGATCCGGTTAATTGAGTTGACGTCACCCATAACCGGATCTCAACTCAATTGTTAAATTACTAAAAGGCTATTATTTAAAAAAGCAGTAAATATTAGTTTAAGAGTATTTTTTTTTTATCTTTTTATATAAAATCTAAAAAAAAAATTATTATGAGAGGATTTGAACCCAAAGACTAAACCTAGACTCTCCGAACTTTACTATGCAACCAAAGAAATACTTAGTTTTTATGTTAATTTTTAATAAATATATTAAATATAATTTTTCACTCTCATCATCGGTGTGCATATATTGATATGTTGTTAATTAAACTAGTATCATAAATTAACTCGATACCAACTCAAGAAAATTATAATAGCCCGTTCTTCAGTAGTTTCGAGACCACAAACCTGACGAGTAAATTCATATAATGAGTGTTTAAATTATATAAGTCAATAATAATTTTATATAGAATTTTGATTTGAAGAATTTTAATCACTGAATTAAAAGTTAGTATAATTGGTTTGGTTCAAAAGACAAATGATTTTAGAAAATGAGGTATCAAGACCTCGTTTCTGAAAATTAGGACCGTAAATATTTTTATTAAATATTTACAGAGTCTTATTATATGTGAATTGAAGTTTGGTCAAGTAATTTTGATGATTTATTCCTTAATTAAGGAAAAGGTGTAAATTGTAAAAGAGGTAAAAGTTAATTGCTCTTGATTAAAAATAGTAAAGTGACCAAAATGATAATTAAACCATGGTCAGAAAGTCCAAGCGGTGGGGGCTATGATTACCATCCACTAACTTTTAGGATATTTATTCATTAAGTCCTAATTAGTTTAAGCTTATATTGAAACAAAGTTTGTTTAGTTGAAATTTAATATAATTCAAGGACCAATTGTGTAATTGAACCCTCCTTAAATAACCTAATAATAGAAATGATGTGGAATTCTTTAGATTTTGGTAATTGCAATTAAATCCTAATTAAATGAGGATTTACTAATTAGTCTATTTTTTAATATGATCAGAATTGGTGGTTTAGAGGCCATAACTTTGATATGTTAGACCATAAATATTAATTGTTTAATATTTATGATGTCATTAGTATAGTTTTAAATCTTGATTAAGAAATTTTAACGTTTAGATAATTAATTAAGTAAAAAGGATTAAATCGTAAAAGATGTAAAAGTTGAGTTCTGATAGCTTAAGGAAGCTAAGTATAAGGGTCAATATGGATAATAAAGGTGCTAAATAGCTTAAGGAAGCTAAGTATAAGGGTCAATATGGATAATAAACTATATGAAATATTAGTGGACTAAAATGTGCAAGCATTTATTAAATTACTTAGTTAATGGCTAAGGGTAAAGTGGCAAATTAAATAATAAAAGTAAAATAAATGAAACAAAATATGTAAAATCAACCAAACTTCATTTTCTTCATGAATTTAGAATCGAAACCCTATTTTGAGAAAGAATAAACATTCAACTAGCTTTGGTCCTTCAATCGGGTGAGTAACTTCCGTCCGTTTTTAGTAATTTTTATATTTTTAGTTCGAATTAGTTTAATCTAGCTAACTCAAGGACTAATTTTTGAATCTATCAATTATAAATTATGCGTTTGATGAATGAGTTGTTTCTTGAAAGTTTATGGAAGTTTTATAAGCTTGGTTGTTAGATTTGATTATTTTGTAAAGTAGTTTTTGATGATTTTAATGTTTAAGGACTAAAATTTTAAAGTGATAAATTTGTAAGGACTTAAGGTGAAATAACATCATGTATGGGCTGTAGAGAGCTATAGAATAATTCGGATGAACTTGGTTTGGCTTTAAATATGTTAAATTGCAAGTTTTGAGCTTAGGGACTAAATTGCATAAAAGAAAAATGTTAGGGGCAATTTTGTAAAAATGTCAAAATGACTCAATTGCATAAAATAAGTTATTTTACTATTGAAATTAGTTAATTGAATAAAATTATTATTTTAGATAAAGAATGAGTTGAAAATCGAGGCAAGGAAAAATTATGCAATAGCCCTTATACTATATACTACTGCAATTTAATTAGGTAAGTTCATTTGGTTTAATGTTAGAATAATTTTTATGTAATATATGAACCTAATTGCATAATGTTAGATTATATTGATGTATGCAATTGAAATTGAAAATAATGCATTGATAATATGTTGATCATTGATTGAGATACTCTGAGCCGTTACTGCAAATTAGTCCTGCAAGTTCATTTGAAATGAACTCAATTATATTTTTAATTTTTTACAAATGTTAAAGTTTAAATGATCTAAAATTTCTAATATTAAATTGATTTGTTGATAGAACAGGAATTGTTAAAAAGTTACGAAAATGATAATTCATTATATCAATAGAGATAGGTTGCATTCTAACATAAGACCATGGTTGGACCATGACAGTGTATATATGTAATACCATAGTTAGGCTATGGCATTCTGATGATAAGACCATGGTTGGACCATGACAATGTATATATGTAAGACAATAGCTAGGCTATGGCATTCTAATGATAAGATCATGGTTAGAACATGGCATTGTATATATGTAAGACCATAGATGGGCTATGGCATTCTAATGATAAGACCATAATTGGACTATGTCATTCTGGTGTTAAGACCATAACCGGGTTACGACATTGTGAATGTAAGACCATGGTCGGGCCATGGCAATCCACATGTAAGACCATAGTTGGACTATGGCACAATACGAAGCGTGTATCGAGGTTCCAATCATCTTTACAGTATTCATGGGATGGAAACAAATGAGCATGACTCTGTTCTGGGCTCGAATAAGCTACATTCTGCGACAACCACAATTAACCGTATTCTGTTATGATCGAATCAAGTAATCTTAATTTTTCTCCTTTTATTATTTGAATCATTAATTGTGGTAAGATTTACTAATTATGCGAACTTACTAAGCTATGTAAGCTTACTTGTGAATCTGCCTATTGTTTTGTAGATTTCATATTTGCTATTGGAAGATCGAATCCTCTTGAAGAATCACACTATCCTGGGAGCTCGTTCGGTAGTTTTTACATCACTTGACTTATATGACATGTATTAGGAGGATGTGGATTGAATTATTTTGTGTGCATTAAGTTATATGGTATAAGTTGGATAAAGAATGTAGAACTATAGCTAGATGGTTATGGTATGAATGTGACTTATATATTGATACATGTACTTAATTATTAAAATGATATTTTGTTGTTTGACGTTAGCAAAGGTTTGAATGGTAAGCTATGTATAAATCTATGTTGGTTGTATGAAATGAGTTGTTTAGTAATAAGGATTTGGATGATTAGAAGTTACATGTATGATTGGCTTATTAGGGAAATTTTGTACAAATCTTAAGGATTTTTGAATGTACACATGGGTTGGGACACGATCCTGTGGCCTCTTTTCGTGTATATACATGGTTCAGCACATGATTACACACACGGGCATGTGGGATAAATTTGCATACTCACACGGTTTGTGACACGACCGTGTGATAGTAATTCGAGCATGCACATGGTTTGACACATGGTTTGAGGCACAAGTGTGTGTAATAGGGCACACAGATGTGTGTTTGAGATACACGATCGTGTGACCTCTGTTTTGGAGAAAAGTTTCAGTTTTTGTGAAAAGTTTCAACTGAGATTTAATCAGGTCTCTGAGAATTTTGAACGTTGCAAACGTGTATGAAATATTTAATTTAGTTGTATTCTAGATTGTTGTGTGCTACTATTTGAATTATTGATTAAAATAGTATCTATTAACGGTTGTAAAAGATCTGTTCGACCTTGAGACCCTATCCAGCAAAAGTTTCGAGCTTGGGTGTTACATACATAAACTGTTTCAAATTGGTCCCTGGTTGTTCGTAAACTGTGTGAAGGGTTTCGAGGACCCGATTTAAAATCGTAAATATATGTTTAATATTATTTCAAATTATATCTGAATTTAAAAAATATATATATTAAATTGATATTTAAATACTGTATATTATGAAAATATTCCGATGTGTGCAATAACTTTTTGTAACCCTATTCTGGTAACGAAATACGGGATTCAAGTGTTACAAAAATGATAATACCATGATAAATAATTGGAGTGTATTTAATATTATTAATCTGATGTATTCACCTATTTAAATTTCCTTCTTACTCATAATTTAAATTATTTTTTATTTTAAATTTATACATATTATATATATGTGTTGTTATTATTATTTTTGAACATTAAATTTCATTATTTATCATATGTTACATTTAAAAGTATACATATATTCTAAATAGGTCGTTTCTATAACATACATGATAAAATTTTTAATATTATTTATATTTTAAAGTTTTGTTGTAAATTTTTTAAAAATTAAATTTAAATATAAATATATGGGCATGGAGATAAAGCGTTAAAGCCACTAGTGGGGATTTCATCAAAACATAATTACGATTAGCATGAGTTTATGAACTTTATTTTTCCTAAAAGCGAGTTAGAATTAGGGTACAAGGGTGATAATGATGAAGTGTTTTTTTTTTTAATATTGATAATGATTAAGTTTAAATCCGCTTTTAAATAAAATTAATGATTATCTTGTAATATATTGGTTTTCAGAAATCGAATGTGTTAAATTGGATTGAATTTTTTGGTTTTTTAAATATTTTATAGAACATTTTTAAGGGTTTTTATAAAATAATTTAAATATCAAACAATTACTTTTATATTATAAATTACATAAAAATAAAATGATTCAAATAATTATAATTCTTTTTAACTTATAAATGAGGTATCAAATCGAATATATTTAGATAATGATAAAATTAAGATTACCTAGGCAAACGCTACGAATGGAAATTCTGTTTTGTATGTTAGCGTTAGTGAGAATAGCAGAAAAAAAAGAAAAAAAGTAATTGAGTCCAGAAAAAAATATATGAAATTAAGATATTATATATTTTTAATTTTTAATACTTTAATGTTTTTTTTATATATTTATTCTAAATTTCAGCATATAAAATTTTTTTTCAACTTGAAAATACATAAATACTATTAAGTTATTGTGTTAGTAGGTCACACTTCCCACGTATTTTGTTAACGATGGATTGGATTCGCTGCGCAGAAAAATATGACAGACACAAAGTTGCAGAGGATCCTAGGTGTCCATTTTCCAACGCATCAACGGTTCACTTTCTGCCCAATGGTAGACCCCACCCAAACCAAACCCTCACCTGCGCCCATCCATCATTTCTATCAATGTAACGCTAACGCCCGTTGGGGCGTAAAACAGGTGATAGACAGACGTAGTGGGTCCCCTAATTCAGACTTAACCCTAACTGGCTACCTTATTTGAATGATTATCACAGCTTGTTTTCCTCCTAACTCGCAACCCCACTCATCTCTTTAAAAACTGTCCCCCCCCCCCCTCCTCTTTGAACTGTCCAATAAACCCACTTTCCCCATTTGTATTCCTTTCCTGTTTGTATCATTGTTAGCTATGGCTGACCAAACTCAGAACCCTGCCTATGTTGACCAGGTGGTACTTGCCCCTGACGTCCCACAACAACCACCTGCTGCAGCAGTTGTGAAAGAACCGCTTCAAGCTGAAACTGATGAAGAATCCGTAAATCAGAAGCTGGTCGAGAAGGCTTTAGTGGAAGATTATTTGTCAAAACCCAGGTGTGATGATCAGGAAAATGTTCTTCAGTCTGGTTCTTTCAAGGAAGAGAGCACGAGGGTGGTTGATCTTCTTGATAATGAAAAGAAAGCGTTAGAACAACTTAAGCAACTTGTTCAAGAAGCGCTTAACAAGCATGATTTTGGCGGGCAACAACCTGAAGCGCCTAAAGAGGATGGTGAGAAAGAATCAACCAAAGAGGAGGCAAAGGACGAAGCGGTTATTGATGATGCACCACCAAAACCAGAAACAGTCGCCGAAACTAATGAACGGGAGGCTATTGAAGACAAGGTTGCTACTGCCGCTGCTGGCTGTGACACCGTGGAAGACGATGGTGCCAAGACTGTCGAAGCCATTGAAGAGAGCATTGTTTCAGTCTCTTCTTCTTCAGCTCAGCCTGCAGCAGAGGCAGAGGCTGATGTGGTATCGGAAGACGAGCAAAAAGGTGGTAAAGCAGAGGACAAGGTGGTGCCACCCGAGGAGATATCCATATGGGGCGTACCGCTTCTTGCGGATGAAAGGAGCGATGTCATTCTCCTCAAATTTCTAAGAGCCAGAGATTTCAAGGTGAAAGAGGCGTTTGCGATGCTGAAAAACACTATTCTTTGGAGAAAGGTGTTCGGGATTGAGGAACTGGTTGAACAAGATCTGGGTGGTGATTTGAATGAGGTGGTATTTATGCATGGTTTTGACAAGGAAGGACATCCGGTGTGCTATAATGTGTTCGGGGAGTTCCGAAACAAGGAGCTTTACCAGAAAACATTTTCGGATGAAGGGAAGAAGCAAAATTTCCTCAGATGGAGAATCCAATTCCTGGAAAAGAGTATCCGGAAACTAGATTTCAGGCCCGGTGGCATTTGTACTATTGTTCAAGTCAATGACTTAAAGAATTCCCCAGGACCAGCCAAGTGGGAGCTTAGACAAGCTACCAAACAGGCTCTTCATTTGCTCCAGGACAACTATCCAGAATTTGTTGCCAGACAGGTATTGATTACTATGTTAAGTGTTTTTCTTTTACCAAACAGAAGCCATCTTGGATCTTGCCTATGTTCTGAAAGATTGACATTTTGGCTGGTTTTTTAGGTGTTCATCAATGTTCCTTGGTGGTACCTTGCGGTCAATAAGATGATAAATCCATTTTTGACCCAAAGAACTAAAAGCAAGTTTGTCTTTGCTGGCCCTTCCAAATCAGCGGACACCCTTTTCAGGTTGTTGTCTAAATCAAGTAGAGTTCTTCAGTACTCCTTCCATGGTTCTACGTTCCCGTTATATAAAAGAAACAAATATGTTTTGTACATTTAGGTACATCACTGTTGAACAAGTACCGGTGAAATATGGAGGACTGAGCAAAGACGGTGGTGAATTCGCCACCACTGAAGCTGTTACCGAGATAGCTGTTAATCCAGCGGCAAAACACACAGTAGAGTTCCCAGTTACTGAGGTAGGTCAATGGGATCCAATGCACAACGCTTGGGGTTTTGGGTAGTATTAGTTGTATAACTAATTAATTTTTCTTTGGTATTGGCTGGCTAAGACTTGGATGAGATTGTTTGTTGGTACAGGCATGCCTTGTGAGATGGGAGGTGAGAGTTATTGGATGGGGTGTGAGCTATGGTGCCGAATTCGTACCCAGTGGTGAAAACAGCTACGCAGTTATAATCCAAAAGGCTAGGAAGGTTGCTGCCTCTACCGAGGAACCGGTGGTGTGCGACAATTTCAAGGTTGGCGAGGCTGGCAAAGTTGTTCTCACTATCCACAATCCCTCCTCCAAAAAGAAGAAGCTCCTCTATCGCTTCAAGAGCCACCCTGCTACATCTTTCTAGTTGTCTCGCCATTACTTTTGATCGTCCAAGTTGTTTATTATATTATATTATATATATATATGTAATTTTGGGGGTTTGTTCATACATACAATATGTTCCTTTCTTTTTGTCCTAGGAAATTTCCAACGGTGGTTTCGTGGCACGTGCATGGATATTCTTTTTGTGCTCCTTAAATTTCATTGTACATCTTTGGGTTTTGCCTTCTTTGATTTTCAAGGAAAAAGTTTTCGTATACTTGGATTATTCTTAGCTATATTAAGAAATAATTTTTTTTCGTTGATGTATTCGATCCTTGTACTCTAAAAAATAGTAAAAGGTAAAGGTTTAAATATCACAAATGTCTTTTAAATTTTAAAATTAATTTTTTATAACATTGACTTTATATGCATTTTTTAATTTAAAAATATTGCTTATTTCGTCTAATTTTGTTATTAAAATTAATGATGTTAAACACAAAATAATATTTTTAGTTTTCAATATTTATAATTTTTGTCAATTTGATTCTTACCTTTCAAAATTACATAAAAATTTAAAATTTTAATTTATTTCATACTTTAAATAAAAACATAAAAATTAAAAAATTATAATTAAAAGAAATAAAAAATTATGAAAAAAAATAAAAACTCTTTAAAATTTAAAAATTTAAAAATATAAAGAAATTCCAAATTGGGAATTGGTTGGGGTATAAATTTGATGAGAGATAAAAAATCGGTTGACCAGTGAAACAGTACGAACTAATTTAATTAAGTTAAAAAAATTGATTGAATCAACAATTGAATCGATTTCAAGCTGGGCTGACAAATTAATTTCAAGAATAACCAACCTGACTGATTCAAAGCAAAAATAAAAAATCATAATATTAAAAATTATAGAAATCAATTCAACTCTCAATTCAACTAGTTTTTTTAGGATGGTTCAACTAGTATGTATCAGTTCACGAGTCAATCAAATTTTTACCTCTCACAAGATCGATACCCTAACTAGTTCTTGATCCAATAGGTTTGGTCCGGTTTAAAATATTTTTTTTTATTTTTTCATATTTTTTTAAAGGGTATGGATCAAATTGACAAAAAACTATAAATGTTGAAGGCAATTGTTTAAAAATTCTAAAATCTAGTAGAGTCGTGAATAGGTATGGATTAGTTAAACAAGACTAAAAATCAGTTGAACTGGCAATTAACCAATTTTTATAAATTTTAATATCTTCTACTTTTATTTTTTAATAATTTATTTATTTTGAACCAGCCGGATTGGTCGTTATTGGAACCAATTAGTCTAGCCAATTTGAAATTGATTCAACTGTCGGTTTATTCGATTTTTTTACTCGGTTCAATCAATTTGTATATGTTTACGTGTCAATCAATTTTTATCTCTCACCAGAACAATGCCCCAACTGGTTTTGGGTCCTACTGGTCGAACCGGTTTATACAACATTGAATTTTGAAATTTTTATTTATATTTTTAAAATCATTTTTTAAAAATTTAAATAGTTTTTACTTTTTTCATAATTTTTATTTTTTTAAAATTATATTTTTTACTTTTAAAAAATTTTAAAATTTTAATTTTTTTTAAAAAAAAATATGTGCTTTTAAAGGTAAGGATCAAATTGATAAAAATCGTGATTGTTGAGGTAAAAAAATTATTTTAGCTTTGACATTATTAACTTTAATGGTAAAATTAATTAGAGAGACCAAAATTTTTAAATAAAAAATACAAAAACTTAATATCTCAAAATTAAAGTATAAAAATTAAATTTTAAATTTGAAAAAATAGAAAAACCTTTTTCATATTTAAATCAAAGATAAAGTTTACAAATATGATTGGAATCATAAATAATATATATTCATATAAATTATAATCATAATTAAATATTATAGAGTATAATTAGATTAATAAGAAAAAAAATGAGAATCTAAACTAATAACTAAAAGTATATTGAAAATTAAATCAAAATAATTTTAGAAAAGTTCCACGTATAATAAGAAAAAGTTAATAAATTTGTAAACAATCCACACATATTTATGCAAAAGAATTTATGTAAAAATTTTAATATAAAGACTTCGTTCTTCATTGCATTTTAGGATTAATTTTTTATTGTTGTTGGGGTTGAAAATTATTTATATTAATTTTGAAAAGTGTGGTAAAAAAATATTTTAAAAAGTATGATTTATTAATTTTTAATGTTTTTATTGTTGTTTAAAACTACGATTAAAGGTTAAAATGTCGTTTTTAAATATGATAATAAAAGTTAAGTTATAGGATATCTAAAATAATTTATTATGATGATAAATAATATTTAAATAATTTAATATAATAATAAATAAAATATAAAATAATTTATTTTTTTCTTACCTTTTAAATAGTTATTATAAATAAAAAAATTTTAATAAAATTTACTTCCAGGAAAAGTCAAAAACACCTAAATCATTTTTTTTTTTTTCGTTTGAGTAGAAGAACACATTTTACCACAATTTGGACTTTAAAAACGAAGTGTTGGAAATATACTTTTAAGCCAAAAAAGCTTTTTGAGAACACACAAAATACTTTTGGAGGGAACATCACTTTTGGCACATAAGTAATAAAAAGTAAAATGTTTTTGGAGTTAAAATGTTTTTGAAAAGTGATTTTCAACCCAAATATTATTACGTTTAGAAAAAACACTTATGTAGTAAAAAAAAAAGCCACCTAATCATTCCAGGGAAAAAAATATTTTTAAAGTGGTTCCACCCTTTGTCAGGCAACAAAAAAATTTATTTATATTTCCTTTAACTATTGTTCAAAATCGAAGAAATACAAAGAAATTATTTTTTTAAAGGAACGCCATTTGACATATTGGCAGTATCGATTCAAAATTAAAAAAAAAATTGTAGTAAAAAAAAAGTTGGCATGTTGAAAAAAAAGGTTAGGGGCCATTAGGGGAAAGGGTGTCGTCACAGTTTAATAAAACAGTTTTTTATCACAGCGAAAAATTAAAATTTTGAAAATCGAATCAAATTATGATATTTATAGTAATAAATTTTTTCCAAAAAGTATTTACATTTTGTGCTAGACGAACCTTAGATATTCTTAACATTCAACCAAACGACCCTTTTCGCTATTTTCGCATCACGAATGCTTCGAGAGTGGGCTCGAACAGTCACAGACCAATCACAAAACTAGAAACAATTTATTACTTTCAGTAAAAAAGTAATTATCTTTTAATAAAATAAATTCTCTCTACTTTTTGGCAGAATAAAAAATCTCAAAGTTATGTAAAACTTCTATAAATATCTCTACCAGTACCATCTATTTATAGAGAGAATTTTGGTTTTGAAAACAAACCAACACTCTGTAAATTGATTACAAGAACAGAGAACAGTAAAGGTAAACTATAATGTAAAATTAGAAGCAATACTCTAGAGAAAACAAAACTTTCTGAATTTGATCTTTGAAATTTCATTCATTCGTTACTTTGACTGAACATACATATTTATACTTGTGTACATCTTAACTAGCATTGATTTAACAGCCTAACTATTCTAACTGTTATCAACTGCTATTTTGTTACATATTAACAATCTTGTTATCTTGAATCAACTGGCTAATAGTATTTAAATCCTACTCAACCTTCGAAACTTTCAAAAACTTCAAAAACTGTCGAAATTTGCAAAACAGCACAGCCGACAACGGCTTCGTCAAAATATCTATCACCTGATCATAAGCAGGTACCTCACCAATAATCAAGGACCTATCTCGTACTTTTTCCCGAACAAAAAATAAATCTAGTTCAACATGCTTAAACTTGGAGTGTTGAACCAAATTAGCTGCAACCGCCACAACATTCAAGTTATCACACCAAATAGTCGATGTATCAATTGACTTAAACTGAAGTTCAGACAACAAAGACATTAACCACGTGACATCCGTAATAAAAGCCGTTGGTCCATGATACTCAGCCTCAGCAGTGGATCGAGACACCACCTGCTACTTTTTAGAACACCAAGACACAAGACTATCCCCAAAATAAACACAATAACCTGAGGTGGATCGTCTATCATCGAAATCTAATCCTCAATTTGCGTCTGCATAACCAACCAAAGACAACCTCTCAGATGGAGTAATAACTAAACCATAGTCAACAGTATTACACAAATATTGCAAAATCCTCTTAAGAGCCATACAGTGATCATCTGTAGGAGCATGCATAAAATGACAAATGCGATTCATAGCATGTGCAATATCTGGTCTTGTAAGAACCATGTATTGTAACGTACCTACAATGCTACAATATTCACTAGGATTAGCCATTTGAGTGCCCATCGTCTTTGTCAGAAAAGAAGAGCTAACCATCAAAGTATAAACACACTTCGCATTCAGCATATGACACCTATCAAGCAAATCAAGTATATATTTGCGCTGACACAAGTGATGGAAACCATCAGATAAACAAGCTACTTCAGCTCCTAAGAAGTAATGCAAATCACCCATATCCTTGAGTGAGAATTTAGAATACAGCTGACTAACAAAAGTACTAATAGTAGATGACGAATTCCTTGTAATGATAATATCGTCTACATAGGCTAAAACATACATACGATTCATACTAGAAACATGGACAAACAGAGACGTATCTGATTTTTCCCCTACAAAACCCAAAAAAAAATAAACGACTTAAGTTTATCAAACCACACTCTCGGTGCTTGCCGAAGACCATACAACGCCTTAGTCAACTGACACACAATAGGTCATCCAATAGTATCATACTGTACAAACCTAGGAGGTTGTTGCCAAGTACACCTCTTCAAAAAAATCACCGTTGAGAAAAACATTATTAACATCAACTTACTGGAGAGACCATTTTTGAGATACTGTTATGGAAAGTATCATCCGAATAGTAGTAGGCTTAACTACCAAACTGAATGTTTCCCTGAAATCACATCCCTACACCTGTGAGCATCCTTTTGCGACAAGTCGGCTCTTCCATCGAGGAATCGTACCATTAGGATTTTTCTTTGTTTTGAACAACCATTTGCAACCAATTGCCTGCCGCCCGGATGGTAACGGAACAAGTTCCCATGTCTTATTCCGAATTAAGGCATCATATTCAGCTTGCGCTGCTGCTTTCCACTAGTAGTAGAAAACCCTTGTCAATCGTGCGAGGCTCATGATTAGTAACTTCAATAGTTAGGATTCGAGGTATGAATACTCTTACTTTAGATTGTGTTACCATATGATGCGTATTCCCAAGCTGATGGACTGGTTCATCAACAGGAATTGAAACCTTAGGTGTAGCTGACTGACTGTGGACAAGTGAAAGCTCAGACTATTGGGAGAAACTAGCACGAGCATCGGACAAATATGGCACAACACTCGGAGAATCATGACTGTGATCTGACGCATTAACACTAGTTGCCAAATGTGACATTGGAGACTCACGTGACTTAGTGTTCGAATGAGGAGGAGAAGCATTCACTGACGATCGACAGTGCACAATTGGAACAAATGTCACAACAAACTCATTTACAGGAGACAAAGAGTTTGTGCCGGTAAACAAAAATCGTTTCTCATCAAAGATCACATGCTGTGAAACAATAACCTTTCCTTTTGGAGTGAGGCACTGACCCCTTATGTTGAGGACTATACCCAAGAAACGTACACGATTGAGACCAAAACTCCAACTTATGCTTTTTTAACAATCGTAAATAAGGAAAATAACAACAATAAAAAATTATGAGATAATCATATGTTGGCATTTTCCCAAACAAAAAAGAAAACGAAGATTTATTTTGAAAAACTGGAGTAGGTAATCTATTTATCAAATGCGTAGCACATTCAAATGCAAAGCCTCAAAACTTCATTGGTAAATTTGCTTGAGCAAGGAGTGTAAGGCCTACCTCGACAATATGACCATGCTTTCATTCTACGATCCCGTTTTGCTTCGAGGTATGTGGACACGTAATCCGATGAATTATACCACTTTGTACAAGTATATATTTGAACGCACAATATTTACCTCCCCAATCGCTCTGAAGTTGCTTAATTTCTCTATTAAACTGATTTCTAACTAGACTTTGAAATTGCACAAAATAATATATTGCTTGATATTTACGTTGAATAAAAAAACCCAAGTAAAATGAGTAAACACGTCTATAAATGAAACATAGTACCAATTATCACTACAATCAACGGATGCAGGCCCCCAGAGATCTGAAACAACCAATTCAAAAGGAAATGTATATACAATGCTGGAACTAGAAAATGACAACTTATGTGCCTTCCCTTTTTGACAAGCCATACAAACATAGTCAAGGGAATTTTTATTTACTACTACATTACAACTTTTTAATACATTCTGTACTATAATATAGACAAATACCCTAATCTTTTATGCCATAGCTCAAGTACATCACTAGACATGAAACTCGAACTTAAACTTGTGGCATTCATCGTTGGATTGAAAACAACCTTATTCTGCACAATCGGTGAGAATCTATACAACCCGTTATGTATGTGGCCCTGCATCAAAACCTTTTCTAGTCTAGATGTCCTTAATTAGATAATGAAATAGATGAAACTCAAAATACACATTATTATCTTTAGCGAATTGCGATACAGATAATAAGTTTTTACGAATACTAGGAACATACAACACATTAGTTAGGTGTAATACTCGAGTAAAAGTATCTAATTTAAAATTACACATGGATGCAATTCTAGCTCTAATCCCATCACTCATTAGGAGAGGAGCATTACCTGTATAAGAAGTAGAGTCGTTTAACATAACATCATCATTACAAATGTGATGTGTCACCCTTGAATCTGTATACCAAGTAGTGTAATTCTCATTTTCAACCGGGAAAGGAATATACGTTTCGTCATGTTTCTGCCTACCGAACCCTGAATCATCACCAAACCCTGCTACAGCAATATTTACCTCACTCTCATTTGAAAAATCTGGCCTGGAAATATACTCTGATGAATCCACGAGATGACCTGAGAAAAATAGTCTCATTTTGGCATTAGGATTAGGCCGTTGAAACAGACAAGCACTAGGCTCCGTATAATACGGACCATTTGGCCCAGTCACTACCTTCAAATTCGGCCCAAAAGAATTACGACCATGCCACTCCATCATTGAGCCTATTTGTACATTATTTATAGTTGATCCATGAAGCCTACTAGGGACCCAACTAGATCGAAACCCACCATCACGTTGCTATCCAACATCATTCGAATCCATAATAGTTCCACTATGTTGCCCATATGACTATAGGCCACCATTACCCTTATATGGCATTTCATTAAACCTAAAATTTGCCATATGCACATTAGGGAAAAACCCTTTATTCATGGCATTTTCATTTGGCGCAGTATAGCCAGGAGACACCTAGTCAAATGAAGGCTACCTAGACGGCGGCACCGATGCCCCTCGACCAACAAAATGAAGACTTTGAAACGATGATCTACAAGGCCCGTCGTGCTGCACCCTAGTGGCCAAATCAAAACTCGAATGAGGACCTTGGAATGACGACCAACGAGGTCCACTGCGCTGCACCCCAATGGCCAAATAGGAACCCGACGGAGGCACCTCATATGAGGATTGCCTACGCGACACCATGGGTACCATCGGAGTATCACCAAACTGTCAATCAAACTGATAAAAAACACCTTTGCGCAAGGTGTCCCAACCGTCCGTAGATCTAACACTGTGCTCTTCCTCTCATTGCCCAACCTCGATCGTCGTAAAGGATACGACCTCCTCTGATAGCCCCGACACTTTTGAAAATTCCTGATCTGGATTAGCACCACCGAATTTACTTGCAACCTATTTTTACGAACCACCTTCTACTGTTGGTTCTCATACTCTAAGAGTATGTCCACCAATTTACGAAACGACAACGGCTAGGAGGACCACGAAGCAAGCATTAACACAGCATCAAAATTCGGTGACAAATTAGTAAGAACAATCTCAACCACTTTCGGTTCTAAGATTTGATGGCCTGAAGCCTCAATTAACGCACAAGTATTTCTAATCTTAGCAATAAACTCCTTAACAAAAAGAGTACCTTTCTTGATTATGTGTAGATCATGCTTGATCTTGAAGATCTTTGCTCTGGTCACTACTGCAAACAATCTATTTGTAGTGCTCCAGATGTCATTCGAGGTTTTGACTCTTGTAAAACATAAAAGAAGTGGCCGACTAATCGTGGACAAGAGCTACGCTGCCAGCAACTTGTCCTGCTGTTGAAACAAAGAGTATTTAGAATTCAACACTAATTTTCCTTGAAGATTCAGAACAAACCTTGGTGGACTCATCAACGTGCCATCCAGGTAACCAGTAAGTTTGTATCCATCTATAATCAATTGCACATGCTACTACTATTGGATGTAATTGCTTTCATCAAATTTGTTCGTTTCATATCTAAGAAAGCTTTGAACTAGCCTGGTGTTGCCAAGATCCACATTGACTGGAGTTGTAGACTCCTTTGACAAAGGAGCATTTTGTGGATCTACCAGAGCAACCGGACTGGTGGTGGTTTTTGCAGAATCAACCATATGCACAACAAAAGAAATCACCCTAGGATCTTAGGCGAATGATACCGTGAAAACAAACAAACACTCTGTAAATTGATTACAAGAACAAAGAACAGTAAAGGTAAACTATAGTGTAAAAAGGGAAGCAATACTCTAGAGAAAACTAAACTTTTCGAATTTGATCTCTGAAATTTCATTCATTCATTACTTTGACTGAACATACTTATTTATACTTGTGTACATCTTAACTAGCCTTGATTTAATAGCCTAACTATTCTAACTGTTATCAACTGCTATTCTATTACATATTAACAATCTTGCTATCTTGAATCAACTGACTAACAGTATTCAAATCCTAATAGGTTCAATTAGTAAAGCATGTAGGAGCACAATTTATCCGGTCCAATAAACCAAAAAAACAAAAAGAAAATAATTCCCAAAAAGAAACAACAAAGTCCATTAATAATCCAAATCTAAATTACAAAAGAAATATATTACAAACCCATTTATAAAATGCCCAAATCAAAACCAAAACTAACCTAACCCAATTACCCACTACAAGCCCAAACCTAAAACACTAACCCAAATTACCTAACCTAACACCCAAAGGTGCAAAACCTAAAAATCAGCAAACCCTAGGTTGACCTAAACTCCTTGACGCCACTCCCCGTGTCAACAGGCTCACCACCCGAAGTCTGCCGCTCCCACACCCTTAAGAATGGCTCCTCTACTACCTTTACACCCCAAAATGGAAAAATGTGTCCTTCCAATGCTATTGACAGAGAAGCCTCTTTGCCATTTTCGTCTAAGATTTGCAAAGAGAGAGAGAGAATAAAGATAAAACCAAAAAAATAAACAATGTATTTCAATCGGCTATAAAAGCCCTCATCAAATTTATAATATTTTTTACACACGAAATACAAAAAAAAATCAAGAGAAAATTTTGAAGTTACTTATTTTAATTTTTTAAATTTATTTTCGAAGTAAAATAAAAAAATAAAAAACGAAAGGAAATAAGGGATTTTTACTTGAGTTGCTTCAGTGCCGCTATAATGGGTGGTCAAGGCAACCCCCCAATAATGGGTGGTTTCTTTTCCGGATGAAAACCCTTTCGAACAACTAATGTTCGTGAAAAGGGTATTTCGAAAAACAAAAAAACCAAGGTTCCTTCAAGAACCTTAAGAAACCAAAGAGATTTCGGAGGATTTGGGGGTTTTAAAGAAAGATTTGGATATTTTCGACCCTAGATCCAATTAAGAGATTGAAAATGGAGTAAAAAACTTTTTTTGGTTTTTCGACCACCAGGGACGGTGGTTGTCGTCGCCGACGACTGGTGACAGCGTTGGAGGTGCGACGTCCTCCATGACCGGAGTGGAAACCCTAAGAGAGAAAAAAAAGAGGGAAGCCTGAGGCTTTTTTTAAGGAATATGTAAAAATGATATTTTTTTGATAATTTTTTGCTTAAATAGCACATAAGAAATGATGTCGTTTTAGGCCTTTCTCCTATGCCTTAAACCGATGCCGTTTGATGACCCGACCCGGCCACAAAGGAGATCTACGTGTTTTTATAAAATGGCCGATTTTTCTCCCAATTCCTTCTTCGTTTCAAAGGATTTCAATCTAGTCCTTTCTCATTTATTTAGACCCTATACGACATCATTTTATGCCTGGTTCCAGTGGCCTTAAAACAATGCCGTTTTAGCCATTTAGGGAAAGGGGTAAATTTATCCCCTGGTCCTTTTACTTTGTGTCGTTATTCAATTTAATCCTAATTCAGTTTCTTTTTGTTTTTTAATTAGCCATCTCATTTATTTGTTTTTTTTATTAAGTCCTCTATTTATTTAATTTTTCCCCTTTTAATTTTTGCTTCTTGCAATTTAGACCTTGTTTTCTATTTATTTTTTTGCCATTTTGATAATTTATTTTTCTTTATCTATTTTATTTACTCATTTATTTCATTTATTGTTTATATTTATTATGTTTATTTTCCTTAACATTTTGTACTTTTATATATGTACTTCGATTCATTCTTGCAATGTTCAAACAAATTAATTACCTTGTATTTTTATATATATTATGTATGTAAAATTAAAATCGAGGCAAAGTTTGTTACTTAAGGGACTCGGTAAAATTGCGCTCCAACTTACGCGGTCCAATTTTATCTTTGAACCTATGTAATTAGATACCCTATTTAAATTTAAAACGTGTATATTTTAATTAATTGATAAATGTTCCTTACTTTCGAGTACTCGAGATGTGGTTACTTTCGAGTACTCGAGATGTGGTGTTCCTAACTTACGGGATGAGACTTTATTCTTAACTAACTCGACATAAAAGATCTTTTTTGTGAAATTTAGTTTTTAAACAACATCGAAATCTATCATTTATATGTTTAAAGATCACATTTTAAATTTTCTTTAATCAATCAATAAATGATTTTTATTTTTTGAGGACTCGAAATATCGTGTCCCTAACTTACAGGACATGATTTTTCTCAATTAATTTGAAATAAAAAAAATTATTTTTCGTGAGATTTAATTTTTTTTAAATATCATCAAATCGTTTCATTTACACGTTCAAGGATCACATTTTAAATTTTCTTTGAGTTCTCGATTTTCAATACTAAGACATCAAATAATTGACTAGGTACCAATTTTGGGCGGATGAGGGTGCTAATCCTTCCTCATGCGTAACCGACTCTCGAACCCATTTTCTTTTGATTTCACAAACCAATTTTTTTTTAATAATTTTAAATATATTTCAAGGTGACCCAATCGCACCTATTAAAAAGGATTGATAGCGACTCTATTTTCGATTTTAAAAAAAAAGTCCGGACTTTTTCAAAAAAATGGTTTCGACAAAGCACAAATAATATTTATTTAATATAAAAACTACTCTTCTAGTTTAACTAGAAGAGGGGGGCGACACTCCCTAGTTAAACACACTAGGGATGACGCCCCTCATATGTAATTTAACCTAACACGCCCCTCATATGAAGGGAGTTCGAATCTCTCCTGTAATGGATCTAATTATATATGTTTCTTGAACTATTAACCTAACACTTTGGATTTTAATCTAATTCAATGCATGTTTTTCTATTTCCAAAAATAAATATTATTAATTAATTAATTTAATTAGATAAATTAGTTTTTTTAATTAAATAATTTTCTCAACCCAATTGTAATTCTGTTAAAGTAATGACAACTTTACCTTAAAAAATATATGAGGAAATATATTTAATTTCCATATCAAACGGATACACAATGATTAATTAATTTGATTCCATATTTTAACTTTAATTATTTAATTAAATAATAATTTGAAAACCTTAAATTAATTGTCAAGTTATATCTATACTTTGAGAAAATACATTCATTTGTGAATGTGACCCATTTCTCTAACTTTATCAATTCTATCCATTTCTGTTCATTTGGTTTTACATGCAATTTATTTTTGGTATCAACAAGCTAGTGGAGGGACTGATTGGACATATGCAATCAGAGCTCAAATGGTTTATAATTAAGTTCCAACTTTTTGCTTATTAATTATAAACTCATTTAGTCACAAAATCTTTCCACTATAGTATCGTGACTAAGCTTTTTCTAATTACATACTATTACAAAAGCTACTCAATTAATGCTCGTCCAAAGTATGTGGGTTATGCATACATAGTCCGTCATCCACTACACAATTAAGGTATACCACGCTATGAATCTCAAAAGTGAATAGAACCATAAATATCTAGTATCTATTCTACTTGGGTCTTATCCGATTTATGATCAGTTCAGTTAGTCACATCTATGTCTATATCTTCTAGGAGTCATCCGCTCTGATCCTCAAGACAAATCATCTCCCCAATTTGATTTGATAGACGCCATATTAGCCTTTCAATTGGTTTGCTAATTTCCAATTAGATTAGGACATGTTCAGGTTCATCTACTAATCAAGTTGTCTTTCTTATTACGATTCGACCACATAATAACACTTAGTATTCGTTAAATGTTAAATAATTAGTGAGTCAATATTTACTTCCATTTTGCTTTGCATGCAAAAACCATTGAGAACAAAATACAAAGGGTGTTAATATAATTAATGGATATTATTATTAAGCCAGTTTGTTCAAAAAATACAAGTAGACAAAATGAATATACTATACTTAGAGCACCAAATCCAACAGTCTCCCAATTGCCCTAGTGAAGTAGATGAGTCATATTTTGCATTCTCATGCTCTCTACTTGTTTATCAAAACTTATAGCTATTAGACTCTTAGTAAAGGGATCCACAAGGTTTCCTCTAATGCGACTTTGATTACATTCACTATTCTGTCTACTACTGCCTCCCTAATGATATGATACTTTCGATCAATGTGCTTCGTCCTCTTGTGGTTTTTGGTTTCCTTGGTTTTAGCTATTGCCACACTGTTATCATAATACAGTGTGATAGTTTTTCCAAACTAGGAATGACTTCAAGATCCATAAGGAACTTTTGAAGCCATATTGTTTCTTTTGTAGCTTTAGAAGCAACCACATATTTGGCCTTCGTAATAGAGTTAGTAGTAAAACTTTGCTTGACATTTGTCCACATTATGGACTTACTGCCTAGGACTAAGATACAACTCAATGTCGATTTTCTCGAATCTTGACACATTCGGAAGTCTGAATCAATATAACTGATAGGAGTAAGATCTCCTTTGAAATACACAAGCATATAATCGCTCATTCTCTGTGAATACTTGAGTATATGCTTAGTTGTTTGCCAGTGTCTTGGACCGAGATTCTCCTAATCAACTCACCAACCCTACAACAAAACAAATATTTGGATGTGTGCAAAATATATCTTACATGAGTCTTCCAACTGCTGAATCATAATGAACCTTTCCCATGTTTCTCTTTCTTCCATTGTCCTAGGATAGTCTTCGAAAGAAAGATGAAATTCTAATACAAAAGGTGGAGTTCATTTCTTTGTGTAACAGCCCGTTTTTTAGTGGTGTTAGAAATAATGATTTCGGGACCACAAATCCGACGGATGAGTTCGTAAATATTATTATTTAATATTTATGAGCCAAATATAGTATTATAATAAATTTTGGCTTGATATTTTTGTTAGTTGAATGATTAGTTAAGTTCAAGTGGTTTCTCCTTAAAGTTAAGTGGTTTTAAAAAATGAGGTATCGAGGCCTCATTTCTATAAAACGAGCCGTAAATATTTTTATTAAATATTTACGGAGTGATTATAGAGGTGTATTGAAATTTGGTTAAGAAGTTTTGATGTTTAGATAGTTAATTAAGGAAAAAGAACTAAATTGTAAAAATTGCAAAAGTTAATCGCTATTAGTGTTTAAGTATCACTTGAATATAAAAAGTAAAAGTGAGTGGTTCTATGTTGCAAATAGACCATAAAGAAGTTAATGGACAGTTGAATATTAGTTTATATTATATTTTATATGTTATATGTCTTATTTTAATTATTAAAGTTAAGTAATAATAAAAACAATAAGAAAGCCATTATCACCGTTTTCATTTTCTTATTTGTTCAGATCGAAACTTCGTGGTTGAAACCTTGTAAAAATTGACCAAACTTCATATCTCATGCATGGTATGTTTTTCTAGCCCGTTTTAATAATTTTTATGTTTTTGAGATTGTTGCAACTAGGTCCGACTAACTCGAATCTCCGATTTCAAAACTGTTAAAAATTTTAAAACTTGCTATTGATGAATTTGTAATGTTTTTGAAGTTTGATGATAGATTTATAAGCTTGATAGTTAAATAGGGCTATTTTGTAAAGTGATTTTAGTTAATTTTAAAGTTTAAGGACTAATTTGATAAAATAAAAATGTAGCATAAATTTCTTGAGAAATTTCAATAATTATGGGTTTTATATGTATGAGAGAATTTGGTTAGCTTGGATTTGATTTAATTGTGATAAATGTTAAAGTTTCGAGATTAGGGACTAAATTGAACAAAGTGTAAAACTTTAGGGAAATTTTGAAAATATTAATTAACAAATCATATGCATCAAATGGACTTTTATAATTCATTTGGTACTAATAATTGAAATAAAATTACTGTATAGATCAATAATCGTTAGATAATTACGAAAAAGAGAAAATTATTGATTAGTTCCTAATGTTGTCATCTTTGCTATTTAGCTCTGATAAGTTCATACAGTTTAATTTGGTATAATTGATAATATTGTGTTGATTTGTTAATTTTTGCATGTTAATATATATATATATATTTTTTTATTGTTACAAAATGGTACAAGGTGAGGTAGTGAATTGAACTATAAAATGTTATACAATTAATTATATTGAGCTCGAATGAACATATGATAGGATACAATTAGCATGCTAATAAGTTACATTGTGTGTAGTACAGGGTTAACTTATGATGAGATGATGACTTTTGATTTGTTACTTTCCATTGAATATACCGAAGTCCAACATTTATTGCAGACTATCGTGTTATACTTATAGTGATTTTGGTGTGTTATTGGGGGAAGATGTTATCCTATAGGCTTGGCACTTGATGCCTAGGTGTGTTTCTAAAGGGATGATAGCCTACGGGCTATGTACTTGGTGCCTAGGTGAGTTCTCGGTTGGTTTGACTCATTTGAGAGTTCTGGTGTGTTCTAGATGATTAACCGTGTATCCGTATTTGTTTATACTATTCACCCGGTTGAAATTTTAATGCTTAAATGACTTAATGATAATATGTAATTAATATTTGGTTATAATTTCGTTTGAAAAACTTGTACATGTGATCATGATTTTTGATATTATATCGTGACTTGATAATGGTTGATACTATATAAATGAGGTGTGATTAAATGACTCGTATTTACGGAACTCACCTATCAAATGGTTGTGATTGACAGGGTTAATGTTAGCCATTGATTTTGTTAATTATAAAACTATGATTATATGGTAAGTTATAATGTTTCAACATGTGAACTTACTAAGCTCGTAAAAGCTTACTCGTGTTATTTTCCTGTTTTCTTGTAGATCTCATTTTGTGGAACCAGGCAATCGGATCAAGTTAAAGATCACACTATCCAACTATCTTTCGGTAGATTTTGAAAATGTTTAATTTGGTATATGTGGCATGTAATATGAGTATTTGATATATATATATTTATGTGAACTTATGTGTTTAAGAAAATGAATGTGTTTTTTTTGGCAAAATGATGAAATAGTTCATGTTCTAATATGTTAAGTTAAATGTGTGTGTGAATGGTACATGGTGGAATATGAGAAACTTTTGATAGATGTTAATTAGTGATAGTAAGAATGATTGATGATAGTGAAAGTTGTGATATTATGGCTTGATATGGAATATAGATGTCATAATATTTAATACAAGTGTTGATTCTTTCTTGGAAAATGTATTGATGAATATGTCTTGGGTTATAACTTGGTTAGTTAATGATAAAAGTAATTTCATTTTTGTACATTCATGAAATTGTTTAGTTAAGCATGATTTGAGTAGGAAATGAAGTTAAAAATTAGTTTTGAATGGTGTTTGTTATGGTGACAATAAGGGCATAGTGGTGAGGCACCTAGGTTGAATGATTTTAGTATATTTTAAGCTTGTTTGAATGTATTTCGAAGATATATAAATGTTTGGTTTTGGTTTGACTTATTAGAAGTAAATTCAGCTGCACATCGGCTGTCACACGATCGTGTGCCATACACGGCCTCCTCACACGACTTTGTGTCTTATTGATTTTTTAAGTGTAGGTTTTTCCATACTACATCAGGTTGTTACATGGCCCGGTGACATGGCCATTTGACCCATATTTCGAGTTGTACGCGGTTTAGCCACATGGCCATGTTCCTAAGCCACATGGTTTAGGCTTTGTCACACGGCCTAGGCACACGGTCGTGTGACCCTTATTTTTTGTTTTACCTTACATTTCTGTTTTGTTTTGAATTTGTCCCTGCTTATTTATGAATTGATTCTAGAGTTTCATAGGCTTGATTTAAGCCTCGTTTTTGTATGATTAACATGATTATCAAATGCTTATCTGTTAATGATTGATTAAATAGAATTTTGAGTTAATTTTGCATATTCTTGATTGGTTATTTGTAATAGCATCTCGTAACCCTATTCTAGTGACAAAGACAGGTGAGAGGTGTTGTTATATTTAATGGTTTTAGGGTTACGATTTAGTCGGTTCTTGGACTGAACATAGCCTGCTTGGAATTTTGAAATTACATGTCACATAAACATATGATAGTGTGATGTTATTTGATCCAATCTAATCCTTGTTTTTCTTATAAATTTAATGAATGTTTGGAGAATCTAATCATATGACCCTGATGGAGTAAATAGTATTGTCTCGACTTTTGAACATGAAGTAAATCATAGCCTACAGGTTTCAATGTTTGATAGTGAAGTTAAAATGTCTTTTCGACTTAATGGGTTAATGGTTCATGGAGATTATGCTAGCCAATCTAGTGGCTCAACAACCTTTACCCACTATTGTGCCTCTTGTGGAACCCCAAGGTCTTAAACTGATTGAAATAGTTCGACAGTTCTCAATCGATAAATTAAAAAGTATGATGTTGAAATATTCAAAGGTGAAACAGATGATGGCGCAACTAGGGTTGAGTACTGGCTTGATAATATCCTAGGAATTTTTTATGAAATGACATGTTTCCTTGATGATTATCTCAGATGTGTTATATCTTTGCTATAAGATAATGTTTATAATTGGTGGTCGACATTAACAACAGTTGTATCGAGAGATAGGATTAATTAGGATTTCTTCAGATCTAAGTTCAAAAAGAAATATGTCAACAAATGATACCTGAACAGGAAAAAGAAAGAATTTACTGAATCAAAATAGGGAAATAATCTGTAGTCGAGCACGAGTGAGAAATTGTGTAGCTCAATAAATATACCCGAGAAATTAAGCCTATGGATAGTGTATATAGTGTTTGTAATACCCCTTGATCTATTTGTGAGCATTATGGTAATTTACATGCTAGTTAATGCATGACTAAATTAGGTGCATGTTTCAGATGTGGATTGACTAATCATTTCAAGTGAAATTGTCCGAGAAAAGTGGGGGACACTGATAAGCGGAGTGTTAAATAGTTGTCTACACCTTAGAAAGGAAGACATCCTGGTCAGAGCAGTATTACTGGGGTTAATCATAGTGGAACAAAAGACATGATTGTTAGATCTAAAGCTATCACATCTGATGTTATTTCTGAGACATTCTATCTCTTTGATATTACTGTGTTACATTGATTGACCTTGGGTCAACTCATTCGTATTTTTGCATTGTATTAGTAACTTAATATGTCGTAAGTGTCCACTGAGAATACAATGCTATGACTTTCTTGCTGATTTGATGTTGTTACGCTTTCACGAATTCGATATTATTTTGGAAATAGATTGGTTGACATTACATGATGCTGTGTTGAACTGTAGACTAAAACGATTTGATTTAAAATGTCATACTAATGAAATGATTACAATTGAGTCTGATAAATTAGACAATACTACTAGAATTACCTTAACTATCTCTTCACAAAAATTGAATCGAAAAGGCTGTTAAGCATATATGGCATATATATTTGATACTCGAGAATCAGGATTAAAGATTAATCAGGTATTGTGAAATTGAGTTTGTGATTAACTTGATGCTTGAGACTGCTCCTATATCAATCGCATCATATTGATGACACCGGCTGAGCTAAAAGAACTAGCACAGTAGCAAGAGTTGTTTGATAGAGATTTTATTCGGTCGAGAGTATCTCTCTAAAGTGCACCTATGTTGTTTGTGAAAAGAAAAGATGGGTCGATGAGATCGTGTATAGATTATATAAAATTGAATAAAGTCACTATAAAGAATAAATATTTGTTACCTTGTATCGACAACCTGTTTGATTAGTTGCAAGGTGTCACTGTGTTTTCAAAAATAAATCTTAGATCTGGTTATTATCATTTATGAGTTAAAGATAATGACGTACTAAAAATATCTTTTCGAACTCATTACAATCATTATGAATTTCTAGTAATGCTATTTGGATTAACTAATGCCCCTACTTCCTTTATGAATTTGATGAATTAGATATTTTAGCCTCACCTGGATAAATTTGTAGTAGTATTTATTGATGACAACTAATCTATTCTAAAATAAAATCCGAGCATGCTTAGTATTTGCAAATTGTGCTTTAGACTTTGCGCTAGAAATAATTGTACGCAAAATTCAGTAAATGTGAATTCAGGCTTAGAGAGGTTGGATTTCTTGGTACATAATTTCTGTAGATGATATATGAGTTGGTCTGAGTATGATTTCTACTATTGTTAACAAGAAAGCTCCGAAGAAAATTTCAGAGATACATAGTTTTCTGGGCTTAGCTGGTTATTATTGTCGATTGGTTAAGAATTGCTCGATAATTGTTTTACCGATGACCAACTTGTTGAAGAAAAAAATGTTGAGTTTGTTTGGTTAAATAAGTGCTAACAGAGCTTTGATCAGCTAAAATCTCTGTTTATAGAAACTCCTGTATCGATTCAGCATGAATTTGAGAAAATATAAGTTGTTTATAATTATTTGTCGCTTAGTGGGTTAGGTCGTGTATTGATATATGATGGAAAAGTTATAGAATATGCTTCTCACAGTTAAAGTTGCACCGGAGGAATTACTCGACTCACAATTTAGAATTGACCGCGATTATTTTCGCTTTGAAGATTTGGCAACATTACCTGTATGGTGAGAGATGTCATATTTGACCGATCATAAAAGCCTAAAATATTTAATGACTTAAAAGGATTGAACCTGAGGCAAAGACGGTGACTCGAGTTATTGAAAGAATATGATCTGGTAGTTGATTATCATCTTAGAAAAGCTAACATAGTTGCTGACGCTTTTAGCCAAAAATTATTGTTTTCTTTGAGAGTGTTGAATGCTCAGTTGATTTTGAATAGTGATGGTTTTGTATTAGCTGAATTGAAAGCCAGATCGTTATTTTTACATAGAATTAAAAACTTTCAAGATGATGATCTAAAACTGATAGCCAAACGAGAACAGATTCAGAGTGATCAATCCATAAAATTTAGAGCTGGTAATGTTGGCATGTTGAATTTCTGCAATAAATTGTGTGTTTTGAATGATTTGGAATTGAAACGAGACATATTGTCTAAGACTTACAGTAGTACGCACTCCATTCATTTGGTTAGTACTAAAATGTTTTGTGTTTTGAAACAGATGTACTGATGGCTAGCTATGAAATGTGAAATTTTAGAACTTATAACTAAATGTCTAGTTTGTCAGTAGGTGAAAGTCGAGCATCAAGTTCCGTTTTGGTTATTACAGCTTGTTATGATTCCTGAATGAAAATGAGCACGAGTCACAATGGACTTTTTATATGGATTACCTGCAACAAAGAGAAAGAAAGACTCGGTCTGGGTTGTTGTTGACAGACTAACGAAATTGACTCACTCTATTTTGGTCAGAACATAGTACTTTCTTGAAAAGTTAGTTGATTTATGTGTATAAGAGATTGTCAGATTAAATAGAGTACTGTTATCTATTACTTCTGATCTAGACCTGAGATTCACCTCGATATTTTGGGGTAAACTCCATGAGGCTTTAAGTACTAAACTTAACTTCAGTACAACACTTCAACCGTAAACATATGGACAGGAAGAAAGAGTAATACAAGTTTTGGAAGACATGTTACGGTGTTGTGTTCTCGAGTTTAAAAGCAGATGGGAAAAATAATTGTTGTTGATGGAATTCGCTTATAATAATACTTATCAGTCTAGAATAAAATTAGCATCTTTTGAAGCTTTATGTGGAAAAAAATGTAAATCCTCATTATACTAGTTGAATTAAGCGAAAACAAGGTAGTTGGGATAGACTTGAGTAGAGAATCTTAAGATAAATTTTGTGTTAGTCGAAATTGTCATTGGATCCTTATTTGTCATATTTAGAGGAGCCAATAATTATTTTAGTTCGTGAGGTAAAAGAGCTTTAGAAAAATAGGTATCGTATTGAAGTAGCTACGTCGGAAACTGAGGTATTGATGAAGTCATAATACTCGAATCTATTATCAGTTAAAAATTTTGAGGATGAAATTTCTTAAGGGGGGAGAGTTGTAACAACCCGTTTTTCAGTGGTGTCAGAAACAATGATTTCGAGAACCACAAATCCAATGAGTGACTCATTAAATATTAGTATTTAAAATTTATGAGTCAAATATAATATTATATTAAATTTTGACTTGATATTTTTTTTTGAATGATTAGTTAATTTTGACTTGATATTATTTTATAATATATTTTATATGTTATATGTCTTATTTTAACTATTAAAGTTAAGTAATAATAAATGCAATAATAAAGCCACTATCACCATTTTCATTTTCTTGTTTGATCAAAAAAATTCATCTCTCATTCATGGTATGTTTTTCTAGCTTGTTTTCAATAATTTTATGTTTTTGAGATCGTTGCAACTAGGTCCAACTAACCCGTATCTCTGATTTCAAAACTGTTAAAAATTTTAAAACTTTTCATTGATGAATTTGTAATGTTTTTATGTTTGATGGTAGGTTTATAAGCTTGATAGTTGATAGTACTAGAAAGAACCATTGTTTTCTTCCTACTTATTGGTTAAGTTGTTCCCATTTAGTTATTTTTAGCATATATTTTAGTATTTTTTAATTTAGTAAATTGCAATTTCTAACTCAATGGACCTTAGCCTAGTTACCCTTTATTTTGTCATGTTTTGGTACTAATGTCATTGCATAAGTATTTTCAGATTGCATCCAAGATTGTCACCACACTTGACAACTGTCCGGATAAGAACAGAGATGCGTGAGCTATCCAGTTTGCTATAACCAACTTGTACGATTAGAGACAACTTGATTCTGATGAAAGGACACTCGCATAATTTGGCTAAATATAAATACTCACAAGGAAAGAGAAAAAGCAGGTCCTTTTCGGTGCATTGTCTTTTCAACCTAGCTTTTAAAGCTTTCGGCATGGAGGCTTAAGGTTCTCTCGACTGAACCTACATGGAAAGGATGTAGATCAGATCTTGACGAGGAGCCTTAAGTGTGACACAAGAAGGAATTGAAGGATCAAGTCGAGTTCTTCTAGGAATAGTATTCTCCACTTGTTTCTTTTGCATTTCTTTTCTAAATGGTCGTGATTATTGTTTATTTCATGTTTGAATGGAAGTACACATGATTTCTAAACTAAATGTTATTTTATTCAATCTTGCTTCTACTGTTTAATCTTTGGGTTTGAATGTTCTTAGCACGAAAATGTTATTGCGATCACTGTCACTGGAAGGTGTAGAACAGTTTATACTAACAAGCATGACAATAGAAGTTGCTTGGGGATTAGAGGAATTTAATCCACTTGTTCTTAATTGTGTTGCATTACCACCATCGAAAGGTGTGGTTAGTTTGCATTTTAAGTCTTAGATCGAATATAGAAGTTAAGCTAGGTAAGATATACATTGCACTTCATTGCAGCGACAATCACCTATCCTTTCATATCTTGTGAGCAGCACTGAAATAATATTATAGCTTATCATCAGCTGGATGATGAGAATCTTCACATCACATGGGAATGTTATAAATCTTTGCTTCGACGTTGCCCTATGCACGGTATTCAACAGGAAACAAAAATTAAGATTTTCTACAATGGGTTGAATTCACAAACGAGGAATCTTATCGATGCATCAACTAATGGTCCTTTGCTAAATTGTACTTATGATAAAGTTGTTTGAATTCTTGAGAGAATCGATCAGGATGATTATCAATAACCTATTTCTAGAGATGCACGAGTAAAAGCTAGTCTAGGAGTTATTGAATTGGACACAATATCTGCATCTAGTGCTCAAGTTTATTCTCTTGCGAATATGATAAAAAATATGAAGGGGACTAGTGACATTGCACCTATACAAGTCGCTCAACAAATTGATGTTCCTACATTTTGTTATGAGATTTGCGGTGACAACCATAGATATGAAGATTGTCCACAACATGCAGAGAATGCCTTCTATGTCAATAATATCCACAGCAATTCTTATGACAACTCTTATAATAATTCTGCAAACAGTCTTGGGGAACTCAGAATGCTGGGCAAAATGCTGCGACATTCCAATATGGGAATACATCTATTCAAGCTAATTATAACCTAAGAGAAGGGAATTACAGTTAACAATAGTAAAATTACAATCAGCCTACTTAGATGCATCCACAACAAGGCCAGATGCAACCACAATAGAATTGGATGTAGCCATAACACTTTTCAATGCAAAATCAGAATGTTCAAGGACATTGGCAACAACAGTACACGCAAGCTTACTCACTTGATCCGTTAGCAGCACTTGAAGCTTTAATGCGGGAGCATATCATTCGCACAGAAGCCATTGTGCAAGGGAATTCACCTTCTATTCGGGTGTTGAAGGCACAATTAGGACAACTTGCTTCAAATCTGAATACTAAACCACCAGACACACTACCTAGTGACACAAAAAATCCCAATTCGAAAGGAAAAGAACATTGCAAGGCTATAACTCTTAGGAGTGGTAAACAAACAGGCGAGCCGACTATCGACTCTACTATAGCACCTTAAGACATTAGTGAAGTGATCCATAGTGAGAAGGTTGAATTTGAAGGGTTTTTCGATGCACCAGACAAAGGAGTTCCACAAATTTTCACTCATATGCCTAATGTTTGACCCTTGAAACTGTAAACGCAATTGAAGGTGTCGATGTAGTCTAATGTATCTCCACCTTTACCTTTTCCACAAAGATTCAGAGAGAATGAGCATGATAAGCAGTATCAGCAGTTCCTGAACATACTGAAGCAACTTCATTTCAATATTCCTTTAGTGGACACTCTTATGCAAATTCTAAACTATGGGAAATTCATGAAGGAGCCATTATCCAAGAAGAAAAAGCTCAGTGATATTGAAACTATTGCACTCACAGAAGGCTGTAGTGTCGTTTTGACAAATAAGTTTCCACCCAAAATGAAATACCTTGGGAGCTTTACTATCCCATGTTCAATTGGCAACCATTATTTGGGTAAGGCTTTATGTGATTTAGGAGCTAGCATCAACCTAATTCCGATATCTATTTTCAGAAAGTTGGGAATTGGTCACATGAAACCTACTGCAGTGACATTGTAACTAGCAGATCAATCCTTGGCTCAAGTTGAAGGGAAAATCAAAGATGTCTTAGTTCAAGTGAATAAATTCATTTTTCTGGCTAATTTTATTATACTTGGCTGCAACGCAGACAAGGAGGTTCCCATAATCTTGGGACAACCATTTTTAGCTACCGGACGAACTCTTATTGATGTTTACAAAGGTGAACTGACCATGGGACTCAATGATGAGCACGTTACCTTCAATGTTTTCGAATCTATTCAATGTAAGGGTAAAGAAGAATGTCATACTGTCGATGTGTTAGAGGATCTAATTGAGTAAGAATTCAATGACCAAAGCACATTAGTTTCTAAGGAGTTTACAGTGACATTTGATAATGAATTTTTAGTTGATTGTGATAGCATGGTTAAAGCTAATAATATTGAGCTCAGGCATGGATGACAAATTGAATCTTTAGACTTAGCCAACAGAATGACTCTAGTTTTTAAGCCATCTATTGAAGAAGCTCCTATTCTGGAATTGAAACCATTACCTGCTCACCTTAAATATGTCTTTCTTGGTGACAACAATACTTTCCTAGTTATTATCTCCGCAACACTGGATGTGACTCAAGAAGAGAAATTGGTCTATATTCTTAAGCAGCATAAACGAGCTATTGCTTGGAGTATTGCCGATATTCAAGGCATTAGCCCATCTTTTTGCATGCACAAGATCAAGTTGGAAGATGAAGTTAAGCAATCAATTCAATAACAAAGAAGATTAAATGAGAAGATGAAGGAAGTTGTTAAGAAGGAAATTATAAAGTGGCTTGACGTTGGAATTATTTACCCTATTTATGATAGCAATTGGGTAAGTCCAGTGCAATGCATACCTAAAAAGACTGGCATCACTGTGGTTAGCAACGACAAAGATGAGTTAATTCCTACACGTATTCTTACGGGATGACAAGTTCGAATGAATTATTGGAAACTTAATGCAGCCACAAGGAAGGACCACTTCCCACTTCCTTTCATTGACCAGATGTTGGATGGGCTTACTAGAAGAGCCTACTATTACTTTTTAGACGATTATTCTAGCTACAATCAAATTGCTATTGCGTTGGAGGATCAAGCGAAAACAACTTTCACCTACCCCTTTGGTACTTTTCCTTTTCATCGTATGCCTTTTGGTATTTGCAATGGACCAACCACATTTCAAAGGCTCATGATGGTAATATTCTCAGATATGATTGAAGATTCTTTAGAGATCTTTATGGATGATTTCTCAGTCTATGGGAATGATTTTGATCATTGCGCTGACAAATTTGATAAAGTATTGAAGCGTTGTGAAGACACACATCTTGTCCTAAATTCGAAAAAATGCCATTTCATGGCAATTGAAGGCATTGTGTTAGGCCATCGTATCTCTAGTAAAGGCATTGAAGTAGACAAAGCTAAAGTGGAAATCATTGAGAAATTACCTCCACTGACAAATGTGAAAGGCATTCGCAGTTTTCTTGGGCATGCGAGGTTTTACCGAAGATTTATTAGAGATTTTTGAAAAATTATGAAGCCCTTATGCTCATTGTTGGAACATAATCGAAAATTATTCTTTGACGATGCATGTTTGGAGGCATTTGTTCAAATAAAGAAGCAACCAGTAAATGCACCCATTGTCGTTGCACTAGATTGGTTTCAACCTTTTGAAGTTATGTGCGGTGAAAGTGACTTTGCTGTGGGTGTTATTCTAAGACACGCAAAGGAAAAATATTTCACACCATCTATTACGTCAGCAAAACTCTTACAGAGGCTCAAATAAATTATACCACTATTGAGAAAGAATACTTGACTGTAATCTTTACTTTCGACAAGTTTTGTTCATATCTTATCGGTGCAAAGGTTACTGTATTTACTGATCACTCGACGTTGAAATATCTTTTTGTGAAAAAGGATACAAAACAACGATTGATACGCTAGATCCTACTGTTGCAAGAATTTGACATAGAGATAAAAGATCGCAAGGGTTTAGAGAATCAAGTCGCAGACCATCTGTCTCGTCTAGAAGTTGGCAGCGAAGATGGAAACATACTTCAATTTATCGACGCATTCCTAGATGAGAAGTTATTTGCTGTAGACACAACTCCTTGGTACACGGATTTGGTTAAGTATCTAGTGTGTGGAAAACTCCTATTGGGTGTGACAGGCCATAAGAAGGAAAGATTTTTTCGTGAAGTATCACTGGAACGAGCAGTATTTATTCAAGGTATGCAATGACAACATCATTCGGCGTTGTGTTCCGGAAGAGGAGATGCTTTCAATCCTGAAGCATTGTATTGATGCGCTTTATGGAGGTAATTTTGGTGGCATGAGAACTGCTGCTAAGGTTCTCCAATCAAGATTCTACTGGCCTTCATTATTCAAGGATGCCCACAATTTTATAAATCAATGCGATAGCTATCAGTGCACTGGTTCTATATCTCGACACAATGAAATGTTATAACAGCCGATTATTGAGGTTGAACTGCTTGATGTTTGGGTATGGATTTTATGGGAGTATTTCCAAGTTAATTTGGAAATCTTTATATATTAGTAGCTATTGACTATGTCCTAAAGTGGATTGAAGCTGTTGTAGTCCCAAAGGATGATGCAAAGATAGTGCTTAAAATTTTCCACAAACATATACTCACTCGCTTTGGCACACTAAAAGCATTGATAAATGATTAGGGTACACACTTTCATTGCAACCAAATGACATCCACATGGTCGACCTGTAAACCTCACATAAATTTTGTGCAAGCAAACACTATCGATGCAAGTATAGTAGATAGAGATGAATCTATCGAATATCGATCCCACGAGGATGGTGTTCTTGTTGCTTAAATTTGTCGAAGAAATTAGAGTGTAAATGAAAAAAATTGTTAAGAGTAATGTCAATGCAATTTAGTAAAGTCTACACAAATCAAAGAGTTAAACCTGTCTATGAAAATATAACATAAAATGTCAGAGTAAATTAATAGAAATGAATTGTTGTGGACGATGGGGTAAATGTAAATTCAGAAAATTAAAAGAAATAGATCATGTGTAAAGAATAGGGGGATCCTTAACTTTACAAGTTGGCAACGCTAAATGTGACTATATGGTAACTGATAGATGAATTGTCGTCGCAATTAAGTTCTAATGAGATCTTATTGCTATCAACTTCTCTGTTTAACAAAGACCCAAGTACTCACAATTACCACACTTTCCAGTGCTGGTAATGCTTCGCACTCAAGAATAAGTGGCCAAAAATCCTTCTTGCCTCAATCAACTTTCGTTGTCTTGCTTATTAATCTAACTTGTCACCGCACCTTCCAGTGAATGTGACTGCAATCGCACTTCTGTGGTCAATATAGTTAAATCCAAATATAAACAGATGAGAAGAATTGAGTAGAAATCAAAATTGATCTAACATTAATAGATACTTCTGTATACAATTAATAGTCAACAGAATTCATCAAGATTCAAGAGGGATTAAAAAATAAATTGAAGCATGCTATTCCTAGTCTACTAGAATCCTCTTGTAATCACTCCTCTTGCGTCAGACATAGGCACTCCTCGTCAGAAGTAGTCGCCTCCTTGTTGCATCAAATTACCCTCCTCGGAAGTCAAGCTTCCATGGCAGCTTACTTTGATAGAAAATGAGAAAATTATGAAATTGAATTCTTTACGCCTTTCTTCTGATCTTCTCTCTCTCTCTCCCATTTATTAATAATCATTCCACAGCACAAGTTTATCCCTTTTCTCATATCTAACTTCTCTTTTTGTAGCTGTACAAGTTTGTTATTGCCAGCTATGCACTCACGCAGATCTGGTTTGTGCATTAGGCAGCTGTAGATTGTCGCGACTTTTCTGGACGTAAATTATGATTTAAATTTGCTGCGACAACTTGGCATTCTCTTGCGCTGGTGCTTCTAAATGTGTTAGCAGCGTAAAATCCCTGATAAAATGTAGAAGCATTTATGTGGTGACATCTTTGGCCGTAATTCTAGATCAAACTTGTGGCCGCAACTCTAAATGCTTTCCCATTCTGATATTCTAAGGTGAATTTTTGCACCGACAACTTTAGATACAAAACTAATACTCAATACAACGACATTAGTAGCACAAAAGGAATAAAATGAAAGAAAGTAAGACCATACAACATTGATTTAGAAAATGCAAATACTAAGTATAAAATGTTGAAAATGTAAGCTAAATATGATACAAAAGGAACAAATTGTACACTAATTCAAGGAGAAATTAAGTGTCATTTCTAATGCTATCACACCCCCAAACTTGAGTTTTTACTTGTCCTCATGTAAATAAAAGATAGCAAAGTTATATCTAAATTCTTATCACCACAATCATCATTCTAGAAACTTATATTCTTTAGAATCCTAATGTATAAATTGATTTCATATGCTGGAATATTGCGCCGACAATTTATAGGCATGAATAATCAGAATTGCAACTTCACTAATGCTAGCATCACGCTTTAAATCTCAAATCTTCTTAACCAAAACAATATTTATTATATAATAATATACATATATATATATATATATATACATATTCTTTTTTCTTTATTCCTTTTTTTTATAAGTGTGATTGAGAGATGTCATTGCATTACTATACTCTTGTTCTTGGGTAGTAACGATCGAGTGCAACAAACCCCTAGGGAGCATGTAATTGCGCAGACACACACTCTTGCAGTGACAACCTTCCCCTAGATAGTTTTTCTAACACTTGCAGTGGACTGTCCTCCCTTGTTAAGTCACAATGCACCCACATTAGAGTGTCTTTTATTAGTAGATATAGTTACATACAAAGCTGCAAGATGACAAGTTAATTTAGGATTCAAAGAATGATACTATTCATTTGTTACTAATGCAGTTTCAACCAGTCATCCAAAAATAAAAGGATTCAACATTCAATCACATTCATCCAATTCAAGCATTAGCATTCCAAAAAATTCAAGATTTAAGCATCAAATGAAAAAATTTGTGGTCACATTTTTCTTAACTATGCATACGTTCATTCAACTAAAAAGACAAATATATTCTTAAACTTGTGGGTGTAATTGCATTTCCATTCCAAACTTCCTCCCAAACTTAGTGTCTACATTGTCCCCAATGCACTAACAATACTATATAAATATTAATGGAAATGAAACAACAATGCAAATGTGAGAACAAGTAAAATGCAAAGACAATAAAAATGTAATGACAATTAAATGAAATGCATGCAACTAAACTAACTACTGAAAAGTAAATTAATTCTGTGTGTTACAGCCAATGATGTGGCTGCTTTCGACTGCTTTTTCTTCTTAAGGTCCTCCTCTTTGCTCTTCTTCTTTGCCTTACATTTGTGCTTCTTTTCTTTTGGATCAACCGGTGGAGTTGATTACTCCTCTATGGCTGGTTGAGTGTCGGCTTCATCGACAGTCACATTCGATGGATGAATCTTAGCAAGTGGTGCCAAATATTGCACAATAGCTAGAGGATTGTTATCCTCATTGTCGGATGTGACTGCCTCGGCCCAGCTCACCCCAGATGGTGCCAATTGTTCAATAGATACACCCACACTGGTAGATGCATCGACAAATTTCTCCGATAAATTTGTCAAGGCAACATCTTCTTCTTCTTCTTCCTTCTTTTCTTTTCTTTCTTCATTTCTTTTCTCTTCTTTTGCTTTAATACTCTCAGAAGCAGTTGGTGTGTGCTCCTCTGCAGTAGCAGCAGCATCTCTCTCTACCATAGTGGCCCCTAAACTGTTTAAGAGTTCATCTTCAAAGAGGCTGGCTATGTTTCCCAAGCATTCTTCCATTTCCTTGGATTGCACCTCTTGATCCTCATAATTAGAGATGTGGATTCTGTTCGGGGACTAGACAGACTGAGCTCTTCCTTCTGAAGCATGCTGGTCTAATCATGGAGTGGCTTCATAGATAATAGGAGGGAACATAGGGAATTCTGGCATCAAATTTCTACTCAAACTGCTCAATACATTGACAATAGTGGTATTCCATGCCCTAATATAGGCATAAAATAAGTTCTGTTTGTATTGCATCTCGTCGATTGCGTCGACAGGTTTGATTTGTTTTCTGCTAATCCAATCAACAAACTTTTCAATCTCATTAAGCTTCCTCCAAATTTGACGATCTGTGGGTGCATGAGTTTTGGTTTCCTTCTTTTTCCCTTTTCCTTTATCCTTCTTTGGTGGTACCTCCTTTACCATAAGGGTTTCCTGCACCCTTGTCATCCTTTTAACCGAAATATCATTAATCGTCCTTTTATTTTCCAAAGTTTCTTCCCCTTCACGAGGCACATTATCCTTTTGTTTACATAGCATCATGATCAGAGTATAAAATGCAGTAGGCACATTCTGTTCAGCGTTGCAGTAGTACTGTGGGTGGATAGTAGGAGACGACAGTTGATGAAAAGAAACCACAACTTGCTTTGGATAGTGAGGTAATGACGATGCATCGTGTAATTGTTTGGATTGTTGCCTGTCCAAATAGCTCTATCGACGCATAAGTCATTTAGCAATAGATCAGCATCGTCCTCTTTCAAGTTCTCTAAGAACTCGACATGCTCGTCTTCTCCTTCAGTAATATGGAAGAGAGCATTGATGTCGTCTGCGCTCCATGGTACCAAACCTTCACGAATGAATATAAACTCTTGTTCAAGATCAATCAGGTTAGCATATAACTCTCTTACCATGGAAGGAGAGTATCCTACCGGATGGTCACAAAATTGCTCCTAGCCCAATTGTGAAATGGTTCTGGCGACTTGCTTCCCCAATGTCAGTTGTGGGGACAACTGAAATCCCTGCTCAGGATGACAATTCCTTTTTAGCATAAGCTCATGGTAACGATCCTTTACCGCTTTTGGTAAGAACAGGACAGGTTCCTTGGGTGGTGGTTGGTCGATGTTTTTGACAATTGTAGTCGACGATTCAGTAGCAAATTTGGATGGGGTTTTCATACCGTGGGTTCTTGCCATAACTACTAAAATAAAGAGAATAAGAATATCTTATAGAAAAACTAAAGGTTGGAGAAAAAGGAGATTACAATAACAATGGCGGTTGTGAGTGTGAAGATCCAGTCGACACAAAAAGGGTGTTTTATAGAAGATGGAGGTGAAGAGATGTGGTGATTACTGCTACCGTTGGGAGTACCTTGTTCCTGCAACCAATAAATGCTAGGACATAAATCTTACTTTTTCAGATTGATCCAACGGTTGGGGAAAGAGGTGAATCAACCGGCGTGATTCTTGCCCGAAACGCTTCGCTGAGTCATCAATGAAATACGTCGAGAAGTTGTGCTTTTGTGTGCTTAAAAAAAAAGAGATCTTTTATTCTTGTAAAAACTAAAGAAACAAATTAAATAAAATAAAAGACAAAAATTAACAGAAAAATTACAATTTGTGGCCATATTAATGGTCTTATTTTGTTTGTTGATGCTTGGGATTTGGTAATGCTTCAATCGTTGGCGATTTAGTTTAAATTGGTGCCCATCATTCAAATCCTTGATTGTCACTGCACCGTTTGGAAATGCTTCGACAACTTCAAAAGGGCCTGACCATCTTGAGCACAATTTTTCTTGATGCAATTTTAAACGTGACTTAAATAAAAGCACTAACTGACTAGGAGAAAATTGTCGCTGCAAAATGATGTTGTTATGCCATCTTTTAGTTTTTTTTTCTTTTTAAATGGCAACATTTTCATAAGCATTGCGTCGAATTTCTTCCAGTTCTGAAATGTCCAAAAATATTTTCTGTCCAGCAGCATCATAATCGATGTTCACTTGCTTGATTGTCCACATGGCCTTATGTTCAAGTTCAACAGGTAAGTGATATGATTTACCAAAAACTAGCTGATATGACGACATCCCTAATGGTGTTTTGTATGCGGTGTGAAGCGCCCAGAATGCATCATTTAACCGCGAAGACCAATCTCGTCTAGATGGATTAACCACCTTTTGAAGAATACCCTTAATTTTTCGATTGGATACCTCTATTTGTCCATTTGTTTGTGGATGATATGTGGTTGCCATGCGATGTTTCTCACCGTAATGTTTCAAAGCTGTAGCCACCTGATTATAATGGAAGTGAGTGCTTTGGTCGCTTATTAATGTTCAAGGTGTTCCGAACCGTGTAGGGTTATATGTGAAAGAATTTTAACATCGTCTGAGCATCGTCCTTTGGAACAGTGATTGCTTCAATCCACTTGGAGACATAGTCAAAAGCGACCAGAATATACACATTTCCAAAGGAATTTAGAAATGGCCTCATAAAATTTATACCCCAAACATCAAATAGCTTAACCTCCATGATACGTTGTTGAATCATCTCGTTGCATCAAGATATGAAACCTTGCGCTGACATTTGTCACACTGTTAAGCAAAATTATGGTCGTCTAGAAACAATGTCGGGTAGAAAAATCCTAATTGTAGGACCTTTGCAGTAGTCTTAACAGCACTAAAATAGCCTCCATAAGGAGCATCATGGCAATGTTTCAAGATAGATATCATTTCTTCCTCAGGAACGTAGTGACGAATGATGTTGTTAGCGAATACCTTGAATAGGTATGGTTCATTCCAATGATACTTTGCAGCATCCCGAAGAAATTTGACCTTCCTATGACCTATTGCACTCAATGGTAGCTAACCACAGATTAGATAATTAACGACATTTGCATACCATGGTGATGTGTCGACAAAGAATAATTTCTCATCTGGAAATGCATCGACAATTTAAGACTTATTGCCATCCTTACTTTCAAATTCCAGACAAGATAGGTGGTTTGCTACTTGGTTTTTCGATCCTTTCCTGTCCTTGATCTCAACATCAAATTCTTGTCATAAAAGGAACCATTTAATCAGCCTAGGTTTTGCATCTTTCTTAGAAAAAAGGTATCTCAACGCAGAATGATCAGTATACACTGTAATTTTTACGCCGACAAAATATGAACAGAACTTGTCAAATGCAAAAACTACTGCCAGTAACTCCTTCTCAGTGGTTGTGTAATTCACCTGTGCTTCAGTTAGAGTCTTACTAGCATAATAGCTTGAATGAAATACCTTATCCTTTTGTTGTCCAAGCACAACACCCACAGTAAAGTCGTTCGCATCACACATCACCTCGAACGGTTGCGACCAATCCGGTGCGACGATAATGGGTGCCTGTACTAGCTGCTGTTTAATTTTCAAGAATGCTTCCAGACAACCTTCAGCGAACAAATTTTTTTTTTATTTTTCTCTAACAAAGAGCAGAGGGGTTTCGCTATTTTGAAGAAGTCTTAGATAAATCATCTATAAAATTTGGCATGGCCTAGAAAACTCCTTATACCCTTCACATTAGTGGGTGGAGGTAGCTTTTCAATAATTTTCACCTTGGCTTTATCCACTTCAATGCCCTGACAAGATATACGATGGTCATGAATAATTCCTTCAGTTGCCATAAAGTGATATTTTCCCAATTTAGTACCAAGTTGGTGTCCTCACATCTTTTCAACACTTTTGCTAAATTATCAACGTATTTATCAAAATTGTGCCCATAAATAGAGAAATCGTTCATAAATACCTCTAACGAATCCTCAATCATATCAGAGAAGATGACCATCATGCACCTCTGGAATGTAGCTGAGGCGTTACACAAACCAAATGGCATTTGTTGGAAAGCAAAGGTTCCAAATAGGCAAGTAAAAGTCAGTTTTGCTTGATCCTCCGACGCGATTGCAATTTGGTTGTTCCCAGAGTATCCATCAAGAAAACAGTAATAGTCCTTACCAGCTAGCCTATCCAACATTTGATCAATAAATGGGAGTGGGAAGTGATCCTTCTTTGTAATCGTATTTAGACGACGGTAATCCATACACACTCGCCAACTTGTAGCAATGTGAGTAAAGATTAGCTCATTTTTATCATTGCTTACCATCGTAATGCCGCTCTTCTTAGGCACACATCTGATTGGGCTCACCCATGTACTATCCAAAATTGGGTATATTATGCCTGCATTAGGCCATTTAATGATCTCTTTATTCACTACTTCCTTTATTTTCTCATTTAATCTTCGTTGTTGCTCAACTGACTATTTCCCTTAATCTTTCAGCCTAATTTTATGCCTGCAGAAAGAGGGACTAATGCCTTTGATGTCCGCTATGCTCCAAGCGATTGCTCTTTTGTACTGCTTTAATATTCCGATTACTTTTTCTTTTTGGCTCGTGTTAAGACTTGCGCTGACAATTACTAGCAATGTATCATTGCACCCAGAAAAACATATTTTAGATGTGTTGGCAATGGCTTTAACTCCAGAGTCAGAGCTTCTTCAATCGATGGTTTAAAAATAGGGATCGTCCTATTAGTCAGATCCAAAGATTCCAATTGCCAGCCATGTCTAAGCATACAGACATTAGCCTCAACTTTGTGGTCACATTCAGGTAAGGCATTTTATTATGATGTCACCGTATATTCCTCTGGCACTACTGATCTTCGTTCATTAAATTCCTTTGTAATTACCTCATCCAGAACATCAATGTGATGACATTGTTCCTTACTCCGTGATGGAGGTGCTTTGAAAACACTGAAGGTTACGTGTTCATCATTGTGACACATGATCAACTCGCCCTTAAAAACATCTATGAGTGTGCGTCCCGTTGCAAGAAATGGGCATCCTAAAATAATGGGCACTTCCTTATTGGCTTCACAATCAAATATGATGAAGTCGATTGGGAACACAAACTTATTAACATGGACGACAACATCTTTAATCTGTCCTTCAGGTTGTGCCAAAGATCTGTTTGCTTGTAATGTCACCGCAGTGGGCTTCATATGACCAATTCCTATTTTACTAAAAGTTGATAATGGCATAAGGTTAATGCTAGCTCCAAAATCACATAAAGCTTTACCTAAGTAATGGTTTCCAATAGAGCATGAAATTTTGAAACTGCCAGGATCTTTCATTTTTGGTGGCAGTTTATTTGTCAGTACAACGCTACACCCTTCTGTGAGCGCAATCGTCTCAATATCGGATAGCTTCTTCTTCTTTGATAGTAGCTCCTTTATAATTTTCCTATAGCTGGGAATCTTCACAAGAGCTTCAACAAGAGATATATTAATATGTAATTGTTTCAAGGTAAATACAAACTTTTAATAATCTTTGTCATGATCTTTCTCCTTAAATCGCTGTGGAAATGACAAAGGTATGTTCACAGTCGGTTGTTTTGATATAATCGCGTATGTTGACATGGGCAGTTGCGTCGACAACTTCGTAGGAATAATAGTCGGCATTGGTGTGACTATTGGTGGTTCCTCCTTATTTACTTCTATTGTATCTTCTTCAGATGCAACTTTTCCTTGTTACTTTGGTTCGTTTGTGTCGACAAGTGCTTGGTTGGAGCTACTGCTTTGTGCGACAGTTTCCTTTCCACTCCGCAATGTGATAGCCTTGCAATTCTCCTTTCCTTTATGATTTGGATTTTTAGTGTCACTGGGCAAAGCACCTGGTGGTCGTGTGCTCATGTTAGAAGCCAGTTGTCTTAGTTGTGCTTCCAACACTCGGATGGAAGAAGAATTTCCTTATACAATAGCTTCTGTTCTGGTAATATGCTAACGCATCAAAGCTTCAAGAGTAGCTAATGGATCTAATATTGGTTGAGAATACTGCTATTACTATTGTTGATACTGTCCTTGCATATTTGACATCACAGCCTGTTGTGGCTGCATTCAAGCTTGTGGTTGCATCTGATTATATGAATGCATCTGGTTCTGTGATCGCATTTGGTCAGGCTGCGAATGCACTTAAGGATTATGATTATAATTCTACTGCTGTTGACCGTAACTCCCTTTCTAAAGTTTTCTTGATTTAAGGAATTTCCATATTTGTATGTGGACACATTCTGATTCCTCCAAAGTTGTTGAGTCCTATTCGAATTGTTATATGAGTTACCATATGAATTTCTTCGAATGTTATTGACATAAAATGCATTCTCAACATGCTGTTGATAGTCCTCATAGCTATGGCTGTCGTCGTAAATTTCACAAGAAAATGTCGGGACATCCACTTGTTGGGCTACTTGGATAAAAAAAAACATCACTCGTCCCCTTCATATTCTTAATCATGTTTTCCAGAGAGGATACTTGTGCACTTAGGGCTAAAATGTCATCTAACTCAATAACTCCAGGATTTGTTTTCACCTGAGCAGAACGAGAAATCGGGTATTGATAATCATTTTGCGTAATTTTTTCCAAGATTCACACAGCTTCATTGTAAGTACAATCAAACAAAGGACCATTAGCAGATGCATCGACAAGATTTCTTGTCTGCGCATTTTATCCATTGTAAAAAATCTCGATTTGTGTCTCCTGTTGGATTCCGTGCATGGGATGTCTAAGCAAAGTTTTGTAATGTTCCCACGTAGTGTGCATGTTCTCATCATCCAATTGATGGTATGCCGTAATATCATTTTGCAGTCTAGCATTCATTGTAGGTGGATTGAATTGTAGAACAAACTGAGTTGCTAGCGTATTCAATGAAGTAATAGATCCAGCCGGTAAACCTAAAAATCATGCAAGTGCCTTTCCTTGTAAAGAGTAAGGGAATAGTTGCATCTTCAAGGTGTCATCAGGAACACAGTGTTGACTGAAGGAAGCACATATAAGCAGAAAAGATTTGAGATGCTCCCTCGCATCTTCGTGAGGCAAACCAGCATATTGCCCAAGTTTAGCATTTGGAACATCACCAGTTTTAGTTTGAAATTCTTAGCTTGTATTGCTGGTCTAACAACTCCTGGTTGTAGATTATCAAGCACAGGATCAACAAAGTCTCTAATTGTCTTGTCTGGATTTTGCTCTTTTTATGGTAGCGGTATATTATTGACTCCTTGTGGCTGCACTAGAGGAACCATATTTTGTGGTAGCAAAGGTGGTAGATCGTTGTTATTTCCAGCCATTTTTCTTTGCTCTTGTCTCTTCCTTCGAATAGTTCTTTCAATTTTCGGGTCAAAACTAACAATGTTGTTAGGATTTCTCCTTATGGACATAAAACACCTAACAAGAATTTAAAAGAAAATCAACAAAAGATTAGTAATCAATAAAAGTTAGAAAAAGAATAGTAAATGCAACTACAAAAATAAACATCAAACAAACGTCATCCCTGACAACGACGCCAAAACTTGGTTGACTTGTAAACATCATAGAAATTATGTGCAAGCGAACACTGTTGATGCATGTATAGTAGATAGAGATGAATCTATCAAATATCAATCCCCTAAGGATGGTGTTCTTGTTGCTTATATTTTTCAAAGCAATTAGAGTGTAAATAAAAAGAATTGTTAAGAGTAATGTCAACGCAATTTAGTAAAGACTGCACAAATCAAAGACTTAAATTTGTCAATGCAAATATAGCATAAAATGTCAGAGCAAATTAATAGAAATTGAATTGTTGTAGAAGATGTGGTAAATGTAAATTCAAAAAATTAAAAGAAATAGATCAAGTGTAAAGAAATAGGGGGGGATCCCTGACTTCACAAGTTGGCAACGCTAAATGTGACTACAAGGAAACTGATAGATAAATTGTCGCCGCAATTAAGTTCTAATGAGATCTTACTGCTATAAACTTCTCTGTTTAACAAAGACCCAAGTACTCACACTTACCACACCTTCCAGTGCTTGTAATGCTTCGCACTCAAGAGCAAGTGGCTAGAATTCCTTCTTGCCTCAAGCAACTTTTGTTATCTTGCTTGTTAATGTAACTTGTCACTACACCTTCTAGTGAATGTGACTGCAATCGCACTTCCGAGGTCAAAACAGTTAAATCCAAATATAAACAGATGAGAAGAATTGAGTAGAAATCAAAATAGATCTAACATTAATAGATACTTTCGTATATAATTAATAGTCAATAGAATTCATCAAGATTCAAGGGGATTAAAGAATAAATTGAAGCATGCTATTCCTAGTCTACTAGAATCCTCTCGTAATTGCTCCTTTTGCATCGCACATAGGCACTCCTCGTCAGAAGTAGTCTCCTCCTTGTTGCATCAAATTACCCTCCTTGAAAGTCAAGCTTCCATGGCAGCTTACTTTGATAGAAAGTGGGAAAAAATATGGAATTGAATTCTTCACACCTTTCTTCTGATCTTCTCTCTCTCTCCCCCTCTATTAATAATCATTCCACAGCACAGGTCTATCCCTCTTCTCAGATCTAACTTCCCTTTTTGCAACTGTACAAGTTTGTTATTGCCAGCTGTGCACTCACGCAGATCTGGTTTGTGCATTAGACAGTTACTGATTGTCGCGACATTTCTGGACGCAAATTATGATTTAAATTTTCTGCGACAACTTGGCATTCTCCTACGCTAGTGCTTCTGAATGTGTTAGCAGCATAAAATCCCTAATAAAATGTAGAAGCATTTATGTGGTGACATCTTTGGTCGTAATTCTATATCAAACTTGTGGTCGCAACTCTAAATGCTTTCCCACTTTGATCTTTTAAGGTGGATTTCTGCACTGACAACTTTAGGTACAAAACTGATACTCAATACAACGACATTAGTAGCACAAAAGGAATAAAATGAAAGAAAGTATGACCATACAACACTGATTTAGAAAATGAAAATATTAAGTATGAAATGTTGAAAATGTAAGCTAAATATGATACAAAAGGAACAAATTGTACACAATTTCAAGGAGAAATTAAGTGTCATTTCTAATGCTATCACCACACTAAAGAAATATGGAGTTAATCATAGGACGGTCACTACTTGTCATCCACAAACCAATAGACAGGCCGAAGTATCCAATCGACAAATTAATAACATTCTTGAGAAGGATGTGAACCTTTCAAGGAAAGATTAGTCTTCCAGACTTGATGATGCTTTATGGGCATTGCGGATAGCATGCAAAACTCTGTTAGGGTTGTCGCCGTATCAATTTGTTCTTAGGAAAGGATGTCACTTGCCAGTTGAACTGGAGAACAAGGCAATGTAGGCAATTAAGCAAGTGAACATGGACTATGAAGCTGTAGGAAAGAAAAGGCTGTTGAATATCACTGAACTAGAGGAAATTAGGTGAAATGCCTATGAAAATGCTGCAATTTACAAGGAAAAGACCAAACAATGGCATGACAGAATCATTTTTACAGCGACAATTTATCGCGGGTTAACAAGTTGTATTATTCAATTCTAGAATGAAATTGTATCCAGGTAAATTGCGCTCACGTTGATCTAGACCTTTTGAAGTTTTCGAAGCATTTCCTCATGGTGCAGCCACAATTAAGGATTTATATGATGGACACCAATGCAAAGTGAATGGACAGTGACTAAAGCATTATTTTGGGCATAGTGATCAAAAGTAGTAAGAGACCATTAAATAATTTTATTTTGTTTTATTCTTGCCTTTGTTTAAAGTTTGTTTTATTTCTCATTTTTTTGTAGAATAATTAGATCACATTGTCGATACATTTGGACTTCATTGTCAACGCAATTCATACTCTTATACTGAAACTACTGCCTCATAAAAAATCAGAGCATATTAGGGATTCAGATCCCACCGTTTCATCAACAGTCACCCAGCCATTGGATCTATCTGAGCGAGCATAATTCTCATTGGACGCATTTATTCCCACTAGACTTTATGTCATTTCGCTTAATCATAGAAAATTACAACTTTCCATCTTCCTCTTTCACTCACTATAAAACCCCTCCTCTGTGCCGACTATAAAACCACAAAGCAACCATTTTTATTCACACTCTTTCTCCAAGCTCATACCTTTACACCTTAAAACCTCCTTTACTCACAAAATTATGGCAAGAACTAGAAGAGAAGTCAAGAAAGAAACCAAATTTATCAAAGAATACTCATCCTCTGTAACTGCAGTTTGTGAAGCAGAGCCCTTCATGCCAAGAAATCCGATGTTATTCTAAACGAAAGCGGCCGAAGGTCAATTTCAAGACAATATGTTGAAGTGAAATTGTCACCCAGAACAAGGCTTTCTCCTATTGTGACAGCATGACTTGGGTAAGTAAGTCTACAAGACCATCTCAAGGTTGAAGTGGGAAACCTTCTGCACTCACCCTGCAGTTACTCTCCATCACTAGTACGTGAGTTTTATGCTAACCTTCTTGACCATGAGTTAGAGTTTGTCTTTGTTCGTGAAAGATTAATCCCTTGGAATGCTAATCGAATCAATAAGCTATGCAACACCAAGGTGGATAAGGATGAACACTTTTCTTTCATTGACGACATTACTGATGACAAGACAAACTTCTTGGTGAAAGATCTTTGTGTCAAATGAGCATCATGGGCGAGTTCAAATCACAACAATTATACCATGCACAGACGCTTTTTGACGCTACAAAGCAAAGTTTGGTTCCATTTTGTCAACTGCAGACTGAAGCCCTCTACCCATAGTACCACAGTCACCCTTAATAGAATGTGTCTGATACATTCTATTATCAAGGGTAGGAAAATCAAGTCAGGGCAATACTCTACCAGGAAATTGCTGAATGTGCTGTAAGGCAAATGGGCATCTTGGTTTTCCTATTGCCAGTGATACAACTGTGCCAGCAGAAGGGAACCGTGCCTCGAGGTGATAAAGAAATCCTAGAGAATAAAGGCTCGATCAATGAAGCCTCGATTGAGAGAATGACTCATGACAAGGATACACCCACAGTGAAAGAGATAGAAGCAAGCAAAAGGAAGGGCAAAGCAAAAGTAGAAAACAAAGGAGCAAATCTAACTGCAGAGACATCCTTATTTCACAAAAGGAAGAATGTCGAGAAGTTAGCCACTTCCATCAGCAATAGGCAGATCAGACTTGTCGCTACAATAAAAGACATGGATAGATCACGAAATTTGTTTTACGCCTATACCAGAGCTTGGAACAGTTCTGTTGTAGCCACATTAAGGTAACTGAGCAAGGCCTCACTCCCAAAATTCCTAGTATTTCCACCAATCATCTGAGTCTATGAGCTCTCATCAGAGGAGGCTGACTTAGGGGACCAAGACGGAACGATGGCTTCCCCTCCCATTGTGCACGTCTTTGATGATGAGAAGGAAACGAAATCAAGGGATGTCGAGGAATGCTTACGAAAAATTGAGAGCCTGTTCGAAGATGACTTCACTATTGGTCACGAGGAGCATGTTGCTGAGGAGGAAATTCTTGTTTACTGAGGAAGAAATCCATGTTGATGTTGACAACAAGAAGGAAAAAGATGCTGAGAAAGAATCAACTGAAGACACTATCAATGCACTTGAAGATGTGGGTGCAACAACTGAGGATTTGGAGTAAGATGGAGTGAGTCAGGCAAAAGCTACGGAGGAAACTAGTGAGGAACACCATAACCCGTTGGCAATAGTGGTCTACGCTGAACCACTTGAGGTGATCTATTCGACACAAGAAGCAGTCGATGATGTTGGGGCAAAGCCAGATACTAAGGAGTAATTTGAGGATCAAGTGAAGCCTAAAGAAAGGAAGAGAAAGCGCTCCAAGGACAAAAAGCGCAGAAAGGAAGAGAAGAAGAGAAGGAAGAAGAAGCACTATACAGCCACATCAATGGCTGAGGAAAAATGAGTTAGTTTATTTTAAGTTTTTTTTAGCTGTAGTATTCATGCATTGATATAGTTATAATTTTTATTTCGTTAGTGAATATTGTCATTGCATTGTAATTGTCATTGCATTTTAGTGTTAGTCATTGGGGAAAATGCACTATTTAAGTATGGGGAAATATATATGGGGTTTGGAAATGCAATTGCACCCACATTTCAAATTTTTTTTGAAGTTAATGAAGCAGGCAAGGTTTATGAATGGTTAATGCAAATGTGTTGAAAAATTTTTGTTACATTCAATGCATAATTCTTGAATCATGTGAGTTGTCAATGAAGGAGTTGGATAAATTTGATTGAATGTTGTATCTTCAATTCTTTGATGAATGATTGCATTAGTAATGGATGAATCATTCCTTGGATCTTGAATGAATCTGCCTTTTATAGCTGCTTATATATCTATAGTTATAAATAAGAGACACTCAAATATGGGTGTATTGTGAAGTGTTTAAGGGGGAACACTCTAATGTAAGTGTTAGAAAAATGAATCTGGCCAAAGGCTATCACTGCAAGAGTGTTTTTCGGTGCAATTACGTACTCCTTGGGGGTTTGTTGCACTCCATCGTTACTTCACAGGATCAAGGGTATGGTAATGCAACGATATCCCTTGTTCACATGAAAAAAATGAAAAGAAAAGAAAAGAGGTATATAGATACTTAGTATTGTATAATAAATGATGTATTGGTAGATGGAATTTAGGATTTGAGGCATGATGCTAGCTTTGATGAAGTTGCAGTCTTAGTTATTCATACTTATGAGTTGTCAATGCAATATTCTGTCATCTGAATGTGATTCACTCATTAGGATTTTAGATGAATCAAGTTGTTAGAATGATCATTTTCCTTAGTAATTTTTTTTGTGTAGCCTTGCTAGCTTCTGTTTTACTTGAGGACAAGTAAAAAGTCAAGTTTGGGGGTGTGATAGTGCTAGAAAGAACCATTGTTTTCACCCTACTTATTGGTTAAGTTGTTCCTATTTAGTTATCTTTAGCACATATTTTAGCATTTTTTAGTTTAGTAAATTTCATTTTCTATCTTAATAGACCTTATCCTAGTTACCCTTAATTTTGTCATGTTTTGGTACTAATGTTGTTGCATGAGTATTTTCAGATTGCTTCCAAGATTATCGCCGCACTTGACAGTTGTCCGGATAAGAATAGAAATGCGTGAGCTGTCCAGTCTGGTATAACCAACTTGTATGACCAGAGGCAACTAGATTCTGATGAAAGGACACCTACACAATTTGGCTAAATATAAATACTCACAAGGAAAGAGAAAAAGAGGGTCTTTTTTAGTGGATTATCTTCTTCAACCTAGCTTTTGAAGCTATCGGCCATGGAGGCTTAAGGTTCTCTTGGGTGAACTGACGTGGAAAGGATGCAAATCAGCTCTTGACGAGGAGCCCTAAGTTTGACACATGAAGGAATCGAAGGATCAAGTCGAGTTTTTCTAGGAATAGTATTCTCCACATGTTTCTTTTGCATTTCTTTTCTAAATGCTGTGATTATTGTTTATTTCATGTTTGTATGGAAGGACACATGATTTTTGAACTAAATGTTATTTTATTCAATCTTGCTTCTACTGTTTAATCTTTTAGTTTGTATGTTTTTAGCTCGAAAGTGTTATTGCAGTCACTGTCACTAGAAGGTACAACGACAGTTTAAACTATCAAGCATGACAACGGAAGTTGCATGAGGATTAGAGGAATTTAATCCACTTGTTCTTAACTGTGTTACATTTCCATCATCAGAAGGTGTGGTTATTGTGCATGTTTAAATCTTAGATTGAATATAGAAGTTAAGCTAGGTAAGATATACATTGCGCTTCATTGAAGCGACAATCACCTATCCCTTCATATCTTGTGAGCAGCACTTGGTATTCTGTTGAATATTCACATTGGGGACCCATTTTATCATTATCACATTATGTTTTTATTTTCAAGTTATTGCTCCAACAACCACTCTCGTAATTTATCTCATTTTTACTTATTCATTGCACTGACATTAATAGACAAAAGACATCTATCCTCGTGGGATTGATATCCAACAGACTCAAATCTATCTACTATACTTGTATCGATAGTGTGCACTTGCACATTATTGCCGTGACATTAAACAACTGATCATTAGTTAAATAAGACTATTTTGTAAAGTGATCTTAGTTGAATTGAAAATTTAAGGAGTAAATTGATAAAATAGAAAATTTAGCATAAAATTCTTGAGAAATTCTCGTAATTATGGGTTTTATATGTATGAGAGAGAATTCGACTAGCTTGAATTTGATTTAATTGTGAGAAATATTAAAGTTTCGATATTAGGGACTAAATTTAATAATATGCAAAATTTTAGGGAAATTGTGAAAAGTATTAATTATTAAATCATATGCACCAAATGGATTATTATAATGTATTTGAGACTAATAATTGAAATGAAATTACTGTATAGATCAAGAATCAATAGATAATTGCAGAAAAAAGAAAATTACTTATTATTCCTTGATGTTGTCATCTTTGTTGTTTAGCCCTAGTAACTTCATACGGTTTAATTTGGTATAATTGGTAATATTGTTTTGATTTCTTAATTTTGGCATGTTAATATATAAATGTATTTATGTATTTGAATTGTTACAAAATGGTACAAGGTGATGAAGTGAATTGAACTGTAATATGGTATATGATTACTTGTATCGAGCTCGGATGAACATAGGATATGTTACAATTGGCATCCCAATAGGTTATATTGCACACCGTATATGGTTGACTTATGATGAGATGATGACTTTTGATTTGTTACTTTCCACTGAATATATCGGAGTCCAACATTTTTTACGGACTATCGTTTTATATTTATAGTGGTTCTAGTGTGTTACCAGGGGCGAATGTTAGCTTACGAGTTTGGCACTTGATGCCCAGGTTTGCTTTTGGGGGAATGATAGCCTACAGGCTTGGTACTTGGTGCCCAAGTGTGTCCTTGGTTGGTTTGGCTCGTTTGAACATTTTGGTCTGTTCTGGATGGTTAACTGCGTATCTGTATTTATTTATATTGTTTATCAGGCTGAATTTTTAATGGTTAAATGACTTAATGATTATACACCACTGTTATTTGGTTATAATTTCTTGTGAAAGACTTGTACATGTGTTCATGGTTTCCAATATTCTATCATGACTTGATAGTGGTTGATATTGTATAAATGAGGTGATTAAATGACTCATATTTACGAAACCCACTTGTTGAATGGTTGTGATTGATAGGGCTAATGTTAGCCAATGATTTTATTAATTATAAAACTTTAATTATATGGTAAGTTATAACGTTTTAACTTGTGAAGTTCCTAAGCTCGTAAAAGCTTTCTCGTGTTATTTTCTTGTCTTTTTGTAGATCTCGTTTTGCTGAACCAAGCTATCGGATCAAGTTGAAGATCACACTATCCAACTACGGTAGACTTTGAAAATGTTTAGTTGGGGATATGTGGCATGTAATAGGAGTATTTGGTATATATATTTATGTGAACTTATGTGTTTAAGAAAATGAATGTGTTTGTTGGCAAAATGATGAAATAGTTCATGTCCTAATATGTCAAGTTAAATGTGAGTGTGAATGGTACATGGTGGAATATGAGAAATTATTGATAGATGTTAATTAGTGATAGTAAGAATGATTGATAGCTTGGTTGAAAGTTGTGATATTATGGTTTGATATGAAATATAGATGCCATGATTTTTTATAGGATTATTGATTCTTTCTTGGCAAATGTATTGATCTATGTCTTGGGTTATAACTTAGCTAGTTAACGAAAAATTAATGTCATTTTGGTACATTCATGTCATTGTTTAGTTAAACATGATTTGAGTAAGAAATGAAGTTATAAATTAGTTTTGAATGGTGTTTGTTGTGGTGCCAATGAGGGTATATTGGTTAGGAACCTAGGTTGAATGATTTTAGTATATTTTAAGCTTCTTTGAATGTGTTTTGAAAGCATATAACTATTTGGTTTATGTTTGGCTTGTTTTAGAAGTATATTTAGGTGCACACAGGCGGTCATATGGTCGCCTCACATGGCTATGTGTCTTACTGATTTTTTAAGTACAGGTTTTTCCACACGACATGAGGATATTACATGGCCTAGCGACACAACCGTGTGACCCCTAGTTCGAGCTGTACATGGTCTAGCACACGGTTTATGACACAATCGTGTGACCCTTATTTCAAACTGTAAATGGTTTAGCCACACGACCATGTTCTTGAGCCACACGACCATGTTCTTGAGCCACACGACTTGGGCTCTGTCACACGGCTTGGGTACATGGCCGTGTGACCCCTATTTTCTATTTTTACCTTACTTTTTGTTTTGTTTAGAATTTGTCCTTGCTTATTTATGAATTGATTCTAAAGTTTTGTAGGTTAAATTTAAGCCTCATTTTTGTATGTTTAACATGATTATCGAATGCTTATCTATTAATGATTGATTAAATTAAAATTTGAGCTAAATTTGCATATTCTTGATTGGTTATTTGTAGTAGCATTCCATAACCCTAATTTGGTGATGAAGACGGGCGAGGGGTGTTAACATTCCAATATCTTTTCTATGTATTAAACTTGTGATAATACTATCACTTTGTTCTTTTGATCCCTTAGGATTCAAATACTTAGAACAAATTAGCTTATCCCAAGTCCTTCATGCCAAATTGTTGAGTTAACCACAATTTAACCAATGGCCATGTCTTTACATCACTTTTAATGAGTAGAATGCCATCGATATATAGAATGAGAAACACCACCTTTCCATCCCTAATAGATTTATAAACACAAAGTTCATCTATGTTTGCTTAAATCTAAAGTTTTGATCACTTGATCAAGCCTGTGATTCATGATAGCCATTCAAGAATGTTGTCTTGACATCTATTTGTCAGATCTCGTAATCAAGAGCTATCGCAATGGATAACAGTAAGCGGATTGAATTGAGTATGGCAACTGGATAAAAGGTTTCTTCAAATTTTATACCTTCTTTCTGACTATAACCCTTTGCTACAAATCTGGCTTTATAAGTTTCCACTTTTTCATTTGCATTTCTATTCTTCTTGTAGTGTTGGATATGGTGCCTTAAGTGTAATGTATTCGTTTGTAAACTTATAATTTTTCGAAGAATTTGGCTAGTAAAATAATTCATGGATTATATTAATATACTTTGTATAAAATCCTTATGTGGTTTTGCATGAAAAGTAAAACATAAGTAAATATTGGCTCACTGGTTGTCTAATGTTTAAACTAATACTTAGTTGTATTACGTGGTCGGATCGTAATAGAAAAGACAACTTATATTAGTAGATGACCCTAAATATGTCCTTAGTTTAATTGAAAATGAGTAAACTGATTGAAAGACTAATATGCTATCTATCAACTCCAATTCGGAAGGTGACTTGTCTTGGGCATCGGAATGGATGACTCCCAGTAGAGAGTGACATAGATGTGACTGACTGGACTGACAATACATCGGACGTGATCCTAGAAGAATAGATCCTGGATTTGTTTATGGATTTATTCACTTTTGACTTTCAAAGTGTGATATACCTTAACCCTGAGTGAATGACGAGCTATGTATGCATGACTCCTATACTTTGATATAAGTAAAACCTTAAGTTTAAATAGATAAGGAACCAAAAGCTGGTGCCTTGGGTATACGAATTTTGTAGTATTTAGAATTCATAGCTCGAGATATGGGTAAATGATATCCTCTTATTGACATTAGATAGTAGATGAACAGAAAAAATGGTCATGGGTCATTCGTCTTTGTGATAAATGACTTGGTTACTATTTAATTGTAATTGGCTTTTCATGAAAGAAGATGTAATGGTTACCATGAGATAAAATAGGATCATATTGGGAGAATGAATTTATCCCAAAGAGATTAAGGATATCCTATGAGGGTAACACACTTATGACAAGGTCATTGGATGAGCACTAATCGAGTTGCTTTCGTAATGGTATGTTGTTGGGGAAGAGCTCAGTCACGATACTATAATGGAATGACTTGTGGACTAAATGAGTTTATAATTAATAGGAAAAAAGATGTAACTTAAATAAATTGAGAAAATTTATAAAATTTACCTCGTCCCTCTTTTCTTATCCTTCAGTCTTGTTGAGAACAATATCTTTGTTGCATTCGGGTTTGACATTTTTAAATCAAACACCAATTTTACTACCACCTTGATGGGCTCATGGTGCTCGACTTCTTTTTCATTGGTTTCATTGATCTCTTCGTGAACCTCCTCCTCTTAATGGATGGGCTTACTTAGCGAGTTTAATTCTTTGCCCGATCACAAAGCGATTTCCTTTATGTGCTCATTCTCATCTCTCTGAGGGTTGTTCTCTGTATTACTAGGGAGACTCTGACCATTTTTTTAAAACATCATCATTAGTTGGCTCATTTGGTCGTAAAGACTATCTATTCGGGATTCGAGTCATCCACGTGTAGCTTGGACTTGTCGAATGTCTATTTTCATAGTTTGCATCTCCCCCTCTAGTCAATCAAACATTTGACCACATGCCACGTGGCTATTGCCCACGATTTGTTATTGCAATGGTGCAGGTCGGTTAGGAGGGTTTTGTCGAGTTTGTGCTTGATTTGCACCTCCTTGGTTACCTCCTCATTTGAGGTTTGAATGATCCCTCTAACTAGGGTTATAGGTATTCTAATAGGGTCTCGACCCCTATTAACAATGTAGCTTGCCTCTTTTTGTTAGTTTTCAAAGTGTGACTCCCCTCTTGTTGACTTGATAGACGTCCCTAAATGATTAAGCTACTCTAAAATTTGTCGGTAATGGTTATCTTCGTTTATTGCTTTCACCATAGGAGGCTTCGATTTATGCATACATCTCTTATTGGGCCACATATATGAGTTCATAGCCATATCATCAATGATTTTGTAGTCTCGTTCATATATATGAAATATTAGAGATCCTTCGGATACTCCGTCTAGGTTGGATTCGATATGTCTATCAACACCAATATAGAAGATTTGGATTTGGAGCCATGCTTGCAATTTGTGATGGGGGCACTTCCTTAGTATTGTCCTAAAATGTTCTTATGCTTTGTACTGGAACTTTAGGATGAAAGCTTCGACTGAATAGTTTTCTTTGCTATCCTCAAGTTCACGTGTGTCAAGTGTGGGCTCGCTTCGAATAAAATTTTTTTCCACAAAATTACTAGTAGGACAATTCACAATTTCTCTTAACTTCTGGATCAAGTTGTAAATAAGAAAAATATCTCTAGAAATTTTCTAAAAAGATTTCTTTGGAGAATTTTCTCTTTACAAATTTCTCTTGAATTTAAGTGTGTAAAAAAAATAATGACCCAAGCCTCTTTTTATATAGGGAGAGTTTAGAAAGTTCAACAATGATAAAACTTAATCACTTTAATGTTAAATTAATATAATACTTATCAAGTTAAATATTAAATTAAATTTAATATTAAATCTTACTAAATTAATAGAATATTTATCTACAAGATAATTATTAAATAAATAAAATACTATTAAGAAAAGTATTAAATTTAATCTATTAAAATAATATTTTTTGGAACAGTTAATCTGATCAGTCCGATCTAGCCATCAATTGACCGTCGACCCGGTTTCACATGCCGAGCCAAGTTCGACCAGTTTTGGGTCTCGGTCTTAGTTTTTTGGTTCTTGGACTCAATTTTCTATCTCATGTAAAATTTTCAAGTTCAATTACTGATTGGGTTAATTGTCTGACTTGAAAATTAATTTCCAAAAATATTAGATTAATTTAATTAATTTGATTAATTTAATTTTACTTGATCAAAATTAATTTTCCCAAAAATCACTTAGATTTTCCAAATTATTTTTTCAAGAAAACTTTTTAATCAAATTCTCTAGTTGATCAATTCTCACGACCACGTATTTTAATTTCATATCGAATAAATCGACTTAATTAAATTATTTCCAAAGTCGTAGAATTTCCTTTTGATCCAAATGTAGTCTGATCGAGTTTTTGTTGAGCTAGCAGAGGGACCAATCAGACATATATAGTTAGAATCTAGTAATTACAATTATGTCCAGAAACATCGTTCCGATAATTCGCAATTACTTAATCATGGAGTCAATCCACAAGAAGTACCATGATTGAAAACTCCTTATTGTATACTCTTTATGAAAACAATTCATCCAATTGCTTTGTCCAATGACCTCATCATGTGTGTGTTACCTTCAAATGATATCCTTGTCTCCTTTGAGTTAAATTCGTTCACTTAATACAATCCTATTTTATTTCGTTGTCACCATTATGTTTTCTTATTGATTAATATGATAAATTGCTCGTTCGAGAACAAGCAACCTGTGACCACGTTCCATATTTATCAATCCACACAATACTATGAATTCCATTGTTTCTAGTAAAGCCATTCCAAACACAAGTCTTGTACCCAACATACCGACTATGAGCTTGATCATCTTCAGATCAAAAGCCTTAACTTATATCAAAGCACACAAGTTACGTACACATGATCAATGACTAACTCGTATTTAGGTAAATCACACGGTGAATTTCACAAGCAAATTAACTAACAAATGGATTCAAAATTAATTCACATTAGGTCCAGTCCAATGTATCATTCTTTTAATCAATACATCTATGTCTCTCTACCCATGGAGTCAACTGCTCTGATAGTCATGACTAGTCATCTCCCCAATTGGAATTATAGACGACATAATAATACTTCTAAGTATTTGAATCAAATGCTCACTTTGATTCTTTTATAGGATTATAGACTCGTTTAGATTATTTACTAAAGTAAGTTGTCTTTCTCGCAATGTAAACGTTCTTACAATACCACTTATCATAAGTTTGAACTTAGACAATCAATGAGCTAATATTCTCGTCATAATTTGCTATTCAGGCAAAATATGAAAGACATAATAGTGAAATGTTAAATTAACTTTATTTAAATAGAAAACAATTACATGTTTATTACAATATGGGCACATCTCCTAATACATTGGCCAAAATAGTGAGTCTCGAGTGACTTAAGGACACGACGTGACTTACTTTTTTGACGACATCATGACATCGAGAAAGTGACATCACGATGTCGACCCTACGTAACACCTCTCACTTGACCCAATCATCGGGTTTAAGTTATGGTATGCTACAGTCATTATCGAAGTAAATATGGATATTGAACATTCAAATTAAACATAAATCGTACAATCATAGTCAATTCAAATCATAATCACCAAATAAAACCTTTCTAGAATCAATCCGGAATTGAACAAGGACTAATTTGCAATAATTTCAAAATTTTAGATCAATTGTATCATAAATAAATCCTTCAAATAATCAATCATGTCAAAAACACTCAATTATTATTATATACAATTAAATTTGAGTTTATTCAAGCTTGCGAAAGCTCTTTTGTTGACCCTAATGTGAAATAGGACAAAATTGTAAAGTTTTAAAAATCCAAGATCGACGTCATGACGTCAAAGCACCCGACATCACGACTACACAAACTGTCCATGTGACGTTGCGACGAGAAAACTTGGTCATCAAGACGAGGATTATTTTTTTGGAGAAAATCAAGCCATTTGGTATCTATTTTAAGCCACATATACCATTAACCCATTTGGTGCATAATTGCTTATCCTAAAACAAAACAGACCAAGATTCATCCTAAAACAATGCAATTAACCATATTCTCACATCAATATGCCACAAGTTGGCACGAAATAAAATAAAAACAACTTATTTCTATTCAACTTACTTCATATGCTTTTAAACCATCTCGACCAACACTTAACCATGCTATTTGAAATTTATCTTAGTAGTATAATCGTCATATATCAAGTTTGTCAACTTACCAAAACATATACATACTTTTACACAACATTAATTTCTATATTCAAAATGGTCATTTATAATGACTTGTATATAGGTCTTATCATATAGCAAAAAACATACATTTATGCGAAGTAGACATTACCATCCCAAATAAACTTGAACTGAAGTTTAAACCAGAACCATCAATTCACAAAATGTCACATATATAACAACCTATGTACATGCCATAATATCGAGCTTAATTGAGCAAAAGTCTATTGATTTGATAGAGGTATAGTGTGAACTTTGAGGTGATCTAATCGACACCCTCTGCAAGTTAACTATGTACAAGAGAAGGAAAACATCGATAAGCATTCCGAATGTTTAGTAAGTCCATTGATCGCTCCTGAACGTACACCTGTTCAGTGTAAATTTTGGCTTTCCACAAGTATACGGGTCAGGTTGTAAATATAGTGTGTTTACAATGGAACACTTGGAAGTATTCCGAGGATCGTACCCAAAGGAGCCTATCCCTTCAAATAATAAAATTAATTAGCACTAGTTTTAGGGTTTACAGTATGAGGGAAAATAAAAGAGTTTGTTGAAGGCATGAAAATAAAAATATCAAAATAAAATAAAACAAAGTAAATATGAGTTGTAAAATTTCTTATAAACGTCTTTGGGGAGATTAGGTCATTTCTATATGATTTCCTCAATTGTAGGGTTTTGAGGATTTTCCTCCAATTAACTAGTCACTACCCCAGTTGGATCTCTTGATTTTCGTTGATTTAGTGAGTCATTAGAGAATAAAAAGATCAAAATAAAATAAAACAAAGTAAATATAAGTTGTAGAAATTCTTATAAACGTCTTTGGGGAGATTAGGTCATTTCCATATGATTTCCTCAATTGTCGGGTTTTGAGGATTTTCCTGCAATCAACCAGTCACTACCCTAGTTGGATCTCTTGATCTTTCATTGATTTAGTGAGTCACTACCTCAATTGCTGGTGATCCCTTTGTTGCGACATAAAGCTGTCTATGTCATGACGAAGTGGTCAGTATCACTATGGCTTGCTACTACTAGTCTCTCATGCACTCACGAAGTATGTTAGCTAATTGGCCTTTAAAAGCAATAATACAACCTATTTAACACATTTTATTAGAAAATGAAACTATACTAAAAATGCATAAAAAATAAAGGAAATTACTTGGTTTCAAGCTCATCAAATGTGGAAATAAGTTCAATCTGCTAAGTATGAACCCGACAGATCAAACTCTCCCACACTTGAGTCTTTTCTTGTCCTCAAGCAAACATGGAAACTAAATAAGGAAAAGAAAAAGATACATGAGCTGGAAACGGTATCATACAAGGATAGGCTTGCAACACTTATTCTAGGTGTCATGTATCTTTAGATAATCCTGACATGATAATAAAGCAATTTCACTATTCCAGAGTAGAGACAATTCAAGTTCGTAGATTACAAAAGATACAAATACTAGAGTTCTATCAATATGATTCCATCAATGCCTAACATAAGTACTTTGATTATCATAGTACAATACAAACAAATATCATCGGATTATGCAATGTCTATATTCATCTATGCATAGAGTTGGTTAAGTCACATAGGGCTTTTCGACTTGTAATATGTTGAGGCTTAGGACAGGTGTGATTTTTAAAGAATAGTTAAGAAGAAAGAGGTTACATAGCACGAAAATAGTTTGGCACATTGAATTATTCCCTATTCTTCCCCTTTACATCCCACTCCATATCACCTCCTTATTTCTCCATTTTAGGTAATCAATACAAAGTACTCCTTCTAGCTAGCCTATGAGTATTCGATTTGCTTTTTTGAGTAAGCTTTCTCTTTTTCTATCGGTAACTTTGTTGATTTAGTCACTTTTCACACTTTTTCTTACTCTTTTCTTTTTGTATTGATCATTTTCGTTTTGTCCTTTTCACTTGTTTTTCTTTTCTTTGGCTAACTTTAAAAGTCATACTTCATCATGATTTCCCTCTTTTATTTCACAACTTCCATCGTAATGTGTCTACTACTTCATCATGATTTCCCTCTTTTATTTCACAACTTCCATCGTAATGTGTCTACCTACCCTCAATACATATGGTCATACGTCCATTTTCATGCAAAATAGGACCAAAGAAAAAGATATACACAAGTAATTATTTGAGGCTTAGAAGGCTTGTAATGCAGCTTATTAAGAAGATGTCATAAGGCTAAAAAATGGGTATTAATTGATAATTCAGAATAGGGTTTGACTTTTTGGCTCTAGTTGTGTCAAACAATGCCTTAGGTCCTTCATACACAAACGTCAATTTAATTACCTAATCTCAAGATTATAGTTTATTATATATACTAGCATGCTCATTTCCTCATATTATGTGGTATCAACAAAACTTTCTCTATCTATATATAGTGTAACCTATAGAACTTTAAAAATCTCATGATCAAAATGTAAAATTCCTCATTGTCATGCCAAATTTATCAAGAAAACACAGTCAACCTATTATTCATGCTCCTAACAAATCACTTGTATTTCCACAAGCTCAAGCACACATAAAAAAATAAAAAATAGAAACAAAATTGCATGCAAAAATTCCTATGTTACCCCCCCCACACTTTAGATAACACATTGTCCTCAATGTGTGCTCCTATAAGTATTAAGGAAAGAAGTTATCTGATTGATCGTGAAGGTCCTTCTCTTCTCATGCTGGTTGTCCTTCTTCCTTTGGCGTGAATGCTCAGAATTTGTTGTCTCCAAAATGCGGGGTTCCTACAAAGAGAATTAAGGCATACCAAAATAATTTCTAATCCTACTTCTACGAATTATCTAAGTCTAGAAAAGATAAAAGAAAAATTATCTCCTGAAGTTTCAAGGCTTTAAACAAAGTCTTAAAAATTAAAAGTTCAATCCTCTTCCTCCTCCTCTTCGGGTTGAGGATCCATTAGAGCACTACCCTTAATGGTGTATTTTTATCGGAAGCTTCTTGATAGCATTAGAAAACACCATTAATTTCTTATTATTTAAAGTATAATATGTTTCCATTATATCATGTTTAGCATGCATTTTTAGCATTTTATATTCAGTAATTGCATTTTCTAAGTTAGTGATGTTTGGTTAATTTTGTCCTACTTTTGCTACTAATGTCATCACATTTATTGTTTAGTTTTGCGTCTAAAGATGTCAAAGTAGGAATTTGTCCTAAAAGATCAACGTAAGAAGGTGTCCAAGGTTGTCACCACAATTTAGAATCCAAAATTGAGCCCAAACCTGTCGTCGGATGAACATATCTAGAAGTACCAGTGCTTGATGATATCAAGGTTATCGCAGGGAATTAAAATCTAAATTTGCGTCCAGAGATGTCGCTACAACCTTTAATTGCTTGTTGAATACACCAGATCTGCATGAATGTACAGCTGGATTAACTAACTTGTATAGCTGTAAAGAAGTTAGATTTGAAGAAGAATGACACTTGTATTTGACATTAAAGATAAATATTGATGAAAAAAAGAAAAGAAAAAAAAAGGAGGAGGGAGAGGAATCTTGAAGCTCGTGACAAAAATCAATTCAGTTTTTCATCTCTTCTTTAAGCTTGCCTGATCGCATTGTGAACGTCACAAAAAATATGTGCAAGCGTACATTGTCGATGAAAGTATAGTAGATAGAAGTGAATCTGTCAGATATCGATCCCATGAGGATAGGTGTCTGTTGTCTAAAATTGTCGGTGCATTGAATAAGTAAAATGCAATAAATTGTGAGAATGATTGTCGGAGCAATAATGTGAAAATAAAGATAAAATGTAATAAAGGTAAAATGGGATCCACAACGTGAATAGTCAGTAGAAAACTAAATGTGACTTACGAGGTTAAACATAACAGGTAATTTGTCGGTGTAATGAAGTGCAATGAACATCATACCGAACTTGGCTTTTCTATTAGATCTATGACTTTGGTATGCACACTAACCACACCTTCCAGTGTTGGCAATGCAACACACTTAAGAACAAGTGGACCAAATTCCTTCAATCCCCAAGCAACTTTCGTTGTCTTGCTTGTTAGTTTAAACTGTCACTGCACCTTCCAGTGACTGTGACTGCAATAACACTTTCATGCTAAAATCAGTCAAACCCAAAGAATTAACAGTAAAAGCAAGCTTGAATAAGATATCATTTAGTCTAACAATCAAGAGTACCTCCATACAAACTTGAAATAAACGAACTACAATCATTTAAGAAAGGAAATGTAAAAGAACAAATAGAGAATACTATTCCTAAGCTACTCGAAATACTCCCTTACTTCCCTCTTACGTCAGGAGCTGATCTGCCTTGCCTTCACGTCGATTCACCTGAGGGGTTTCAAGCCTCCATAATTGAAAAGCTCAAAAGTTAGGTTGATGAAGATAATATTGCAAAATGGGAGACTAAAGAAAGAAGAGACACCTTTCTCTTTCCTTGTGATTGTTTATATTTAACCCAAATTGTATAGGTGTTTATTATGCAAAATTGAGCTGTACAAGTTAGTTATACCAGATTAGACAGCTCACACATTTCTGCTATTACCAGACAGCTATTTGGTGTGACGACAATTCTGGGTGCAATTCTGGACACGTTCATGCAGCGATAATTCCGTACATATTCATGAAGCGACTTTCCTAGGTTCAATTGAAGAATACTTATGTAGCGATAAGTCTAGATGCATTTTGAAGAATATTTATTCAGTGACAGTCTTGGGTGCATTTCGAAAATATTCCTGCAATGACAATTTTAGGTGCAATTCGGAAGTGCTCATGCGGTGACAGTTTTAGGTGCAAATTTGGATGTTATTTTGCAGCGACAACTCTGTACACCTTCATCTATTGATCCTTCTGGACAGGTTCCTGCAGTGACATCTTAAGATGAAATACTGAACACTAAATGTGGCGACATTAGTAGAAAAAGTAAGATAAATTGAAAGAAAATTAAACCAATTAAAGTAAACATCACTGACTTAGAAAATGTAGTTACTAAATATAAAATGCTAAAAATGCATGCTAAACATAATATAATGGGATCAAAATATACAATAAATGGGAGAAAACATATGTTCTTTTCAGTACCATCACACCTCCAAACTTGAGTTTTTACTTGTCCTCAAGTAAAACAAAAACTAGCAAGGCTACAAAAGAATTTTTTGTCAAGGCAATAATCATTCTAGCAACTTGAAGCATCTGAAATCCTAATTAATGAATTACATTCAAATGACAAAATATCGCATCGACAATTTATAGGTATGAATAACTAAAATTACAATTTCATCAATGCTACCATCATGCTTTAAATCTTAAATTCATTCTACCAAAACAACATTTATTGTAAAATAATATACACATATATATTTTTTCTTCTTTTCTTTTTTTTTCTGTGACTGAGGGATGTCGTTGCATTACTATACCCTTATTCCTGGAAGTAACGATGGGGTGCAACAAACCCCCAGGGAGTATGTAATTACATCGACAAACACTCTTGCAGTGACAACTTTTGGCTAGATTACTTTTTCTAACACTTGCATTGGAGTGTTCCCCCTTGATAGTTCACAATAAACCCACATTGGAGTGTCTTGTATTCATAACTATACTTATATACAAGTAGCTATAAATGGTAGATTCATTCAAGATTCAAAGAGTGATACTATTCATCCATTACTAATACAATCTAAGTCATTCATCCAAGAATTGAAGATACAACATTCAATCAAATTCATCTAACTCATTCATTAACAGTTCACATGATTCAAGAATTAAGCGTCAAATGAAAAAAAATTCAAGCACATTTTCAATAACCATGCATGCTTCATTAAACTTAAATGGACAAATTTTTGAAATGTGGGTGCAATTGCATTTCTAGCCCATATACATTCCCCCCCAAACTTAAAGTTTGTATTGTCCCCAATGCACTAACATTAATAAATATATATGGAAATGCAATGACAATATAGATGCAGCGACAGTAAAAGTGCAGTGTCAATAAAAATGCAGGGACAATTATACTACAACTACATGATATGCATGAAAACTAAACTAAGTGCTAAAAATAAAAACTAACTCAGTGTGCTGCAGCCGAAGATGTGGCTTCATTGGTCTTCTTCTTCTTGTGCATTCGCTCCTCCTTGCGGTGCTTCTTGTCTTTGAAACGCTCCCTCTTTCATTCCCTTGGCATGGTCGGACCTACGAATTGCTCCTCAACATCAGGCTGCACCCCAGCATCATCGACCGTGACATCGATAGGTGTATTTCAGTAAATGGTGCAACATAAAGCACCATGGCTAGAGGATTGGAATCCTCGTTATTTACCGTCACAGCCTCCACCTAACTCGCTTCAGGTGGCACCAAATCATAAGATGATGCACCCACAAGTTCAAGTGCGGTGACAAATTCCTCAGTCGAATTTGTCACGACATCGAGTCTCTCTCTTCTTTCTTCTTTTTCCTTTGTTTGAACTTTTCATAGTCTATGGATTGCTCCTCAGTTTCCATCTCTGCTTTGGTATCATCAGCTGCTTTATTCGTTGGCCCAGTATAGACCACTATCACCCAAGGATTGTGGTCCTCATTAATTTCATCCACAGCTTTCGCCTGACTTTCTCCATCTTGCGCCAAGACCTCAAAAGTTGCAGCCACAACTTCAGGACCACTTCACCCAAGGATTGTGGTCCTCATTAATTTCATCCATAACTTTCGCTTGACTTTCTCCATCTAGCGCCAGAACCTTCAAAGTTGCAGCGACAACTTCAGGTACAGAGACAAATTTCTCAGCTAAATTTGTCTCGACGTCTATTTCTTCATCTTTTTCTTCCTCCACATGAACTTCTTCCGTTTTCAGCATTAAGTCAGTAGGTGCAGTATAGCTGTACAAAATTGCACTGACAATGAAATCCTAATGCGTCCACAATGGTGTTTACTTATTCCTCAATCGGTGCAGACACATTATTTGTTCCTTCTTCTTCAAGTGCTTCGTACTCTTTTATTTTCCACACGATCACAAAAAAATTTCCACTCTTTCATTCCTTTTTTCCAATTCTGTAACTTCTTAATTACGGATATAGGCATCAAAATTATGCTTTCATTGAAATCACATAATGTCTTTCCAATATACCGATCACCAATGGAATAGGGTATTGAGAAGCTCTTAGGATCCTTAAATTCTTGGAGCAATTTAATTGTGACGATAGTGCACCCTTAGTAAGTGCGATTGTTTCGACTTCTCCCAATCTTTTCTTCTTTGACCATGCATCTTCAAGTTTTCGAGGCTGTTTTGCTGTAGCATTTGTGGCGACAAAATGATCTAATTCTATCTTCGCAATATTTTGTTTAACCTCTTCAACTATAGTTTGCTTTTTCAGATTGTTCTGACATCTTTCCATTGTCGAGATCTGAATTATCTTCTTTTGCTGTAGCATCTTGAACAACTTCATTCAGTTGAGTCTCACTTCTAAGAATGATTTCCTCAAAATGCTCTTGCCCTTGTGATATCGAATTCTCAATATCAATCGGTAAAGATTCTTGTAGTCACAAATTTATTACGCTCACGATTTGGCCAAATTAGTATTCTAGAGCTCGTATGGATTCAACTTGACTCTGAAGCTCAACTTCAATTTTGGCAATATATTATCTCAACAAATTTTCAATTGATGAAAACTATGATGCTTCATCTTACTGGATATTTTGCCTTGAAAAAGGTTGATCATAATTGGGCAATGTCCACTCAGATCTAACATTGTTATTTATACTTCCAGGGTCTTGATTGTTCCAACAAAAATTTGGATGTTGCTCCTACTCTGGCATGTAGGTGTTGGAATATGGATTTTCATTTCGACACATTTGCTGGATTTGATGGGCATTATTCAAACTCATGGTTGCTTCCACAGTAATCGCAAATTGTCACAACAAATTTCAATTCTGCAACTGCTGTAGCATTCTTCATTGAATTACTCATATTAGTCAAAGAAGATACTTGGGCTATTATGGCACCGAGCTTTATTTCTACAGCATCACTCATGTCATCCAACATCTTGAGGTTCTATACACCTGATTTCTAGCCATATTTCCTAAAAAGAAAATGAAAAAATAAACAACAAAAAGGAAACAAGTTAGTGACAAATAAAATTTAAATAATAAAAAATAAATAAAAAGACAAAAATAGACATCAAACAAATGGCATCCACGGCAACGGCGCCAAAACTTGATCGCGTTGTGAATGTCACATCTAATATGTGCAAGCGTACACTGTCGATGAAAGTATAGTAGACAGAAGAGAATCTGTCAGATATCGATCCCACGAGGATGGGTGTCTGTTGTGTAAAATGCAATAAATTGTGAGATTGATTGTCGGAGAAATAATGTGAAAATAAAGATAAAATGTAATAAAGGTAAAATGAGATCCACAACGTGAATAGTCAGCAGAAAACTAAATGTGGCTTGCAAGGTTAAAAATAACAACTAATTTGTTGATGCAATGAAGTGCAATGAACATCTTACTGAACTTGGCTTTTCTATTAGATCTATGACTTTAGTATGCACAGTAACCACACCTTCCAGTGCTAGCAATGCAACACACTTAAGAACAAGTGGACCAAATTCCTTCAATCCCCAAGCAACTTCCATTGTCTTGCTTGTTAGTTTAAATTGTCATTGCACCTTCCAGTGACTGTGACTGCAATAACACTTCCGTGCTAAAATCATCGAAACCCAAAGAATTAACAGTAAAAGCAGGCTTGAGTAAGATATCACTTAGTCTAACAATCAAGTTTAATTCCATAGAAACTTGAAATAAACATTAATTACCATCGTTTAAGAAAGGAAATGTAAAGAACAAATGGAGAATACTATTCCTAGGCTACTCGAAATGCTCCCTTACTTCCCTCTTGCATCGCACTTAGGATGCTCCTCGTCAGGAGTTGATCTGCCTTGCCTTCACATCGATTCACCCGAGAGGTCTCAAACCTCCATAATCGAAAAGCTCAAAAGTTAGGTTGATGAAGATAATATTGCAAAATGGGAGAATAGAGGAAGAAGAGACACCGTTCTCTTTCCTTGTGAGTGTTTATATGTAGCCCAAATTGTACAGGTGTTTATTATGCAAAATTGAGTTGTACAAATTAGTTATACCAGATTGGACAGCTCACACATTTCTACTATTACTAGACAGCTATTGGGTGCGATGACAATTTTGGGTGCAATTCTGGATACGTTCATGCAGCAACAATTCTGTACATGTTCATGCAATGACAGTCCTGGGTTCAATTGAAGAATACTTATGTAGCGATAGTTCTGGATGAATTTTGAAGAATATTTATTCAGCGACAATCATGGGTGCATTTAGAAAATATTCATGGAACGACAGTTTTGGGTGCAATCCAGAAGTGCTCATACGACGACAATTTTGGGCGCAAATTTGGATGTTATTTTGCAGTGACAAATCTTTACACCTTCATGCATCGATCCTTATAGACAGGTTCCTGTAGTGACATCTCAAGATTCAATATTGAACACTAAATAGGGCGACATTAGTAGAAAAAGGTAAGATAAAATGAAAGAAAATTAAACCAAACATCTTTGACATAAAAAATGCAATTACTAAATATAAAATGCTAAAAATGTGTGCTAAACATGATATAATGGGAACAAAATATATAATAAATGGGGAGAAAACATATGTTCTTTTTAGTACCATCTTTGCCTTCATGGCAGCTTAGTTTATTAAAGGGTGAACTGACTGTGAAGAGAAGGCAAATCCTGCTCCTGACGAGGAGTGTTCCTAAGTGAAACTCAAGAGGAGCATTAGGAAATAGTTCAAGTAGGCTAGAAATAGAATGCTTCAACTTGTTCTTTATTTCCTCTCAAACACTAATAAATTCTGATGAAGTTAAATGTGTATGAAAGTACTTTTTAATTTTAGATTTAATTTGATTTCTGCTTAATTCTCTCTTATCTGTTTATCGTTTGATTTAATTACTTGATCACAGAGGTGCTATTACAGTTACTGACACTGGAAAGTGCAGTGACAAATTAAATTAACAAGCAAGACAACGGAAGTTGCTAGGGGAATGAAGGAATTCTGGTCACTTGTTATTGAATGCAAAGTATTGCCAGAATTGGAAGGTGTTGTTTATGTGAGTATTTGGGTCTTTGATAAATAGGAAAGTCGAATTTGGTAAGATCTCATTAAGCTTAATTGCAATGACAATTTATCTATTATTTACCTTGTGGGTCACATTTAGTGGTTTGCCGACTTATCAAGTTAGGGATCCCCCATCCCATTATCATTGGTTTTACTTCTTTAATTTTCTTAAATTGCATCGACAAATTATCTTCAAACTTTCACTGCATTTCTTATTAATTTGCTTCGACATATTTTATTAGTCTTACAATATTTGCTCTGAAAGTTTAATTCATTTATTTTTGCACTCTTTATTTTAATAGCGCTAACATTATTCATATAGTTTCTCTTATTTTAACTTTAATTGAATCAACAATTATAAGTATAAACAGCCATCTCTGTGGGATCAATATCTAATAGTTTTTAGTCTATCAACTATACTTGTATCGACAAGTGTTTGCTTACACAATTGCTATGATGTTCATAGCGCGATCACTTCCACCTTGTTGTCGTGCTGGGCTCCGAATCACTATTCCTTTAGGAGTTAAGCACTGAGGTTGAAACATTGCCTCATACTCATCGTTGGTGTCGGGTTCGTCTTGCTCCTCATTCGCTCCTTCTAACTTGAGTTCATCCTCGTCTCCTTCCTCCCCAGACATGTTTGGAGGGTATTTTGGGGTTGCTAACCCATGCATCCTCACAAACTCTGTCAGCACCAGAGTTGTTTCTTTCATCAAAGCTATCATTCCATTGAGCTTGGATTTGATGCTTCCTCAGCTTTTTGTGGTCTTCTCCCTTCTTTTCAACAAGGCCTCCACATCCATCTTCTCTTTTCGCCTCTTATTCCACTCCTTGATTTGGTTCCTTTGGAGCTTGACATATTGTTTCTATAAAGAGTCTTTAATGATGCTTTGACTTGGTTTTAGAAATTGTTCATCTTTCATTTGTACTCCTACCTTCTAGCATAGAGCGGTTACCAAGTGTGGGGAAAAGAGACCACTCTTTTGGCTCTGGGTGTGTTACTTCATCTCCTCGTATATCCAAGTGCCTGCACAGATATGCTTACACTGCAAAATACCATATAGCAGCAAAGCTCGCAAAAAATTAATGTTAGAGACGTTTAAAGTAGGTATAAGTCATGAAGCTAAGAATTGCATCCACATCTTAGCTACTAGGAACATAATAGCTTGGTTAAAATTAGATGGTGTGCCAGTGTCTGGTCTAACATTCCACACACCCCGCCTCTTTGTTAAGGACTTAACTATTACACCCACATCAATATTTTTGAATGTGTTTAAATATACCCTCAGCACATAATCATTTTCAAAGTAAGGAACATTGTAGCATTGGCATATATCTTTATGGGTCATGTGAACCTCACAATCTTGAACTATTACTATGCCTAAGGGTTTGCGCTTAACTATGTAATCCTTAAGGAATCCGTAGAATTCATGAACTATCGGGACTATGGAGTTACCTGTTGGGAGAACATAGAATTGCTCCAACTTATTAAATCGAACCAAAGGCCATACCTTTTTGCACAAGATCATTGATGGCTCAAAACCCCATTCTTGAATGAGCGTTGGCCCTTGTAAAGCCAAGAAGTACTTCTCTATTTGAGTACTGGTGAATCGTTCAAAGTCCGAATCACTATCACTCTCTTGGATCATTGCTCTCTTCCATGGAAGCATTGTAATCTACACAGAGAACTATAAGTAATAAAGAATGGATAAATGAAATAATGAGAAATACCTTTGTCCTTTTAATGAGGGTCGATCAAAGTCTTGAAACCTTCTCTAAAGAGGGAGAGATATATGTGAAGAGAAGTTTGAAGTTTTTAGGTTATCGATGAGGGAAGGTTAAGGGATTTTTGGAGGTTTGTTAATGAGTTTTAAGAGTGGTTTAGTGAGGGAAGGTGTTTAGTTTAGGTTAGTATTTATAAGCGTGTTAAAAAATAGGTGTTTTAGGGGTTTAAAATCGGCTAGATAGGGTTTTAGAATCTCGAGTTACGTAATAAGGTCGGGTCAAGTCTGCAAAAATTGTAGACGATGTCGCAACGTAGCCCCAATTTTTTCGCAACATACCTGTCAGTGCTGGTTTGTTGTGACGTAGCTCCCCCTATGTCGTGACGTAGCTCCCCCTATGTCGTGACAAACCCTTCAGTCCTGATGTTCCAGTAGCCTGCCCCTTATGTCGCAACATAGGCATGTTTGTGTCACGACAAACTTAGTAGTTCTAGTGTTTTAGGCATCCTAACCCTTTGGTTGCGACATACCAAAGAGTATGTCGCGTCATATCCTGCCTAAGTGCCTTCGGGGTAGTCTAGTTGTTGTGTTGCGATGTGATCTATCTGTGTCGCAACAAACTTCCTAATTTGAAATAAATACCCTAAAATCAATGGAAAGTAATCATGTTAGTATGTTAGTGTCTAAAATATAAAAGTAAGGGTTAGCTCTTGTCCAAACTATTTGACAAAAGTGTTAGGGTGCACTGTGATTGATCTATTTTATCGTTGTTCATCCAGCAACTGTCGTGCCAAGCTATTCTTTGGCGTTTATCTCTTTCTCAAAAATTTTCTTTCCTTCTTGAGTAGATCACTGCCAGTTCCCTTCACCGATCATATCGGTTGATGACATCTATAAATTTGTACCACCATCTTTTCGTATCTTTATTGGTGTTTACCTCGAGAAACTTGCATACCTTCGCGTTATGGCATAATAGCTGCTCAATCACGTTTTTCAAAAAAATGATTGATTTACTATGGAATCATGTTTTGATGTTATAGCAGCTATTTGGCTTCTCTTGTAATTTCCATCACTGTCCTGCACTGGTTCTTGTGGCTTGTGGAACCCTTGCAACAATTTCTTTTTCCATGAATGTGCACTTTCTTGTTCCTCGAAATCAATTATCAAGATAGTTGATGACTGAGACTCTATCTTGTAAATGTTTCCTGTTTTATACAAAAATTGAAAAAGTTTCACATTACTAATTTCTTTAGGGATTTGTTGCTCTAGGAAAGTGTTATACATGATAGCTAATTTCCATTGAAAATTGAACTTTTGATCAATGATGTTTCCAACTAATATTTGTTTTGCTGATAGTATTGTAACAATCATTAATTGAACTTCTAGATCTAGAGTGTTGGAACCGTCTTCTTCTTTTAAGTGACTTGATCCACTACTGATTTGGGACTCAATTTCAACTTTTATGTGATCTTCTGTTTCTCTTTCCAGAGGCGAGATCTCATTTTGCTCAATGGCCCCCATCATCTGACTCACAACTTTCTTTATCTCGTTCCTTTTCCAACCATCACTCCTATTCTCGTTCCATCTGTTCAAATTCAAAACACATTTCTCTAAAAGACTGACCACCATATGGATCCAAAGGAGGCTTGAGGTGATAGTAGATGGAATTTCTGCAAAGAATAAAATTAATTAGTACTAGATTTAGGGTTTATAGTACGAGGGAAAATAAAAGAGTTTGTTGAAGGCATGAAAATAAAAAGATCAAAATAAAATAAAATAAAAAGTAAAAATGTGTTGTAGAAATTCTTATAAACGTCTTTGGGGAGATTAGGTTGTTTTCATATGATTTCCTCAACTGTTGGGTTTTGGGATTTTCCTCCAATCAACTAGTCACTACCCCAGGTGGATTTCTTGATCTTCCGTTGATTTAGTGAGTTGATAGAGATTACTTATCGTTAGAAATCACAATCTAAACCAGTTTGGGGAAAAGGTGTTCACGGATGGACAATACCAATTTTGGGTTCATTCCCACCTAGATGACTTTCTAGGGTTGTCAGGCCTAGTGTTTGTTTGATGCTCTTCCTTTCCCAAATAGCTGATCCGAAAGGTAAAACCCTATTGGAACAATGAAAATGTGCAAGTGTACACAATCGTATTCAAGTAATAAAGTAACAAGTAAACGTCGAGTATCATACCCATAAGGACTGTGCTATCAAAAGTATTTATGAAATATTTAATCAACAAATTGGTTAAATACAAAATAATATTTGAGAGGGATTTTAATTCAAGTGTTCTAAACTAAATTAAACTAAGTTAAAGTAAGACTAAATTATATTCCTATGCACGATTTCTAAGGGTTTAATCAATATGACATAAATGTGTCAGTTAATTGCTTTAATCACTTATTTAAATATAAACCATGTTCATGCTTGTTACGAATTAATATTCACGACAACTCGATATCTTGGTAACTTATGAACAACATCACTTACTAAAATCAATTTACCTCTTGAACATACACCTATGCCAATATGACTGACTAAACTAAGCTTTAATAAGTTAATGTGTTATTGCACTGATAGCATTAGAAAAGACCATTAATTTCTCCTGATTTAGAGATAATTTGTTCCCTTTGTACCATGTTTAGCTTGCATTTTTAGCATTTTATATTTAGTAATTGCATTTTCTAAGTCAGTGATGTTTGGTGTAATTTTCTTTCATTTTATTATACTTATGCTACTAATGTCACTACATTTAGTGTCAGTATTGCGTCTTGAGATGTCAATGCAAGAATCTATCATAAAATATCAAAGCAGGAAAGTGTTCAAGGCTGTCATCGCAATTTTAATCCAGATTTGCATCCAAACATATCACCACATGAACACTTCTAGATTGTACTAGGGATTTTACTGTATGAACATATCCAGAAGCACTAGTGCATGAGGATATCAAAGTTGTCGCAGCAAATTAAAATCTATATTTGCGTCCAGAAATGTCGCGACAACTTGCAACTGCTTGCTACATATACCAAATCTGAGTGAGTGTACAACTAGATTAACTAACTTGTACAGCTATAAGGAAGTTAGATTTGAGAGAAGAAGGACACTTACACTTGGCAATAAAGATAAATATTGAGGAAAGAGAAGAAGAAAGGGAGAATCCAGCTTGTGAAAAATCAATTCTATTTTCTTATTTTTTTCCCTTAAGCTTGCTTCCATGACAGCTTAATCATCTTAGAGGGTGAACTAACTGTGAAGAGAAGGCAACATCTGCTCCTAACGAGGAATGTTCTAAGTGCGACACAACAGGAGCATTAAGGAAGAGTTCTAGTAGGCTAGGAATAGAATGCTTCAACCTTGTTCTTTATTTACTCTTAAACATTGATAAATTCTGATGAACTTAATTGTGTATGGAAATACCTTTTAATTTTAGATCTAAATCGATCTCTTTTCAATTCCTCATATCTGTTTATCTTTGGATTTAATTGCTTGATCATGAAAGTGTTATTACAGTCGCTGACACTGGAAGGTGCAGTGACAAGTCAAATTAACAAGCAAGACAACAAAAGTTACTTGAGACACGAAGGAATTCTGGTCACTTGTTCTTGAATGCAAAGCATTTCCAGTATTGGAAGGTGTGGTTAATGTGAGTATTTGGGTCTTGGATAAACAGAGAAGTCGAAGTGAGAAATATTTTATTAAGCTTAATTACAGCGACAATTTATCTATCATTTACCTTGTGGTCACATTTAGTGATTGCCGACTTATCAAGTCAAGGATCCCCCCATTCTATCATCATTGTTTTATTTCTTTAAATTTCTTAATTTACATCGACAAAATATCTCAAACTTTCACTACATTTTCTTATTAAATTGTTTTGACATATTGCATCACATACTCATAGCAATTGCTTTGACAGTTTCGATTCATTCTAATTTTAGAAGTCTGTTATTTAATTGTGTTGACATTATTCCTTACAATTCCTTTTATGCTAACTTTAATTGCTTCGAAAATTATAGCATCAACAACCATCTATATCGGATCAATATCTAATAGCTAAAACCCTAAACCCTAAAACTTATCAACTATACTTGCATCGATAGTGTTTGTTTGCACCAATTGCTATGACGTTCATAGCACGATCAAGTTTTGGCACCATTGCCGGGGATGGTGTTTGTTTAATGTTTATTTTTGTAGTTATAGTTATACTTTGTTTCCAGAAAATAGGAATTGGTCACATGAAACCCACTGTAGTGACATTGCAGCTGGTAGACAGATCCTTAGCACAACCTGAAGGATAAATCAAAGATGTTCTCGTCTAACTAAATAAGTTTATGTTTCCAACAGATTTCATTATTCTTGATTGTGAAGCTAATAAGAAGGTACCCATAATTTTGGGACACCCATTTCTTGCTATAGGATGCACTCTTATAGACGTATTCAAGGGCGAGTTAATCATGCGACACAATGATGAACATGTTACCTTCATTGTCTTTGAAGCAACTCCCTACAGGAGTAAAGAGCAGTGACACCATATTGATGTACTGGATGAATTAATTTATGGAGGAATTTAATGAGAGAAGTATAATATCTTTAGAAGAAATTTCGATGATAGTTGAAGATAATTTCCTATCTGAATGTGACTACAAGGCTGAAGCAAATATGGTTGAGCATAGGCATGGTTGGCAGATGGAATCTTTAGATCTGACCAATAGGACGATTCATGTATTTAAATCGTCTATTGAAGAAGCTCTAACTTTGGAGTTGAAACCATTGCCAACACATTTAAAATATGTTTTCCTTGGTGACAACGATACCTTGACAGTAATTGTCTCCGCAAATCTCAACGCAAGTCAAGAGGAGAAATTAATCGGAATACTAAAGCAACATAAGTGTGCCATCGCCTGGAGCATTGTAGATACTAGAGGCAATTTAGTCCCTCTTTTTGCATGCATAAGATCAGGTTGGAGGACGAGGAAAAGCAGTCCATCGAACAACAACGTAGGTTAAATGAGAAAATGAAGGAAGCTGTAAAAAAAGAGATCATCAAATGGTTGGATGCCAACATTATTTACCCAATTTCTAATAGTACATGGGTTAGCCTAGTCCAAAGCGTTCAAAAGAAGAGAAGTATTACGGTGGTAAGTAATGAAAAAAATGAATTAATCCCTACTCGCATTGCTACAAGTTGGTGAGTTTGCATGGACTACCGTCGTTTGAATACTTCCACAAAGAAAATCACCTCCCACTTCCCTTCATTGATCAGATGTTGGATAGGCTTGCTAGTAAGGCCTATTACTATTTTCTTGATGGATATTCTGGCTACAACCAGATTGCAAATGCGCTAGAAGACCAAGCAAAAACAACATTTACTTGTCCATTTGGTACCTTTGCTTTTCGCCGAATGTCATTTGGTCTATGCAAAGCACCGGCCACATTTCAAAGGTGTATGATTGCAATCTTTTTTTATATGATTGAAGATTCGTTAGAGGTATTCATGGATGATTTTTTTGTTTATGGTCACACTTTTGATAAATGCGCTGACAATTTAGCTAGAGTGTTAAAGTAATACGAGGATACTAATCTGGTGCTAAATTGGGAAAAATGTCACTTCATGGCAACAGAAGGCGTTTTTCTTGGGCATCGTATCTCTTGTCAGGGCATCGAAGTAGACAAGGAAAAGGTGGAGATTATTGAGAAGCTGTCACCACCTACTAATATCAAGGGAATAAGGAGTTTTCTCGGCCACGCAGGATTTTATCGATGATTTATCCGAGATTTCTCAAAAATTACAAAACCTCTCTACTCAATGTTGGAGCAGAATAAAAAGTTTCTATTTGATACTGCCTGTCTAAAAGCATTTATAAAAATTAAGCAGCAATTAGTGCAGGAACATATTGTAGTCGTACCAGACTGGTCACAACCGTTCACAGTTATGTGTGATGCGAGCGACTATGCAGTAGGTGCAGTGCTTGGACAACGCAAAGATAAGGTATTTCATACAGTATATTATGCTAGCAAAACTCTTACTGAAGCGTAGGTAAATTATACGACTACAGAGAAAGAGTTGCTGACAGTAGTTTTTGCATTCAACAAGTTTTGTTCGTATCTTATTGGCACAAAAGTTACATTATATACTGATCACTTTGCATTGCGATACCTCTTTGCCAAAAAAGATGCTAAACCCAGGCTGATTCGATGGATCCTATTATTACAAGAATTCGATGTTGAAATTGAAGATCGAAAAGGATTGAAAAATCAGGTAGCAGATAATTTATCTCGTTTGGAATTTGGGAGTGAAGATGGAAATACTTCACAAATTGTTGACGCATTTCCAGATGAGAAGCTCTTTTCTATTGACGCATCCCCATGGTATGTTGATGTTGTTAATTATTTGGTCTATGGAAAACTACCACTAAGTGCAATTGGTTACCGAAAGGTACGATTTCTTCGAGATGCTGCAAAGTATTATTGGAATGAGTCATACCTGTTCAAAGTATGCACCGACAATATTATTCGTCGATGCGTTCCTGAACAATAAATGTTTCCTATCTTGAAGCATTGCCATGATACTCCTTATGGAGGTCATTTTGGTGGTATTAGAACGGCTGCAAAGGTCCTTCAGTCAGGATTTTATTAGCCAACATTGTTTTGAGACACCCAAAATTTTGTTCAATAATGCGATAACTGTCAGCGTACTGGATCAATATCTCGATGAAGCGAAATGTTGCAACAGCCTATTGTGGAAGTTGAGCTTTTCGATGTCTGGGGTACGGATTTCATGGGACCATTTCCTAATTCTTTTGGAAATGTTTATATTTTGCTCCCTGTCGATTATGTATTAAAGTGGGTCAAAGCAATTGTTGTCCCTAAAAATAATGCTGGGACAATGTTGAAATTCTTTCACACACACATCCTCACACGATTCGGCACACCTAGAGCATTAATCAGTGATCAAGGCACTCATTTTCACTTGCGACGACATTAAAGCGTTATGGTGTTAAACATAGAATGACAACCACATATCATCCACAAATGAATGGCCAAACTGAAGTATCCGATTGACAAATTAAAAATATCATTGAAAAGGTGGTAATCCATCCAAATGCGATTGGTCTTCAAGGCTCAATGATGCATTGTGGGCGCTTCGCACAACGTACAAAATACTATTAGGAATGTCGTCGTATCAGCTTGTTTTTGGTAAATCCTGTCACTTGCCTGTGGAACTTGAACATAAAGCCATGTGGGCAATTAAGCAAGTGAATATGGAGATGCTGCTGGATAAAAGTGATTATTAGACATTTTTGAATTGAAGGATATTCATGAAATGCATACGAGAATGCTGCCATATACAAAGAAAAAACGAAGCGATGGCATGACAGTATTATCTTGCGGCTATAATATTCTATAGGTCAGTTAGTTTTTTTATTTAATTCACGTTTAAAACTGCACCCTGGAAATTTACGCTCCAGATGGCCAGGGTCATTCGAAGTTGTCGAAGCATTTCCTCATGGTGCAATGAAATTAAAGACCTAAATGATGGGCACCAATTCAAGGTAAATGGCTAGAGGTTGAAGTACTATCTCAGCCCAAACGACCACGAGCAGAACGAGACCATTAATCTGGTCACATTTTCTTAAAATGTCATTACAATTTTTTCTATATACTTTTTTTATTTTATTTTATTTCAATTATCTTTTTAGTTCTTTTTTAGGAATGAAGTTATCTTTTTCGTCGACGCATAGAAAACACTACTTGTCGACACAATTTACTTGCTGACTCATCATAGTGAAACGTTTCAAGAAAGAATCATGCTGATTGATTCACCCTATTCCCCAACTGTCAGATTGATTCAGAAAAAGGACAATCAGTGTCATTGCATTTATTGGATGTAGACACAACATCCTTTCCCTACAGTCGAAATCAACATGCCTCTTCATCTTCATCCCCTATAAAACACCCCATTGTGTCGACAGTGTTTTTCACAACCACAACCACCATTATTGCTGCAAAACATTCTTTTCTTCAACCTATGCCAATACCGACTAAATTAATATTCATAAGCATGTAAAGGATCAAGTGAGTTAAGAACATACACCCATATTGAAACAGTCTGATCAAAAAAATCCTACAAGTTATGCAAGGCTAGTATTCTCCAATACATCACAATTTTAGCCCTCAGCTTCCTTAGAGGATTAAGCATACAGAAATTAAATAGTGTGTCCATTAATCACAATTTCAACGCGCTTAAATGATTAATTCAATAGTTGTATCACAAGGGTAATGCAATAATAACTTAGGCATGATAATATTTAATTAAACGAAATATTCAAGGCCTATAATAGCATAACATGGATTAAATATCAACAAGCAATTAAACACAATCAACCCAACACTTAAAGAATTTAAGCCATTTTAATTAAAAGATTAATAGCATTCATAATAGCATTCATCATGGTAACAAACAAGAATCTAAAAATATGAGAAAAAGAATAGGATAAATCCAACAATTTCTTAAGAACTGCTTCCGCGTTCTTCGTCATTCTTGATCGATTCTTTCGAGATCGAGGTCTCTGATGAACACTCAACAAAGGCTATGAAAGGCTGAAGAACCACTCTTTTCCATGAGGGGAAATCTTCAAGGGAATGAGGAAAAATGTGGGTGGAAGGTTAGAGAGAAAATGAGAGAAAGAAGAGAAGGTGAATTGTGTTGGTGTATTGAAATGAGGTGAATGAAGGGTGTATTTATAGGTGGATTTGAGGAGAGGTTGTGTGGCTATATTTAGAAAATAAATATCAGCCACACACTCTCCCATGGCTGGCCACCACATATCAGCTTTGACTTATTCAAAGTTTGTTAAAAACCAGCTAGGGGTGAGAATTTAAAACCACGAAAAGAGGAGGGGTTGGAATGACATTTTGGGAAAGTTTGAGGGTTGTTTTGAAATGTTGAAATGGTCAAAATTTCAGCTGATTATACCATCATGTGGGAAGCACATGACTAGCCCATTTGGAGGTGGTTCGACCCTCGGTTGCATGCACATCGAGCCACTTCAGCTTAGCCTTTATAATTTAATTTTAATTCAATTTAATTTGAATTAAATATATAATTACAAAGCATAATTGTGCTTCATATTGAACTTAAACTTGACTTGAAAAATATTTCTCTTAGCTCTTCATTAACTCGGTGTAAAAATTCCCTCAACGGTGTAAGTTGTCAAGAGTGTATGTCAGGCCGATTTTTCCCAATTGTGCAAACTGTCAAAAAATCATCAAATTCTTGGTCAATATTTATAAAAATAATTAAAATTCAATATGTTGGAAATTTTAGCACAAATTAATTATTTTATAAATAAATTATATTTTTCGATATTAATTACTTAGAATTTGCATAAAATTAGGTAAAAAAGGGTATGAAAAAGTCTATATATTTTCATCGTTCCACACCCCCAAACTTAATTTATTGCTCGTCCCGAGTATTGCACAGATCACAAAAGATTTGATCATTTCTCCTCATACTTATGAATTCAAAATAATTAAGAATAAAAAAACTAGAATTTAGAAATTATGCAGCTCAAGTATTTTGGATTCAGTAATCTTCAATTATTATCATGCTTGTCTCAATAAAAACATATCAAAATTCTATCACTCGATTTTTATTCCCTAGTTAAGACCAAACTACAATCATTAAGTTTAACTTATGTCTTCATATGTTGAACATAGCAATTTCTCTCCACTAATGTATGTAGCATTGAAATCTTGAATCAAATAGGTCTTTTGCATAGGTTGTAATGGGGCTAGGCTAGGTGTAAGGAAAAGATAGATAAATTTAAGCTAAAACCGTAGACTCGGCTTGCATCAAACCTTCAATTTCACCAATTTTTTCGAACTTTTCATGCTCTTGCTCTTTTATTTTTCCTTTGAGTACATATGCTCTTTTTTTCTTTTTCGTTCTCTTTTCATTTCTGTTTTTCTGAGCATCATTTTATATGTACTAAACTTTTGTTGAGCAGTTTGGTACTTCTTCTTAACTCCCCCAAACTTATTTTCAGAACATAATCTTGATATACTGAGTCTAGTAGTTGGGACAATTTAAAGATAAGTATAAGAGAATAAATGACTTATAATTGTAGGGTACAAAAAAATCAGACCATATAGTCTCAAAGTTGGCTTCAAGGGATAACATTTATCAGGGTTGGCTTGAAAGGCTCAAACGAACCAAACAAATGTTGCCTTATCATTTTCAAAATTTCATGCTTCCTAGGATTTCGCCTCAAGAAATTACTAAGTCAATTCTAGAGACTTAAACTTTCGTGCTTATCTAGCTTCTATAAGGAATTAAAAAAAATTTATGATATGATTCACATATTTTATTAAGAGTACCATTCTTATTATGGTTCAGCTTAACATCATCACCATTGAGATAATTAAATTTTTTATTTTTACTAAAGCTAACATAATTAACATAAATTTAAATTTTCAAGTAAAATTATAACTAAGTTCATAAAAATAAAAATAATAATAACTTATTAATAAGTTTTTAATTTTCGGTCCCCCTACTTAAATTGAACAATGTCCTCATTGTTGAAAACAATAGAGAATGTTAAAAACAAAAGTGAATAAATACTGTACACCAGGTAGGATCAAAGAAGAGGAGGTGAGTCAATTTGACTGCTTAAGTACCAAGCTCTTCGATATCCAATCCTAGACATGTACATATTTATTACCACACTCTTATTTTTCTATGCAAGAATTAAAACTAACCTAGTGACCTAATCCTAAATTCATTAAAAAATAAAAGACTAAAAATAAAATAGCAAAATTTAAAGAAAGACAAGTTCTCCCATTTTTATTTATGTTCAGACCCTCTAGACTTTTACTCTCCTTTTGCTTGGTAGTCCTTATTGTTGCTCGAGTCACCTTGCTCCTTCTTCGCCATTGGAGTCCATGATTCGAATATGTAATCTAGAAATTTAGGCACAAAGACAAATGGGTCATGAAACACTTTTTCAAATGCACTTTTAAATGCATCATCTCGTATCTTCGTGTATCTCCAAAATGATTGTTGCTGTCATTGCATGTGTTGCATGAAATCCATCATCTTTGACAGCTCATTTCAAATTTCAGATCAAGGTAATGGTGGTCTCGGTATGGATTTGTCAGGCTAGGATGTTTGTTCAATAGACTCTATGTCATTATGTACTCCAATCGGTTCTGTTATCGAAAGATCATCTTCTATCTCCATAGGATCTTCCTCAGGATCTTCTTCTTCCTCAAGATCCTCTTCTTCTTCTTCAGGTTCTTCTTCTTCTTCTTCAGCTTGCTGTTGAAGAATGGAATATCTTGCTACTCGATATAGATACCAATCAAAAATTGCTTCTTGGTTATATCCTCCTCTATTTACGTCACCAAGAATTTCAGTGCACAACATGATTGTAAATGAGAAATAAGCTTGAGTAGAGCATTTCATGGCATAATTTTGGATTTCTCTGATGATGATTCTTCCTACATCAATGGTTTTGTCTTTAGGATTGAATAAATCAACATCACTCGATCTAATGAAACAACAATTCCTTTTTGAATAGGCATGAGACTTAATTGAATGAAGTAAAACCACACTTTTGTCATCGATGTCAAATTTTCTCTGCGACATGTACGAATTCCATGTTTTGACACTATCCATTCAGACCCTGGAACTATGAGTTTTTGAAGAATTTCTTGCCATTTTTTAGCCTCTAAGTTCTTCAACAAAGTATGATATTCATCTTCAGGTAAGTCAAAGAACTCATTAATAGTGCTCGACTTTAATGGTACCTTGATTCCTCAGACTGAAATTTCTTCAAGTTTAATTAAGGTGAAATTTGCATAAAATTCTAGAACTAGTTCTTCATCTACGTTCGATCGCTTTTCACAAAATAATCCCCAGTTTAGAGCTTTAACAGTTTGTCAGACCTTTGCCATGAATTTCTGAATGTGTTATCGTATCTTTCCTTAGCTCTTGCAGTGTGGAATTTATACGACTCTTCTTCTGGTGCGGCACGAGTTCTCTTAAGTGACATGATTTTAACCTGATCAACAAATAAATGGACACAAACATTTTTCTAAAATTTAATTAGTATAAAATATTAATAATTCAAACTAAATTCAAGAGTTAATAAATTAAAAATTAGAAGATGAATTTTTTTTACCACCTTTTGTTGAAATTAAATCCGAAATAAATAATTAGGGATAAAAAAAGGGGTTTTATCTAAGGTAGGGTTTGGAGAGAACTTAGGGTTTAGGTAAGGGGCACACAGTAGGTGTGGCTCAGCAGGCGTGCAGACATACGGGTGCTCTCAGCAGGCGTGGCTTGGATGGGTGAACAATAATAGGCCTCTGGTGTGCGTGGCTCATTGGGATGTGCGAATGCTCTCGGGCGCTACCGAGCACTGTTAAGAGCCTATGCATGCAGGCGTGGAGCAACATCGAGCAGCATCGAGAGGGTGCATTAGGAGAGTTGTGCAACACCGGGCAGCGTCGAGCGCTTGCGGCTGTTACGTTAGGAGGCATCAGGCAGTATCAAGCAACATTGGGTTCTTGTAGGAGACGTCGACTGATGCAACCCAATGGCTTCCGATAACTGCCAATGGTTGCCGATGATGGCTGCCTAGGGTGACTAATTTGAAGGTTTGAGTGATAATTCTCTTGAGAGGTGGGCTATTTATAATGCATGGAAGATAATTCACACTCAAACACTCAAATTAAATTCCTAAATCCTATTTTTACTCAAACACAATTTTTATTTAAATTTAAATTTAAAGAGAAAATAACTAATCCTAATTTAAACTCTTGATAATAATTAATATAAATCATAAATTTTAATTTATAATTTAATTTTAAGAGTTATCAAAATTTCAAAAAATAAAAAATTTAAATGAAAAATTTTATATTTTGTTGTTTTGAAAATATTTACAAAAATGAACAGCTAATTTTAATATTCACAAAATTAACAACCAAATATTACAAAAAAAAAATCAATTAAGTCCTTGAACTTAAAATTATTTGAAAATTGAGTTGTAATTTAAAACTTGGATAAAAAAATTGAACTTTTTATTTGCAAAATTCAAACATTAAAAATTTATTTACTAACTTAGGAAATAATTTCTCGAAAAATTATGTTAAAATTAATTCCGAGGAAAGATTGGAGGGGTCATAAGCAGTCCCGTTTAAGTTCCAAACTTCCCTACAGAATTCATTTCAACATATTAGTCTGGGAAATATAACCTAAATTCTTTATTAAAATGAAATAAATTAAGTGTATGATAAAATGAGTGATTCTTCATTTCGCTCAACTTTATTCGCCTAATAATGTTTCAACCACTGAGCGTTAACTCGAAAAATACCTTGCTTACCTTAGAGTTCAACCACTCCATATGGAAAAACTAGATGGATAGTGAAAGAACTTGATAAACGTGATCTCAAATTACCTGGAAAAAATTTCAATATAGAGTTAAACAATAGAACTTGCTGACTTGCTTTGAACTCTTTGACTCGGATATGCTTGTCATGCCATCTTCTTAATCTTTCTTTGTATAGCTTGGCATTGTCATAAGAGAATGTTTGAAATTCTTCTAACTCATTGAGCAAAAGCATTCGTTTCTATTTAGAAAGCTTTGGATCCAAATTGAGCTGCTGAATAGCCCAATAAGCTTTGTGTTCTAACTCTAAAGGTAAATGGTAGGCTTTTTTGAATATCAACTTATAGGGAGACATCTCTAAAGGTATCTTGTAAGTTGTTCTGTAAGCCCATAAAGCATCTTCCAATCTCTTGGACCAATCTCGTCAATTCGGACACACTACCTTCTCGAGTATGCCTTTTATTTCTTTATTTTCCAGCTCAGCTTACCCATTCATCTGCAGATGGTAAGCTGTAGTAGCATTGTGTCTTACTCTGTGTTTATCAAGTAACCACTTCATCCATTTGTTCACAAAATGGGACCCTTCATCACTAATGATGGCTCTCAGAGTTCCAAATCGTGTGAAGACATGCTTTTGTAAAAATTTCTTCACTACCTTGGCTTCAATTCATTTTGATACATAGTCGACTACTACCAGAATATACTTGTTACCAAATGACGGAGGAAATGGATCAAGAAAGTCAATACCCCAAACATCAAACAATTCCACTTCCATGATATTTGTTTGAGGCATTTCATTTCTGTTGGTGATATTTCCGACCATTTGACATCGGTCACAACTTCTAACACATGCGTATGCATCCTTGAACAATGTCAACCAAAAGAATTTGGCTTGTAATACTTTGGCAGCAATACGTGAACTTCTGAAGTGTCCCTTACTTGGAGCTGTGTGACACTGATACAATATTGCTCGTACTTCATCTCTTGCCACACATCTTTTGATCATCTAATATGCACACTTCTTAAACAAATACGACTCTTTCTAGAAGTAATACTTAGCATCATGAAAGAACTTCTTCCTTTACTGATACATCTTATCATTGGGAATCAAACCACAAGTTAAGTAGTTAGCAAAATTAGCAAACTAACGGGTGTTATGACTTACCTTGAGTATATGTTCATCAGGGAACGTCTCTTGTATGGGTACAAGAGTCGAATTTTCTTCTCGTGGCCCAAATCTAGACAAGTGATCAACTACTGGGTTCTCTACGCCTCTTTGATCTTGAATTTTCAAGTCAAATTCTTGAAGTAGTAGCATCCAACGAATCAGTCTCGGCTTAGCATCTTTCTTGGAAAGTAAGTATTTAATTGCCGAATGATCTGTAAATACCGTCACTTTTGTACCTACAAGATAGGATCTCAACTTGTCAAAAGAAAACACAATGCCTAGACAGAGATCTTTTATAATGGATTGAATGCTTAGATAAGAAATCTTATCGATGCGTCTGCTAACATTCCTTTGTTGGATTGCACCTACAATGAAGCTATAAGAATTCTACAGAGAATTGCACAGAATGATTATTAGTATCCAATCTCTCTTTCTGCTCAGGTAAAAACTAACCCTGGTGTTCTTGAATTAGATGGTATTTTTACTTTGGGTGCGCAGGTATCCTCTCTGGGCAATATTATAAAAAATACGAAGGGAACAAGTGATGTTGCTCCTATCCAAGTGGCCCAACAGATCGATGCGCCGACATTTTCCAATGAGATTTGCAGCGACAACCACAGTTATGAGGATTGCCCACAACATGCTAAAAATGCATTTTACATTAATAACATCAGAGGAAATTCTTATGGTAATTCATACAACAATAGAGCTTAACAACCTTGAGGAAATCAAAATGCTTTCACATTCAGATATGAAAATTCCTCAAATCAAGAAAGTTACAAACGAGGGAGTTACCATAACAATCAATAGCAGAATTTTAATCAGAATTTGTAGGTAAATTCGCATCCTGATCAATTGCAGGCACAAAGCCAGATGCAACCACAATCGCAATTGCAACCACAATAAAATGCAATGCTACATATGCAAGGATAGCATCAGCAACAACAACAATTTTCACAATAAAGGTCAGATCCTATGATTGCTCTTGAAGCACTAATGCGAGAGCATATCACGAGAACTGAAGGAATCATGCAAGGTAATTCTTTCTCTATCCGAGCGTTAGAAGCCTAGCTAGGATAGTTGACTTCTAATTTGAGTACACGGTCACTAGGCGCTCTACCTAGTGATACTGAAAATCCAAAGCAAAGAGCGAAGGATCACTGTAAGCCTATTACGTTACGAAGTTGAAAGCAAACAACAGGACCAAGCAGTTCGAACCAATGCCATGTTGACGCATCTGAACTAACGCAACAAGGAAAAGTTGTAGCTGAAGGAAACTCAAAAGAAATAAATAAGGAAGAACCAATGTTAGTGACATCTATGCCTATTATTTTCCCAACAAAGACGTCGATGCAACTGCCAATGTCGATCCAACCGGTTATTCGACAACAAACCACTGCCATGATACCTTTGACATTTCCACAAAGATTTAAAGAGAAAGACCATGATAAGGACTATCAAAATTTTGTTTCTACTTTGAAACAATTACATATTAATATACCACTTGTTGATGCTCTAGTGCAGATCCCAAGTTAAGGGAAATTTATGAAGGAGCTATTATCAAGGAAAAAGAAATTGTCAAAAATCGAGATAATTACACTCACAGAGGGGTGTAGCCCTATACTAACTAACAAGTTGCCACCAAAGATGAAAGACCCTAGTAACTTCACAATTCCTTGCTCTATTAGAAATCATTATCTTGGTAAAGCTTTATGTGATTTGGGAGCTAGTATTAATCTCCTCTATCTACATTCAAGAAATTAGGAATTGGATCAATGAAGCCCACTGCGATGACATTGCAACTTGCGGATAGATCTCTAGCGCAACCTTAAGGCCAGATAAAAGATGTCCTTATCCAGGTTGATAAGCTCGTGTTCCTTGACGATTTCATAATCCTTGATTACGAGGCAGACAAGGAAGTGCCCATCATTTTGGGACGACCATTTTTCGCAACGGGACGCACTCTTATCGACGTTTTGAAGGGTGAGCCTATCATGCGTCATAACGATGAGCATGTGACCTTCAGTGTGTTCAAGGCATCTTCATCCAAGAGTAAAGAGCAGTATCACCAATTGACGTGCTGGATGAAATAATCATGAAAGAGTTTAATGAACGAAGTTTAGTATTCTACCTGGATGTGACCACAATGCTGAGGTTAGTAGTTGTGAGCTGAGACAAAATTGGCAATTGGAATCTTTGGATTTGTCTAATAGGATAATCCCTGTGTTTAAACTGTCGATTGAACAAGCTCCTACCTTGGAGTTGAAGCCATTGTCGACGTATTTGAAATACGTCTTCCTGGGTGAGAATGAAACGTTACCTGTTATTGTCAATGCAATTCTCGATGCAATTCAAGAAGAAAAGCTTATCACGATTTTAAAGGAACACAAAAGAGCCATAGCTTTAAGCATTGCAGATATCAGAGGCATTAGTCCCTTTATTTGCATGCACAAGATCAGGATGGAAGATGAAAGGAAGCAATCTATTGAGCAATAGTGACAACTCAATGAGAAGATGAAAGAAGTAGTGAAGAATAAGATTATCAAGTGGCTAGACGCGGGTATCATCTACCCTATTTCTGATAGCAATTGGATAAGCCCTGTCCAATGTGTGCCCAAGAAGAGTGGTTTCACAGTTATAAGTAATGACAAGAACGAGTTGATCCCTACTCGCATTGCGACTGGCTGGCAAGTATGCATAGATTATTATCGACTAAATGCGGCCACAAAGAAGGACCACTTTCCACTACCATTCATTGACCAGATGCTGGATAGGCTAGCTAGTAAAGTCTATTATTGCTTCTTAGATGGCTACACTGGATACAACCAAATTGCCATTGCGCCGGAAGATCAAGCAAAGACTACGTTTACATGCCCATTTGGAACCTTTTTCATTCGACATATGCCTTTTGGATTATGCAATACACCAGCCACATTCCAAAGGTGTATGATGGCTATATTTTCGGACATGATTGAGGATTCTTTAGAGGTATTCATGGACATTTTTCATTATATGGGCAAACTTTTGACCAATGCGCTGTTAATCTGGCAAAAATTTTAAAGAGATGCGAGGACACAAATCTAGTTCTGAATTGGGAGAATGCCACTTCATGGCAACTGAAGGCATTATCCTTGGCCATCACATATCATGTCAGGGCATTGAGGTAGATAAAGCAAAAGTCGAAATCATCAAGAAATTACCACCACCAACAAATGTTAAGGGAATAAAAAGCTTTCTTGGACATGCTGTCTTTTATAGGAGATTCATCCGTGACTTTTCCAAGATTGCTAAACCGTTATGCTCATTGCTAGAGCAAAATAAAAAGTTTGTGTTTGATGACACCTGTTTGGATGCATTCATCACAATTAAGAAGCAGCTAGCACAAGCTTCAATTGTCGTCGCCTCAGGCTAGACACAACCGTTTGAATTAATGTGTGACACAAGTGACATTATTGTTGGAGCTATGCTAGGTCAACGCAAAGAAAAGGTATTTCATACTATTTATTATGCTAGCAAAACTTTGATTGAAGTGTAGGTTAATTATGCAACTACTGAGAAGGAATTGCTAGCAATATTTTTTGCATTCGACAAATTTCCTTCATACCTTGTCGGCGCAAAAATTACAGTTTATGCAGATCATTCTACATTGAGGTACCTTTTTGCGAAGAAAGACGACAAACCAAGGCTGATTAGATGGATCATGTTGCTGCAAGAATTTGATGTTGAAATCAAGGATAGAAAAGGATCCAAAAATCAAGGAGCTAACCACTTGTCTCGACTAGAATTTGGAAGTGAAGATGGGAATAAAATCCAAATTATCAATGCATTTCCAAATGAGCATTTGTTCTTTGTCGACGCATCACCTTGGTAAACTGATGTGGTGAATTACCTTGTGTGTGGGAAGCTACCTTTGAGTGTTATTAGTCACAAGAAAGTCATATTTTTGCACGACGCTGCGAAATACCATTGGAATGAGTCATACCTATTTAAGGTATGCGTCGACAACATTATCCGTCGCTACGTTCTTGAAGAAGAAATGACTTCCATTCTTAAAAATTGCCATGATGCTCCCTATGGAGGCCATTTTGGTGGTGTAAAGATTGCTGCAAAGGTCCTATAATATGGATTCTATTGGCCTATATTGTTTCGAGATGCCCACAACTTTGCACAACAATGAAATCGATGTCAACGCACTAGCTCAATATCTCGATGCAACGAGATGCTCTAACATGCTATTATGGAGGTGGAGTTATTCGATGTTTGGGGTATAAACTTTATGAGGCCATTCCCTAACTCTTTTGGGAATGTGTACATTTTAGTTACTGTTGACTATGTCTCAAAGTGGATTGAAGCAATCATGGTGCCAAAAGATGATGCTCGAACGGTGTTGAAGTTTTTCCACACTTACATCCTCACGAGATTTGCCACACTTACTTTCACAAAAATTAAGTTGCGACAACATTGAAAAGATATGGTGTGAAGCATCGTATGGCCACAACATACCATCCACAAACAAATGGCCAAGTGGAGGTGTCTAATCGACAGATTAAGAGCATCCTTGAAAAGGTGGTTAATTCATCTGGGAGAGATTAGTCCTTGCGGCTACATAACGCATTGTGGGCGCTTTGCACTACATATAAAACCCCACTAGGGATGTCGCCATATCAACTAGTGTTTGGTAAGTCTTGCCACCTGCCAGTTGAGCTTGAGCACAAAGCAATATGGGCAATCAAGCAGGTAAATATGGGTTATGATGCTGCTGGTAGGAAAAGATTATTGGACATTGTTGTACTAGAAGAAATTTGCTGCAATGCCTATGAGAATGATTCAATATACAAAGAAAAGACCAAGAGATGGCACGACAATATCATCTTGCATCGATAATTTAACCCTGGTCAGTCTGTACTTTTATTTAACTCACGTTTAAAACTGTACCCAAGTAAATTGTGTTCAAGATAGTTGGGCCCTTTCAAGGTTGTCGACGCATTCCAAAACGGTGCAGTGACAATTGAGAATCTGAAAGATGGGCAATAGTTTAAGGTGAATGGCCAACGTCTTAAGCATTATGTGAGCCCAGAAGTCAAAGAACCAAATGAAGCCACTGATCTGGTCACATTTAAATAATGTCAACACATTTTTACATTTTCTTTTATTTGTTTCACTTTTACTTGTTTCGTTTTAAAATTCTATGCATGAATAAAAATCATCTTTTTGTCGATGCATCACGAGTACAACTTGTTGACGCATACTATGATGAGTCAGCAAAGCTTTTTCAGCAAGAATCGCTCCGATTGATTTCTCTCTCTCCCAAGCCATTCAATCGATCAAAAAGGTACGATCTACAGCCTGGTATTTATTGGTTGCAGACATAACGTTTTCCCATAACTTTTGCAACCGTCACATCTCGTTAATTTTCAAGGTTATAAAACCCTTCTCTGTCGATTTCTTCTTCCATTCACATTCGACATTATTACTGCAATTCTTCTTCTGTGTTATTTCCATTGTTACTTCTCATGAGTTTATTTCTTTTTTTGTGAGTTTCTTCTAACCCTTTTTCCTAAGTTACCATGTCTTAAACAAGAGGTACGAAAATAACTAAAAACCCTCAAACTTCTGCCACCATGGTTCAAACCAAAACCTAACCTTCACCAAGAGAGTCGATCTTATTTTCTGTCGAAAGCTGCCAAAGACCGATATCAGAACGTGATGCTGAAAAGAAACTGCAATCCAGAGCAAGGATTGTAGTTGTCCCCACAACAACCATTAGGGAAGCAAGTTGCCAAGACCATCAAACGTTTGGGATGTGAGTTCTTCTGTGAACACCCTACTGGTTACTCCCCTACAATGGTAAGGGAATTTTACGCCAATCTTGTTGATGCTGAATAAGAATTTATCTTTGTGAGGAAAGGTTTAACTTCATGGGGTGTCGCGAATATCAACGTTCTACTTCGGATTCTTGAGAAGGTAGATGACCACACTCCATTTGTACATAGCTTGGACGATGAAGAAACTGACTAGGTCATGAAGGACCTCTGCATTAAGGGTGCAGTTTGGATAGGTAACGGTCCACATAACTACACCATACACCATCGATTTCTAACGACCTTCAGCAAGGTCTGGTTTAATTTAGTGAATAGTCACATCGTACCTTTTACACATACCACTACGACGACATTGAATCGCATGTGCATTTTGTATTCAATTTTAAAGGGCCGTCACATTGACATTGGCGAAATCCTCCATGATCAAATAGCTGAAGCTACTACAAAACAAAATGGTATACTCCCCTTCCCTTCTTTAATAATGCTGCTCTGCAAACAGAAGGGTATTGTGTCTTGGGATGGCAAGGAAGTGTTGGAAAACAAAAGTCCCATCAATGATATATCAGTTGAAAGAATTACTCGAGGCCAAGAAACGTCGATTGTGAAAGAAGCACCACAAAAGAAGGAAACGGGTAAAGGGAAGAAGAAGGAACAGCAGGCAGATTGCCCATAAATTCCCAATTGAAAAAGAGGTTGGCTGTTATGGGAGTGCATATTGATCGTATTGACACACGCACTATCCGCAATGTCGGCGTATTAGAAGATATGTACTATAGACAACATATTTTTTATGCATATAGAAAAGCCTAAAATGAGGCAATTATCGTCGCATTACACGGCATGAGTCCCAGTCTGCTGCCAGACTTCCTAACTTTCCCCTTTATTTTTTGCCTAATGCAAGTCTCATCCTCCGACTAGCCTACTCCTGATGGTAGGCCTGGTCATTTTCCAACAAGAATTCATCTCTGATGATGAAGAGCAAGAGGGGCACTCTAATGCTGAAAGGGATTGCTACTGCACTTTCGCTAGTCTATTTGAAGACAAGTTCTCGAACAGACTTGACGAAAACATGACAGAGCGGGCAACTATGGTGGAGGAGCTAACTACCCTGATTGTATCCATGGGTGTAGACGTAGTGGAAGGCGCTGACATTGGCATAACTGAGTAAGAAAAGCCTACGGATGAAGTAGAGGAAGAAGACGACCAAGTGAAGGAGAAGGGAAAAGAAGAAGAACTTGAAATGAAGGACCATGTAAAGGAGCAGGAAGGAATGAAAGAAGATGCCTCGACAATTATCGCTGAGGATATTATCGACACACTCGTGAGTGTGGGGGTATCTAGCAGTGACAAGGCTCCACCTGATTCGAGCCGGACTGAGGTTGTTACAAGCAACATTGAGGAGATTCACCCTCTTGCCATTATTCCATATGTGGCACCATTAGCTGAAATTCATCCATCTGAGGTAACTATCGATGAGGCCATCACCCAACCAATTGAGGAGGAGCATTCCATCGATCCGGTTAGTTCGAAGGATAAGAAACGGAAGTGTAAGGACAAAAATAAGAAATATAAAGACGATGGCGAACGCCCAAGGAAGAAGAAAAAGTAAACCAAAGCAGCCTCTACATCGGCTGCTGAGGAATGAGTTAGTACACTTCTCTATAGATTGTTTGCATGCATTTTTATTGTCATTGCTTTTTTATTTTTTCATTGCATTTCTTTAGTTAATTTAGTTGCATTATCATTGCATTTCCATTATTTTTATATAGTATTGTCAGTGCATTAGAGACAATGCAGATATTAAGTTTGGGGGGGGAAGGATATTTGTGAAATGGAAATGCAATTACACTCACATTTTTTTAATTTTACATGTTTCTTTAGTTAATGAAAATATGCAGAATTTCAACAAAAATGCGACCATAATTTTTTATTTTTATGTGTCAATCTTGAATTGCTTGGGATGATGATGTGTAAATTTGATGAATGTGAATGAATAGTGAGTCTTCTATTTTTTGCATGAATGATTGAAATTGCTTTAGTAATGAATAAATAGTGTTAATATTTGAATCTTGAACTAATTAACCAGTTGCAGCGAAATTATTTTAATAAAGGACACTCCAATGTGAGTGCAATGTGACTTTTCAAGGGAGAACACTCCACTGCAAATTTTAGAAAAATCATCTAGCTAAAGGCTGTCACTGCAAGAGTGTGTGTCAGCGTAATTACATACCTCGTGGGGGTTTGTTACACCCCATCGTTACTACCCAGGAATAAAGGTAGAGTAATGCAATGACATCTCTCAGTCACTTGAAAAAGAAAAATGAGAAAAAGAAAGAAAAAGAAAAAAGAAATGAAAAGAAGAAAAAATATTTGCTATAAAGATGTATTGGTTCAAGGAAGATTAAGATTCAATGCATAATACTAACATTAATGAAGTTGCAATTTTAATGATTCATGCCTATAAATTGTCGGCGCATTATTCTATCATATGAATACAATTTGTGTATTAGGATTTCAGGAAATTCAAGTTTCGGGAATAATGATTGCGGTGACATGTTTGCTTGTGACTTTGCTCATTTTTGTTTACTTGAGGACAAGTAAAAACTCAAGTTTAGGGGTGTGATAGCATTTCAAATGACATATATTTTCTCCCTAAATTGGTGTTTTAATTGTCTCCTTTGTACCTTATTTTGCATGCATCATAAGCATTCCATACTTAGTTTTTATATTTTATAACTCATTTTAGTTTGGTATAAATTCTTGTTATTTTTATATCTTTTGTGTACTAATGTCGCTACAAGTAGCCTATATATTATGCCTTAGAATTGTCAGCACAGGAACTCATCTCAGAAGATCAATGCTGGAAGAAGAATACAGCCATAAGATCAGCTTGAAATTGTGACCAGAGATGTCGCCGAAAAAAAACCTGAGCTTTGGATAAGTAAACTCAAGCTGAAAATACAACTGGAAGCACCAGCGCAAGAAAATCACACGTTGTCGCCGTAATTGATGATTTCAGATCGCGCCCAGCAATGTAGCAACAACCTACAGATCCCTGAAGAACACATTAAATCTGCATGAGTGCAGAGCTTTACTGTAACTAACTTTGACAGCTATAAATTGGATCTGGATTTGAGAATGGAAGATGAAACCTGCAACTTTTGAAGGCTATAAATAGAGGAAAGAAGATGGAAGAAATCATCAAGAGTTGTAGGAATCAATTACTTTGCGTTTTTTGAGATTATAGGCTGAAGAACAGTGAGCTGACTGAGCTGACGTGCAACAACTCCTGACGAGGAGTGCTTGATGACGTGCAAGTGGAGAAGTTAGGGGATAATCAGAGTAGCCTAGAGATAATATGCTCCGATGTATTTATTAACTCCTCTCTTCTTATGATGATGAACTATTATTGACATTTGAATGAATATGAGAGTATCTTTCATTATTAGATTTACTTTGATTCTTATTTAATTCTTTTCATCTGTTTATTCTTGGATCTAATTGCATCAAACACGAGAGTGCATTTGCAGTCTACCGACATTGAGAGATGAGGTGACAGGTTATGTTAACAAGCAAGACAACAAGAGTTGCTTGGGATTAGAAGAGATTTTGATCACTTGTTCTTGAGTGCACAATGTTGCTCACCAAGAGGTGGGGTAATTAAGGGTGCTTGAGTCTTGACTAAATGGAGAATTGAAATTGGTAAGATTTCATTGGAACTCAATTGCTGCGACAGTTCATCTATTCAAACCTTTGTCGACACATCCTATGTTGCGACTTAGTGAAATCAGTGATCCACTCCAGACCTTCGCACTTGATCACACTTTTACTTTTCTACATTTAAATTCTCAAAACTTCCACAACTATTTGATTTACTTTCAGTTGCACTGATATTTAACTTTTATAATTACATTAACAATTTTAACTATCTTAGTGTGCAGATTAGATTTAATTGCGCTGACATCTTTACTCGTATTTCATCTAATTCTAGTATTAGTTGCTTTGACATCTGAACATCAAGAACCAATTCCCTGTGGGATCGATATCCGATAGAATTAATCTATCAACTATACTTGCATCTACGTGTGTCCGCTTGCACAACTGTTGTGACGTTACAGGCCAATCAATAACCGAATTGGGCACCACTTACCTTCTGAAATAGCTGAGTACTGCAAATGTCCAAGTCATTCCATGCACAGAACAAACAAGTAGGGAGACAAAAGACAACCTTGTCGAATACACAAGTCCGGCCTAAATTTAGGCCTAAATTAGAGATAGAGGATATAATGACATTTCTAAGGTATTTAGGGATACCTGCAACATGGAAAGAAGCACTAATGAAGTTCCATCTTACTCTATCATAGTCTTTCTCTAGGTTAATTTTAATCGTCATCCACTTTCGGGTTTTCTGACTTCACGTGGAGTAAATGACCTCTTGAGTTATGATGACGTTTTAGGAAATATATATTTAAATTAGTTAGCGATTACCTTCATCACTAGCTTGTATAGGACGAAACATAAACTTATTGGGCATAATTCAGCGTAACCTTTCGGATTTTGAACCATAGGGTTAAGTACAATCAAGGTATTATTTAGTTCAGAGTCAATGGTGTTTCCCTCAAACACCTTCCTAACCCAATCACATACTGCTCTTGTAGAGATTCAAAAGCTAATGGTGTTGAACAGTGTGGTTTTGAAACCCTATTTTTGTAAACCGAACTCATAAAAATTTTTGTTAAATATTTACAGAGTTATATTAGAAGTGAATTGAATTTCAGTTAAGTAATTTTATCAAATTAAGGATTAATTTAGGGACATGGACTAAATTGCATGAATAATAAAAGTGTGAATTGCTAACAATTATAATTAGAAATTAGTGTAAGGGGCTTAAATGGGAAATATACCCTGCTTATATGATTTTATGGCAGATTAATTTAGTAATATGTATATATGTTTATATTATATTAAACATTAGTGAATATAACAAATGAATAATAATAATAATTGGTGAGTGGAAGGTAGTGATGGATTTGGTGGGATTGTGGCATGCATGCTTGTTGATTGGGCCGACCATAAGTGAGGGAAAGAGGGAAATTCAGCTCAGTTCCTTCTTCAGTTTTTTCTTTGGTTTTGACGATGGTGAAGCGAGAGCTACGGGTTTGCATGTAGAGGAAATCAAAATTTTCTTGTTTAGAAGATAACTTCTCAAGCTTTGCTAATAACGTGGGAGACAAACAAAGGAATAAAGGGAATGAGAAAGTGGTGTAGCCAGTTTCGACTAAAAAGAAATTTCTGGTAACGTCCTTGAGCCTTAACAATTTCGGTTGTATACTTAATTTAGTTATAACATTATTTGATTTGCATGAAGGTAAACCGATTATTAACTTCTTTAAGTATACATGTTTTATTTATGTATTTCAGTTATTGTTTTTAATTGGCACAATTCGAATGCATGTCCAAAGATGGACAAATTCATGTCATTGGGTTGGGACAAGTTCAATTTTTTAATTGAGTTTAATTGCTGTCCAAAGTTGGTAAATTACATGGTATTCGGTTGAATTTAATACTTGTTTTAATGAAAGTTAGTTGTTGTCCAAAACAGGTAAGTTTCAAAGGAGGTATGCACTAAAATATCATGCTTATTTAATGGTTAGTTTTGGAGGTATTACACGGCCTTTAGGAGTAATTTAAACCAAGTTTTGGTAGTTAAAGAATAGTGAAATGGCTGCTGTTTGTACTGCCGATTGAAAGGGAAAAATTGTGGTTTAATTGCATTATGTTACTGCTGCATGTTATTGTTTAAATTGAAGAGAAAACTTGCTTTTGTTTAATTCCTTGCCACTGCTATGATTGTTCGAATGAAAGGGAAATTTACTAATTTAATACCATATTTGAACTTCTGTAGTAAACCAATTTGGGAAGTTGCGGTAAGCTCCTCAAATTTATTTTAAGTTTGTTAAGTGACTAAATTGACATGAATGGTTCGACAACTTGGGTACGGTTAATATTTTGTTCATAATATGATTTGTTGTTTAAGTGAGGTGAGTTCTTTAAGGGAAATTTGTTTAAAATTGTCATGTTGAATTAATGGTTATACTTGTAAGTTTCCTTGAGCTTACACCCTTCTTTGTGTAGTTAATTGATGACTTAATCTAAACTAGTTGTTGACTTCATTCAAGTTGACTAGATTTTCTTTAGTTTTGAGGAATTAACTATTAAATGGATGTTGTTTTGCTGTCATTTGGAAGCGTATAACTTGTTCGGGAATTTGAGGAATTAATTGTACGATTGTTTGTTATTTTATTGTCGTTTGGAAACACCTAAGCTATCCAAAACTTTTTTTTATTTAAATGTCTTGACAATCTGTCATTAGAAATTTTCAAATTGGTGCTTCAATGTGGAAAGCAGTGTATGAAAATGAGGTTTGTCTTGATTTTTTTAGGTTGTATAAGTGATAGTTAATTGTGGCTCATATACTTGAATTAATGCTATTCATTTTTTATGCTCAATGTGCTGTTGTAAAGGGGTTGGTTGTTGTCTTAAAAATATGTTCATTTGTGTCCATTTTAAATACTTTAAATACTGTCCGAAAATTTATATTCAAGGTTACTTCAATGCTGACAATCGAAGTTAAAGAAATAGTTATAACTCATTTGATGGAAGGGAAAACGGTATCAATGTCATAAAGAAATGTGATGATAGAATTTTGTGAACTATTAATTTTAATGATTTATTGTTTAGATAATGTATTGCTTAATCAATGAGTATTGAGGTACATGAATGAAGTTTCTTTTATACTGACTAAAGCTAGTTAATGGATTGATTTAAGTTGCATGTATTAATAAATGAAGGTTGAATATTAATTAGGGTGTCCAAATGCTCTATTTGTGGGAGATAAATGTGTCTGAAGTTTTATCTTAACAATTCATTAGGGTCATTGATGTACCGTATGAATAGAACAAGAATTTCAGAGTTTAAACATCTCATAATCTTGTAAGGAAATTAATTAAAACTTTCGATAGAAATATTATATCTTTACCAAATTATAAGATGAATTATATATGAGTGTCATGTGTATGGAATATTGTAACTATTTATTTTGTGATGATCAAATTATATGCTTGTCTACTGTCTGAACTGTTGTCTTAACGATTGAAAGGTATATCTGTATATCGCTCAAATTTGGTTTATTTTTACGGGATTGAAATGTTTGATAGAATTGCTTGTGCTATTAGATTTGAATAGTATAACTTGGTGCCAATTAAAGCATGATTACGTGAATGTAAGCGAATATTTAATGATTAATTGAATTTTGGAGTTTATATGTCAGAAATTTGAAGATGAATATGTGACATCTAGTCAGTATGATTTTAAATGCAATATGAAAGGGTTATGTTCATTTAATATAATTTAACATATTATATGCTCACGAACCATTGATTTATATTTTATTTATATCCTTACATAATTTATGCCATGCTATAGTATTAGCTACAAAAATGATAATGAATTGATTACTCAGCGTTCAGTTTTGTTTCATGTGCAGGCTTGATATACTTTGAGATTTTCCTAGCATCGACCTCAGCATCCATCCACAATTCTAATCTCAATAATGTTTTGTTGATCCATTTGTAGTTAATTGGCATGTACATAGTAGGCCAGATTTTACGGTATTAAATAATATTACAAATAGACTTTGATCTTCATAGTCTAGTACTAATAAATATATTATTGATTCGTTGTATGTTATTAGTTGCATGTATAGATGGAACTCATATTTACTTTAGTTTGTTAAAGGAATGCATATATCGATTGATTTTAGTCGCATTAATTGTATGATTTAATTGTGAATAAATCGTAGTTTCTCCGAAAAAAATGTGACACACTGTATCTCGAGCCCAGCAATTGGGTCGAATTTAGGGTGTTACAGCTCCCCCAATTGTGTCCCACTACTTCTGAAAGAAAAGTGCATGGAAACCATCATTACCCGAAGCTTTAAGGGGGACCATATCAAAGAGAGCCTCCTTAATCTCAACATTTGAAATCGGTTCCCCCAGAAAATTAATGTCATCAAGATCGAGCTAAGGAAATTTACTAGAAGGAAGTGTAACTGAAGGCCCAAGATCCTCTTCATACAATCTTTGAAAGAAGATGTTAGCTTCCTCTTCAATGACCTCTAGGTCATAAATCTAACTACTGTTAGAGTTGCAAATGGTCGAAATACGATTATTTCTCCTTCTTTGCAAGGTACGGGAATGGAAGTATTTAGTATTCCTGTCTCTCAACTTCATCCAGTCACACCTTGCTCTTTGTTTCCAAAAGAATTCTTCGTGGTGCAGCATGCTTTCCAACTATTGTCTAAACCTCAAATTCTCATGAGCAAGCCGATTTGAGCAAGAAGAATTCATTCTCTTCTAAATATCAACAATTCTATTAAAAAGGGTTCTTTTACGAGTGGAGATGTGGTTGTAAACTCGTTTACTCCACTCCTTGAGGTTATGAGTGAGCTTCACCAAAGAATCAGACATATTACTTGTAAAACTCCAATTACCTTTCCAGAAATCATGGAAATCAGGATGCTCAACCCAATCAGCCAAAAACCGAGGCAAATTAAATTGCGGATTAAGCATCAGAAGAAGAGGTCAATGATCAAACTTAATCTTTGAAAGGTGAGTAACCGCACTGTTGGGAAAGTTACGCACCCAAGTTCATTATCTAAGGCTCGATCCAATCTCTCGAAAAGTGAGCCTCTATGCCAGGTGAAGGGGGGCTTGGAACCTTAAGTTGTGAAGTTCAATCGAGTCAACAAAATCACCAAAGAAAGGGCACCTCCGACCTTTAGACAGACGTCTAGATTTCTTGGAAGATGAGATGATAGCATTGAAGTTCCAATAACAGCCCACAAAATTTGGCCCATTGGGATCGAGGAGCCCAAATCCTTTCAAAGATCTTTACGCATCTACCGGTTAGGACTTCCATAGACAAAAGAGATGAGAATCGATTGAGGGTAAAACGTTTGCCAAACTAGAGTCAAGATGAACTGTGAGTGACTACGAATCACCTCAAGATGGATAGAATATTTCCAACCAAGCCAAATACCCCAAGAAAATCTAATCGCCTCCACTCTATGAGAAAATTGGAATCCTAACTTTGCAATAATGTTATCTGCCTTAACTCCATTTAATCTTGGCTCGAGCAGACTAACAATATATGATTTGTGTTCCAAACCATATTCTCGAATGATTCTAGGGAATTTGACACTTGCATAACCCTAACAATTCCAAGATAATATTGGAATATTCATGAAAATCACAAAAATTAGGGAAAACATACCTTTCTGCTGAGAGACAATATCTCCATCCATATTTAGGTCCACATCATTGAATGTTATATTAGCATTTTTATTAGGAGTTTAGGGAGATAGGAGCTTCACCATCCCCTCCATGGAATCAGTTAACGGAACCTACGAACTCTCGGATGATTTAAAATAACTTCCCCGTCCCTATAGAGCAATTGAGATCTTGCAGTTTCGATGGCTACTACTGTCTCTAGGTCCACCTCTCCTCTCTTTAGAACTTGAACTCAACCCCAAACCTTGTGTTTCCATTGATCAAACTCCCAATTTATTCTACTGCTTTGCAAGCGAATTATTTTAAAATTTACCGCAGAGTGTTTTTCTGGATCTAGTGCACTCTCAGAAACTTGGATTATAATTCCTTCAGATTCTTCAAATGCAGGATTGTAATGTTCCTTTACGCCTTCTAGATTTCCATCATTAATATTATCTTGACCATCAGAATTTGAGGCATGTTGATCTGCTTCAGTGGCGTGAAATCCATTTCCATTTAGTGCAGTTTGCGCCGAATCCGTAGAAAGAAAAGAAGAACTAAATTAGTGTTGGGTAAATTGTTCACTAAGTCCCCATTGGGTTTAAGAAACCCACTACTCTCCATAGGCCTTTTACCCATGGTTTTATCAATTTTGACCGAATGGATTTGGCCCACTCCAGCCACACCCCTTCAGCCCATTTCTTTTCCATTATCGGACCTTACAATTGGGTCCGCAGACCACCAGTTCCACAGCTTGCAACCGATAAAGAGAGCCTCCTTCCAAAGATTTGTCGTCTGTCATTAACCCCTGAGATTTGTCCTCCAAAGATTCAGCATTCAAAGTCCCAAAATCTCCATTTTGATCTTCGCCCCTAATCAGTGCCGCATATCTGGCTAATGGGAAGTTGCCCGATTTTGCCACATCCTTGACCGGAGGAGCCCTCTGAGTTCGTCACGGCCTCCATTCCACCAAATCCACGGTCCAAATTCAGGATTTTTTGCGCCTCCACCATCTCCTATAGCAGCTGTGTCGATCGTACCACCATGTCTGGTGGCCACCCCTTGCGCTGAGCTTTCCTGGGCTTGAGTACCCACCATTGACAAGCACAGTTCTTTAACGTGCCCGTACTTGCCATAAGTGAAGCATACATCAGAAGGGCCTCGTATTCAATACATTGAGTCACACCTAGAGGTGATAATGGTTGGTCTACTCGGCCCGCCCAAAAAATGGACTTAGACAAAAAATGAGGTCTATTTTAAAATTGGTCTGGCCTTGTTTTTTATTTTATTGACCCGAGCTTGCTTTGACCCGATCCAGATTTATAATAATAATTTTATTTTTATTTTTATTTTTATTTTTAATACTAATTTTTTTTTCTTATAATAATAATTGAATTGAAAGATAAAGCAAATAAAACAAAGAAAATAAATTCTAATAAAAAGTTAAAAGCATGCAATACATGAAAACAAATTTGACAAAGACAAAATAAATCTCCTAAATCTCGATTTGCTCCCTCAGCCTATTAATAGTACTCTTCACTGATTAATCCCACGTTTACGACTCTATCTCTCTCTTTCCACTTGATCATCCAAATCTCATCAATTGCTTGTCAAATCCATCAAAAAAAAAAAAGACTAACAGTTTCTCTCTCAACTTCTCTGTGCATAGATATTTAAATTTGACAAATGCAAAACAAATCCCCTAAATCTCATCAATTGCTTGTCAAATTCATCCAAAAAAAAAAAGATTAGCTCTCTTGTTAACAAAAGCCATAAAGCTTTTGTGTTTTAACTTAAAATCAAATTGATTCTCTTGTTTATTTGATATCTTGTGTTTTGATATTTGAATAATGAAGGTTTTCAATTTGTAAATCTTTTAATTTTCTGTTTGTTTATGTTATTTTGCTATCGTTTTTATTATTATTTGGCATTCATTACTAATATTATTTGGATATAGTAGAAATTTTGTTTTATCATTAATTTTGCTACTATTTTAGTTGTAACTATCTTAATATAAAGGGGGCTTATTGTATTTTCAATTTGTTTGTTGTTTTACGAATTGTTTTAATATCGTTTTTAATTTGTTTGTTATTTTAATATTTATTTTAATATTTTTAAGTATATTTGATATACCATATTTTAAAATTATTTATATAATAAAATAATCTTAAAAAAATTAATATGGGCCAAGCTCGAGTTTAACTATTATAATATGGGTCGGGCTTAGACTATTTTTAGGCTCATTTTTCGGGCCGGGCCTAGAAAATGATTTTAAAATTTTATTGAAACCCAGCATGAACCCGATCTAACTCGGCCCATGATCACCTCTAGTCACACCATCAACCACAACTTAAGGAACCAACGGTTTGTCAAGATTAATAAAAACCATAAGGAGAGCAAAACGACCTTTAGTATTGTTGTCTTTTTGGAATCTAGTTTGACCACTTTTCCCATTAAACCCCCGACTGCTTTGATAATTTGTCTTTTGTATAGGTAACCAGAGAGATTCAGCAGTTGGATCCATGCCATCACTAAACTAGGATAGGGTTGCGACAAGTAAAATCCTTTAGTCCATGGTTGGACAGTAAGATACTGCCCGTAAACTGTCCATGGACCTTGAGTCAATGCTTTGTTGTAGTCCTCCATAGCCTTAAATTTGATCAAAAAATAACCATTAGCAACATCCATAAGATGGATAGGTTTTATCGGTTTACAAAGATTTAGAATGCGATTACAGAGAGCGTTATAGCCAATGTTTCGCCCTAGGAGTTTAAGGACGACTGTTAGTTCCATTTCTTTAAATAGAATTTCTCTGATGCGATCCAAAAAAGGGATAGTTGGGATTCCTTCAATCATAGATGTGTTTACATTGCCGACTAATAGTTCAATTTTGTTTCCAATTCTTGTAGAGGGGCCAAAACTATCCAGATTCGCAGTTGTGCCAACTCCCCCAAGAGTTTGTCTTTCCATGACAACTTTGGAGGTGGATCAGAATCTACGGCCATAGAAGTATCTTCCTCATCAAGGTTATCCTTGAATCGCACTTTTTTAGTGTTTCGATCTTCATGGGGATCGCTGTCATCACTGTTGCCGGATTTTGCATAGTTGAGAGCCTTTTTTTATCAAATTTAACGAGGCTTAATTATCATAGTTTTCTTACTTAATTTAACACATATATTCATTAATTAAAATTATAATGATTTAATGTCTATCATCATTATCCACTATCTCATATTTAAAACTGATTAAATAAACTTTTTGGTCATTTGGATAATTGTTAACTAGATCCTTAAGCATTTTTTAAATTAAAACTCAATAGCAATTGGACTTTTACAATTTAGTTCTTGAGCTTTTATTAACGATTTTGTTGGGTAAATCACTTAACCAATCTTTAATATATTTTCTACTAACTTCACAAATACTTCTATTTTAATCTTACAGACTTTTTACGAAAATGAGATTCCAAAATCGCATTTTTCGACACCGCCTAAAATTGGATCGTTACACTAACCCGAAATAATATGATTTTTTTTTCTCTTTTCTTTTCCTTATAATAAGAAAAAAAAGGTTTCAATGTGCCAAATGTCCTTGTACTCTTTTTAAATTTAAAATGTAATATTTATACTTTAATTTTGAGACCTTAAACCCCTATACTTTTTTTATTTGAAAATCTTGGCCCTTTCGTTAGTTTTGCTATTAGAATGGTTGATTTGGATATTATAAAAAGGTAAAACAACTTTTTTAGCCCTCATAATTTGTAGTTTTGTGTCAATTTGGTTCTTTCTCTTTAAAAGTACATACACAATTACAAAAAATGTTTTAAAAGTTAATTTTTTTTTAAAATTTTCAATAAAAAAATATAAAAATTGTGAAAATTTACTACTCTTTAAAACTTTTTAGAAAATAAAATTATCCAAAACTTAAAAAAAAGTGTTATTTACTTAAATTTGTCCATGGGACGAGCCAAGTTGGGTCGTGGCTTCAGTCCAACTTTTTTTTAAGCCTAGTCCCATTTTCGCCCAACCTAGCTTGTCAAAAAATTCCTTTCCATTGTTAAAAATAATAAAATAATAAAAATATATTATTATATTAATATTATTTATTATAATTAAATTAAATTTTAAAAATATTTTTTATTATTTAAATTGAATTCGAGTCAAGCTAGCCCGAGACATAAAATACTTCATCTAAGCTCGATCCAAATAGGACAAATTTCGAGTTTGTATCATTAATTAAAAATTATTGTATACTAATATTTTATATACTTTATAATTAAATTTACATAAAAGTACTTTCGGGATATAATTAATCTGATTGAAATCTAAAAACAAACTTGTTCAAATTTGATTTAATATTAACTGAACAAATAGCTTAAAGTTTGGAGAGACCTTACAATTCATGGAGTAAAAATACCATCGCCTATAAACGTGCTATCGCATATAGTAAAAATAACACACACAAAATATAAGAAATTAAAACGGCGGTATCCGCACATATACGAGTCAAATTATAATATAGTATATTTGTACAATGGAACACATGAAATGTTCCGAGGATCGTACCAAAGGAAGGATGGAGTAAATCTAAAGAAATTCTTCTTACAATAATAAGTTTAAAATAGTAATAATTAAATCCTATATTACAACAAATCATAAAAGGGATTAATGAGAGAAATTAAATAACTAAAACAAATAAACAAGAAACTAAACAAACAACTTGAATCAATAAAACTAATTAGGAAGGTTAACTCATTTCATGGTTTGTAATTAATTTTAGATTAGGGTTTAGGGTGGATTAGCTATAAATTAACCAATTATTACCTCTCGCCTTAAACTAATTAATCGATTGTTTGATACTCGCTTATCTTACGAACTCACATTCTCAACTATGATTTACTCGGTTAAACTTATTTCTCGATCTTGTTCTAAAATACATCATCTATACCAGCTAATCCTCTCGAGAAACCCAAAATCCTCCATTAATCACGTATTCATCCACTCGTTAATATGCCCTAAGGGATTTAACTACTCATGTTATTCATAATCATAGTCTTAATTGAAATAAACATGAAAAGAACACTATTAAATCAAAAGAGAAAAGAGATTAGAATAATCTTAATTATGATGTCGAGTAGAGCACGAGGTAGCAAATCTCTCGATTGGAATAATAAACTATCGTCACTTGCAAAGAAGAAATAAACTGAAATACTCTAATAATATAAAAAAACTCTTGGATCGATATTGATTCCAAGAGGAAAAACAAAGAGTTCATAAAAAATCGAAACTACTAGGGTTTTTTAGTGCATTTAAGATGACTTAGTTATATCAAATCCTTAAGGTTTTATTTATAGGAATGTTGGTAGCCCAAACTAGGTCTTTAAAACGTTCTAGGTATTCGTATAAATTCTATTGTATGGACAAAAATAACCCCGGAAGACTTGGGCAGAACGTCGACATATGTCACACAATAGGCCTTCCATGGCACGACACGACAAGTGTTCCATGCCTTGTTTGGTTTGTCTCATGCTTTGACAACTCGGGAAGCTTGTGCATCGCTCGTCCTTTGCTCCCATGTCAATTAGGTCTATAGTTCATCATCCTCCACACTTGAATTAATATATTAGCACTACCTAAGGCCCGTGTCGGCCTAATAGGTGACAACACTCGTAAAATGTGTTTAAAAAAGACTTATTTTACTAATATTTACTCCTAGGTACTAACTACTAAAAACATAATAATAAATACTGAATTGGTTAGAAAACAAGATCCTTAAGTGCAAAAATAAACCAAAATAACTACTACATTTGACGGTAGGTCAAATATCCCCACACTTAAGTATTTGCTTGCCCTCAAGCAAACTAAACAAAACAAAATAAAAATCGAAAACAAACAAAATTGAAAACAAGAAATAAAAATGCAAAGAAAGAAAATGTACTTGAGCTAGATTGATACATGAAATTAGATAGAAATATATGAACAAGACAAATGTAAATAAACATATAACTCTAGAGTGATATACAATTGACTCACAATTTCTAAAGTTAGACAGGTTAGTTCAATAGATTACAAAGCAAACAAATAAAAGAATGCTAAGTATAGGATTCCATCAAAACAGATATATAAATATAAACATATGTTCAAATGAATATAAATGGTAAAAACATCAATCCTTGGCATAATTTCATCCACATAAAGTGCTACATCAGTCACATAAGAATTTTCGGCTTGTAACGTTATGCAGCTCAAATTGGTTTGGAATTTAAAAAACAAGCTCGACAAAATGACTAAACATGAAAGTAGTTTGGCACATTGTATTGTCCCCGATACTCCCCTGAGTATACATATGCTAATCATCTTATATCCACTTCTCACACCTTCCTTATCTCTCCATTTACTAAGGCATCGTATAATATTCTTGAGTTCATCATTTGAGCTTGATTTTTTTGAGCAAAGGTGAGCATACTTTTTTCCAACTCACTTTGCTTTTATTTTTTTTCATTGCAATTTTCTCGAATGACATTTTGCTTTATTTTTCTACAAGCTCAAGAAATCATATACTTACTATACCATACAATTCCTTAGTCCACTCATTTATTTTTCTTTCTGAAGCCACCGACAGGTATCTACCTAATTCTTCAATATCAATGTTTGAACATATAAATCCGTGCAAGCACCAATAAATAAAGGATCAAGTAGAATATATAATAGGCTTAAAGTTTCACTTATAGTTCATCAAGATAATGGATTAGGGCTCAAAATAGGTACTAGGGAAAATATTCACGAGATGACTTTTTGACTCGAAAAATCATCTACCAAACAATGCCTTAGGTCGTCCTTAGGTAATTAAATACATGGATTAAATTGATCAAGTCTATCAATTTCTACAACCTACAATTCAATTAAACATGCATGCTATTTATATCCCTATTTATCTTGTGGTATATACTTAACACCTTAAATCTATTGACAATGTAATAAATTGAACTAAGTAGTCTAGAATTAGAAAATTTAGAATCAATTATTATCAAACTAAATTTACAGTTTATTCACACAATCCTATTAACATTCTTCTAATCAATCACTTGTATTTCTACAAGCTCAAGCATATAGAAAACATGCAATAAAAAATTTGAACACTATTAAAAACTAAGAAAATAATAGAAAATTTTATAAATTTCCTAAGTCACTCCACACTTTATTTGACACATTGTCCATAATATGCAATAAAAACTTGTTAACTTTGGTTATTCATCATTATTTAGGAAAAACATGATAACTTTAGAAATCAAATATCTTTAGAAATCTCATTCGGAAACATTTTAAAATTTTAAAATTAAGTCTAATTTTATTAAAAACTCGTTACTCAGAATTGCAGTGAAAAAATGTAATATTGACATATTTTATAAAAATCGCAATGCAAAATTTTGCTAAAGCCATATTTTGTTAAAAATCAATATTTCATGTAAATTTGATAAAACATCAACAAGCAGTTTGTAACCTCAAAAAGCAAGTCATATTTTGTCTAAATCTCATTTTCATTATCGAAGCAGAAAAGAGTGATTTTTTCAAGTTTTAGTAAAACCAAGTTTCATGCATAATCTTAATCAATTACTCATTTATGTAGTTTTTAAAACTTAATGCCATGCAAATCAGAATGAAAAATCCCCAAAGTAAAGTCTTTTGCCACAGTCCATACTCAAACTTATTACAGTCCCAAAATAACAAAATATCACAATAACTTTAATTAAAAAAATTCCAAGAAACTCTTTCAAATGTCGTCATCGAATCCTAACCTCAGAGTTATTTGTAAAATAAAAAAACTAAAGGGGTAAGCTATAAAGCTCAATGTGAAACTTAACTCAAGTAATAAGAAGGAAATCAGTAAACAAATCAAAATATTATAGCGAATTCGTATAGTTTAATTCCCCAGAATCTTATAACAAATTAAATAACAATAAGCACATAATCATCATTCAAAGTAAACAATTCACTTTATGCACATGATCATGACAATGCGATTTTTATAAAACAATTATGCAGATTTATTTAAAACATCCTACCCATCACCGCTACAGATCAAAATCGAGTTCCACAGAACTCGTCTATCTAAACACTCCAATTTGTAAGCAGCGTCACAGTGTAATAATATTGGATTTGTTTAATTCCACAGAATCTTATAATTAAAAATATTATAGCGAATTTATATACTTTAATATTGGACAGCTTTAACTGCCACTTAATAATATTGTGAACAAGCAACCATTTTTTTAGATAAACTATCACTTCTTCAACCTTTCACATATCCCACCCCATGCATGCGATATGACCACAAAATCATTTTTTCACTTTAAAATAAAATATTCACTTTGACGTGTGAGACATACTCAATTTATCACTTATCACTTATCACTTATCATTTTGTTTCAATCAATAATAATCAAGATCATATGACATACAAATCACAAAATCAACTGTTTAAATTCACTTACTTGGATATTCCGTTTCAATGGGTATTTATTCTCCAATTTTTGAATAGTTAAAGTATTTGCATAAAACAATAATCAAGTAATAATAATTTATTTTAGCATTTTTAATGATACATATTTTTGTATATATATCTTGAAATATGTTAGACCCACACCTGATCTAAGCAGCTCCAATGCGAAAAACTCTTTCTAATGCCCACTTCCAGATTTAATTAGATTTATCTTGGATTTAAACACAAAACAAATAATCCATCATTAAATCGTCACTTAAGTTATCCTTTTAAATAAAAACGGTTTAATCTTGATTTCCAATATCACACTTACACTTTTACGACTAGAATTAGAGATGAGATTCACTTTGCAAAAGTCAAAGGTGTTCCAAGTTAAGAATCGACCCTTCACACAAGATCAATATATGAGATGTTAATATCGAAGAAAAATTATGTCTAACACTAATACTACATTCGGATATTAATAAAAGATGAGGAAGAAGTGATGATTTAGTACCCAATATTATCCCATACTTACGTTTTTCCTTAACTGAATCTTTGCTGAATCAATTGATCAAGAGGAGAGAAAGGATAAATCGAAAAAATAATTTATAGAAATGGATCTTTTTAGGATAAAAGCAATAAAATTCCTGCAAGGATTGAGTTAAAATAAAAATATAGAGATTAAGGTGGAAGTGGAGAGTTTTTAAGAAGAGAAAAGAAAAAACTGGAAAAAATGGTGGTCATGACAATGGTCTGCGGTGGTCTGGTGATGGTGAGGTGGTGGTGCGGTAGCGGTGTGGTTAATTAATGGTGGTGGAAGGTGGAATAGAAATGGAGAAAGACAGGTGTAATGGTAGCTCAAAGAAGAAAATGGAAGATAAATGATGAGCAAGGGATGAACAATGGAGGAATCAGTCAAGAAAGGAGGAGGAGACACCAACATGAGAGAAAAAAGTGAATGGTGGCTAACTTAGGTGGGATGGACAGTTCAAGCTTGGTAAATGGGAGAAAATGGAAGCTTTGGGGGACAATGGCATGAAAAATGGATCAAGGGGGAACATGTGGAGTGAAAAAGGGGTTTGTGGGAGAAAGTTGACTAGCTAAAGATGAAAAGAATATTTTTTTGCATGGTAACTAAGAGTGGACGGTTATGGAAGCTTTGACCAAAGTTTTATGAGCTAGAAATTAAATAAAAACCATGAGAATGCAGGAAATTGAACATTGAATCTTTGGGAAATTAACTAAGCACTTAACCACTTGACCACATTACTTCTTGTTATAATTCCTACAACATTTATTTTAAAAACATGGTCTGACCTTTGCTAAGGTTTGAGGCAAAATTACATTACGTGAAAAATAATGTGAGGGAAAGGATTCAAACACACATGATCAAGGAAAGCTCCACCACTACTCAACCACTATACTTGATTCTTATTGATTATCAAGTGAGTAAAAGATCATCTAAAAAATTTTGGGCGTGACCACAATCAGTTAATTAACCTAATTTCTACCAACTCAAATTTTGGGATGTGTCAAAATCGAAATGTATACAGGATTGGTTGGGGTTGTACAAAACTTTTCCTATCAATAGTATTGGATAAACTCTCGTGTTTCGCTCTTCCATGTGCCTATGAATTTGAAGCCTTATTCTTATATGCGAACCCTAAACTATGGTTTATGCAAGTCAAATCATTATATATGAACACCTTTGCATGCTTTTACTTACAAACCCCTTTGAGTTAGTACATGTGAACTTGAATTATATTATAACGAATCTATATATAGCTATTATAGGAATAGACAGGCTAGTAGTAGTCGAACCCAATTTATGTCTACTATGCGAACTCACAAGTTAGCAATAGGCGAACCCTATACATGTTTAGTATGCAAACTTACATGATAACAGTATGCGAACCTTATAAATATGTTACATGTGAAACCTATAAATATGTTACATGTGAACCCTTATATGTATCACATGTGAACCCTATATATATGTTATATTCGAACTATATATATTATATGTGAACCCCTATACATGTGACATTGTTTTATTGTTTTTCTTTTACACACACAAAATACATTGGTGTATATTTGAGATTGATTAATGCATGAACACATTCCATTCAATGCTAAAACATGAGATATTGAATATTGCATCAATTGATGATAAAAAGCATAAATATGCTACTTTATGTGCATAATTACACGAAATTGAGTGTGGAGGACAGAGGAGTTCCGTTAGAGACAGTGGCAATTTAGATCCACACCGAAAGTCAGTACTAAAAGAAGTAGGAGGTAGTGTTATCCAAACCAGATAAGCTGGGATGGTAGTTTAATAACACCATCTAAACTAGACAAAATCAAGATGATAGTTTAAAAAGTCAACAAAACCAGGCAAGCAGAATGGTAAGTTATTGTAGTAAAAGTCATCATCACAGATGATAAGCGGAACAACCATTGTTACCAAAAATCAAATCTGGGATGGTTAGTTCTCAATCTGGGATTTCGAGCAATGCTCGAGGGAGGTTAGGATGGATGGGTTGGTGGAACGATGAAAATGTGCAAGTGTACACAATCGTATTCAAGTAATAAAGTGACAAGTAAATGTTAAGTATTGTACCCATAGGGACTGTGCTATGAAAAGTATTTATGAAATAATCAATCAACAAATTGGTTAAACACAAGATAGTATTTGAGAGGGATTTTAGTCTAAGTGTTCTAAACTAAATTAAACTAAGTTAAACTAAGACTAAGTTATATTCCTATGCACAATTTCTAAGGGTTTAATCAATATGATATAAATTTGTCAGGTTAATTGCTTTAACTACTCAATTACATCTAACTCATGTTCATGCTTGTTACAAAATAATATTTACGGCAACTCAGTACTCTGCTAACTTATGAACAACATCACTTACTAAAATTCATTCATCTCTTGAACATATCTCTATGCCAATTCAATCGACTAAATCAATTCTAATAAGTAAATGTGTTATTCCACCTACATACTATATCAAAGCTAAAGAATCTCTTAAACATATCTCTATGCCAATTCAACCGACTAATTAACAATCATAAGCATGTAAAGGATCAAGTGAAGTAACAATCATATTTCTATATTGAAACAATTTAATTACAAAAATCCTGCAAGTTATGCAAGGCTATGTATTGTTTAATACCATCAAAATTCTAAGCTTCAGATCCCTTAGAAGATTAGGCATTCAAAAATTAAATAGTGTGTCCATTAATCAAAATTTCAATGCGCTTAAATGATTAATTCAATAGTTATATGGTAAGGGTAATGCAATAATAAATTAGGCATGATAATATTTAATTAAACAGAATATTCAAGGCTTATAACAACATAAACACGAATTAAGAATAACTAAGCAATTGGACACAATCAACCTAACACTTAAAAAATTTAAGCCATGTCAATTAAATAATTAATAGTATTCATAATAGAGTTCATTATATAACAAACAAGAATCTAAAAATGTAAGAAAAAAATAAGATTAAATCCAACAATTTCTCAAGAACTGCTTCCGCGTTCTTCGTCGTTCTTGCTCAATTCTTCCCAGATCGATGTCTTTGATGAACACTCAAAAAAGGCTATGGAAAGCTGAAAAACCACTCTTTTCCAATAGGGGAAATCGGAAAGGGAATGAGGAAAAATAAGGATGAAAGGCTAGAGAGAGAAGAGAGAATGATGCGTGAATTGGTGTGTTGAAGTGATGGAATGAGGGAATGAAGGGTGTATTTATAGGTGGAATTGAGGAGAGGTTGTGTGGCTATATTTAGCAAATAAATATCAGCCACACACTCCCCCATGTCCAGCCACCACATGTAGACTTTGACTTGTTCAAAGTTTGCTAAAAACAAGCTAGGGGTGAGAATATAAAACCATGAAAAGTGGAGGGGTTGGAATGAAATTTTGGGAAACTTCAAGGGCTGTTTTGCAAGGTTGAAATGGTTAACATAATCAGCTGACTATGGACAGCACTTGGATGGCACATGGGTAGCTAAATTGGAGGTGGTTCGACTCTCGGTTGCATGCACATCGAGCCACTTCAGCTTAACTTTTATAATTAATTTTTAATCCAATTTAATTTGAATTAAAAATATAATTATAAACCATAATATAGTTTCATACTGGACCGACCCTTGACTTGAAAAATGTAATTATAATCTAATTTAATTTGAATTCATAGCTTCTCACTAACTCGGTGTAAAAATTCCCTCAATGGTGTAAGTTGTTAGCAGTGTCTATCAGGCCGATTTTCATCAATTGTGCAAATCTGTCGAAAAATCATCAAATTCATGCTCAATATTTATAAAATAATTAAAAATCAATATTTTGGTAATTTTAACACAAATTAATTATTTTATAAATAAATTATATTTTTTGACATAATTACTCAGAATTTACTTGAAATTAAATCAAAAAAAAATATGAAAAAATCTATATATTTTCATCGTTCCAGTGAGAAATAAAAATTATATTAGCATTACATCTTACTATAAACTGTATTTATAATAATTTATTATATGTTCCATATGCCATGCCTAATTTGTTATTATGATATCAATTTTATGTTTTATGTTTGTTCAGTTATATATAATGATTTAGAATTTAGACATACACCGATCCGTTGTAAGCTCACTCCCCTTTTCTTTACCTCTCAAGTAGCGTCGAAAATTAGGACTCAGGAGGCATCGAAGGACCCTTGGATTAGCAAGCTATTAGTTATTCATTATTTCTATATTTAAGTTTTATATAAAGTATTCCTTATTCATTTTTTTTGGGACTGTAATTATTATTTATTTTCGCTTTTATATCGTGGGATTAATATTGTTTAGTTTATTTGTCCAAAAGCATGACGTTATATTATTTGCTTGCTATCTTTAGTTAGAATACCATTAAAATAATTGTTTTCTGCTTTTCAAAATAAAAGAGTTTGATAAAATCTTTTCTCGAAAACCTTAGCCATTTTCAAATTGCCACAACAAATAATGATGAAATTAAATTGTTGAGCAAAGCTAGTTTAATAATAATGAATGTTTTCCTTAAAAAAAGAACGATTTCCATACAAATCTAACAAATTGGCTTACAAGATCACTTAGGTGATCGAATGTAACGCCTTCAATTAAGTCGAAACTCCTAGGTAGGATCGGGGGTGTTACAACAAAATTATGGGTTTTCAAGTTCGAAAGAGTTGTGTTGCACCATGGGATTGTTAGGTGATGCAATGGCTTTGATTTGGCCTCTTCGGGACTTGTAAAAAGGCCTTTGAACCTAACTACCACCTAACTCCTCAGTTTCTCTCGGAAACCTATTTCCTTCTAATTCTAACATCAAACAAATCTAACTCCAAATGCTAACAAATTCAAAACAAAATGATATACAATATTTAAAAATTAATTAAGTTCGATTGATTAAAATTTATGTCGCACTACCAGACTTGTTCAACAATTCCTTAAACTTCACCATCAACCTCATTCGTCGCTCTCAACCATCGTTGGTCTTCCAATAGATTATGTTCCTTCTGGGATCTCTACATTTGTCTCTTTCTTTCGAAATCCATTTACCTACAACAACACTATTGAAAGGGTACCCTCGATCAAGGTTGTTAGGGATTCAATTGAATAAAACATTATGCTCCTCCCTTAATAATCCATCATTTTGGGAATCACAAGCACACTTGAACACCTCTACTTCATCATCGATTTTTATAATTAGCTCGTTTCATTCGAGATCGATGGTCGATTTAAAAGTGGCTAGAAATGGCATACCCAACAAAATGGAGATTTCTTGATCTTTCTCAAATTCGAGGACTAAAAAGTCGATGGGGATTATGAAAACCCATACCTTGACCAATACTTCCTCAAGTACACCTTTTAGGTGTACCTAAGATCTATCAGCTAATTACAACGTTATCGAGGTGTATTTGAGATCTCCGAGCCCGAGTTTTCAATAGATCGATAGGGGCATTGAGTTTATACTAGCCCCTAAATCGTAAAGGGCCTTGTTAAAATGTCGATCCCCTATCTCTATTGGAATCATAAATCTAGTCGAGTCTTTTAATTTTTGGGGTATCCTCTTAACTATTAATGCGCTACACGAGGCATCAATGTTAATTGGCTCACCCTTTTTCGTTTTCTTTTGCCGTGCCATTATTTCATTTAGCTATTTGGCATATTTTGGAATTTTATCGATAAGATCAAAGAGTGACAGATTAACATTGTGGGATTTAAATAAATTAAGAAAAATAATAAATTCTACCTTGTCCCTCTTTTATTTTCCCTCTAATCATGTCAAGAATGGTACTTTAGTTATACTTAGATTTGAGATGATCGAATTAGACACCAGTTCAGCTATCTCCTCGATGGACTCATGGTGCTTGTCTTCTTCCTTCATGGGTTTGTTGACCTCTTCGAAAATCTCCCCCTCTTCATAGATGGGCTTACTTGGCGGCTTCAATTCTTTGCTCGATTGCAAAGTGATCGCCTTTACATTCTCCTTCCCATCTCTCCGAGGGTTATTCTCCTTGTTACTAGGGAGACTATGGCCATTTTACTTTTGAAACATTGTCATTAATTGGTTCATTTGGTCGAAGAGGCTATCCATTTAGGATCCGAGTCATCCACATGTATCTTGTACTTGTCGAATGTTCATCATCATCATTTGCATCTCCCCCTCTATTCAGTTGAATCTTTGACTACTTGCAGCATGGTTGTTGCCAACGGTTCGTTGTTGCCAACGGTTCGTTGTTGCAATGGTTGAGGTTGATAAGTAGGGTTTTATTTGGTTCGTGCTTGATTTGTACCTCCTTGATTACATACCTATTTGAGGTTCGGATGATCTCTCTAACTAGGGTTATAAGTATTTGAATAGGGATCTCGACCCTTACTAACTATGTAACTTGCCTCCTCTGGTTGGTTTTCAGAATGTGATTTCACTTCCGTCGGCTTGACAGGCGTCTCCAAATAGTTAAGCTTCTCTAAAATTTGTTGGTACCGGTCATCTTCGTTCATCGCTTTCACTGTTGGAGGCTTTAATTTGTACATAAATCTCTCGTTAGGCCACATTTATGAATTCATAGCCATGTAGTCTATGATTTTGTAGGCTCATTCGTACGTATGAAACATGAGAGGTCTTTCGGTTGCTACGTCTAGGTTGGATTTGATTTGTCGTCAACACCATTATAAAAGATTTGGATCTAGAGCCATGCATTCAGTCCATGGTGTAGGCACTTCCTTAGCATTTTCTAAAAGCGTTCTCATGCCTCATACAAGGATTCACCTTCATATTGTTCAAAGTTGATGATTTCTCGCTTAAGCAAAATGGTTCAGCTAATAGAGAAAACTTTCTGCTAGATCATTCCTTGTCGTAATGGAACCCAGTTCTAATAAGTTTAGCCAATTAGTCGCATTTTCACAAAAAGAGAATGGGAATAACTGGAGACACATAGCATCATTGGATAGTTCATTGTGCTTGAAGGTGTTGTAGAGTTGTAAGAATCGCTCCAAGTGTTGATTCATATATTCCACCATGTTTCCTTTAAATTGTAGCGTGTTTTAGTTCATCTGAATTGTGGTCACTTTTATCTCAAAATTATTGGCATTGATTGTCAGCCTCTCAATGCTACCTCGCATCGCATCGAGTGTAGGTAGGGCTTACTCACTCAATGTCCATTGATCCATTGGGACTTCTTCCTGGATATTTCCTTGTCGCTCTCATGGATCTTTAAATAACATATTTTCTCAGGGTAGGTTAATTATCGCGGGTGGATCGTTGTTCATTGGTTGACGATTGTGCCTGAGGAGTTAATCTGGATCTGGATGTGATTCGATTGGCATGCTAGAGCTTCAGGTTATAAACAATCTAAAAATTAAAAAGAAATTAAACGAATAAGAATTAGAATAAAAATAAATAAACAAAAATAAAAAAAATCGTATCTATAGGCTTTAACGTTCCTATTTAACTTCTTAATTGTAAAAATATTTTCAAGATTTAATGTCAAAACCTCTCTGACAACGACGCAAACAACTTGATCGCCTATAAACATGTTATCGTTTATAGTAAAAATAACACACCAAAAATATAAGAAATTAAATCGACGATGTCTACATGTGTACGAGTCAAATTGTAATATAGTGTATGTATACAACGGAACACATGAAGTATTCCGAGGATCATAACTAAGAGAGGATGTAGTAAATCTATAGAAAATCTTTTTACAATAATAAGTCTAAATAATAATAAATAAATCCTATGTTACGACTAATCATAAAAGAGATTAATGAGAGAAATTAAATAACTGAAATAAATAAATTAGAAAATAAACAAACAACTTAAATCAATAAAACCAATTAGTAATATTAACTCATTTTAGAGTTTGCAATTAACTTTGAAAGGCTTTAGGGTGGATAAGCTATCAATTAACGAGTTATTACCTCTCGGCCTTAAACTAATTAATTGATTGGTTGGTTCTGACTTATCTTTCGAATTCACTTTCTCTTCCAAGATAAACTACGATTTACTCGATTAAACTTATCTCACAATCTCGTTCAACGTAAGATTAATTCCTAGAGTTGTCACTCCTATGGTTTAAAATTGCGTAATCTATACCAGCTAATCCTCTCGAATAACCCTGAATCCTTTACTAATCACATCTCCATCCACTCGTAAATCTCCCATAAGGGATTTAGTCACTCATGCTATTCATAATCCAAGTCTCAATTGAAATAAACGTGAAAAGAACACGATTAAATCGATAGAGAAAAGAGATTAGAATAATCTTGATTGTGATGTTGAGTAAAACATAGAGTAACAAATCTCTCGATTTGAATAATTAACTATCGTCGTTTGTAGAGAAGAAATAAATTGAAATACTTTAATAATATAAGCGAACTCTTGGATTAAATCGATTTCAAGAGGAAAAACAAAGAGTATAAAAAATCGAAAGAAAAAAAAATCTAATCTTACTCCTAAACTATTATGTTTTTTGAGTGCGTCTAAGATGACTCAATAACATCAAACCCCTAAGGTCTTATTTATAGGAGTTTTGACAGCTCAAATTAGGTCTTCAACAAGTCCTAGGTCTTCATATAAAGTCGATTGTGCGAACGAAAATAACCCTAAAAGACTTGGGCGTTGACCTACGTTGCATCATATGCCTTGCATGACGCGACACGATAGGTGTTCCATGCCTTTTTTGGTTTGTTTCATGCTTTTATGGCTTGAGAAACTTGTGCATCAATTGTCCTTTGCTTCTGCATCAATTAGACCTATAATTCATCATCATACACACTCAATTTAACATATTAACACTACCTACGGCCCGTGTTGGCCTAATAGATCACAGCACTCATAAAATGTGTTAAAAATACTTATTTTACTAATATTTAATCCTAAATACTAACTACTAAAAAAATAATAATAAATACTAAATTGACTAGAAATCAAGCTCCTTGAGTGCGAAAATAGATCGAAATAACTACTACCTTTGATTGCAGGTTACCGTGTAGCCTATTGGGCCTGACCCAACTTGGGCGAGCTTGGACAAGGTATTTTAGGTCCCAACCTAGGCCGAAAAGAAGCTCGGGCTAGGAAATATTTTTGGACTCAACCCATGACCCATATTCGACCCAACTAGTGGGCAAGTCTAAGTAGATAACATTTTTTTTAATATTTTTCATACATTTTAAAATTATTTAAAATATTTTTATTTTCTTAATTTCAAAGATTTTTTTAATTTTTCACAATTTTTTAATATTTTATTGAAAATACAAAAAAGGTTTTAAAACATTTTTAGTAATTGTTTATGTAAAGAGTATAGATTAAATTACTGATTGAGTCTTAATTCGATTGACATGACCATTATTGTCAATACAAGAGGACGTGAATTCAAATGTGTTGAAACATATGATCAAAATTTATAATGAGATTATTTAAAAAAATATGAACTATATTAACACAAAATTGCAAATAATAAAAGCTAAAAAAATTGTTTTACTTTTTGAATAATAATCAAATCAGTCATCTAATGATAACACGAGCATCAAAATTTTTAAATATACATAATTCAATGTTTTAAAATTAAAATATAAAAATTTTAATTTTAATTTAGGGTAAACTACAAAAATTATCATTTTTTTGTCTCAGGTTACATTTTAGTCACATATGTTTGAAATGTTACGTTTTAGTCACTTATGTTAGAATTTTGTTACGAAGTGGTCACTATGCCGTTAAGTTCCATTATCTCTCTAACGGTAATCCTACGTGGTAGTCCAACTAGATTTTAAGTGCCAACTTGAATTTCTAAATGGAATGAGAATAAATCTTTAATTAAATAAATTTAATTAATTAAAATTTTTAAACTCTAAATCTTAACTAAAAAATCCTAAACCCATTAACCCAAAGATTCAAAGATTCAATATCTTCTTCCCGTTAAGTTTATTTGGGTTAATGGGTTTCAAAGATTCAAGTTTTGAGACAGATTTGTAATTAAAGATGTTTAAATCAAAAGGGAAGAAGATGAAGATGAAAAAGACAAGTGTGGAAATGAGTTTAGGGTTTTTTCAGTTAAGATTTAAGTTTAAAAAATTTAATTAATTAAATTTATTTAATTAAAAATCTGTTCTAATCCCATTTGGAAATCTAAGTTGAGACTTAAAATCTAGTTAGACTATCATGCAGGGATTACCGTTAGGGAGATAACGGAACTTAATGACAGAGTGATCATTTCGTAACAAAATAATAACATAAGTGACTAAAACGTAACATTTCAAACATAAGTGATTAAAATATAACTTAAGGCAAACAAAAGTGACTATTTTTATAGTTTACCCTTTAATTTAGGAATAGTACATAAATATTTGCTAATTTAAATAAAAGAAATCATGCCATGGTCCGTCTACTTTAATCAATGCCATGTATTATTCAGACATCCACCTTTCTTTGTTAGAATACACTTTGGGGAATTTTTAGGCACAAAAGAAATTTACTCGCAAAAAAGGGTGCCTCTACTCTGGTCTTATCATCATAACCGTCGGCTCTTTTTGGTTGTATATTAATTATAAATTTGAAATCTCCTGTTTTTGCCATATTTTTCTACATTTTTATTTATTTCTATTTTACTTTATCATTGTTCTCTTTAAAGCAACCACTTCTTTTGTATCCAATGATTCATCCTAGTAGCCACGGCTGGAAAGCATTTTATAAATAACAATTGTCCACTAAACACAGTTTATTTAATGATACATTTGACATTTGAAGAAAAAAGAAAATTTTAATTTTATATATTTGAAATGTTGTTAGAATTGAATTGGAATGGTCAGTCGAATCAATTAGATCAAAAATCGATCAGAGTATTGGTTCAGAAAATGATCTTGAATCAGTTAGATTGGGAATTGAAACAAATTGGTTGAACCAAAATTTTCTAAAAAAAGAATATTTTTTAATCGGACCAGTTAGACCAGCAAACCGGTGGTCTAACTGATTCAACCACTTATCCGGTCAAAAAACATTTTATATTTGCCATTAGTGCTATTATTATGATTATTTATCTTGAGTAATTTTTAAAAATATTAAATAATGATATCATTGTTGATTGAGTCTTAGCTCAGTTGGCATTGGCATTATTGTCAGTGTAGAAAGACCTGAGTTCGAGTGTGTTGAAGCGTATTATTCTCTTATTTAAGGGTTGGAAATGAACTATGAGTAATTTTAAAGATTAGAAATTGTGATGCTTCACTCATACGAAAGGAAGTAAATAAAAAAATAACCTAAAATTTTATAAATATTCTCAATTTGACCTTAATTCTAAAAGAATCAAAGAAATATATAAAAATACATAAGTATTTTAAAAATATATATAAAATAAAAAAAATATTATTGATAATATTAATATAATAAATTTAAAATTTATATCAATATTAAATAAAAATCCCATTAACCTCTTATTTGTTAGTGTCATCATAAAAACCTTAAATTGCAAAGTTGAAATTTTCCCGATCATTGTGTTTTTCAGGACCTTCAAACAAGAAGAAAGTTTGGTAGTAGTAGATTGCATGATGGCCTATATCTGTTAGAGGGAACTAATGGTTCTGTTTCATCTCAAGCTTTCTTTGAAGGAAATAAGTTCATTAACAAAGAAATAATGCAGTGACGCAACCGATTAGGTCACCCATCTTTTTTGGTTCTACAAAAGTTATATCCCAATTTATTTTCAAAGACTTAGTTTAATTCGTTGATTTATGAAACTTATAAGCATGCTAAACCTAATAAGAACTCTTATCCTTTGAGAAATTATAGAAGTATCATTCCCTTTATGACATGTTCAGGTGTCAACTTGTGCATACCTTATTATTTGATAATTGGTGGTTTGTTATTTTTATTGATTGTTATATAAGGGTGACTTAGGTATATTTATTGAATTCGAAAAATGATGTGTTTGCATGCTTTCAATCTTTTCATAAAATGGTGTGTACTCAATTTCATGCTAAATGGTACATAGTACAACTTTCATGACCATTTGGAATCTTTTGGGATAATTCCTTAAACTAGTTGTCTAAGAACTAGTGCTCAATAGGGAGTAACTAAAAGGAAGAACCAACATTTGCTTGAGGTAGCCAGATCTATCATGTTTACTATGAATTTGTCGAAACCATATTGGGTGATGAAATACTTGTTGGATTTGGTGTCCCAAGTGATGCAATACAGACACTTACAAGTTCAAACAAGCTTACTAAATTTTATTCCAGATTACCTTGAAACACTTGTTATTAAATACCTCATCTAGAAGATTTTGAATTTCCCTTTTATCTTGGATAATTTCTAAATATCGGGCATATACTTATAATTCAAATTTCACACTCGATCAACCTATACCTAATTCACTCACTAAGCAATTTCCATATTTCACCACTCAATACATATCTCATTTTTTTTTTTAAAAACAAATAAACTTCTCTAAAAAATATCCATACAGGACTTACTTTTGGCGGATTCTCATTTAGATGGGCGTTGAATACTTCCTCTATGATGGTATATTCGTCGATATCATTTGAAACGAGTACTTAGACTAACCGATCCTTTAAGATGAACTCCAACCGAATCCTACTTTTGGTGGACACCATATTGGAATTGGCAACTAACAGAATATCAGTCAAATCATATCTCCATAACAACACAACTCACAACTTATGTTGATGGTTGTAACATTCTAAGTCATCTTTGGAAATCCTAGACCATCATACCACATATCTTGAGAATGCCAAATTTGGCGATCAGCTTAAACTTCAAAGAATTTTCATACATAGCAAAATAACTCAAGTCCGATGACACCTAGACTTGTAACACCTTTAACCTAAAAGATATGGTCGGGTCTAGAAAGTCACAGTTGTAATTTCACCCTCAAGCAACCACTTAAACCATAAATACATTATAATTTTTCAATAAAGTAACATTAAAAGAAAATAACTTCTATTATCGTAAAGAATCTCAAAAGTTTATAAAGTAGAATGTAATAATGTTTAAAATAATTTGGATTAAATCTATAAATACAAGCAAAAGTTATAACCAAAAAATCAAGATCCCAAATTTGAACTTACATCCAAATCTCAAATATTATGAAAAATAAGATAATTTGAAAACCACAAAATAGTCTTTACTAAAAGACAAACTTGACGAAAAAAATTGATAGAACCTCCGAGTACCAAGTTGCCTAAATCTAAGGATATATGTAAGTGAACTAAGGGGGGATGAGTTAAAAAGCTCAATGTGTCTCTAAAGTGTAAGCAATCACAACACAGTATCATAGAGATTTTCACAAAACATATTAATAGGCACACAACATATCACAACTCACATGCAATATAATCACAAGCACAATGCAATGCACCCCATCACCTGCACAAGTGGAGAAGGTTCCCCAGAACCCCTTCCCTCCAATCGTCATCAATCGCTGTGTGGTTTTAGTATCAACCATTTGAAGGGGTGATAACTATGTCTTCCACCGTACAAACCAACCCATAAACACATAATAGCATGATGTCACATTTATCTCAGTCTCAACACAGTCTCATGATAATAAATTAGAGTACACAGTACATTAATCATGCTATTTAAAATATTCACAGTTTGATAAAATGCATGGAATATCAACATGTCATAACACAACACATAATAAAATCAAATAGATAACACAACACAAAATAATATCACACAAGGTGTGGAACACCGTCACATAACAAATATGTAGCACATGAAGAAGCACACCTCAAATGGGTAGTAACTCTAACATCATGGAGGACGCCCCCCATGCTCAGATCTAACATCGAGTCTAGCTGAATTAGAACCTACGAGAATAAACTCTACATTAAAATCTGTCACTATGCTACCTACTAATTGACCGCCCCCGAACGTACTCTCATTCGGCGTAGATTTAGGCTTTTCGCAAGTATACGAGTTAGGTTGTAATATAGTGTGTTACAACGAAACACTTAGTAATGTTCCGAGGATCGAACCCAAAAGAGGCATAAGGTGATAGTAAATCAAATCCCTGTAGAGAATAAAATTAATTAATACTTATTTTAGGTATTATAGTACGAAGAAATAAAGAGTAGATTTTTTAGAGGATAAAATAAAAGATAAATTAAGATAGAAAACTAAAAGCAAAAGTTGAGATGTAGAGATTCTTATAAACGACTTTGAGGATATTAGGTCATTTCTGTATGAGTTATTCAATTGTTAGGTTTTGGGGATTTTCCTCCAATCAACTAATCACTACCCCCAATTAGATATCTCTCGATCTTCCGCCGACATAACAAGTCGATAAAGATTACTTATCGCTAGATGTTGCAATATAAACCGGTTTGGGGAAAAGGTGTTCACGGATGGGTAATGCCAATTTTGGGTTCATTCCCACCTAGATGACTTTCTCGGGTTGTTAGGCCTAGTGTTTGTTCGATGTTCTTCCTTTCCCAAACAGCTAAACTGAAAGGTAAAATCCCTGTAAAACAATAATTAATTATTCATACGTCCACTCCCTAATTCCTCTAAAATAGAATTAGTTCCTCATGGTTTCTTTGATCATCAATAAAACAATATATGAAAACATATAATTGAAGAGAAAAATGAAAAATAAAGTAAAATTGTATTAGCACTATGTCGGGAAAAATTTCTTGATCGTTTTTCGAAGTTTCTATAATCTTGTTTCAAATTGAAAATATAAAATAAACTAAAAACTAAGATCTACAATGGTGTCTAAACCTTAGCGCTAAAGGCTCTATTTATAACTCTTGGCAGGTCATTTTCATCAACCCTAGGTTAGCTACCGTCCTTTGTACTTAAGTTGCATTGTAAAGATGAAAATGCCCCTTGCTTGATGCAGAATTGAAGTTTGGGGCCGATGTTGCGACACACTAGGACCTGTGTCGTGACACAACAAGTAATCCCTTGATTCTTCGTTGTTGATCCCTTTGTTGAGACATAGGGCTGTCTTTGTCATGACGAAGCAGTCAGTATCACTATGGCGCTACTAGTCTCCTATGCACTCATGAAGTAGATTAGCTAATCTTTAGGCCTCATTTGCCCTTGAAAGCAATAAAATAATCTTTTTAGCACAATTTATTAAAAGACGAAACTAATATGAAAATCCATAAAACATAAGGAAAATTACTTGATTTCAAGCTCATCAAATGTGAAAATAAGTTCAATTTGCTAGGTACGAAACTGGCAGATCACTAACACAACACTAATTCAAATAATAAATACTCGCGTGCAACTCTTGGAGCTTTTGCAAGGGCAGTCTGCATAGGTGGAGGAGGTAACCCGTTGGCCTTAGAGTCGAGATCTCCTAAACACAAAATTTACTTAAGTCAAATCCCATGTTCAACTTCCTTAAAAATCACTAACAACAAAATAATTGCAAACAATAAAACGGGGCTTTCGAGTTTGAATTTGATGAAACGGGTTGCAAATTCGAAATCAGGACATCAAAAAATGTAAAGTCAAAGTCATTCAAAAACCTTAACGATCAACGGTTTGGGTCAATGGGTGTTGGGTCAATGGATCGATTTCACAATCAGGTCACGGGAATTGGGTCAGGTTCACGAATCGGGTTAAGCTCAAGGTTTGGGTCTATTCATGGAATTGGGCTCTTTTCAACGGGCTCATGTTTTGGGCCTATGGTTTGGGTTATTTCAAGTGGCCCAGACTTCACACATGTCAATGGTTTTAGGGTTTTTAACCCCCTTGATAGTACCGATCCTTACAACCCTGACGGAGCAGTGCACAGATAGCGGATGGAACAAAAAGGAACCATAACAGTCACTTCACAAGATTTACAGGTTTACCAATGCCAAGAACTCACGGTGTAGTACATGGTGGAGCGAACGACGCAAAAGAGAAATCCAAACGGTTCATCACTGTTTCTTATGAACGGTTGATGGCGAGGGGGTTTAAGGGGGTGGGGTTTGCTCGCAACACGACAGAGAACTCAATGATGGCAGAGGTGTGGTGCACGAATGGCGGGAGGGTGGTCGTCGACGCTTGATCGGAAAAGAAAATAAAAGAGGGAGAGTGTGAATGGGGTGTTTCGTTGAAGGGGAGCAAATGGGGGAGGAAAGAGTTCGAATAAGAAGAAAAAGGGTTTAAATACCAAACGAAATGGATAAATTGCACAAGGGGTTCCAAATAACTAAGGGTTTTCACTTGAGACCCCAAACATTACCCAATTTACAAATTAGTCCTAAAAATCTCAATTTAGCCATAGAATTTAAATTAAAGATCAATTTAGCCCTAAATTTCCACTAAAATTCCAATTTAGTCCTTAACTTGAAATTAGAGTTGTTACAATTCTCCCCCTTAAAAGATATTTTGGCCTCGAATTTTGCTTGACTAAAAAGATACAGATATTGTGCCTTGATGATGATTTTGGGCTCTCACGTAGCCTCCGCATAACAATTGTTACGCCACAAGACCTTGACCATCTTAATAGTCTTCCTCTTAAGAACCTTCTGATATTGAGCAAGAATCTCAATAGGTTCTTACTCAAAACTCAAGTCGAGACGAACCTCAATCTCCTGAACAAGAAGAATATGAGACGAATTAGAGCGGTATCATCTCAACATAGAAACATAGAATATATCATGAATACACTCAAGCTCTAGCAGTAACTCAAGCTGATAGGCAATTGGTCCCACTCGATGAAGAATCCTATAAGGACCAATAAAACTGAGGCTTAGGTTGCCTTTTTGACCAAATCTGAGCACCTTCTTCCACAGAGATACCTTCAAGAAAACCTCATCACCCACACTGAACTCAATGTGTCGACGTTTTAGATTGGCATAAGACTTTTGTTTGTCAAAAACAACCTTAAGCCTTTTCGAATCAATCTGACAGCTTCCTCAGACTCTTGAATAATATCAGGTCTCAATAATTTATGCTCATTAACTCAGTCCAACCAGTAGGAGTGCGACACTTGCGCCCATACAAAGCCTCATACGGTGTTGTCTGAATACTAGCTTGATAACTATTATTATACGTAAATTCTGCAAGTGGTAGAAAATCCTACCAATTGCCTTGGTAATCAATCACATAACCTCTTAACATATCCTCCATAACCTGAATCACACGTTTAGATTGACCATCAGTTTGAAGAGGGTTAGTAGTATTGAAGTTCAACTAAGTACCAAGAGACTTTCAGAATCTCGATGTGAACCTTAGATCCTGGTTAGAAATAATAGATAGCAGCACCCCATGAAGACAATTATCTTAGAAATGTAAAGTCGAGTTAACTTATTCAAAGGATAGTAAACTCGAACAGGAATAAAGTGAGCGGACTTGGTGAGTCTATCAACAATCACCCAAACTAAGTCCTTTTTGGACAGTGTCAAAGGGAGACCACTAACAAAATCCATAGTCACGTATTCCCACTTTCACTGTAGAATCTCAATCGATTGAAGTCACCCAAATGGATACTAATGTTCTGCCTTTACCTTCTGACAAGTTAAACATTTCGACACAAAACCAACAACATCTCTCTTAAAGATTCTTAGACATCTTAACCCCATCAGGATGCATAGAATAAGAGTTGTTATGGGCCTCACGGAGAATAGTCTGCTTCAACTAGGAATCCCTTGAAATACAGTACCGTCCTTGAAAACACAGAATATCATCTTGATCAATAGAGAAATCCCTGGATGAACCCTCTTTAACTTCTCTCATTCGGTGCATCAAGAACACGTTATTAGGCTGCTCAGCTCTAATATTAAAAATCAAAGTGGGAATAACTCGAAGCTACACTAAGAGACTACCATCTTTAAACAAGCTCATTCGGGCAAATAAAATTCTCATATCTTCAACAGCATTACGAGTCAAGGCGTCAGCAATCATGTTTTCCTTGCCTGGGTGATACTCAATCTCACAATCATAATCCTTGAGAAGTTTGATCACGCTGAAACGTCCAGCAAATTGTGCAAGCGTACACTGTCGATGCAAATATAGTATACAAAAGTGAATATATTGGATATCAATCCCATGAGGATGGGTACTTATGTTTATAATTATCGATGCAAAGGAAGTTAAAATTGAAGATATTGTGATGAATAATGTCATAGAAAATTAATCAGAAAGTACAGTAAAGGTTTGAGAATAATCTGTAAAAGCAATTTTAATAAAAAATTTAAGAAGTAAATATAGTAATAATGAAATAGGGTTCTAATAACATTAGAAATGACACCTAATTTCTCCCTAAATTTGTGTATTATTTGTCTCTTTTGTACCATATTTAGCATACATGTTAGGCATTTCACACTTAGCATTTATGTTTTCTAATTCATTTATGCTTGGTTTAAATTCTTGTTATTTTATCTCTTTTTGTGCACTAATGTCGTCACATGCAGCATGTATACTGTGTCTTAAAATTGTTAGCATAGGGATCCATCTCGAAAGACCAAAGCTTAAAAGAATATGAAAATACAACCACAAATTTAGCTTGAAATTGCGATTAGCGATGTCGCCGCATAGGAATCCTTCCTTAAAATAAGAGAATTTAAGCTGCAATCACAACTGGAAGCACCAGCGTACGGGAAGAGCACGTTGTTATCGCAATTGAAGGTTTCAGATTGCGCCTAATGATGTCGCGACAACCTGCAGATCCATGAAGTTCACACCAGATCTGCGTGAGTGCACAACTAGTTTGTAACAAACTTTTACAGCTGTAATTGGATCTAAATCTGAGAAGAGAGAAGGTCTACCATTCTTGAAGCCTATAAATAGAGGAGAAAAGATGAAGAAAGATATCAAGAGGGAAGGAATTAAATCTGCAATTACTTCGTGTTTTTTAAGCTTTGTTAGAGAACGGTGAGCTTACTGAGCAGACGAGCAACAACTCGTGATGAGGAGTGCTTGGTGCAGGCAAAAAAGGAGAGATTAAGGAATAGTCTTAGTGGTCTAGAGATAGAAAGCTTTGTTGTATTTATTTAACCCTCTTTTAAGCTGATGAATTATTATTAACATATGAGAATATCTTTCAGTGTTAGATTACTTTGATTCTTATTTGATTATTCTCATATGTTTATTATTGGACTTAACTGCATTAAACATGAGAGTGGAATTGCAGTCTACCGACATCAAGAGATGCAGTGACAAGTTAGGTTAACAAGCAAGACAGCGAGAGCTGCTTGGGATTGGAAGAGATTCTATCACTTGTTCTTAAGTGTGCAGAGTTGCCTACATCGAGAGATGGGGTAATTGTGGGTACTCGAGTCTCAATTAAACAGAGAGCTGTAGTTGGTAAGATTTTATTGAAATCTCATTGCTGCAGCAATTCATCTATACAATACCTTGTCGACGCATCCAACATTACGAATTGTGAAGTTAGCGATCCACTCCAGTTCTTCATACTTGATCATCATTTTACTTTTCTGCATTTAAATTTCCAAACCTTCAACAACAATTTGATTTACTTTTAGTTGCACTAACATTTAACTTTTATAATTACATTGACATTTTTAACTATCTTAGTGTTAAGATCATATTTAATTGTGCTGACATCTTTGCTCACATTATATCTAATTTTAGTTTTAATTGCCTCGACATATAAACATAAAAAACCCATTCCCTGTGGGATCGATATCCGATAGAATTAATCTATCAACTATACTTGCATCGACGTGTGTCCACTTGCACAACTATTGTGGCGTTACAAGCCGATCATGTTTTGGCGCCGTTGTCGGCGAATGACATTTGTTTGATGTTTATCTTTGTAGTTACAATTATTCTTTCTTACTTAAATTTTTATTTATACTAATTTGTTTAACTTTCTTTTATTGGTTTTCTCTTTATACTTTAGGAGTTGTATGTTTACAAGGAGAAATCCAAAGGACATTGTGACCTTTGATCCAGAACTTGAGAGGGCATTAAGAAGGAGAAGACAAGAACAAAAGAAAATGACTGGTAACAATAATAACAATAACCTACCACCATTGCTGCCAAAAAATGATGTTCCTCCAATACAACCACAAGTTGTTAATAATATACCACCACCACCACCACCTCCACAAGTTGAACAAGTGCAAAATAGGACAATCTGAGATTTTGTTGTTCCTATCCTTAATGATTTACAACCAGGGGTTGTGAGACCATCTATACAAGCTGGAAATTTTTAGCTGAAATTGGTGATGTTTCAGATGCTTAATTCAAAAGGGCAATATCCTGGTTTGCCTCATAAAGACGCAAGAGAACATTTAAAATCTTTTTTGCTTATTTGTGCATCCTGTAGTCAACATGGTGTCCTTGATGATGCCTTGAAAATGGAATTATTTCCTTATTCGTTATAGGGTAAAGTGAGAACATGGTTCTTCGGATTGCTGGCTGGATCCATTACATCCTGGAATGCGTTAGCAACACAGTTTGTTTTGCGTTTTAATCCACAATGAACATAAGGTTGCGCAATAACATTACAGCATATCATTAGATGGATGATAAGAACTTACATACAACATGGGAGCGTTATAAGACTCTACTTAGACATTGCCCAATTCATGGAATTCAACAAGAGACCTAAATACAGATCTTTTATAATGGATTGAATGCTTAGACAAGAAATATTGTCGACGCATCTGCTAATGGTCCTCTATTGGATTGCACCTACAACGAAGCTGTACGAATTCTAGAGAGAATTGTACAGAATGATTATTAGTATCCAATCTTTCGTTCTACTCAAGTAAAAACTAACCCTGGTGTTCTTGAATTAGATGCTATTTCTGCTTTGAGTGCGCAGGTATCCTCTTTGGCCAATATTATAAAGAATATGAAGGAGACAAGTGACGTTCCCAATAGATGGATGTGCTAACATTTTCCTGTGAAATTTATGGCGACAACCATAATTACGAGGATTTCCCATAACATGCTGAAAATGCATTTTACGTTAATAACATCAGAGGAGGTTCCTATGGTAATTCATACAACAACAGAGCTCAATAACCTTAGGGGAATCAGAATGCTTCCACATATAGATATCAAAATTCTTCAACCCAAGGGAGTTACAGACAAGGGAGTTACCACAATAATCAACAGTAGAATTTTAATCAGAATTCGCAGGTACATTACATCCTAATCAATTGCAGGCACATAGCTAGGTGCAACCATAGACGTGATTGCAGCCACAACAGAATGCAATGCCACATTTACAAGGAGAGTATCAGCAACCACAAAAGTAGTTTTCTCAACCCAGGTCAGACCTTATGGCTGCTCTTGAGGTGTCGATGCGAGAGCATATCACGCGGACTAAAGCAGCGGTGTAAGGTAATTCTTCTTCTGTCCGAGCATTAGAAGCCCAACTAGGATAGTTGGCTTCTAATCTGAGTGTAAGGTCATCAGTGCTCTACCTAGTGATACTGAGAATCCAATGCAAAGAGGGAAGGAGAATTGTAAGGCTATCACGCTACGAAGCAGGAAGCAAACTACCGAGCCAAGTAGGCATTCCAACCAAGAACATGTTGATGTATCTGAACCAACGGAACAAGGAGAAGTTACAGCTGAAGGAAACTCAGAAGAAATAAATGAGGAGCCGCCAATAATGATGTCTATGCTTACTATTTGCCCAACAAGGACGTTAACGTAATTGCCTATGTCAATGCAATCGGTTATTCCACAATAATCCATTGCTACAATACTTTGCCATTTCCGTAAAGACTTAAAGAAAAAGACCATGATAAGGACTATCAAAAGGTTGTTTCTACTTTGAAACAATTACATATTAACATACCACTTGTAGCTCTTGTGTAGATCCTAAGTTATGGGAAATTTATGAATAAGCTATTATTAAAGAAAAGGAAATTCTCTGAAATCGAGATGATTGCATTCACAGAGGGGTGTAACGTTGTGCTAACTAACAAGTTACCGTAAAAAATGAAAGACGCTAGCAGTTTCATAATTCCTTGCTTCATTGGAAATCATTATCTAGATAAAGCTTTATGTGATTTGGGAGCTAGTATTAATCTCATGCCTTTGTCCATATTTAGGAAGTTAGGAATAGGATCAATGAAGCCCATTGTGCTGACATAGCAACTTGCAGACAAATCTCTAGGTAACCTGAAGGCCAGATCAAAGATATCCTTGTACAAGTAGATAAGCTTGTGTTCCCTGCCGATTTCATAATCCTTGACTGCGAAGCAGACAAGGAAGTGCCGATCATATTGAGGTGACCATTCTTGGCATCGAGACGCACTCTTATTGACATCTTCAAGGGTGACCTTGTCATGCGTCATAACGATGAGCATGTGACCTTCAATGTGTTCGAGGCATCTCTGTCCAAGAGTGAAGAGCAATGTCACCATGTTAACGTGCTGGATGAAATAATTATGGAAGAGTTCAATGAACGGAGTTCAGCAGTCCTAGATGAAGATGTAGTGACATTCGTTTATTGAGTCCTAGCTAAATGTGACTATAATGCTGAGGTTAGTAGTTGTGAGCTGAGGTAGAATTGACAATTGGAATCTTTGGATCTGTCTAATAGGACGATCCCTGTGTTTAAACCATCAATTGAACAAGCTCCTACCTTAGAGTTTAAGCCATTACCGACACATTTGAAATGTCTTTCTAGGTGACAATGAAACGTTACCTGTTATTGTTAGTGCAACCCTCGACGTAACACAAGAAGAAAAGCTCGTCACAATTTTAAAGGAATACAAACGAGCATCGCTTGGAGCATTGCAGATATCAGAGGCATCAGGTCCTCTTTTTGCATGCAGAAAATCAGGTTGGAAGATGAAGGGAAGCAATCCATTGAGTAACAATGACGACTCAATGAGAAGATGAAAGAAGTAGTGAAGAAGGAAATTATCAAGTGGCTAGACGCGAGCATCATCTACCTCATTTTTTATAGCAATTGGGTAAGCCCTATCCAATGTATGCCCAAGAAGAGTGGCTTCACAGTTGTGAGCAATGACAAGAACGAGTTGATCCTACTCGTATTGCGACTAGCTGGCGAGTATGCATAGATTATCGTCGATTGAATGCGACCACAAAGAAGGACAACTTTCCATTACCTTTCATTGACCAGATGCTGGATAGACTAGTTGATAAAGCCTATTATTGCTTCCTAGATGGCTACTTTGGATACAACCAATTTGCCATTGCACCGGAAGATCAAGCAAAGACTACGATCACATGCCCATTTGGAACCTTTGCTTTCTAACGTATGCCTTTTGGATTGTGTAATGCACTAGCCACATTCTAGAGGTGTATGATGACTATCTTCTTGGACATGATCGAGGATTCTTTAAAGGTATTCATGAACGATTTTTTGATTTATGGGTAAACTTTTGACTAATACGCTGACAACCTGGCTAAAGTTCTAAAGAGATGCGATGACACAAATCTAGTTCTGAATTGGGAGAAATGCCACTTCATGGAAACTGAAGGCATTATCCTCGACCATCATCTATCATGTCAAGGCATTAAGGTAGATAATGCAAAGGACGAAATCATCGAGAAATTGCCACCGCCAGTAAATGTTAAAGGAATAATAAGCTTTCTTGGACATGCTGGTTTCTATAGGAGATTTATTCGAGATTTTTCCAAGATTGCTAAACTATTATGCTCATTGCTAGAGCATAATAAAAAGTTTGTGTTTGATGACACCTGTCTGGATGCATTCATTACAATAAAGAAGCAGCTAGTACAAGCTCCGATTATCATCGCACCGGACTGAACGCAACCATTTGAACTAATGTGTGACATAAGTAACTTTGCTATAGGAGTTGAACGGGACAACGTAAAGAAAAGGTATTTCATTCTATTGATTATGCTAGTAAAACTTTGACTGAAGTGCAAGTCAATTATAAAACTATTGAGAAGGAATTGCTAGCAGTAGTTTTTGCATTCAACAAGTTTCGCTCACACCTTGTTGGTGCAAAAATTACAGTGTACGTAGATCACCTTACATTGAGGTACCTTTTTACAAAGAAAGATGCCAAACCAAGGTTGATTAGATGAATCTTGTTGCTACAAGAGTTTAATGTTGAAATGAAGGATAGAAAGGGATCTGAAAATCAAGTAGCTGGCCAATTGTCTTGACTGGAAGTTAGAAGTGAAGATGAGAATAAAATCCAAATTGTAGATGCATTTCTAGACGAGCAGTTATTCTTTGTCGATGCATCACCTTGGTATGCTGATGTTGTCAACTATCTTGTGTGTGGGAAGCTACCCTTGTGTGCTGTTGGTCGCAAGAAAGTTAGATTTTTGCGTGGCACTACAAAGTACCATAGGAACGAGCCATACCTGTTCAAGGTATGCGCTGACAATATTATCCGTTATTGTGTTCCTGAAGAGGAGATGACTTTTATCCTACAACATTGCCATGATGTTTCCTAACTCTTTTTGGAATGTATACATTTTAGTTACTATTGACTATGTCTGGTAGTGGATCGAAGCAATCGTGGAGCCAAAAGATAATGCTCGAACAGTGTTAAAGTTCTTCCACATTTACATCCTTACGAGATTCGGAACACTTAGGGCACTAATAAGTGATCAATGTACTCATTTTCACAATAATCAAGTTGCGACAACATTGAAAAGATATGGTGTGAAGCATCATATGGCCACAACATACCATCCACAGACAAATAGCCAAGCGGAGGTGTCCAATCGGTAGATTAAGAGCATCCTTGAGAAGGTGGTTAACTTATCTAGGAGGGATTAGTCTTTGCGGCTACATGATGCATTGTGGGCACTTCGTACCACATATAAAACCCTATTGGGGATGTTTTCATATCAACTAGTGTTTGGAAAGTCATGCCACCTGCTAGTTGAGCTTAAGCATAAAGCCATGTGGGCAATCAAGCAAGTAAATAAATGGACTATGATGCTGCTGGAAGGAAAAGATTGTTGGACATTGCTGAACTAGAAGAAATACACCATAATGCCTATGAGAATGCCACAATATACAAATAAAAGACCAAGAGATGGCACGATAATGTCATCTTGCGTCGATAATTTAACCCTAGTCAGTTAGTACTTTTGTTTAATTCACATTTAAAACTACATCCAGATATGCGTTCAAGATGGTTGGGCCCTTTTAAGGTTGCCAAAGCATTCCAAAATGGTGTGATGACAATTGAGAATCTGAAGGATGGGCAATAGTTCAAGGTGAATGACCAACGTCTGAAACATTATGCGAGCTTAGAAGTAAAAAAACCAAACGAGACCATCGATCTAGTTACATTTAAATAATGTCAACGCATTTTACTTCCTTTTATCTTTTCACTTTTACTTTTCCCTTTTAAATTTTATGTAGGAATAAAAATCATCTTTTTGTCGATGCACCACAAGCACAACTTGTCGGCACATTTTGTGATGACTCAGTAACATTTTTTTCAACAAGGATCGCGCCGGTAGATTTTCATCTTCTCCCAGCCATTCGATCAACAAAAAGGTATGATCTGTAGCCCGATATTTATTAGCTACAGACATAACGTTTTCCCACACTTTTTGTAATCATCACACCTTTTCCAATTCAAGGTTTATAAAACCCTTCTCTATCAACTTCTTTTTTCACTCACAATCGCCATTGTTGCTGCAACTCTTCTTTGTTATTTTCGATATTACTCTCACGAGTTTATTTTCTTTTCTCTGTAAGTTTCTTTTAACCTTTTTCTTGAGATGTTATGGACAAAACAAGAGGTAAGAAAATGCCTTCCAAAACACTTGAAAATTTTGCCACTATGGTACGGTCCACCGACCAACCTCCATCACAAGAGTCGATCTTATTTTTGTCTAAACTAGCCAAGAACCGCTACCATGATGCGATGCTTAAACGCAACTACCATCCGAAGTAAGGTTTACAGTTGTCCCCACACAAGACTTTGGGGAAGAAAATCGTACGAACAATTAGTTGGCTTGACTACGAACTTTTTTATGAGCACCCAGCCAGATATTCTCCGACAATCAGTCGTACTTGTGTGAGAAGGCTTAGTACCATGGAGTGCAGCCCACATAAACATTTTGTTTCGGTTTATTGAAAAAGAAGACACCCACACACTATGTTTGTGGAAGAACTAACCAATGAAAGAACTGACCAGATACTGAAAGATCTTTGTGTTGATGGTGGCATCTAGATAGGCACTGGTCCACAAAACTTTACCATGCACTGTCGATATCTGATGACCTACAACAAGGTATCGTTCCACTTCGTGAATAGTCATATCCTGCCTTCTACACACAGTACAACGGTGACATTAGATCGCATGTGCATTCTACATTCAATTTTAAAGGCCCATCATGTCGATGTTCGCGCAATCCTCCACAACCAACTTGCTGAAGCAGCATCCAAGTAGATAGGTATATTATCGTTTCCCTCCTTAATCATGCTACTATGTAAACAAAGGGGGATTGTGCCCAAACATGGGGAGGAGGTATTAAAGAACAAAAACCCCATCAATGATATCTTTGTAGAGCAGATGACTAGAGGCCAAGAGATGCCACTAGCGAGAGAAGCACCAAAGAAGAAGGACAAGGAAAAAGGGAAGAAGAAGGAAAAACAGGGTGATGCGCCCACAAACCCTCAGTTGAGGAAGAAATTGGCTGCAATGGAAATAAACATTGATCGCATCTATATGCACCAAATTTGTATTGTCAGCACATTGGAGGAGATGAACTACAAAAAAAAAATTATTTTATACGTAAACGAGAGTGTGGAACAAGTCTATAGTTTACGCATTAAGAAGGTTGAGCCCAAATCCATTTCTTGAGTTCCCTGTCTTTCCACCCATTGTTAGGGAAGCGCCCTCATCCTTCGAACAACCTACTCCTGATGCTAGGCCTCAACATGTCTCCTCTCCAACAAGAATTCACATTTCAGATGATGCAGAGCATGAGGGGCATTCTAATGATATGGAGGATACCTAAAGAACTATTGCCAGCTTGTTCGAAGAAGAGTTCTCGAATAGCCTTGGGGCTAATATGGTAGAGCAGGCGGCTATGGTTGAGAAGGGTGTGGACGCTGAGGAAGGCACCAACAAAGATATCACTGAGCTAGAATAGCTTGGGGAAGAAGGAGCAGAACAAGAAGAAGGTCAAGAGAAGGAGAAGGAAAAAGAGGAAGAACTTGAGAAGAAGGACATTGCAGAGGAGTAGGAGGAAAAGTAAGACGATGCCCCGACAAATATCGCTGAGGATATTGTCGAAGCACCTGTAAGTGTGGGGGCATCTAGTGATGACATGGCTCCACCTGATGCGAGCCAGTTGAGGCAGTTACCAGAAGTGTAGAGGAGTTCAATCCTCTTGCCATTATGCCCTATGTGACACTGCTAGCTGATATCCACTCATCAAATGTAACTATCGATGAGGCCACCACCCAACCAGTTGAGAAGGAACAATCTGTCGATCTGGTTGGTATGAAGGACAGAAAGAGGAAGCGTATAGGAAGGAGAGTGCCCAAGGAAGAAGAAAAAGAAAATCAAAATAGCCATGACATCGACTGCTGAATAAATGAGTTAATTTACTTTTCTTTAGGTAGTTGCATGCATTTCATTGTCATTGCATTGTTATTTGTCATTGCATTTTTCATATTAGTTTAATTTCATTGTAGTTGCATTTCCATTCTTATTTGTATAATATTATCAGTGCATTAGGGACAATGCAGACATTAAGTTTGGGGGGATATTGTGTGAAATGGAAATGCGATTGCACCCACATATTTGAATTTTACTTGTTTCTTTAGTTAATGAAAATATGCAGAATTTTAACAAAAATGTGACCACAATTTTTTATTTGATGCGTAAATCTTGAATTGATTAGGAGGCTGACATATGAATTGGATGAATGTGAATGAATATTGAGCTCTTCTATTTTTGAATGAATAATTAAATTGCTTTAGTAATGGATGGATAGTAGCAATCTTTGAATCTTGCATTAACTTGCCAATTGCAACGACAATGTATTAATAAGGAACACTCAAATGTGAGTGCACTGTGACTTATCAAGGGAGAACATTCCATTGCATGTGTTAGAAATATCATCAAGTCAATGGTTGTCACTGCAAGAGTGTGTTTCGGCGCAATTGCATACCTTCTAGGGGTTTGTTGTACCCCATCGTTACTGCCCAAGAACTAAGGTAGAGTAATGCAATGACATCTCTCAATCATTTCAAAAAATGTTGAATAAGAAAAAGAAAAGAAAAAGAGAAAAGAGAAAAGAAAAAGAAATATTGCTATAAATGCTGTAATGATTTAAGAAAGGGTAAGATTCAAAGCATATTACTAACATGAGTGATGTTGCAGTTTTAATTGTTCATGCCTCTAAATTGTCGTTGCATTATTCTATCATGTGAATGCAATTTATACATTAGGATCTCAGAAAATTTAAGTTGCGAGAATAATAATTGTGGTGACATGTTTGTTTGTGATTTTGCTGGTTTTTGTTTACTTAAGGACAACTAAACACTCATGTTTGGGGGTGTGATAGCATTAGAAATTACACCTATTTTCTCCTTAAATTTGTGTATTATTTATCTCTTTTGTGCCATTTTAGCATGCATGTTAGGCATTTCATACTTAGCATTTATGTTTTCTAACTCATTTATGCTTGGTTTAAATTCTTGTTATTTTATCTCTTTTTGTGCACTAATGTCATCACATGCAGCATATATATTGTATCTTAAAATTTTCAGCGTAAGGATCCATCTCAAAAGACCAAAGCCTAAAAGAATCTGAAAATGCATCCACAAATTCAACTTGAAATTGTGATTAGCGATGTCCCCACATAGGAATCCTTACTTGAAATAAGAGAATTCAAGCTGCAATCACAACTAGAAGCACCAGTGTAAGGGAAGAGAACATTGTCACCGCAATTGAAGGTTTCAGATTACACCTAGCGATGTTGCGACAACCTGTAGATCGATGAAGTTCACACCAGATCTGTGTGAGTGCATAGTTGAACTATAACAAATTTTTGCAACTGTAACTGGATCTGAATCTAAGAAGAGAGAAGGTCTACCATTCTTGAAGCCTATAAATAGAGGAGAAAAGATGAAGAAAGATATCAAGAGGGAAGGAATTAAATCTGCAATTACTTTGTGTTTTTAAAGTTTTATTAGAGATCGGTGAGCTGACTGAGTAGATGAGCAACAACTCCTGACGAGGAGTGCTTGGTGCAGGCATAAGAGGAGCGGTTAAGGAATAGTCTTCGTGGTCTAGAGATAGTAAGCTTCGATGTATTTGTTGGCCCCTCTTTTATGCTGATGGATTATTATTAACAATTGAATGAATATGAGAATATCTTTCAGTGTTAGATTACTTTGATTCTTATTTGATTCTTCTCATCTGTTTATTCTTGGAGTTGACTACATTAAACACGAGAGTGGAATTGTAGTCTATCGACATCGAGAGATGCGGTGACAAGTTAGGTTAACAAGCAAGATAGCGAGAGCTGCTTGGGTTTTGAAGAGATTCTATCACTTGTTCTTAAGTGTATAGAGTTGCCTACATCGAGAGATGGGGTAACTGTGGGTACTCAAGTCTCGATTAAATAGAGAGCTGTAGTTGGTAAGATTTTATTGGAACCTCATTGCTCCAACAATTCATCTATACAATACCTTGTCGACGCATCCAGCGTTGCGAATTAGTGAAGTTAGCGATCCACTCCAGTTCTTTGCACTTGATCATCATTTTACTTTTTTGCATTTAAATTTCCAAACCTTCAACAACAATTTGATTTACTTTCAGTTGCATTGACATTTAACTTTTATAATTACATTGACATTTTTAACTATCTTAGTGTGCAGATCAGATTTAATTGCGTTAACATCTTTACTCACATTATATCTAATCTTAGTTTTAATTGCCTCGACATATAAACATAAAAAGCCCATTCCCTGTGGGATCGATATCCGATAGAATTAATCTATTAACTATACTTGCATCGATGTGTGTCTTCTTGCACAACTGCTGTGACGTTACAGGTCGATCAAGTTCACTGACTTGAAAATATGACAACAACTAAATGTGACCCTAAGGTCAATGATAGATAAATTGTCACTGCACTTAAGTTCAATGAAATCTTACCATCCTCGACTTCCATGTTATCAAAGACTCAAACACTCACACTAACCACACCTTCCAGTGCTAGTAATGCAAAATATTCAAGAACAAGTGGATAGAATTCCTTCGATACTGAAACAACTTCCGTTGTCTTGCTTGTTAACTTAATTTATAGCTGCACTTTCCAGTGACAGTGACTGCAATTACACTTTCGTGGTCAAGCAATTAAATCCAAAGATAAAAAAGAAGGAAATATCGAGTAGATATCATATTTGATCTGGAATTAAATTGTTCTTCCATTCAAACTCAAATAACTAAACATTCATCAGTGTTTAAAGAGAGAATAACAAAAATAGTTGAAGCATTCTATTCCTAGTCTACTAGAACTATTCCTTACACTCTTCTTGCGTTACATTAAGGAATGCTCCACGACAGGAGCAAAATTGCCTCCTCGTCAGAGTAAGTTCGCCCTTCATGAAGTTAAGCTGCCATGGAAGCTAGCTTAAGAAAAGGTTGAAGAAATAATTTTCTTAAAGCCAAAGAAATCTAAAGAATGAAGCTTGAAGAAGATCCTCTCTCATCAGTATTTATCAACCATTGCCAAGTGCAAGTGTCCTTTCTTTTAGATCCAATTTTCTCTAGCTGTACAAGTTGATTATACTAGCTGTACACTCATGCAGAGTGTTCATCAGATAGTTGCCGGTTGTGGCGACATTTCTGGGTGCAAATTTGGATTCTATTTTTAAGTCGACAACTTTGGATACCTTAATGTGTTGATCTTTTCGGATAGACTCCTGCAGTGTCAACTTTGGATGCAATACCTAACACTAATTGTGGCGACACTAGTAGCAAAAACAGGATAAAATTAAAGAAAATTAAACTTAGCATCACTGAATTAGAAAATGCAATTACTAAGTTAAAAATGCTAAAACTGCATGCTAAAAAAGGATAAAATGGAAAAAAATTACAACCTAAGTAAGGAGAAATCAATGGTCTTTTCCAATTCTATCACACCCCCAAACTTGAATTTTTACTTCTCCTCAAGTAAACAAAAGCTAGTAAAGTCATAGCAAAAGGTTTTGTCTAAGCAGTAGCCATTCTAGCAACTTGAATCTTCTAAAATCCTTATGTATTAATTGCATTCACATGACAGAATATTGCGCCGACAATTTATAGGTATGAATAACTAAAATTACAATTTCATCAATGCTAGCATCATGTTTTAAATCTTTAATTGATTCTACCAAAACAACATTTATTGTACACTAATATAAATATATATTTTTTTTTTCTTTTCTTTTCTTCCTTTTGTTTTAAATGTGACTGAGGGATGTCATTGCATTACTGTACCCTTGTTCGTGGGAAGTAACAATGGGGTGCAACAAACCCCAGGGAGTATGTAATTGTGCTAACACACACTCTTGCAACGACAGCCTTTGTCTAGATTACTGTTTCTAACACTTGCATTGGAGTTGTCCCCCTTGATAGTTCACAATACACACACATTGGAGTGTCTTTATTTATAAATATACTTATATACAAGTAGCTATAAATGGTAAATTTATTCAAGATTCAAATCATGATACTATTCATTCATTACTAATGCAATTTAAATCATTCATCCTAAAATTGAAGAGATAACATTCAATCACATTCATCCAACTCATTCATTAGCATTTCACATGACTTATGAATTACGCATCAAATGAAAAAATTTCAAGCACATTTTTAATAACATTACATGCTTTCATTAAACTTTAAAGGACAAATTTTTAACATGTGGGTGCAATTGCATTTCCATCCCATAGACATTTCCCCCAAACTTAAGGTCTGCATTGTCCCCAATACACTGACATTAATTTACAAATATATATGGAAATGCAATGACAATGTAGATGCAGTGACAATAAAAATGCAATGACAATAGAAACGTAGGGACAATTATACTACAACTATATGATATGCATAAAAACAAAACTAAATGCTAAAAATAAAAACTAACTCAATGTGCTGCAGCTAAAGATGTGGCAGCACGGGTCTTCTTTTTCTTGCATTTGCATTCCTCCTTGCGTCGCGTTTTGTCCTTGACGCGCTTTCTCTTCCTTTCTTTTGGCTCGATTGAATCCTCGGATTGCTTTTCTGCATCAGGCTGTGCCTCGGCATCATCGATCGTAACGTCAGAAGGGTGTGTTTTCCCCCTCAACATTAGCTTTCGTCTCAACCATATTAGCCCCTAGGCTGGTAGAAAAATCATCCTCGAACAGGCTGACAAAATTTCAAAAAAAGTCATCAACATCCTTCGAGTTCACCTTACGATCATCATCAAAGATGTGAACCATCTGCGGAGATGAAACTGAATGGTCCCTTTCCTCTGATGCAGCCCTCTCAGTTGAAGGTGTAGTTTCCCTGATAATTGGAGGGAACACCGAAGACTCTGGTAGAGACGTTTTGTTGAGATTGCGCAATGGCGACACAATAGCACTATTTAATGCCCTTGTGTAGGCATAGAACATGTTCTGCGATCGCTCCATATCTTCAATTGCGCTGACAATTTTAATCTATCGAACATTGATTTTATAAGCAATCTGTTCCACCTCTCTAACCTTACGCCATAACTGAGGGTCTGTGGCAACATGAGTTCGCTTTTCCTCATTCTTTGCTTTGCCTTTCCCTTTCTTTATTGCAACTTCTTTTGCTTCAGGAGTATCTTTCCCTTTGGACGTGCGCTCAACAGATACATCATTGATTGGCCCTTTGTTGTCCAACAACTCTTCTCCTTCACGAGGCACCACGCCTCGTTGTCGGCACAGTTGCATAATGAGTGAAGGGAATGTCAGAATGTTTGTTTGCTTTACTGCACAGTTAGCAATTTCTTGGTGCAGAATTGCACCAACATCAATATGTCTCCCTTTAATTATCGAATGAATTAAACACATGCATTCCAAAGTAGCTATGGTACTATAGGTAGAAGGCATTAAACGATAGTTTATGAAATGGAACCACACTTTACTCTAGACAGTGAGAAAGCGACGATGCATTGTATAGTTGTTTAGATTATTACCTGTCCAAACTGATCCATCAATACACAAGTCCTGTAGCAGGGTGTCAGTACCTTCTTCAGTGAGTTGCTTAAGGAAAGCGATGTGCTCGTCTTCTTTGATATCGATGTTGTACAGCGCGTTGATTGGGAAGCAGCTTAGTATACCAGCCCTTCTCGAACGAAGATAAATTCTTGGTCCTTTTCGGTCAAATTGGCATAAAATTCCCTCACAAAGGATGATGAATACCCCTCAAGATGAGTATAGAAGGTTTCCCACCTCAATCTCTCAATGGTTTATGAACTTGCTTCCCTAGGTTTAGATGTAGCGACAGTTGGAAGCCCTGTTTTGGCTGGCAATTACCCTTCAACATGTTGTCATAGAACTGGTCTTTGACAGCTTTAGTAAAAAATAGCACTAGCTCCTTCAACGACTCTGTATCACATACCATTGTAGCGAAGGATTCAGGAGGAGATTTGGAAGGAGTTTTGGCACCTTGTGTTCTAGCCATGGCTTTAGGATCAAAAGATAAAAGATAAACGTAAAATGAGAGCTTGAAGAGAAAATTTTACAGTAACAATAGAGGTCTTGTCTGTAAGGAACACCGTCGGCATAGTAGGGTCCTTTATAGGGAATGAAACGTGAAGGTGAAGAAGCATGTTCTTTCCCACTACAGAGATAAGACACTAAGTCTGCATCCAATAAATGCAATGATATGGATTGTCCTTTTTCATAATGATCCAACAGTTGGGGAGAAAGTGAATAAAACATTGTGATTTTTTTGCTAAAACATTTCATTGTATGATGAGTCAGCAAAAAATTATGTCGACAAGGAGATTTTCATGCGTTGACAAAAGTAAGAACTTTATTCCTACAAAAGACTATTAAACAAAACTGAAATATAAATAAAATAACGAAAAGTAAATAATACGAATGTAAAGAAATGTTAGAAAAGTGTAACTAGGTTAATAGCCTCTTTATGATTGTGATCATCAGGACTAATGTAGTTCTTTAACCGTTTCCCATTTACTTTGAATTGGTGCCCATCATTAAGGTCTTTAATTGTAACTACACCATGAGGAAATGCTTTGACAACCTCTAATGGATCAGACCATCTTGAGTGCAATTTACCTAGATGCAGTTTAAGTCACGAATTAAATAAAAGCATCAGCTTACCTTTAGTAAATTATTGTTGCAAGATAATATTGTCATGCTATCTCTTGGGTTTTTCCTTGTATATTGCAGTATTCTCATATGCATTGCGTCAAATCTCCTCCAACTCAGTAATGTCCAATAACCTCTTTTTCCAACAGCATCATAATCCATGTTAATTTGCTTTATTGCCCACATGCCTCTATGTTCAACTTCCTTGGGTAAGTGACATGATTTACGGGACACAAATTGATATGGCGACATTCCCAATGGTGTTTTATATGTTGTGCGAAGTGCCCACAACGCGTCATTAAGCCTTGAAGACCAATCTCTCCTCGATGGGTTTACCAGTTTTTCAAGTATATTCTTAATTTGGAGATTGGAAACTTCAGTTTGGCCATTTGTTCATGGATGATATGTAGTCGCCATTCGATGCTTAACACCATAACGCCTTAATGTGGTTGCAACTTGATTGCAATGGAAGTGAGTGCCTTGATCACTAATTAATGCTTTAGGTGTGCCAAAACGAGTGAGTATGTATGTACGAAAAAATTTCAGCGCTGTCTTAGCATAGTCTTTTGGAACAACAATTGCTTCCACCCACTTGGACACATAATCTATAGCGACTAGGATGCAAGCATTTCCAAAAGAACTTGGAAATGTCCCCATGAAATCATACCCCAGACATCAAAGAGCTCAACCTCCATAATAGGTTGTTGTAGCATCTCGTTGTGTTGAGATATCAATACAGTGCGCTGACATTTGTCACATTGTTGCACTAAATTATGGGCATCTCTAAATAATGGAGGCCAGTAGAATCTTGATTGAAGGACCTTTACAATAGTCCTTACACCACCAAAATGACCTCCATAGGGAGCATCATGACAATGTTTCAGGATAGAAAGCATCTCTTCTTCTGTACACAGCGTCGAATAATATTGTCGTTGCATACCTTGAATGGGTAAGGCTCATTCTAATAGTATTTTGCAATGTCGCAAAGAAATCTTTTCTCTTTCTGGCCTGTTGCACTCAATGGTAATCTTCCACACACCAAGTAGTTCACGACATCTGCATACCATAGGGATGCATCAACAGCAAAAAGTTTCTCATCCGAAAATGCATCGACAATTTGTGATGTATTTCCATCTTCACTTCCTACCTTCAGATGAGATAAATGAATTACTATTTGGTTTTCGGATCCTTTACAATCTTTAATCTCAATGTCAAATTCTTATAATAATAGGATCCAGCTAATCAATCTTGGTTTGGCATCTTTTATAGCAAAGAGGTACCTCAATGCAGAATGATAGTACAAACTTTAACTTTTGCGCCGACAAGATATGATTGAAATTTGTTGAAAACAAAAACTACTGCCAACAACTCCTTTTCTGTGGTTGTATAATTGATTTACGCTTCAGTAAGAGTTTTGCTAGCACAATATATTGCATGAAATACCTTTTATTTGTGTTGACCTAGCACGACACCTACTGCATAGTCACTCGCATCACACATAACCTTAAATGGTTGTGACCAGTCTAGTGCAACGATAATCGGTGCCTTCACTAGTTAGTGCTTAATTTGCATAAATGCGGCCAAACATGCAGCATCAAAAATAAATTTTTTATTTTGCTCCAACAAGGAGCGGAGAGGTTTTGCAATCTTAGAAAAATCTCGAATGAATCGTCGATAAAAGCCCGTATGGTCGAGAAAACTCCTAATACCTTTTACATTTGTGGGCGGAGGTAACTTCTCAATGATCTCAACTTTGGCTTTGTCCACTTCAATGTCCTGATAAGAGATACGATGACTAAAGACAATGCCTTTTGTTACCATGAAGTGACATTTCTCCCAATTCAGCACTAGATTTGTATCCTCACAATGCTTTAAAACTTTGGCTAAATTGTCAGTACATTTATCAAAAGTATTACCATATATAGAAAAATCATCCATAAATACCTCCAATGAGTCTTTAATCATATCTGAGAAAATTGCCATCATGCATCTTTGAAATGTAGCTGGTGCATTGCATAGACCAAATGACATTCGACAGAATGCAAAGGTATCAAAAGGACAAGTGAAAGTTATTTTTTCTTAGTCCTTCGGCACAATTGCTATCTGATTGTAGCCAGAATAGCCATCTAGAAAACAATAATAGGCTTTACCAGCAAGCCTGTCTAGCATTTGATCAATGAAGGGAACTGGAAATGAACCTTCTTTGTGGCTGCATTCAAACGGTGGTAATCCATGCATACTCGCCAACCTCTAGGAATGCGAGTAGGGATTAATTCATCTTCCTCGTTATTTACCATCGTGATACCACTCTTCTTTGGGACACATTGGACTGGGCTCACCCACGTACTATAAAAAATTGGGTAGTTGATGCCCGCATCCAACCACTTAATGATCTCCTTCTTAACAACCTCCTTCATTTTTTCATTTAATCTTTTTTGCTATTCAATAGACTACTTTCCCACATCTTTCAATCGGATCTTGTGCATACAGAAAGAAGGACTAATGCCTCTAATATCAGCAATACTCCAGGCAATAACACACTTGTGTTGCTTCAATATCTGGTTTAATTTTTCTTCCTGACTTGTGTCGAGAGTTGCAGAGATAATTACTAGCAAGGTGTAATTCTCACCAAGGAAAACATACTTCAAATGGGTAGGTAATGGTTTCAACTCCAAAGTGGGAGCTTCTTCAATAGATGGTTTAAATACAAACAACGTTTTGTTAGTCAAATCTAGAGATTCCATCTGCCAGCATCTCCTAAGCTTAACATTATTTGCCTCAACCTTGTAATCACAGTCACTTAGAACTTCTTCTTCAGTTGTCACCACAAATTCTTCTAGGACTACTGTGCTACGCTCATTAAATTCCCTCCTATTAATTCATCTAACACATTGACATGGTGACATTCCTCTTTGTTTCTGTAGGGAATTGCTTCAAAAACAATGAAGGTGACATGTTCATTGTTATGTTGCATTATCAATTCACCTTTGAATACATCCATAAGAGTACAGTCAATGGCAAGAAATGGGTGCCTCAAGATTATGAGAACTTCCTTATCAGCTTCACAATCAAGGATAATAAAATCTGATGGGATTACAAACTTGTCTACTCGAACTAGAACGTCTTTAATTTGCCCTTTAGCTTTTGCTAAAGATCTATCCACCACTTGCAATGTCATTGTAGTGGGCTTAATGTGATCAATCCCTAATTTTCAAAATGTTGATAATGGCATGAGGTTGATATTTGCTCCTAAATCACAGAGAGCTTTTCCCAAGTAATAATTTCCGATGGAACATGAAATTGCAAAACTGTTAGGACCCTTCATCTTCAATGGCAATTTATTTGTTAAGACTATGTTGTATCCCTATGTGAGCGCAATTGTCTCAATATCAGTCAACTTCTTCTTCTTGGATAAGAGCTCCTTCATGAATTTCCCATAAATAGGAATCTGTATGAGAGCATCTACAAGAGGTATGTTGACATGCAGTTGTTTCAATGTGGCAAAAAACTTTTGGTATTCTCTGTCGTCCTTCTTCTCCTTAAATCTTTGTGGAAATGGAAAAAGTATTGACACATTAGGTTGTCCTGACAAAACATGTTGCGTCGACATCGATGGTTGCATCGACAATTTTGTTGGTCTAATGGTAGGCATGAGAGTAAGAACTGGTGGCTCCTCTTTATTTAGTTCATCTATTTCTTCTTTAGATATAACTTTTTCTTCTTGATCTACTTCACTTACGTCGATAGGTGTTGTATTAGAGCTGCTACTTGGCTCGATAGCTTGCTTTCCACTCCTAAGAGTAATAGCTTTGCAATGCTCCTTCCCCTTTTGATTTGGATTATCAGTGTCACTAGGTAAAGCACCTGGTGGTCTTGTGCTCATATTTGTAGCTAGTTGTCCTACTTATGCTTTCAACACTCATATGGAAGAGGACTTTCCATGCACAATAGCTTGATGCTGCTATTGCCATTGCATATGTAGATTTTGCATTAAAGATTGTTGTGGCTGCACACGAGTGTGTGACTGCAACTGATCTTGATGTACATGCAACTAAGGACTTTGATTGAAATTTTACTGCTGCTGATTATAATTCCCTTGTCAAAAATTTCCTTGGATCGAATAATTTTCATATCTAAATGTGGTTGCATTTTAATTTCCCCAAGGCTATTAGTTTCAATTTGAGTTGTTGTAGGAATTACCATAAGAATTTTCTCTGATATTATTAACATAAAACACATTCTCTGCATGCTAAGGACAATCTTCATAGCTATGATTGTTGTCACAAATTTCGTAACAAAATGTCGGAACATCCATTTGTTGAGCAACTTGGATGGGAGCAACTTCACTTGTCCCATTCATATTCTTTATCATATTTGTTAATGAAGATACCTGTGCACTCAGAGTTGATATAGCGTTTAACTCGATAACTCCAAGGTTTGTTTTAACTTGAGTAGCTCAAGAGATAGGATATTGGTAGTCATTCTGAGCGATCCTCTCTAAAATTCTCATAACTTCACCATAGGTACAGTCCAACAAAGGACCATTCGCAGATGCATCGACAAGATTTCTTGTCTGTGCATCCAACCCATTGTAAAAGATCTCGATCTGTATTTACTGTTGAATTCCATGCATGAGACAGCATCGAAGCAGGGTTTTGTAACGCTCCCATGTGGTGTGCAAATTCTCATTATCCAATTGATGCTATGTAGTGATATCATTCCTCAATCGAGTATTCATTGTCGGTGGATTAAAATACAAAACAAACTGAGTCACAAGTGCATTGCATGATGTAATCGATCCAGCAGGCAATCCAAGGAACCAGGTACGAGCCCATCCTTGTAATGAGTAAGGAGATAGTTGCATTTTCAAGGCATCATCAAGAACGCCATGCTGACTAAAAGAAGCACAAATTAGTAGAAAAGATTTAAGATGCTCTCTTTTATCCTCATGAGGCAAACCAACATACTACCCATTCGTATTTAACATTTGAAACATAATCGATTTTAACTCAAAATTTCCAGCTTGAATAGCTGGTCAAACAACCCTTGACTGCAAATCATCTAATGCAAGAACAACAAAGTCTCGAATCATTCTAATTTGTACCTGTTCTTTTTGTAGCAGCGGTGGATTATTTATATTTTGTGGTTGTACCAGAGGGATAGGATTTTGTGCTGGCAATAGAGGTATGACTGCATCATTTTCAGGCAAAGTCATATTCCTTTGTTCTTGTCTTCTCCTTCTAATAGTTCTTTCGATTTCTGGATCTAAGCTAACAACAATTTTAGAATTGCTCCTAGTCATAAAACACCTAAAGAAAAAATTGAGAAAGAGTGAAAGAGTAAAAAAAAAGTAAAACAAGTTAGTAACATGTAAAACTAACAAAATGAAAAATAATTACGAGAACAAGAATAAACATTAAACAAACGTCATCCCTGGCAATGGCGCCAAAACTTGATCGCGTTGAAACGTCATAGCAAATTGTGCAAGTGTGCACTATCGATGCAAGTATAGTAGATAGAAGTGAATCCGTTAGATATCGATCCCACGAGGATGGGTACTTATGTTTATAATTGTCGATGCAAAAGAAGTTAAAACTAAAGAGATTGTGATGAATAATGTCGGAGAAAATTAATAAGAAAATGCAGTAAAGGTTTGAGAATAATCTGTCGAAGCAATTTTAATAAAAAATGTGACCACAAGAAATGGGGTTCCCTAACCTGAAAAGATGGCAACAACTAAATGTGACCACAAGGTAAATGATAGATAAATTGTCGCTGCAATTAAGTTCAATGAAATCTTACCAACCTCAACTTACCTGATGTCAAAGACTCAAACACTCACACTAACCATACCTTCCAGTGCTGATACTGCAAAATATTCAAGAACAAGGGGACAGAATTCCTTTAATCCTTAAGCAGTTTCCATTGTCTTGCTTGTTAACTTAATTTGTCGCTGCACTTTTCAGTGACAGTGACTGCAATTACACTTTCGTGGTCAAGCAATTAAATCCAAAGATAACAATGAAGGAAAGATCGAGTAGATATCATATTTGACCTGGAATTAAATTGTATTTCTATTCAAGCTCAAATAATTAAACATTCATCAGCGTTTAAAGAAAGAATAATAGAAATAATTGAAGCATTCTATTCCTAGTATACTAGAACTATTCCCTTACACTCCTCTTGCGTCGCATTTAGGAATGCTCCACGTCAGGAGCAAAATTGCCTTCTCATCATAGCCAGATCGCCCTTCAGGAAGTTAAGCTACCGTGGAAACTAGCTTAAGAAAATGTTGAAGAAATAATTTTTTTTAGCATCAAAGAAATCTGGAGAATGAAGCTTGAAGAAGATCCTCTCTCATCAGTTTTTATCAACCATTGCCAAGTATAGGTGTCCTTTCTTTTTGATCCAGCTTTCTCTAGCTGTACAAGTTGGTTATAACCGTTGTACACTCACACAGATCTGGTGTGTTCATCAGACAGTTGTCAATTGTGGCGACATTTTTGGGTGCAAATTTGGATTCTATTTTTGCAACGACAACTCTGGATACCTTCATGCATTGATCTTTCCGGATAGACTCCTGCACTGACAATTTTGGATGCAATACTAAACACAAATTGTGGCAACATTAGTAGCAAAAACAAGATAAAATTAAAGAAAATTAAACCTAGCATCACTGAATTAGAAAATGTCGTTACTAACTTAAAAATGCTAAAAATGCATGCTAAAAAATGATAAAATGGGATCAAATTACAACCTATGCAAGGAGAAATCATTGGTCTTTTCTAATGCTATCAAAGTTCCAACCAATGATATTGCCTTAGTTTTAGCTCCTTCTTGGTGAGCAAATATTCCAGACTCTTATGATCCGTGTAGATATAACACTTCTCATCGTAGAGATAGTGTCTCTAGATTTTGAGAGCAAAGATCATCACGGCAAGCTCAAGATCATGAGTAGGGTAGTTGTACTCATTCGTTTTCAACTGTTGAGATGCATAAGCCACTACCTTTCCATCCTATATAAGCACACATCATAGTCCAATGTAAGAAGCATCGCTATAAATGGTATAATCCTTTCAAGGTTCAGGTTGGATCAAAACCGATGCTTGAGTCAACACAGTCTTCAATTCCTTAAAGCTAGACTGTTGGGCCTCAGTCCAGACAAAATGAACATTCTTCCTCAAAAGTTAAGTCAACGGAGCTGTAATGGTTGAGAAACCCTCCATAGACCTTTAATAATTTTCAGCTAAACCCAAGAAACTTTGGATCTCAAAAACGTTCTTAGGTTGCTTCCAGCTTATTATAGCCTCAATCTTTTTCAGAACAACCAGAATACCCTCAGCAAACACTATGTGCCCTAAAAACATAACCTCTACAAGCTAGAACTCATTCTTACTGACTTTAGCATATAGTTGTTTCTTTCTTAGAGTTTACAGAACAATTCTAAGATGTTCATCGTGATCAGCCTCGGACATATAATAGACCAGAATATCATAAATAAACACCACAACGAACTAATCCAAGTAAGGTTGAAACACCTTATTCATCATGTCCATAAACGCGACAGAAGCGTTAGTCAATCTGAAGGGTATTACCAGAAACTCATAATGGCCATAACGTATCCAAAAATTTGTCTTGAATACATCAGAATCCTTAACCTTGAGTTCGTAATAACAAGATCTAAGGTCTATCTTAGAAAACACAGTAGCTCCTCGGAACTGATCGAAGAGATCATCAATACAAGGCAAGGGATACTTGTTCTTTATGGTTAGCTTATTCAGCTTTCGATAATTAATACATAGCTGAAGTGTCCCATCCTTCTTCTTAAAAAAATAGAATAGGAGCTCCCCATGGTGAAACACTAGGTTGAATGAAACCCCTATCCAACAACTCTTTCAGTTGAACCTTTAACTCCTTGAGCTCTTTGGGTGCCATCCGGTAGGTTCCATAGACGTAAGAGTTGTAACTGGATAGACCTTAATGCCAAGCTTAACCTCATCCCGTTTTGGCAGTTGGAACAAAGAAAATATGTAGACTTTCTCATACCCTTTTTAACTCAAATTCATGCAAATTCTTAGTAATTAATGTCGAAAAATACAATTTAATTATAAAATAATTAATTTATGCTAAAATTTCCAATATATTGATTTTTAATTATTTTTATAAATATTAAGCATGAATTTGGTAATTTTTTTTACAGTTTTGCACAATCGGTGAAAATTGGCTCGGTAGACATTGTAAAGCCTAAACCGTTGAGGGAATTTTTACACCAAGTACATAAAGAGCTAAGAGGCTTAATTTTCAAACCAAGGTCGGTCTAATATGAAGCATAATTATATTTTATAATTATATTTTTAATTCAATTAAATTAGGTTAAAAATAAATTACAAAGACTAAAACAAAGTAGCTCGAAGTGCAGCAATTAAGGATCGAACCACCCTGACTTGGGAAAGCCCAAGTGTCATCCATGTGCTGACCCAAATCAGCCAATTCAGCTGACTTTTTAGCTTTGCAAATTAGCCCCCAAAGTCTCCCTAAATCCTAGTCAAACCCTTTCACTTTTGGTGGTTTTGTAGATATGCCCTAAACCAAAATAAGCAAAGTTTGAATTTGTCAAACTTTGCTCCATACATGGCTACCCAAGGGAGTTGAGTGGCTGATATTTATTTACTAAATATAGCCCTAAACTCTCACCTAGAAAAACCCTATCACACCTCTCATTTCTACACACCTTTCACCAAACAATTCTCTTCTTTCTCTAGTCTTCTCTCTAAAATTTCCCTTTCTTCCTTTGTTGATTTCCCCCTCTTAAGAAAGAGTGCTCTTCAGTCTTAGAAATTGCATCATTGAGTGTTCATTAGAGACCTCAATCTGAGAAGAATCGAGCAAGAATGATGAAGAACGCGATAGTTGTTCTTAAGAAATTGTTGAATTTGATTCTTAATCCCTTTTCTCTCTTTTAATTTCTTGTTTATATTATGATGAATACTATTATTATGGCTATTGTTTATTTCACTGAGATGGATTAATTGTGTTGATTGCTTAATTTAATTCTTAATTATGTTTATGTTTTTATAAGCCCTGATTATTATGTTTAATTAAATAATATATTGTTATGTTATATTTGCATTACCATTGTGATATAACTAATGAATTAATCATTAAGCGGATTGAAATTGTGATTATTGGACACACTATTTAATTTGTACATTTTTAATCTTCTAAGGGAGTTGAAGGTTAAATTTAGCGACGGTATTAACAATACATTAGCCTTGCATAACTTGCAGGATTTTTGTGATTAAATTGTTTCAATATAGATATATGGTGTTACTTCACTTGATCCTTTACTTGCTTATGATTGTTAATTAGTCGGTTGAATTGGCATAGACATATGTACAAGAGATTATTTGACTTTCATAAAGTATGTATGTGCATTAACACATTTACTTATTAAAATTGGTTTAGCCAGTTGAATTGGCATCGATATATGTTCATGAGATAAATGAATTATAGCAAGTAATGTTGTTCATAAGTTAGCATAGTACCGAGTTACTGTGAATTTATTTCGTAACAAGTATGACCATGATTATAATTTAATTAAGTTATTAAAGCAATTAACCTAACACATTTATGTCATATTGATTAAAGTTTTGAAATCATGCATTGTAATCATTTTATGTTTTTATATTTATTTTCTAACTTAGATTAATTTTAGTTTAGTTCGATACTCTTCCAAATTATTATTTTTTCCTTAACCAAATTGTTAATTAAATATTTCATAAATACTTTTCTTATCACAATCCCTGTGAGTACGATACTCGACATTTACTTGTCACTTTATTACTGGAATATGATTGTGCACTCCTGCACATTTTCATCGTTCCAACAGTACACCAAGTAACTCTTCTGGGAAAATATCCAGAAAGTGCCTCACAAATCGAATCTTCTCAATCCCAAAGTTTTACTATCTTGGATTAAGAGTATAGGCAAGATAGGCTATGGACCTCTTTTTATCATCTTCTCAACTTTGAGGGTCGATTACATCAGATAGAAATCCTCTTCGTTCACCAATAAGGGTCAACTCTCAATCATTAGAAGTTCTCAAGGTTGCCCTCTTTCTCTCACAATCAAGATCGACTCGGTGTACGGAAAGCCAATCCATACCGAGAATGAGTTCAAACTCATAGAATGCTAGCTTCATCAGATTAGCTAGAAAGACTTCCTCTTGAATCTCAAGAGGACAATTACTATACACTCTACTAATGTCTACCGAATTTCCCATTGTACTCTGAACAGTAATTGCAACCTAAATATCCTTTGCAGGAATCTCAAGTCCACCATATACCGCACTCGCCACATAGGAATGCATAGAACCATTATCAAGTAAAGCAAAAAAAGAAATAGAATGGATAGGGAATGTATTGGCTATAACATCTAGCTCATTGCAATCCTCATGTCTCCTGGTTGAGTAAACCAATCTCGATTGTCTCACCGCAGATCCACCTACACCACCACTCTAAATCGATCTACCTTTACTAGCAGTACGCAAAGCAGCAGGTCTACCCTATCCTTTACCTTCAATAGGAGCCTGAACCGATGCCTAAGACTACCTCTAGACAAAGGAAACTATAGGAGGATGTGGACAATCCTTGAAGAAATGCTCATGTGAGAGACATCTAAAACATGCACCGATTTTCCTTCTACACTCTCCATTATGCCTCCTATTACAATATAAGGACAAGTGCAAAGGACAAGGACCAGTCGAACCACCCACACTACTAGTAGGAACCGTTGAAACTGCAGGTCTCACTCTCAGGTAGCTCTACTGATCAATCTCCTCTCTATGCCTCTTAGCAGAGTGACAGATAAAACCAAGCTAAACTGCTGTACTTGATAGCTTCCTACCTAGCTCCCTATCTTGAGCTCTCTGGTTTCTCTTAAGAGCCTCCAACCTCTCAACTGTCCTAACTCAACTAACCAGATCGCAGAATATTTTGTCTTGATGCAGCACAACTTCATCCTGAATCTATAAACGAAGTCCCTTCTGAAACCACTTACACTTTTATCTTTTAGTAGTAACCAGCCCAAAAGCATATCTGATCAACCTTAGAAACTCTATCTCATAGTCATTTACTGACATGGTGTTCTGCCATAGATTCATGAAATCATCTCGACATTTCACAAGAAACTCCTCTCCCACATATCAATCCTAAAACGTCTCTCGGAATTACTGCCACGTTATTTGACTAGCTGGAACAGACTCCTCTACTGACTCTCACCAATTTTGTGCTTCACCATACAATAGTGAAACGGTGGCCCTCAACTTCTAATTGGTAGGATAGTTCATCTTAAAAAAAAATCTCTATAAGTCTTTCAATCAGTACACAACAACCGACAAATTTGTACCAATCCTACCTTAAAAAATCCTCATCCTAGCAGCTAGAAAATCAATGGATATGGGCTTCCTCGGACCCTTTGACTGTCCTCAAACTAAACCGCAGAATTGACATAACAATTTGCGATTCATAGTAACAATATCCAGCTCAACTGTCTCACTATTCCTAGTATCAAGCAGGTCATCATCGCGAGTCTGCTGAGCAGGTGGGTCTCTACCTCCAGTCTATTGGCCCTTAACGCTAGTGGGCAGCTCGTCCTCCTCAGTATTAGGAAACTTATTCGAATTTTCCTCTGGTTCAACAAGAGACGTAGGATTGCTAACAGCCCAAACAATACGGCCTCGATCGCGACTTGTCATGAGTCTAAAACTCTTACGTGGTGGCATAGTAAACTATCTACAGAAAACCAAAATCACTAAAGATTTAGTACTAGAGTCTTAGATTAAATCTCAACATAGAAATTCAAATTAAGAAGAAGATAACTATAAGATACTAAATTTATCAGAAATTCCTATTTACGCCAAAACTTTTGAAAACTTTTGAAATCAACTATGGTGAGCCTTACAGTTTGAAGGTTGAAATTGGCTCTGATACCACTAAATGAAACCCCTTTACTCGACCTAGAAGATATGGTTGGGTCCAAAAGCTTATAGCTGTAATTTCACCCTCAAGCAACCACTTAAACCATAAATACATTATATTTTTCAATAAAGTAATATTAAAACAAGATAACTTCGTTATCGTAAAGAATCTCAAAAGTTTATAAACCCGAACGTAATAATGTTTAAAATAATCTGGATTAAATCTATAAATGCAAGCAAAAGTTATATCCAAAATATCTAGATCCCAAATTTGAACTTACATCCCAATCTCAAATATTATTAAAAACAAAATAATCTGAAAACCATAAAATAGTCTTTACTAAAAGATAAACTTGACGAATAAAATCGAGAGAACCTCCGAGTACCAAGTCGCTTAAATCCAAGGGTATCTGTAAGAGAACTAAGGGGTGATGAGCTAATGAGTCTAGTGTGTTTCTAAAGTGCAAGCAATTATAACACAGTATAATAGAGATTTTCACAAAACATATTAATAGGCACATAACATATCACAAGTCACATGCAATAGAATCACAAGCAAAATGCAAAGCACCCAATCACCTGTACACCAACGCAATGGAGAAGGTTCCCTAGAACCCTTGCCCTTTAATTATCACCAGTTGCTGTGTAATTTTAGTATCAACTATTTGAAGGAGTGATAATCACATCTTCCACTGTACAAACCAACTCATGATCACACAATAGCATGACATCACATTTATCTCAGTCTCAACACAGTCTCATGATAATAAATTAGAGTACACAGTACATTAATCATGCTATTTAAAATATTCACAGTTTGATAAAATGTATGGAACATCAACATGCCATAACACAAGACATAATAAAATCACATAGATAATACAACACAGAATAATATCACACAAGGTGTGGAACACTGTCACGCAACAAATATGTAACACAGGAAGAAACACCTCTCAAATGGGCAATAGCTCTAACGTCATGGAGGACGCCTCCTATGCTCAGATCAAACACTGGTTCTAGTTGAATTAGAACCTACGAGAATAATCTTTACATTAAAATCTATCACTATGCCACCTACTAACATAATACTAATTCGAATAATAAATACTCACGTGCAACTCTTGGAGCTTGTGCAGGGGCAGTCTTCATAGGTAAAGGAGGAGGAGGTAACTCGTCGACCTTAGAGTCATGATCACCTAAACCCAAAATTTACTCAAGTCAAATCCCATGTTCAAATTCCTTAAAATTTACTAAGTACAAAATAATTATAAATAGTAAAATGATACTTTCAGGTTCGAATTTGACAAAATTATGAATTTGAGATTAGGACGTTGAAAGTCAAGTCGAAGTTATTTGAAAAAGTCAATAGTCAATAATCAACAGTTAAGGTTCGGGTCAATAGGTATTTGGCCGAGTCCATAAATTAGGTTGGGCTCAAGGTTTGAGTCTCACAGTTTAGGTCGATTCATGGTATTGGCTTTTTTCAACAGGCTCATGTTTTGGGCCTATGGTTTGGGTTGTTTCAAGTGGCCCAAACTTTACACAAGTTGTAAATGGTTTTAGGGTTTTTTACCCCTTTTAATGGCATCAATCCCTATAACCTTGACGAAGTGACCCACAAACGGAAGACAAAACAAAAAGGAGCCACAATAGTCACCATGTAAGATTTATAGGCTTACCAACGCCAAAAGCGCATAGGGGAGCACAAGGTGGAGTGAACAATATGAAAGAGAAATCCAAACGTTTCACCACCGTTTCTCACAAACAACCAATGATGAACGGTATTTGAGGGGCGGAGTTTGCTCGCGAAAAAATAGAGAACTCAATGGTGGTGACGGTGCAACGTACGGACGGCGGGAGGGTAGTCGTCAGTGCTTGATTGGAAAAGAAAGTAAAAGAGGGAGAGATAGAGGGGTGTTTGGCTAAAGGGGAGCAAATGGGAGAGGAAAGGGTTTGAATAAGAAGAAAAGGGGTATAAATACCAAAGAGAATGGATAAATTGCACAAGGGGTTCCAAATAATTAAAGGTTTTCACTTTAGACCCCAAACATTACCCACTTTACAAATTAGTCCTAAAAATTCCAAATTAGCGACATAATTTAAATTAAAGCTCAATTTAGCCCTAAATTCCACTAAAATTCCAATTTAGTCCTTAACTTAAAATTATGGTTGTTACAAGACCACCGATATCTATGATTACACAAAGTTCTCTATACTAACAAGTTACTACGATGAATTCTCTCTTCAAAAATACCTCTGAAAAATCTTTTCATGAAATGACCCAAGGCATATTAAGTTCTCCACTAGATTAACGAAACAGAGATATCTTCTGTAACAACCCAAATTTAGTGGCGTCGTTAACAGTGATTGAGACCACATGTTCCAACAATATAGTCAGTAAATATTATTATTTTAATATTTACGAGTCATGAGTGTGATCATATTAATTTTAATTGTGGAATTTAGATGCTAGATTTATTAAATTAGAAAGGAGGATTAGATTGTAAAGCTACAAATGTAAATCCTATTAGTAGAATATAACATTTAATTAAGGTTAAAGAATTTAAAAAGCGTAGAAGGTAATTGTACCTTAATATGAAATATGTAGTGGGATTTAGGTAACCTAATATAGATATTTTAGTGCTAAAATTATTATTAAATTGATAATAATAATAATATTAGAACAAAAGAACAAAAGAAGAAAGAATGATGAAATTTTTCATTCTTCTTCAACATGAAAACAAAAAGAGAAAGAAACTCCAACTTTTAAACCCCGTAATTGACCAAGCTACTTTCTTTGCCAGAAAGAGTTTTTGTGGTCCATTTTTTATAATTTTTATGTTTTTGAGTTCATTTTAGCTTAATTTAGTTAATCTGAAGGTTTATTCATAAAATCGTTAAAGGTTCAGGGTTTTACCATTAGTGGTTTTGATATATTTTTGGTTGTAATGGATGAATTATTAATGTTGATAATTAGATATAAGTATTTTATTAAGTGATTTTTGTGATTTTGAAAGTTAAGGACTAAACGGTTAGAAAATAATTTTCAATGGAAATTATTGCGTGTTAGGTGAAATTATGGGCTGTTTTTGTGCATATGTGAACTTGGGTCAGCATAAGCTAATTTAGTTTCTCATGGATTGTAGTTAAATTATGAGGTTTGAGTTAATGACTTATTTGTGCAAAAGTTAAATTATTGAGGGTAATTTTTTAAAATTACCTTAAAAGGAATTTGAGAATGAATTAGTTATTATTATTTTTTAATATACTAGTATGATTACATGGTAGTATCTGTTCATACTTTCTTAACCTTTTGATAATGTGCACACACCTTGCACACAGGTGCTCGAACTCGAGACCCCTAGGATAAACAACATCCACTTTTCCACTAGAGCCACTTGTTGGGTTCAATGAATTAGTTACTTTAAGTGGATTTGGAGGGTTTAATTGAATGAAATTGTTGTTTAGATCAAGAATCGTTACGTGTAGAGGACGTACAAGGCAAAGGAAAAGTCGTCAATTAGTCTCAGTTGGTTGAATCACTTAACAGGTAAGTTTCTAACTGTGTGCTTATTCTAATTCAATATTAATGTTGATAAATTTACCTATATACATGTGAAATTTGTATATTGAAAAGTAATTAATTATAAAATGCATAAATGAGTTAAATGAAGTAAATTTCGATGGATCAAATAAAAGTTTCAAATGTATTGTTTTTATCTGAATAGTTAACGAGCGTAAACGTACACTAGCTGACGAACGTAAATGTATATTAGCTGATGAGCGTAAACGTACACTAGTTGATGAGCGTAAACGTACATTAGCTGACGAGCGTAAACATACATTAGTTGATGAGCGTAAACGTACATTAGCAGACGAGAGTAAACGGACATTAGTTGACAAGCGTAAGCGTACATTAGTTGACGAGTGTAAATGTACATTAACTGATAAGCATAAACGTACATTAGCTGACGAGTGTAAATGCAGTAGACTTGCATATTAAATACTTTTATAAGGATCCATCGAAATAATAAAAGTTAACCGTTATGATAAGATATCCTAAAGAAGTGTAAAAGGCTTCTAAGTAGGAATACTTGGAAGATAAATGATATTTAATTTGAATTAGCGACTTACATCGAATATCGAAGGTTCATATGGATATGTTAAGTTACATTAAACCTCATGGAAGCTTACTAAGTATTCTTTATACTTACTTCGATTATTTTTTTCTTTTGTAGATTTTGAACTTTTGTGATTATGCGGGTTGGATCATCGAAGCATACACATTTTCCTACGTCCCCTTTCGATAGTTTTATTGTCTTGACTTTTGGTTAATTTTGGCATGTAAATAGGATTTTGTTATGTAAATAGATGGTTATAGTTAACACTTTTTTTGTATAAAATATTTACTTTACATAAATAGTAAAATTAATTTGCTAAGTTAAATATTTTGTTTATGTGTATATGTTATAACTTGTGTGATCATAGGAAAATTTTGTTGATTTTTTATACTGACTTGAGTTGTTTCGGTAGAACTCAACAAAGTATTGGCCGAAGTATAGGGGATAAGGGACCTTGACTACTGACTTGAGTTGTTTCAGTAGTAGGCATTAGATTATCAGTAGTACTCTGACTTGTTTAGTAGTTCAGACTAAGGTATCGGTAGTAGTCCCAGGCCAAAACTACTTTGCTTACTGGAGTTGGTTGTATCGGTAGAAGTCTTAATGGTAACGGTAGAAGTTATAGTTGTATCGGTAGAAGTCTTAATGGTAACGGTAGAAGTTATAGTTGTATCGAAAGAACTCTAGGTTGTTTCGGTAGTAAATTGCAGTATTTTCCAGTGTTTTTCCAATATAGGTTCTACCGATACTTACTCAACTAAGTATCAGTAAAAGTTCATCAGGATCCAAAAACTTGTTTAAATTTTAGTAATTCAAATTATTTTTAAAAAATCATTTTGCCAACATTAACTAAAACAAATAGGGTCTTAAGGTCTTGAAATTATTTCGTGAATGTGTATTATCTGTGGTAACATCCTTTTTTCTCTGGTCCGGTGATCAGGCCGGGTAAGGGGTGTTACATCTTAAATCTTACTAGATTTTTATCATATAAATAGCTAGCAAATTTATTTCAAAGTCACGCAGATTATGCCACAAAGGCGTTACAGACTACACAACAAAGGCTTCACAAAATATGCTACAAAGGCATCCAAAGAATTATGTATTTACTGTCCTGACGGACTGTCTCAGAGGGTGCCATGGGGTTTCTCCCACATGGTCCTTTGCATATCTTCATGTCATGATCTGCCAATCCAATATACATCTTACTAAAGGAATAATGGTATTATAAATGACATATATTTTCTCCTTAATTTAGTGTTTTAATTATCTTTTGTATCTCATTTAGCATGCATCTTGAGCATTTCATACATGGTTTTTACATTTTTTAATTAATTACTAGTTAGTTTAATTTCTTTTTATTTTTATCTGTTTTTATACTAATGTCAACACAAGCAGTTCGATATATTGCACCTTAGAATTGTCAGCGCAGGAACTCAGTCTAGGAACTTAATGATAGAAGTAGAATGCATCCACAAGATCAGCTTGGAATTGCGACAGAGATGTCACCGCATAGAACCTGAACCTCAATGAGTAAACTCAAGCTGAATTTACATCTGGAAGCACCAAAGCAGAAACATCATAGATGTCGCCGCAATTAAGATCTCAGATTACTCCCTATAGTGCAGCGACATCCTACAGATTTCTGAAGAGAACATTAAATCTGCGTGAGTGCATAGGTGTACTCTAACTAACTTTGACAGCCGCAAAATCTAGATCTGGATCTGGAAATGAAGGCTGAACCCTGCAACATTTTGAATGCTATAAATATAAGAACAAAGAATGAAGAAATCATCAAGAGCTAAGGGATTAAATTCTACAATTTCTGTGTGATTTTGAGATTTGAGCTGGAAATTAGGAAGCTGATGAAGCAAGTCTGCAGCAACTTCTGATGACAGGTGCTTTCTTCTGGGCAAGAAGAATGATTAAGGAGTAGTTTTAGTAATCTAGAGATAGTAAGCTTTGATTGTACTCTTTAATTTTTCTTTTGACGATGATGAATTCTAATTACATTAAATGAATATGAGAGTATCTTTTGGTGTTAGATTATCTTGACTCTTATTTAATATTGCTTATTTGTTTATTCTTAGATCTAACTAGTTTAAGCACGAGATAGAAATTGTAGTCTGCTGACATCGAGAGATGCAGTGACAAGTTAGGTTAACAAGTAAGTTAGGCGAGAGCTACTTGGGATTGGAAAGATTCCAGTCACTTGTTCTTGGATGCACAACATTACTCACACTGAGAGGTGGAGTGATTGTGGGTATTTAAATCTGGATTAAATAGAGAGCTGTTGTTGATAAGAACTCAAGAGAGATTTATTGCTGCAACAATTTATCTAAACTTTACCTTGTCAACTCATTCAGCAGTGCAACTTTGCAAAATCAGTGAACCATTCCTACCCTTTTACACTTGATTAATTTTACATTTCATGCATTTAAATATTTAGCACTCAACACACAACACATTTTATTTACTTTCAGTATATTGACATTTAACCTCTAACATTTAATTCTGATTGCATTGACAATATTAACTATTTTAGTGTGTAGACCTAAAGTAATTGCACTGACATCCTCACTCACATTTTACTTATTTGCAGTATTAATTGCTTCGACAATTAACATCAAGAACCCATTTCCTCATGGGATCGATATCCGATAGAATTGTCTATCAACTATACTTGCATCGACATGTGTATGCTTGCACAATCGTTGTGACGTTTCAGACGCGATCAAGTTTTGGCGTCATTACCAGGGAAATTACCATTTGTTTGATGTTTACTTTTGTAGTTGCAATTAATTCTACTCAACTTTTAATCTCAACTAATCTATTTATATTTTTCTAATTGTTTTCTTTTTCAGATTTTTAATTGTTGCATGTCCACAAGGAGAAATCCTAAGGACATTGTGAGCTTTGATCCAGAGCTTGAGAGGACACATAGGAGGAGAAGGCAAGAACAAAGGAAAATGGCTGGTAACAACAACAATAATTTTCCACCATTGCTGCCACAAGATGGAGTTCCTCTAGTGCTTCCACAAATTGTTAACGATATACCACCACCACGTCCACAAGAAGAACAAGTAAAAAATAGGACAATAAGAGATTTTGTTGTACCTATACTTGATGATTTACAACCAGGGGTTGTGAGACCAGTTCTCCAAGCTAGAAATTTTGAGCTGAAACTACTGATGTTTCAGATGTTAAATTCAAATGAGCAATATTCTGGTTTTCCTTATGAAGACGCAAGAGAACACTTAAAATCATTTTTGCTTATTTGTGCATCCTATAGCCAACATGGTGTCCCTGATGATGCCTTGAAAATGCAACTATTTCCTTATTCGTTGCAGGGTAAAGCGAGAACATGGTTCTTGGGATTGCTGACAGGATCAATTACATCTTGGAATGCATTAGCAATGTAGTTTGTTTTGCGTTTCAATCCACCGACAATGAACGCAAGGTTACAAAATGATATTACTGCATATCATCAACTGGATGATGAGAATTTACATACAATATGGGAACGTTGTAAAACATTGCTTCCACACTGCCCAATGCAAGGAATTCAGCAAGAGACCCAGATTGAAATATTTTACAATGGTTTGAACGCTCAAACAAGGAACCTTGTCGACGCTTTTGCTAATGGTCCCTTGTTGGATTGTACATACAATGAAGCTGTAAGAATTTTAGAAAGGATTGCTCAAAATGATTATCAATATCTGATCTCTCAGTCTGCATATGTAAAAATAACCATGGAGTTCTTGAGTTAGATGCTATTTCAGCTTTGTCCTCATTGGCCAATATCATAAAGAATATGAAGCGAACAAATGACGTTGCTCCTATTCGAGTGGCTCAACAATTGGATGCACTGATATTTTCTTGTGAAATTTACGGCGACAACTATAGTTATGAGGACTGCCCACAAAATGCAGAAAATGCTTTCTATGTCAATAACATCAGGGGAAGTTCATTTGGTAACTCATACAATAATAGATCTCAACAACCTTGGGGGAATCAAAATGCTTCCACATTTAGATATGGAAATTCCTCAAATCAAGGGGGTTACAATAGCAATCCATGATAGAATTATAATTAGAATTCGTAGGTAAATTATTGATTTGAACAGATGCAGTCACATAGTCAGATGCAACCACAATTTCGATTATAACCACAACAGCCTGTGCTGCTGCATATGCAAGGACAACATCATCAACATCAATAGTAGTAATTTTCTCAACAAAAGTCAGATCCTATGGCTACTCTTGAGGCGATGATGCACGAGCATATCACACGAACGAAAGCAATAGTGTAAGGCAACTCTTCTTCCATTTGAGCATTGAAAGCACAACTAGGGCAGTTGGCTTCTAATCTCAGCACCAGGTCACCAGGCACTTTACCTAATGATACTGAGAATCTTACGCAGAAGGGGAAAGAGCATTGCAAAGCAATCACGCTGAGTGGGAAGCAGACAGTTGGACCAAGCAATTTCGGCCAAGACCATGTCGATGCATCTGAACCACAAAAACAGGAAAAGGATGCAGCTGAAGAAAGTCAAGCAAAACCAAATGAAGAGGAACCAACTTTAGTGTCATCTATACCTATAGTTTGCCCAACTAAGTTGCCAATGCAACTGCCAATTTTGACACCATCGAGTTTTCCACAACAACCCACTACTATAATACCTTTTCCATTTTCGTAAAGATTTAAAGAAAAAGTCCATGATAAGGAATATCAAAGATTTGTTTCTTCTTTGAAACAATTACATATTAACATACCTGTTGTTGATACTCTTATGTAAATACCCAACTATGGGAAATTTACGAAAGAGTTATTATCAAAGAAAAAGAAATTGTCTGAAATCAAGATGATTGCACTCGCAGAGGGGTGCAGCATTGTGCTTACAAATAAGTTGCCAACCAAGATGAAAGATCATGGCAGCTTCACAATCCCATGGTTCATTGGGAATCATTATTTAGGTAAAGCTTTATGTGATTTGGGAGCAAGTATTAATCTTATGCCTTTGTGTACTTTCAAGAAATTAGGATTAGGTTCAATGAAGCCTATCGCGGTGACATTACAACTTGCGAATAGATCCTCAACACAACTTGAAGGCAAAATCAAAGACATCATTGTCTAAGTTGATAAACTAGTATTCCTTGTTGATTTCATTATCCTAGACTACGAAGTAGACAAAGAGGTGCCCATTACCTTAGGGCGACCATTTTTAGCAACGGGACGCACACTTATTGACGTATTCAAGGGAGAACTTATCATGCGTCATAACGACAAGCATGTGACCTTAAGTGTGTTTGAGGCATCTCCTTCCAGAAGTAAAGAGCAATGTCACCATATCGACGTGCTGGATGAAATCATTTCGAAATAATTCAATGTAAGAAATCTAGCAGCGTCAGATGAAGATGCGATGACATCAACTAAGGAAATCCTAGCTGACTGTAGCGACAAAGAGGAGGTTAACAATTATGAGCTGAGATAGAATTGGCAATTGGAGTCTTTGGATTTGTCTAATAAGACAATCCCAGTGTTTAAACCATCTATTGAGCAAACTCCTACCTTGGAGTTGAAGTCATTACCAACGCATTTGAAGTATGTTTTCCTTGGTGACAACGAGACCTTACCTATTATTGTCAATGCATCCGTCGACGTAACACCAGAAGATAAGCTCATCGCGATTTTGAAAGAGCATTAAAGAGCCATAGCTTGGAGTATTGCAGATATCAGAGACATCAATCCCTCTTTTTTCATGCATAAGATAAGGCTAAAAGATAAGAATAAGCAATCAATTAAGCAACAAAGACAACTTAATGAGAAGATGAAAGAAGTAGTGAAGAAGGAAATTATCAAATGGTTAGATGCGGGCATCATATACCCTATTTCTTATAGCAATTGGGTGAGCCCCGTCCAATGTGTACCTAAAAAGAGTGGCTTCATGGTTATGACCAACGACAAGAATGAGTTGATCCCTACTCGCATTACGACTAGCTAACGAGTATGCATGGATTACCGTCGACTAAATGTGGCCACAAAGAAGGACCATTTCCCTCTGTCTTTATCTGATCAGATGTTAGATAGGCTAGCTGGTAAAGCCTATTATTGCTTCTTAGATGGCTATTCTGGATACAACCAAATTGCCATTGCGTAAGAAGATCAAGTAAAGACCACGTTCACATGTCCTTTTGGAACCTTTGCTTTCCGATGTATGCCCTTTAGGTTGTGTAATGCGCCAGCAACATTCCAAAGATGTATGATGGCAATTTTTTGGACATGACCGAGGATTCCTTAGAGGTATTCATGAATGATTTCTCTGTCTATGGATAGAATTTCGACCAATGCACTGACAATCTGGCGAGAGTTTTGAAGAGATGCGAGGACACAAATCTTGTTCTGAATTGGGAGAAATGTCATTTCATGGTAACTGAAGGCATTGTCCTCGGGCATCAGATAACTTGTCAGGGCACTGAGGTTGATAAAGTAAAGATGGAAATCATCGAAAAACTACCACCGCCCACCAACGTCAAAGCAATAAGAAGCTTTGTTAGACATGCTGACTTTTATAGAAGATTCATTCGAGATTTTTCCAAGATAGCTAAACCATTATGTTCATTACTAGAGCAAAGTAAAAAGTTTGTGTTCGATGACAACTGTCTAGACACATTCATGACAATGAAGAAGCAGCTGGTACAAGCCTCAATTATCGTTGCACCAGACTAGACGCAACTGTTTGAACTAATGTACGACACAAGTGATTTTGCTGTGGGAGCTGTACTAGGCCAAAGAAAAGAGAAGGTATTTAATTCTATTTAGTATGCTAGTAAAACTCTGGCTGAAGCGCAGGTGAATTACACTACCATTGAGAAGGAGTTGTTAGCAGTAGTCTTCGCATTTGACAAGTTTCGTTCATATCCTGTTGACGCAAAGGTTACAGTATACACAGACCACTCTGCACTGAAATATCTTCTTACAATGAAAGATGCCAAACCTAGACTTATTAGATGGATCCTACTCCTTCAAGAATTTGACATTAAAATCAGAGATAGGAAAGGAACTGAGAATCAAGTAGTTGACCACTTGTCTCGACTAGAAGTTGGAAGTGAAGATGGGCAGACGTCTCAAATTGTCGAAGCATTTCCAAATGAGCAGTTATTCTTTGTCGACGCATCGCCCTGGTATGCCAATGTTGTCAATTATCTTATGTGTAGGAAGCTACCCATGAATACTACTAGTCATAAGATGATTAGGTTCATACGTGATACTACAAAATACCATTGGAGCGAGCCATACCTATTCAAGGTATGCGCCGATAACATTATTCGTCGTTGTGTACCTGAAGAGACATTGCCATGATGCCACTTATGGAGGACATTTTAGTGGTCCTAGGACTGCTGCTAAGGTTCTACAATTAGGATTTTATTAGCCCACATTGTTTCGAAATGCCCATAACTTTGCACAATAATATGATGTCAATACACTGGTTCCATATCTCGACGTAATGAGATACTCTAACAACCTATCATGGAGGTAGAGCTCTTTGACATATGGGGTATAGACTTTATGTGACCATTTCCAAGCTCTTTATGAAATGTGTATATCTTAGTGGCTGTTGACTATGTCTCGAAGTGGATTGAGGCAATTGCGGTACCAAAGGATGACGCTCGGATGGTGTTGAAGTTCTTTCACACATACATCCTTACAAGATTTGGAACACCGAGAGAATTGATAAGTGACCAAGAGACTCATTTTATAATAACCAAGTGGTGACTGCATTAAAAAGATATGGTGTGAAGCATCGTATGGCTACTACGTAACACCCACAAACCAATGGTCAAGCCGAAGTATCCAATCGCCAAATTAAAGGCATACTTGAGAAGGTGGTCAACCTATCTAGAAAGGATTGGTCTTTATGGTTACATGATGCATTGTAGGCACTTCGAACTGCATACAAGACTCCGTTGGGAATGCTGTCGTATCAACTAATGTTTGGTAAGTCTTGTCACCTGCCAGTTGAGCTTGAACATAAGGTTATGTGGGAAATCAAGCAGATGAATATTATGATGCTTCTGGAAAGAAAAGATTGTTGGACATCACGGAGCTAGAAGAAATCTAACTTCATGCTTATGAGAATGCCACAATATATAAGGAAAAGACAAAGAGATGGCACAATAACATCATTTTGCGTCGACAATTTCACCTTGGTCAGTTAGTGCTTTTATTTAACTCACGTTTAAAATTGCATCCAGGGAAATTAAGATCAACATGGTCAGGCCCTTTCAAAGTTATCGAGGCATTCTAGAGCGGTGCGACGACAATCAAAAATTTAAAGGATGGACAACAATTTGAAGTAAATGGGTAATGTCTTAAGCATTATGTCAGCCCAGACGATAGGGAACCAAACGAAGCCATCGACCTGGTCACTTTTAAATAATGTCGATGCATTTCTCTATTTACTTTTTGTTATTTTAATTTTACTTCTGTTGTTTTAAATACTTTTGCAGAAATAAAAGTCACCTTTTTGTCGAAGCATTGAAGCACGAATTGTTAGCGCATTCTGTGATGAGTCAGCATTGCTTTTTCAGCAACAATCGCACTGATTGATTTCTCTTCCCTCCTAACCATTCAATCCAATGAAACAGTACAATCTGCAGCCTAGCAATTAATTACTGCAAACGCAATGTTTCGCCATAATTCTTTCAACCATTATGGTATAAAACCTCTCTCCTGCTGTTTTCTTTTCTCCTTACATCTTCCATTGTTGCTACAACTTGTCTTCTTCATTGCCTTTGTATTTTTCTTTTTCATTCAATAGAGCAATCATTTTCTGTAACCTTTTCTAACTTCCTTCTTCCATTACAATGGCTAAAATCGGTGCCTCGAAAAACCCTTCAAAAACTTCTCCCAAGAACACCCCGACAACTTCTACTAGGGCTCCGACCACAACACTACCTTTTTTTACAAGCCCAGTTTTATTCTTGATGACTGCGACCAAAGACTGCTACCAAAATACCATTTTGAAGAGAAACCTCCACCCTGAACAAGGTTTGCAACTTTCTCCACACCAGACTTTGGGAAGCATGTTGTTCGTACTATCAACCACATTGGTTGGGAGTTCTTCTGCGAACATCCCTCTAGTTACTCCTCTACACTAGTCAGGGAGTTCTATGCCAACTTGGTGGATCTGGAGCAAGAGTTTGTTTTTGTCCGGGAGGGGCTCATCCCATGGAGAGCTGCTCAGATAAACATGCTATTGAGGATTCCTGAGTGAGTGGACGACACCATTTATGCATCGATTGGACGATGACTGTATAGATCAGATGATGAAGGACTTATACGATAATGGAGCTACTTGGACTGGAAATACGTTTCACAACTACACCATACACAGACGGTACCTTACACCCTTTAGCAAAGTTTGGTTCCATTTCATCAATAACCGCATCATGCCTTCAACACATAGCACTACAACGACATTAGACCGTATGAGTCTCCTGCATTCGATCCTGCACCATAAACACATCAACATCGATGAGATCATCCACGCCCAGATCGCGAAGGCAAATAGAAAGCAAACTGGTATACTCCCATTCCCTTCTCCAATTATGTTATTGTGTAACCAAAAAAGCATCGTGCCCAAGGATGGTAAGGAGGTCTTAGATAACAAAGGCCCGATCAATGACATTTTTGTTGAATGATGACACGTGGCCAAGAGACACCAGTGGCCAAGGAAGCCTCCAAGAAAAAAGATAGAAACAAGGGTAAAACGAAGGTTGACCAAACCGATGCGCCGATAGAGTCAGAAGTGGCGAAAAAGTTGGCTTTAATGGAAGTACACCTGGATCGCATCGACATGCATTCAATCCACACTAATGGCATATTGGAGGATATGGATTTTAGGCTGCATAAATTTTATGCTTATATAAAGGCCTGGAACGAGACTATTATCGCAGTACTACGCCAGATCAGCCCCACTCCATTCCCAGACTTTCCAACCTTTCCATCCATCTTCCAATCGATGCAATACTCATCATCCGAGCAACCTACCCCTGATGATAGGCCTACTCCTGTGCTAACACGGATTCACATTTCGGATGATGACAAGGAAGAAGAGCACTCAAAAGCTGATGAGGACTATTATCATACCATGGCTGATCTGTTCGAGGATGAGTTCTCTAATAGCCTTGGTGCGAATATTGTTAAATGGGAGGATGTTATGGATAAAAGTGTCGTCGTAGTGGAATGTGCTAACATTGGCTTAAATGAACCAGAGCAGCATGTGGCTGAAGGTGCAAACATGAGAGATGATTAGTTGAAGGAATAGGATGAAGAAGAGAAGAAAGATGAGACTGAAGAGGACTCCACCGAGGTGCAGAAAGAGAAAGAAACAGATACCCCAACAATAATCGTTGAAGATGTTGTCGACACACCAGAGAGTGTTGGGGCATCCAGCTCTGATGAGGCTCGACCTGCTGTGAGCCAGACTGAGGTTGTTACCAATGAGATTGAGGAACTAAATCCTCTTTCTATCGTGCCTTATTTGGCACCGCTCGTAGAAATCCAGTTATTATTGGTGACAACTGATAAGGCTACCACCCAACCTATTGAGGAGGAACAATCCGTCAAACCGGTTGGCACAAAGGATAAAAAGAGAAAAAGGTGCAAGGACAAAAAGAAGAAGAAGCACCATGATGAGGGTGAGCGCCTAAAGAAGAAGAAAAGGAAAACAAAAGCAGCCTCTGCATCGGCTGCTAATGAGTAAGTACATTTCTTTTTAGTTAGTTTTCATGCATTGTTACTGTCACTGCATTCCTTTTATTAGTTTAATTGCATTGTAGTTGCATTTCCATTATTTATGTATACATATTGTCGTGCATTGGGACAATGTAGACATTAAGTTTGGAGGAGATAACGTGAAATGGAAATGCAATTACACCCACATATTTGAATTCTACTTATTTCTTTGGTTAATGAGAATTGACAAAATTTCAATAGAAATGTGGCCCACAATTTTTATTTTTATACATAATTCCTGAATTGTTTGGATGATAACGAGGAAATTGAATGAATATGAATGAATGATGAGTCTGCTATTTTTGAATGAATGGTTAGAATTGCTTTAGTAATAAAATGATAGTGTTGATGTTTAATCTTTAGCTAACTGACCAGTCGCAGCGACATTAAATGAATAAAAGACACACTAATGTGAGTGCATTATGACTATCCAAGGGAGAACACTTCGCTGCAGGTTTAGAAAAATCAAATAGCCAAAGGCTGTCACTGCAAGAATGTGTGTTGGCGTAATTACATACTTTCTGGGTGTTTGTTGCACCCTATCGTTACTACCTAAGAACAAAGGTAGAGTAATGGATTGACATCTCTCAGTCATTTGAAAAAGAAACAAAATGAGAAAAAGGACGAAAAAGAAAAAAAAAGGAAAGAAATTTTTTATAAATGTTGTATTGGCTAAAGAAAGATTAAGATTTAATGCATGTCACTAACATTTATGAAGTTGCAATTTTTAATTATTCATGCCTATAAATTGTTGACGCATTATTCTATCATATGAATACAATTTGTACATTAGGACTTCAGAGAATTCAAGTTGTATACTAATGATTGCGATGATATTTCTGCTTGTGACTTTGTTAATTTTTGTTTACTTGAGGACAAGTAAAAACTCAAGTTTGGGGGTGTGGTGGTATTAAAAAAGACATATATTTTCTCCCTAATTTAGTGTTATAATTGTCTCTTTTTGTATCTCATTTAGCATGCATCTTGGGCATTTCATACATAGTTTTTACATTTTCTAATTCATTACTAGTTAGTTTAATTTCTTGATATTTTTATCTATTTTTGTACTAATGTCAACGCAAACAGTTCGATATATTGCACCTTAGAATTGTCAACATAGGAACTTAGTCCAGGAGCTTAATGATGTAAGAAGGATGCAGCCACAAGATCAGCCTGGAATTGCGACAGAGATGTTGTTGCATAGAACCTAAACCTCGAATGAGTAAACTCAAGCTGAATTCACATCTAGAAGCACCAGCGCAGGAATATCACAAATGTTGCCGCAATTATAATCTCAGATTGCACCCTGCAGTGCAACAACATCCTACAGATTTCTGAAGAGAACATTAAATTTGCGTAAGTGCACAAGTGTACTCTAACTAACTTTGACAGCTGCAAAATCTAGATTTGGATTTGTGAATAAAGGTTGAACCCTGCAACATTTTGAAGGCTATAAATAGAAGAACTAAAAATGAAGAAATCATTAAGAGCTAAGGGATTAAATCCTACAATTTCTGTGTGATTTTGAGATTTGAGCTGGAAATTGGGAAGCTGATGAAGCAAGTCTGCAGCAACTTTTTGAGAAGAGGTGCTTTGTGCTGGGCAAGAGGAATGATTAAGGATTAGTCTTAGTAATCTAAAGATAGTAAGCTTCGATTGTACTCTTTAATTTTTCTTTTGACGATGATGAATTCTAATGACATTAAATGAATATGAGAGTATCTTTTGGTGTTAGATTATGTTGACTCTTATTTAATACTGTTTATTTGTTTATTCTTGGATCTAATCACTTTAAGCACGAGAGTGAAATTGTAGTCTGCCAACATCGAGAGTTGCAGTGACAAGTTAGGTTAACAAGTAAGTTAGGTGAGAGCTGCTTGGGATTGGAAATACTCAAGTCACTTGTTCTTGCATGCAAAACATTGCTCACACCGAGAGGTGGAGTGATTGTAGGTATTTAAGTCTGGATTAAATAGAGAACTGTTGTTGATAAGAACTCAAGAGAGATTTACTGCTGTAACAATTCATCTAAACTTTACCTTGCCGACGCATTTAGTAGTGCAACTTTGCAGAATAAGTGAACCATTCCTACCCTTTTACACTTGATCAATTTTACATTTCATGCATTTAAATACTCAGCCCTCAACACAATACATTTGATTTACTTTCAGTATATTGACATTTAAGCTCTGACATTTAATTCTGATTGTATTGACAATATTAACTATTTTAGTGTGTAGACCTAACGTTATTGCACTGACATCCTCACTCGCATTTTACTCATTTGTAGTATTAATTGCTCGATAGTTAACATAAAGAACCCATTCCCTCTTGGATCGATATAGAATAGAATTGTCTATCAACTATACTTGCATCGACGTGTGTACACTTGGACAATTACTGTGATGTTTCAGACGCGATCAAGGAATCACCATGAATGTTCTTATTATCATATGATATAATAGGTCTCTGTCACATGGTTAATTTTTGAGAAACTAATAAGAAAATAAACAAACATAATTAAAAGAGGGAGATAACAACGAGGATAAACAGCCATAAAAATAGTAACAAGAACAACAAAGTTCAACATAAAACTAAAATAAATAAGTCTCAAAGAATAAAACAAACAAAATAAAATAAAAGTACAACTGAAATGAAAATGAAATAAAGCAACTAAAATAAAAACAGCTCAAGGGTCGTCGTGCGATGTGGTGGGATCGTGCAGCACATCGGCAGATCAGAAACATGGAGCCTCTACAACTTAGCATGAATGTTGTTGAACTATGCTCTCCACTTTGTAACACTCTCATGGTGTATCTGTATGAGATAACCAATCTTCTCATTTTGTTGCTGTTGGAGCTGGTTAATCTGGTCCATAAATTATTGTTGGAATTACTAAACTGCTTGTGAGTGACGTATAGCTCAGGAGCACTGTGCCTCAGTAGAAGTGGGGGATGAGTAGGCTCCTCGTGTGTAGGAGCATCATCATCATGAGAATCCTTTGACTCATCGTGAGGGTTGTGACGAGCTAGCATGTAGCGAGTAGGACCTCATCCCTAATGGTGGCATATAATCCTCATATGACTCATAATAGATTATCTCTGCAAGATCATCTATCTAACCAGCATGAATGAGGATGTTTGCTCCAGTGTGTCGAGCAAACCAAAGTGGCACGCCAAAGGAGTCACATACGAGCCCAAGCATATAGGACCACTCCTAGTATGGTCTATCTAATGATGGCACACTAAAGTGATGAAATATGCAACACTGATGGAGTGACATGTCGCCATGCACCATAAGAAGTAGGCATTAGTCGTGCCCACTACCCCCGTACTCTCCTTCCGCCCTATCAAAGTATGTGCATGGAGGGCGTGAATGTATCGAAGGGTAGGAAGTAGGGAAGTAGCCTTCAATCAGTTCAAATTGTACGATGTCGCCATCAAAGCCATAGCAGACAAACAGCCATGCATTAGATAATGAATGTGATGATGAAGAGTGGAAAAATCAAAGGTGTCCATAAACTCCTTGGTATATATATCAAGTGCCCCCTAAAATTCAGTATGCTCATGTACCACATCATGCCACCTAGTCGGAAAGAGATGGTGCACGACTTATTGTGGCTCATCATCGCATGCTGTAAATGAAAGGTCGAGAAGAACTCCAAGGTGAGCTCCGAATATGTAGGCTCTATGATCCCAAAGAGACGATACCAAGGAGCCGTCTCATGTAATGCGCATACATCATCGGCTAAGTAGACCTCCTCTAAGGCTGTCCAATCTATACATCTGCCCAACCCCAAAAGACACTTTCGTAGATGCTGATGTAGGTCCTCGTGTAGACTCGGTGAAAACCGAAGACATGGATGGTGTGTGTCGATGGTGGCAGTTTAAGATGAAATTGTGCTAGGATTTTTTTGCTTTTTTCAAGTAGGTACTATTGACTTTGGTTTTACCTTTGCACGTGTTCGTTATGATGTACCTAAAAGAAAGGAGAAATACACAAAATCAGATAATCTAAAAAAATTGGCAAAAATAGATCGAGCAGCCAAGCAGTATGCATAATAAAATAGAGCATCTCGTAACTATTCTATAAATGACAGCCATATAAAACGCAATATAACAACCAACTGTTACTCAACAAAAACTTGTAGCCACTAATGAATTAAATCACCAAATACCAATAGCAGTCGACTAAATAAAGATAATATATATATAAATTAAAAAAATATAATACTAAATAATGATAAGAACAAGAATAACCACAATCGTATGAGTAATAATAATATAATATAATATAATATAATATAACAAATAATAATGGACAAAAAATAATTAAAAAAAAATAAAGGAAAGCGAAATGTTGAACCAAACGATGGTTAAGGTGGGAGGCAGTGGCGGGTTTTGACGAATAGCGGTGAATGTTGGTAGTGATCATGTGCGTGATCGATGAGGGGGAGCAGATCGAGGAAGGAGATGCATGTGAGGTTAAAACCGGAGGAATGGTGGTGCGAGAAGACCCGTGGCAGAGATGGATAGTGATCTAAAGAAGCAAAGGAGAGAGGGAGAGGGGGTTCGAAAGGGATGCACATGGTGAAGCTACAAGTAAAACACACTTGAAGTTGGTAAAATCGAAAATCAAAGGATGAAGGTGGCTTGTTGATTACGAGTCGCTAGAGTTCCAGATCGAAATTAAGAAGTATCATTCGTATTGGTTTTTGTAAAGGTTGGAAATGATAATGATAGGTTTTAGAAGGGTGAATGGATGGAAATGCAAAGGATAAAGATGGATAGGCTTGAAACTCAGTTTAAGGACTCAAGAACGAACCAATATCATAGAAGAATATTGACTCAATTCTTATATTAGTACTTAGAACAAATTTGCATGTAGAATTGTGACCCTCGATCTAGTAAGATAGGAACCAATCGGTATAAGGGTGAACGTCACACTTCAAAAAAGTGATAAGTTCAAACGAATCAGATTGACACCACAAGGATTACTTGATAAGTCAATTTGAGTCAGATAAGAACAAAGAGTTTGAAAAATCATAATAGGATAAAAATTCATCAAAAGTTGTTTACATTGTGTCTCAAGCCTCATATTTATAGGCTACATGATACTAGTAAAAAAGGCATGAAATAATCAACCAAAATAATACATAAATTCATTCAATATTTTCTAGGCACTTTAATTCAATGTGTTGGTTGCTTTCATGAAGATCGAATTTAGTGCTTGGTTGGCTAGGAAGAAGTGCTCCTAAATTCGGTTGAAGTTCCCCAAGCACTTGGAATAAATGTGGGTGGTGATTAATGATTTTTGAGTTACCCAAACAGCCCAAATTTTTGAGCATTTAAACACCTTGTGGCCTTTGGTGAAACTAAGCAGCCATGCATGGTGAGAGCATTGGTTCCTTTTGTTATTCACAAAATACCTCTTAGGAAGTTGTTTTTCATCTCTTTAAATGTTGGGAGGTGCAATTAAGGCTTGTGTTAGCCAGTCATTTATGTCACTAAGACACATTAAACTTGCTGATTAGAACATATTAATTAGGCAGTAATGTTTGACCAAAAAATAATAATTAACTTAGGAAATATTTAAAGACAACACAAAAACATAATTAATATTTATACTAAAATAACTAAATGGTTAAAACCTTATTTCCAGTAATTTAATTAACTTAAAAATTAGAGTTTTACATGCAGCAAATTGAATGGAATGCATGTGTTGCAAAAAATGCACGAGTTGTATGAAATGCATGGAATGAATGAAGTGTTTTCCCAAACTCGTTTAATTGAACTCGTGAAAGCTTCTTTGAACTTCTTGGCTTATGTGAGGCTTGTCCTCCATCCATGCTCGCAACAGTAGTGCTCACAACTTCAGTGCTCGCAACATTAGTGCTAGTAATGTCCATGTTCCCACTATTCAAGCATGCATCATCCCCTCCCTCTTCAAAGCGATATGTCCCCAAATCATTTCCTACATCATGAGAGGATAGATCAACAACATTAAAGCTCGTACTAACATTATACTCACTTGGAAGGTCCAATTTGTACGAATTATCATTAATCCTTTCCAACACTTGAAAAGGGTCGTCTCATGGTAGCAACTTGGATCTGCTTTGAGCTGGAAATATTTCTTTTCGCATGTGAAGCCAAACCCAATCTCCAAGTTCAAAAACTACTTGTTTACGTCCCTTACTAGCTTTGCTTGCATATTTCTTAGTTCTCTCCTCAATGTTTTTCCCTCACTTTTTAGTGTAGATTTTTCACTAAATCAGCCTTCTTTTGCCATGTACATGTACAAATTGATTAGGAGGTAAGGGAATTAAATCTAAAGGACTTAAAGGATTAAAATCGTAAGCAACTTCAAATGGTGAATGCTTGGTGGCCAAATGTACAAAATGGTTGTAAGCAAACTCGATATGTGGCAAGCATTCTTCTCATGTTTTCAAATTCTTTCAAATGATTGCTTTTAACAAGGTGAATAGAACTAGATTAACAACTTTGTTTGTGGTCGTAGAAAACAACAGCTTAGTACCAAGTTTGCTCCATAAAGTCCTCTAAAAATGGCTAAGGAATTTATCATCTCGATCAAATACAATCGTCCTTGGTGCTCCATGCAATCGAACCACTTCCCTGGAAAATAGATTAGCTACATTCGAAGCATAATTAGTTTTGTGGCATGGAATAAAATGAGCCATTTTAGAGAATCGATCAATTACAAAAAAAATCGAGTCTTCGAGAATGGGTAATGGCGTGTACAGTCCATGGGGCTTAATTCGAGAGTTTGCTTTCTTATAAATAATGCATCGATTGCAAACCCTCTCAACATTTTTCCTCATCTTAGGCCAAAAGAAATGTTTGTGGAGCATAGCTAATGTTTTGGCCACTCTAAAGTGTCCCATGAGACCTCCTCCATACGCCTTTTTCACGAGCATATCTCAAATGGATCCTTGGGGATACATAGTTTACCTTCCTTAAAAAGGTATCCATCATGCTTATAGTAACTTTGGAATGCCCCCTTTTCACAAGCTTTATAGATCTCACGAAAACCAGCATCAGTTTCATAGAGCTCTTTAAGATATTCAAAACCAAGTAACTTAGAATCTAAGATATTGAGTAGTGCGTATCTTCTTGAAAATGTGTCCACAACAACATTCTCTTTACCTTTCATGTACTTAATCACGTATGGAAATGATTTTAGGAATTCAACCCATTTGGCATGTCTCTTGTTCAACTTGTTTTGCCCTTTGAGATGTTTTAGTGCCTCATGGTCTATGTGAATGACGAATTCCTTAGGCCATAAGTAGTGTTTCCATGTTTCCAATGCTTGGAATAATACGTACATCTCTTTGTCATATGTTGGGTAATTAAGGGCAGCACCATTCAATTTTTAACTAAAGTAAGCTATGGGTCGCCTATCTTTTATTATCGTAGCTCCAATTCCTATTCATGATGCATCACATTCAATCTCGAAATTTTTTGTAAAATTAGGTAAGGATAATATCAGTGCATTTCTCAAACAATCCTTAATCAAAATAAAAGATTTCTCTTGCTCCTCACCCTAATGAAAGTTTGAGTTTTTCTTGATAATTCTAGTTAAAGGAGTAGCTAATATGTTAAAGTTAAGAACAAACCTTCGGTAGAAACTAGTAAGACCATGAAAACTTCTAACTTGGCTTATGCTAGTAGGTCGTGGCCACTCTCGGATTGCCTTTACCTTCTCTTGGTCGACTTCAAGACCTTCGAAGCTAACCACAAATCCTTGAAAAACAAGTTTGTTAGTACAAAAGGAAAACTTAAGATTTGCAAATAGAGTTTCCTTAGTACTTCCAACATAAATTTCAAATGATGTACATGATCTTCTAATGACTTTCTATAAATCAGTATATCATCAAAATATACTACACAAAATTTACCGATGAAGGTTCAAAGAAAATAGTTCATTAATCGCATAAAGGTGATGGGTGCGTTAGTTAGGCCGAAGGGCATAACCAAGCACTCATACAAAACCGTGTTTGGTTTTGAATGCAGTTTTCCATTCGTCTCCTTCTCTCATCCTTATTTGATGGTAACCACTCTTGAGATAGACTTTGGAGAAAATGCGAGCTACACTTAGCTCACCCAACATATCATTTAAACGCGAAATTGAATGTCAATATTTTATGGTAATCTTATAAACCACGCGACAATCAATGCACATGCACTAAGAGCCGTCCTTCTTAGATACCAACAGCACAGGCATGACACATGGACTTAGGCTCTCTCAAATGTACCCCTTTTCCATTAGCTCGATAAATTGCCATTTTAGATCTTTAGTTTCCTCAGGGTTGCTTCGGTAAGCTAGCCGAATCAGGATAGTGGCTCCAAGAATGAAGTTTATTTGGTGCTCAATGCCTCTAATGGGAAACAATCCACTCAGGATATCCTTTGAAAACTGATCTGCCAGATTTCGACCTAGTAGATTTAACTACATTTCGTAATTTAGGAGCTTGAAATTAAGCATTTTCCTTTTGTTTGCTTAAGATTTAGTTTAGTTTTCTTGGATGGAATAAATTGTGTAAAAATGTAAAATGATGTTTTTTATTGTCTTTAATGTTGATTGAGGCCCAAGGGTTTGCTAATAAATTTTGTGAGTGTGTAGGAAATCTTTAGAAGATAAATAAGTATGAAGTTTATCACTATGTCACGACATGCACTGTTCTATGTTGCAACAAAGGGACCAGACCTAAAGAATATCAAGATTTCCTTCTATGTCGCGACATGGACATGGTGTGTAGCAACAACTCTTGGAAGAATTATCCAAAGGAGTAGATTGTCTTCTTTATCGTAAAACGGCTCCTATATGTCGCAACATCTACTCTTGGATGCAAAATTAACATCGAGTGAAGGGCATATCAGTCTTTACAATGCCACTTAAACACGAAGAACGGTAGCTGGCCTAGGGTTAAGGAAAACGATTATCCAAGGCTATAAATACGGCCCTATAGCACTTAGGTTTACAAATCCTGAGTTTTAGCATTTTAATTTCTTTTTTTATTTCATTTTCATTTTGTGGAAACGAGATTTGTAATATTCACATAAACAATTGTGGATTCATCCCAACATATTGCTATACAAATTCTTTGTTTCTTTCACTTCATATATTCAATCTTAAATTTCATGTTTATTAATGTATTGATTTTATGATTATTAAAGAAACCATGAAGAACTAATCCCGTTGTGAGGGATTAATGAGTGGAAGTATGGTTATTTAATTAGTGTATGTAGGGATTTTCAACGAATCAATTGTTTGGAAAAGGAAGAACGTGAAATAAACACTAGGTCTGACAACCCTAGAAAGTTATTTAAATGAGAATTAACCAAAAATTGGTATTGCCTATTCGTGAACACCTTTACCCCAAAACAGTTTAGGCTGTGACATCGAGGAATAAGTAGTTTCTAATGACTCGTTATGTTAGTGGAAGATCGGAAGATCTTGCTAGGGTAATGACTAATTGATTGAAGAAAAATTCCCAAAACCAACGATTGAAGAACCAATACTAAAGCAAGATAATCCCTCATGAATCTGTTTATCGAGTTTTCTCATCTCTATTTTCCCTATTTATATTTTATTTTATGTTATTTGTATTCTTAATTCCAAAACCCATTTATATCCTTTCGTACTATAACCCTAAAGAAAGTACTAATTAATTCTTTTTTTTATATGGATTGTAATTACTATAACTTCGCCTCCCTTGGGACGATCCTCAGAATACTTGCTAAAGTGTTTCGTTGTAACAAATTATATTACAACTTGACCCATATACTTGCGAAGGCCCTAAAATACACATTGAATGGGACTACATTCAGAGGCGGTCAAGTTGTTGGCGACATTGCCGGGAAGCCAGCGTTCTAGTGATTTTTATTTTTTTTTGCACTGTTATTTGAATAATTAAAATTTTTTTTAGGCTATAGATACAATTTCTCTATTTTCTTATTCCTTTTTTTAACACTTCCTTTCTTTTTGTTCAAAATTTTAATTTTCTAACATGATGAGAAATGCATTAGGGATTTTTTTATTTAGAATGGTTACAATCTAGTATTGTTCGACCATCAATTTATAATAATCATTTTCAATTAAATTTGTCTCTAATATCTTGGATTACTAATAATGTCAAATTTTCTGATCCTTTGACAAAACATCATGTCGTGTTTATGCGGAAGTTAGAAACGATTTGCAACATAGTCGCATATACAAGGGTAGCTATGGATATCATTAAATTACTATTAATTCCTTTTGCCTTAGAAGGAAAAGCAAAATTCTGGTTAGATTCATTGTCACCCAATACTATCACTACAAGGAAAGAGTTTGTGTACGTGTTTCTGCAGCGCATGATTCCCATGCCTCAGATTATGCAAAGATATATGCAGATGTTTCATTTTAGGCAGACTATGATAGAAACATTAGGGCAAGCTTGGGAAAGATTCAAAACAATACTCTAATCTATATTAAGGCGAGGTAGTCATATTGTCATAGAAATTCAGCATTTAAATGATGGGTTAAATAAAGAAAATAAACAGAAGAAGGATATCATGACAGAAGGAAGCATTTGGACCAAGACTTGGCAAGATGTGACGGATATACTTGAAATAGTGATTGTAAACAAGATATTATGTGAGGAACAACATGAACATCCAAACAATCACAGTGAACCAAATTGTAAGCAAAATGAGGCTGCTCAACTTGAGGAAGAAGATTCTGAAGGAGAAGAGCAGAATAAAGAGGAGCCAAGCGTCAAATCTGTAACAACCCAGCTAGAATGGTGACAACAAAGTAAAGGAGCACTAGAATAGGCTATACCTAGCACCACAAAAAAGATTCCATCAATAGTGAGGACACCAGAATTGGAATTAAAGCCATTACCAAAACATTTGAAATATGAGTATTTGGGAGAAAAAATACTTTACCCATTATAATCGCATTGGGGTTGAGTGGTTCATAGGAGGAAGCTTTGTTAGTTGTGCTAAAACGTCATAAAAAATCTATTGGGTGGATGATCACAGATATCAAAGGCATAAATCTGGTGTTTTGTCAACAAAAGATCAAGTTAGAGGAAGGGAAAAAAACTCGTAGTGGATGCACATAGGAGACTTAACCCAACCATGAAAGAGATAGTGAAAAAAGAATTGCTAAAATGGTTAGATGTAGGTATTGTATATGCAATTTCTGATAGTGAATGGGTTAGTCCTACATAATATGTACCGAAAAAGAGTGGGTTGACTGTAGTAGAGAATGATGACAATGAATTAATTCCTACTGGAATAGTTATAGGGTGGAGAGTGTGCATAAACTATAGGAAGCTAAATGATGCAACGAAGAAAGATCATTTCCCGCTACCTTTCATTGATCAAATGCTAGATCGATTAGCTGGAAAAGAGTATTATTGTTTCTTAAATAGGAATTCAAGTTATCATCAAAATCCAATACACCCCGATGACCAAGAGAAAAAAATTTTTACATGTCCTTTCAGAACCTATGCTTTTAAGAGAATGCCCTTTGGACTTTGCAATACTCCTGCCACATTCATGAGATACATGACAACTATTTTTGCAGATATGTTGGAAGAAGGATTAGATGTTTTCATGAAAGATTTTCAATTTATGGAGATTCATTTCAAGAATGTTTGCATAATTTAGAGAAGATACTTCAGAGGTGTGAGGAGATTAACCTAGTACTCAATTGAGAAAAGTGACATTTCATGGTAAGAGAAGGGTTAGTTTTGGGACAGTAGATTTCACAAAGAGGGTTAGAGGTAGATAAATCCAAATGTGAGGTAATAAAGAACTTGCCACATCCCACAAATATCAAAGGTATTTGAAATTTTTTGGGACATGCAAGATTTTATAGGATATTTATTAATGACTTTGCTTATATTTCAATACCCTTAAATTTATTGTTCCAGAAAGATGTTCCTTTCTTATTTGATAAAAATTGTGTGGAGGCCTTTGAAAAGATCGAAGAAAAATTAGTGTCTGCTCCTATAATCATCACACCAAACTAGATATAACCCCTTTATTATTATGTGTGACATAAGTGATTATGTTATAGGTGTTGTCCTGGGTCAGAAAATAGATCACTTATTTGGAGGTATTCATTATGCAAGCAAAACTCTTAATCCAACCCAATACAATTATACCACCATTGAAAAGGAATTGTTAGCGGCAGTGTTTGCTTGTGAAAAATTTTGTCCTTATTTAATGGCTAATTGTGTCTATGTTTATATAGATCATTCAGCACTGAAATATGTGATGAAGAAGAAAGAGACAAAAACACGATTAATGAGATGGGCACTGTTGTTTCAAGAACTCGATTTATGGATTATGGATCGGAAAGGGACTGAAAATCAAATTGCTGACCATTTAACACGATTAAAAACTGATAGCACCTTTACATCTTTTGAGGAAATTAAAGAAACGTTTATAGATGAGCAGTTGTTCAAATTGGAAGCAGAATCACTAAAAATGGGGACACCATGGTATGCAGATTATGTGAACTACTTAGCAAAAGGAGTGTTTCCACTAAAGGTATCATGGCAGCAGAAAAAATGGATTATTCATGAGGCAAAAAATTATATTTGGGAAGACCCTTATGTATTTCAATAGTGTACAGATCAGTTAGTTCGACGATGTGTAGCTGAGAAGAGATAAATGATATTTTCAAGGATGTCATGACTCCCCTTGCTGAGGGCACTTCAACGGAAAACATGCAGCTCAAAAAGTGTTGAAATCAGGGTTATTAGACCATTATGAACAGGGATGCTTATGAATTTGTACAGAACTGTGATCAATGTAATGAACAGGGAATATATCAAGAAGGGATGAAATGCCAAAAATAGGGATTATTAAGATTGAAATATTCTATGTTTGGGGAATTGATTTCATAGGACCTTTTCCTAGTTTGTTTGGAAATTAGTACATTATTTTGGAAGTAAATTATGTTTCCAAATGAGTTGAAGTTGTGGCATTACCTACCAATGATATGAAGTTAGTTGTTCAGTTTTTGTAAAAAAATATTTTTGCAAGGTTTGGGACACCTCGAGCCTAAATTAGTGATAAAGGGTCACTTTTTTGTAGTAAACTGTTTGAGTTTGCCCTAACAAAATAAAGTATACGACATAAGATGGCTATGACATATCACCCATAAGCTAACAAACAAGCTGAAGCTTCCAATTAAGAAATTAGACACATTTTAGACAAGACAATGAACCCTAATCGAAAGGACTGGGCGGAAAAATTGGATGATACTTTGTGGGCTTATCAGATAGCTTACTAAACGCCATTAGAAATGTCTCCACATAAACTCTTCTATGGTACAAACTATCACTTGCAGATCGAATTGGAAAAGAAGGTGTATTGGGCTATTAAAGAATTGAACTTAGATCTTCGAATTGGCAAAAAGGGAAAGGTAGTATCAGTTACAAGAGCTAGAGGAATTATGTTTCATGACCTATGAAAACACGAAACTATATAAAGAAAGAAGTAGGTTATGCCACGACGCCGAGATTCAAAAATGAACTTTCGAGCAAGTCCAGAAGGTGCTACTATTTAACCCGAGATTAAAGTTGTTTCTCGACAAATTCAAATCAAGATGGACGGGATTATACACCATCAATCAATTAAAATCATTTGGTGCAACTAAGTTAATAGGAAAGAATGGCCAACATTTCTTAGTAAATGGGCAAAGAGATAAATTCTATTATGGAGAAACCACGGATGTAATTGTTGAGGAGCAATCGTTATATTGTAAGACACTATGGAGTAGGTAAAATCTATTAGCCTCATAAATTAGATGTAGAGACACTCAAGGACTGACTAGCGATTCAACATCAGATTCTGAGGAACATTGGCCTTGACGTCGTGACTTACCTATTCTATGTAGTGACACTCAACTGAAAAAAAATAAGGAAACTGGTTAGGTTGTCGCTACAATTCTTGCCCTACGGAATGACGAATCTAGCCACGATGTCGCGACATGCCCTCTGGATGTCGCGACATACCTACGTAAGAAATCGAACTCTAGGTAAACTCTATCTCTTAATAGTTACACAGTTTAATTTCATTTCAAATGTTTTAATTTGTGAATAATACTAATTTTAACTAAACCAAACCTCTTTATGAGAACCTAGTATAAATATCTCTCTCCCCCACATCCTTTCTTCACAATCGAAAAAAAACAGAAAAGAAAAGAAAAACATTGAATTAAGAAGAAAAATATTTGATCATATGGCTAGTTCAAGTGCTAGTGGTTCTAATCCTCTTTTTCAGTTTCCAAAAAGTGATATGGAAAGGTATTTACAGCAACTGCAGTTGTATACATTCATCCAAGAACAAGGGTTCGACCCTTTAATAAGAAATTGTAGAGGCATTTGGGAAAATGTGGTAGATCATGAATGGACTCAATTTTGTCTACCTTGTAAAAAGCCAGTTTATATATCAATAGTGCCAGAGTTTTACCTGGAAATAAAGAAAATGAGGTAGAATGACCCTTTGGACAACTTTACTGCAGATTGAAAATTTGAGGAATCAAGGTATCCATGAATGAGGTGCAGATCTGCAAGTTCTACAATGCACCATACCGTTACCAAGATTATCTACACAGAATTGCTTTGAAGGAATTCAAGAATGTCAACACAAAAGAAATCCTATTTTACTTGACGGTCAGATAGGCGGTAAGGCACGACAATCCCAGAAACTTTTAATAAACAGTTAATAACACCTAAAGCCTAGATGTGGATGAAATTTTCCTGCTCCAGGATTCTTCCTACTTCGAATTTGTCAAAAATCAACCCAATCCATGCTATCATGACTTATGGGATTCTTACGAAACAGAGGATTTGTGTGGGAAAATGGATCTATCGAAGCATGGTGGAATGTGCGAATAATTTAGGGAAAGGTGTACCTTTCCCTCATTTAATAACCACTATGTGTAAAAAAAAGCAGGGGTGTCGACTGAACAATTTGATCAAACAATGAATCCACCTAGAAAATTATTAGGACGATTTGTTCACTCAGTTTACATTATTACAACAAAGCCAAAGTGAAGAACGGAGGAGGAGATGATTGAATGATGATGGTGATGAGTAGGATGTAGGGATTTATATTTTATGTTTTCTTTAGGATTAGGTTTTCTTATAATTTAGGTTCCATTAGGACTAGGTTTTAATTTTTTTTTTTCTTTATTAGCTCGATCGATCAACTCGATAATGCAGGTAAGGGAGGTTGAATCGACCTTTGAGATGTTGTGGTGGAAGCAATTGAAATTTGCAACAAAGAACACAAGGATTTATAGGGTTTTGCACCAAATGCCTACTCCACTACCTTAGCTTTCCATAACTAAGGATTTTTCCAAATCTACTAGATTTGTATAACCTTTAAGCATAAGGTTTAACCTTACAATCTCTCTTAAGACTTATACCCCAAAATCTTCAGATAAAACTTCCTTAAGGTTTCTACCCAAACCTTAAGTATAAACCCTCTCTCAAAGAGAAGCAAACAAACAAACAAAGAAACAATCCTTACAAGATTAAGATGTTTGCCAATTAAGCACAAATACAAACAAGAACACTTGAGCTAAATGAATACAATGAAAACTCCCAAGTGTTTACAAGAAAATGTATGAAAGAATTAAGCTTTAGGTTGTTTGATTGATTTTTAGGCTTTGCACATTGCTCTTCTTGTTGCTAGACCTTTGGAAGATGGTATTTATGCCTCCAAATTGATTTCTAACCGTTGTGGTTGTTGGTGTAATAATTGTAGCCGTTGGGGACGAAAACCCAGAGAATTTATGTCACCTGCAACTTCGAATATCGATACTTGCTAAAAGGGTATCGATAATTTTTATAATAAATAAAGATTCATTGATCATTGGAGCTGCGGTATATGTATCTGATAAAAGGTATCGATACTTTTTGAAAAGGTATTGATACTTTTTGTCTTGGAGCAATTCTAACTTGTTTAAAAATGGTTAAAACATCTTTAAAAATGTTTGACTCAATTGAAACCATTTCAACTTGATTTTATCAATTTGTTCAACATTACTTTTATTCAAAAAAATACTTTAATTTGTTATATTAAAATATATTATCCAATAGAGCTTAGTTTAACAATCTCCTCCCTTTTTATATAACAAAACATTTTGTAAATTTGTTTTTGAATAGATTGCTCCCCCTTAATAAAAGAAATTTTGATATTAAGCTTCCCTTATATTAAAATCATTTTCAATTTGAGGTATAAAGGTTTGGAGCATAAAGATTTGAAATAAGCTCAAAATTGACATTCATTTTGCTTTGAAAATTTGGTCACTAATCTTGGTATATAAGTAATCAATCAACCATAAAGTTTACATTTCTCTTCTCCCCCTTTTTGTTATATAAAAAATAAACGATAAAGCTTTCAAGAGAAAAAGAGAGTGGTTAGTTCAAAGATAGATATTAAATATAAAGAACTAATTAACTACCATACCAATCAATATTAAGGTGCAATAACATAGAATTTGCATTTGTTCACCTTGAAGCAATGCACCTTACCTACAAACATAGAAATAAGTTTTTGGCACCTAATGTCTTTTTGGTCCATAATCATTAGTTTTCAAAATTTTAGTCCATTTAGTTATCTGTTTTGAAAGAGCTTTTTTTTCATGAGTAGCACTAAGTCCTTTAGGGACCTATACACTCTTAACAAGTTTTCTCTTGTAAAATCTTGAGGGACCTTTATGTTTATAGAAATTAAAGCTATTTTTAACAAAATTTTGTTTTGAACTTTCTCCTTTTTCAAAAATTGTGTTAGAGTGAGCTTTTTCACTCTTAAGTAACTCAAGTTGCTTTTGATGATCCTCGTGAACTTTTGAGAGTAAATTATGCAAGTCTAAATTTTTCTTTTCAAAATCATTAATGATTTCTTGCATTTTGTTTACTTTCTCTTCAAGTTCATGATTGATTTTGGAAAGTGAGTCATTTTTATTTTTTAATTTTGAAACACTTTTCTTGTGTTTTAACACCATGACTTTTAATTCCAAAATCAATTCATCATAAGCCTCTTACAACTCATCAAAAGAATAATCATTTAAAATAGAAGAGTGAGTTAGAAGTTACCTTAGAATCATCGATAGCCGTAAGGCATAATTTGGCTTCTTCATCATCGGATAAGTTTTCATCACTCTAATCAACATAAGCCTTTTATTTGCCAGACCCCTTCTTTTTAAACATAGGACAATCATACTTGATGTGTCCCGATTTCTTGCACTCATTGCAAATAATAGGATCTTTCTCCTTCATTGATTCGAGCTTGAGTTCTTCCTTCTTTTGAAATTTCCTTCCTTTGTTGGACTTCAAAAATCTCTTGAATCTTCTAGTAAATCTCTCCATCTCTTTCTCTTCATCGACCTCTTCACTTGATTCACTTTCTTCAATGGTGGTGGATTTAAGTGCTCTACCAACATTCTTCTTCATAAGTATTTCTTCTTCACCCCTTTGTTAAGCTTCATCTCATAAGTAAGCAAAGAACCAATGAGCTCATCAAGGGAGAGTGAGTTGAGATCCTTTGATTCTTCTATAGTCGTCACCTTTGGTTCCCAAGATGTTTTGAGACTATTCAACATCTTTTTCACCATCTCCTTGTTGGAATAAACCTTCCCAAGGGCTTTGAGACCATTGATGATGTTGGTGAATTGATCTAACATTTCTTTGATTCCTTCCTCCGATTTTGCTTTAAATAACTACTAGTCAAGGGTGAGAAGACTTATCTTTGATTCCTTGACTCTACTCATTCCTTAATAGGTGACCTCAAGCTTCTCTCATATTTCTTTGGCATCACTGCACGAGGAGACTCTATTGTGCTCATATTCACCAAGAGCACAAAATAGAGTGTGCATAGCTTTTCCATTAATTTGCACCTTCTTGATATCATTAGCATCCCATTCATTTTCCTCTTTTGGAACACTAACACCTTCAACTATCTTCATTGGAATGAATGACTCATTTGGATAAATAACTTCATTCTTGTTCTTTAATAAGAGTAGTTGATGCCATTGAATAGAAGAGGTCTTACGGTGGAATCTCCTTCTCCCACGAACGTTGACTCGAAAGTAGACATCATTGTTGTTAGATGACTTGTTGATCGTTTTAGCTCCTCCAACGATCCTCTCTTGGTTGTTAAATCATTTTTAGGGACTAGCTCTAGTACCAATTGTTAGCTCGATGGATCAACTCGATAATGTCAGTAAGGGAGGTTGAATTGGCCTTTGAGATGTTGTGGTGAAAGCAATTGAAATTTACAATAAAGAACACAAGGATTTATAGTGGTTCAGTAGAAACTGCCTACTCCACTACCTTAGCTTTCCACAACTAAGGATTTTCCCAAATCCACTATATTTGTATAACCTTTGAGGATAAGGTTTAACCTTACAGTCTCTCTTAAGACTTATACCCTAAAATCTTTAGATAGAACTCCCTTAAGGTTTCTACCTAAACCTTAGGTATAAATCCTCTCTCAAAGAGAAACAAACAAGCAAACAAAGAAACAATCCTTATAAGATTAGGATGTTTGCCAATTAAGAACAAATACAAAGAAGAACACTTGAGCTAAATGAATACAATGAAAACTCACAAGTGTTTACAAGAAAATGTATGAAAGAATTAAGCTTTAGGTTGTTTTCATTGATTTTTAAGCTTTGCACATTTTGTTGCTAGACCTTTGGAAGATGGTATTTATGCCCCCAAATTGATTTCTAACTGTTGAGGTTGTTGGTGTAATAATTGTAGCCATTGGGGATGAAAAACCAGAGCATTTACATCACCTACAACTTCAAGTATCGATAACTGCTAAAAGGGTATCGGTAATTTTTGTAATAAATGCAAATTCAGTGACTGTTGGAGCTGCGGTATAGATACCTGATAAAAAATAACGATATTTTTTGAAAAGGAATCGGTACTTTTTGTCATTGTTTGAAAAATCATGAAAACAAAATGTCAGTTTAGTGTCGATTATAAGAGGGGTATCAATATCTCATAAAATATTGATACTTATACAAAAAGTATTGATACATTTTGTCCTGAAGCAATTCTAACTTGTTTGAAAATTTTAAAACTTATTTGAAAATGTTTGAATCAATTGAAACCATTTCAACTTGATTTTATCAATTTGTTCAACATTACTTTTATTCAAAAACACTTTAATTTGTTATATCAAAATATATTATCCAATAGGGCTTAGTTTAACATTTAGGAACCCCTCATGATGGAGACACAACATTTGGAGCTATTCACGACAAAAGGAGAAGGAACACATCATTAGTAGAAGAGCCTTTCACGATCAGTCGGATAACTTCGATCCTTACTTTTAGAGGCTACATATTGGGGACAATGTGTTTTCTAAAGTGTAGGGGTAACATAAAAATTATTGCACTTTTCTATTATTTTTAGTATTTTTTTTTTTTTTGTGGTGTGCTTGAGCTTGTAGAAATACAAGTGATTGGTTAGGAGCATGTACAATTGGTTAATTGTATCTTTGAATAAATTTAGCATGATGATGAGTAATTTTTAAATGTTTTAGCACGAAACTACTAAGTCTTATAGGTTACACATAGATAAAGAGGTATTATTTGTACCAAATGATATGAATAATATGAGAAAACGAGGATGCTAGTATTTATGATAAATAGTGATTTTGGGTTTATCTTATTAAATCAACATTTGTGCATATTAAGATATTTAGGGATGACATAAGGCATTGTTTGGATACATTTGAAACCAAAAAGCAAAACCCTATGTTAAACTAAACTTTATTTGATAAAATATTTTCATATAACAAATTAAAATATTTTTGAATATAAGTTAAAATTGACAAAATTATATATCAATTTTAAAATCTAAGAGGTAAAATTTAAACTCCTATCTTAAACTCTTTGATAAGTTTGAAACAATTTTAAAATCAAGTTAAAATGTTTTAAACATGTCAAAATTACTTGAACTAAGTCAAAATCATTTTAACACTTAAAAATGTTTTTCAAACAAGTCAAAATAGCTCCAGGCCAAAAAGTATCAATACTTTTTGGCTAAGTATCGATAATTTTTGAAATATCGATACCCCTTGAAAAATCAAGACCAAAATTGCGTTATGTTTTTACAACACTCAAAAAATATCGATACCAAATTTTAAGTATCCATAATTTCAGAAAAGCATCGATACCCTTGCTAAAAAACGATACCAAAAAAGCATTTTGTTTTTCACAAACCCTAGGAGGTATCGATTCGGTATCGATACCTTTTAGAGAAGGTTACGATAATTTGTTTGAGGTATCAATTTTTAAAGGTACCAATGGTCACTGACTTTGCATTAAATGCAAAAAAATCTATACTCTTTTGTACAATACTGATACTCGAAGTTGCAGGTCACATAAATGCTCTAGTTTTTCATCCCAAATGACTCTATTTATGACACCAGCAATCACAACGGTTAGAAATCAATTTGGGGGCTTAAATATCATCTTCCAAGGACCTACAACAACTAACAAAGCAATTACAATAAGATATCTTGAATCAAACATCCCAAGAGCTTAAATTTTCATATCTTTCTTTCATATAGTTGTGAGCCTTACTTTTATATCTTTACTCAAGTATATTTTCATTATATTGTGAGCTTAATTTGCAAACAATTTGATATTGTGAGGATTGTCTCTTGTTTGCTAATTTGTATTTATTTGAGAGAATTTGAGACTTATGATTTGGGTAGAAATCTTAAGTGATTGTAAGGTTAAACATTGTCCTCAAAGGTTATACAAATCTAGTGGATTTGGGAAAATCCTTAATGGTGGAAAGCTAAGGTAGTGGAGTAGGCATTTGGGGCTAAACCACTCTAAATTCTTGTGTCAAATTGTTTTAATTTTCTCTACTCTCTTCTTACAATCTATTAAGTTAACAATTGATATCAGAGCTAGATCTCTAAAGACAATCTTACAACCAAGAGAAAAGATCCCAAGTCATCTAAGATAAAGATCACAAGTCAAAAGATGTCCTTCATGGCATCGGAGCAAAATTCCATCATGGTGGGAGAAGGGCATTCCACCGTGAGGCCCCCTCTATTCAACGACACAAACTACTCTTATTGGAGAACAAGAATGAAGTTATTCGTCCAAGCCAATGATTATAAAGTTTGAAGGATAATCACAAATGGGTCATCCATTTCAATGAAGAGGGTCGAAGGTGTCATTATCCCAAAGGAAAAGAATGAATGGGATGATCACGATATCAAGATGGTGCAATTGAATGTAAAGGCTATGCATACTCTATTTTATGCTCTTAGTTCGAATGAGTACAATAGAGTCTCCATGTTCAACAATGCCGAAGAAACATGGGACAAGCTTGAGGTCATCCATGAAGGAACATGTAGAGTCAAGGAATCAAAGATAAGTATTCTTACCCTTGATTATGAATTATTTAAGGCAAAACCGAAGGAAGGAATCAATGAGATGTCCGATCGCTTCACCAACATCATCAATGGTCTCAAAGCCCTTGGGAAGATCTTCCAATATCTCGGGAGCTAAAAGTGACGGAAATAGAAGAGTCAAAGGATCTCAATGTACTCGCCCTTGATGAGCTCATTGGTTCCTTCTTGACATTCGAAATGAAGATTAACCACCATGCAAAAGCAACTAAGGAATTGCCAAAGAAAGTTGAAGTTGTCTTCAAATCAACATCTAATGAGAAGGATGAGGATTTAAATAATGATGATGATGATGATGAGTAAGAGATGACTATGTTGGGAAGGAAATTCAAAAAATTCATGAAATTCAACAAAGCTAAAAGATTTCCAAGAAAAGAGATCATCAAGGGTGAACCAAGCAAAAAAGAAAAGGACCTAATTATTTGCTATGAGTGCAAAAAGTCGAGTCACATTAAATTTGAATACCCACAAGTGAAGAACAAAAGGGCATTAAAATAAAAGAAGAAAGCTATGATTGCAGCTTGGACCGATAGTGATTCATCCGATGATGATGAAGATAATAAAGTTACCCAATTATGTCTTATGGGTATTGAAGAACAAAAGTTAACTCTAAACTTTAGTCAGTTAAATGAATATACATTTAAAGAGTTACAAAATGCATTTGATGAATTAATTATAGATTTTGAGACTATGAACTCCAAGCATAAGAAAATGATTTCAAAACTAAAGGAGGAAAATAAGTCTCTAATCTTAGTTAAGGATGAAATGGAAAAGAAATTTAGTGATATGCAAGCTCAAATCGATGATTTAATTTTACAGAATGAAAACTTGCATAATTCCTTTTCTATGTTTCAAATAGGGTAACAAAAGTTAAATTATATGCTTGAATCTCAAAGAGCCTTCTTTGACAAGAGTGGCTTAGGCTTTTTAAATTTACAAAAAGAAAGAAAATTTAAAAAATTCTTTGAGAAACAAAGCTACATTTATGGTGCCTCACTCATATGCACTCATTGCAATAAAAAAGGGCATGATAGGCAAGTTTGTTCTTTAAGGAAGCTTAGATCTAGAAGCAAACTCACTAAGAGTTTGTGGATTCAAAAAGGATTAAACACACCTCAAAATGAGGAAGCTTTAAAGAAGTGGACTCTTAAGGGAACAAAGATTTTTAGGACTAATGCTAATGGACCCAAGAAAGTTTGGGTACCAAAATCCAAGATTTAACTTTGTATTTGTAGGAGGAAGAGCGTTACTTCAAGGCAAACAACTCTAAGGAGAACTCATGGTACCTTAATAGTAGATGCTCTAGACACATGACAGGTGACAAAAGCTATTTTAAAGAACTAATGTCAAAGTATGGGGGAGAAGTCTCATTTGATGATAACTCCAAAGGGCTTATTGAAGGTATTGGTTCTATAGGTATAAATTCCTTCACTCTCATTAAAAATGTGCTTTATGTCAATGGTCTCAAGCATAACCTCTTTAGCATTAGTTAACTTTGTGACAAAGGATTCAAATTAATATTTGAGTCTAATGGGTGTAAAGTTGTAGATATTGTAAATAATAGAAATCTTTTTGTAGGACATAGGGTAGGCAATATTTTTATGGTAAATTTTAATGATATATCTTCTAATATTTGTTTTGTGGCTAATAATGAAAATATGTGTTGGCTATGACATAAAAAATTAGGACATGCAAGCATGAGTGTTATTTCAAAGATTAAAAAGGAACTTTTTATTGGCATGCCAAAATTTTCTATTGAATTTGATAAAGTATGTGATGCATGTGTTAAAGGTAAACATAGGAGAGCATCTTTCAAATCTAAAGATATAGTTTCTACATCTAGAGTTAGTCCAACTTATTCATATTAACCTTTTCAGACCCACTAGAACTATGAGTTTAGGAGGTAAACAATATGGATTGATGATGACAATTTTAGATATACATGGCTTTCCTTTTTTGTTATCAAAAGATGAAGTTTTAGAAAATTTTAATATCTTTTGTAAAATGATTCAAAATCAAGTAGGATATACAATTTCTAGTGTAAGAAGTGACCATGAAAAAGAATTTAAAAACCTTGGTTTTAATAATTTTTGTAATTAACATGGTATTAGTCACAACTTTTTGGCACCTAGAACTCCTTAACAAAATGAAGTTGTTGAGAGGAAAAATAGGACATTAGAGGAAATGGCTAAAACCATGTTATGTGAAAATAATTTACCGAGATATATTTGGGCAAAAGCCATAAACACTTCTTGCTATATTATAAATAGAGCTATGGCTAGGGCTATTTTAAAGAAAAATTCCTTATGAACTTTTTAAAGGAAGAAAGTCTAACATAAGTCATTTCCGTCCTTTTGGTTGCAAATGTTTTGTTTTAAATAATGGAAAAGAAAATTTAGGAAAATTTGATTCCAAAGGTGATAAAGGTATTTTCTTGGATATTCCACTAATTCTAAAGCTTGTAAAATCTTTAACAAAAGAACCCTTATTATGGAAGAATCTATACATGTTATTTTTTATGAATCTAACTCTCCTTCTAGAAAGGAATCTATTGATTTTGATGATGTAGAAATATATAATCTTGAGCAAAACTAAGCATCACATGAAGATCAAGGCATAAGTGAATTGGTTCAATAACTTAAAATCGATGAACTTTAGGAACCAACTCATATTGAAACGAATCTAGCCACCTAAGAGAGCTTTCACATGTCAAGAATGGGCAAATCATTTGTGATTCATCAAAAGGGGTAATTACTAGATCTTCTCTTAGAAATACTTGTAATTATGTTGCATTTATCTCATGCATTGAGCCAAAAAATATCAAATAAGCATTAAATGATGAATATTGAATGTTGGCCATGCAATAAGAGTTAAATCAATTTGAGAGAAGTAAAGTATGGACCCTAGTTGATAGACCTGGTGATAAATCCACTATAGAAACAAAATGAGTATTTAGAAATAAATTATATAAGAGTGGTAACATAGTGAGAAACAATGCTAGACTTGTTGCCCAAGGTTACACTCAAGAAGAAGGAATTCACTATGATGAAACTTATGCTCCCGTAACTAGTATGGAAGCCATTACAATGCATTTAGCTTTTTCATACTTTCATAATTTCAAATTATATCAAATGGATGTAAAAAGTGTCTTTTTAAATGGTTTTATAAATAAAGAAGTGTATGTTGAACAACTACCTGGTTTTGATGATCCAAAATTTCCAAACCATGTTTTGAAACTTTCAAAAGCTTTATACAGTTTGAAACAAGCTCCTAAAGCTTGGTATTAAAGATTATCTAATTTTCTTATTGAAAAAGGTTTTTGTAAAGGGAAGGTTGACACCACTTTTTATCAAAAGAAAAGATCATTATTTATTAGTAGTTCAAATCTGTGTGGATAATATAATCTTTGGTTCTACTAATGATCTTCTTTGTCAAAAATTTTCTAAGCTAATGTAAGGTGAATTTTAGATGAGCATGATGGGAGAATTAAATTTCTTTTTGGGACTCCCAATCAAGCAAAGAAAAGATGGCATGTTCATCAATCAAGCTAAGTACACAAAGGAAATGCTCAAGAAGTTTGGGATGGTTAATCTCAAACCACCAGCTACTCCAATGAGTCCTTCTACAAAGCTTGATAAAGATGAGGGCGGTAAATGTGTTGATTGAAATTTATATAAGTCAATGATTGGTTCTTTTCTTTATCTTACCACAAGTAGACCTGACATTATGTTTAGTGTATGCTTGTGTGCTAGATATCAATCTTCTCCTGAGGAATCACATTTACAAGCTCGTAAGAAAATCTTTAGATAATTTAGAGACACTTCAAACTTAGGCCTTTCGTATTCTAGAGATCCATACTTTTGCTTGCATGCTTACTCAGATGCGGATTTTGGAGGTTGCAAATTAGATAGGAAAAGCACCTCTAGTACTAGTCAATTCTTAGGCAACATGCTAATTTCATGATCTTCAAATAAACAAAATAATGTTGCTTTGTCCACCATCGAAGCGGAATATATTTCTGTCGGTAGTTATTATGCTCAAATTTTATGGATGAAACAACAACTTAAGGACTATGGAATTAATGTAGCTATCATTCCTATCATGTGTGACAATACTAGTGCTATTTGTCTCAGTAAAAATCTCATTCACCATTCTAAGACTAAACATATTGAGATTAGACATCATTTCATTAAAGATCATGTCCAGAAAGGAGATATAGTTCTAGAATATATTGGCACCTTACATCAATTAGGTGACATTTTCACAAAATCATTAGATAAAGAAAGATTTTGGACACTTAGGGGAGAACTAGGTTTAACCACCTTACCTTGACTATGTGTTAAAATTATTATTATTATTATTATTATTGTGCAAAAGCTTGGTAAGCATGATTTTCTTAGCTTTCATATGCAAAAAGATAGGGAGAGCTTTACATGATTGGTTTATCTATTTCTTCTAAGTATGCCTTTAATTTTTGTTGCCCTAATATATATTTCAACCATTAGCCACCTTTAATTTTACTTAAACTATTTATTTATTTATTCATTTATCTACTTTCATGCAATTCATACATTTTCACGCATCTTAGCCCTATCAACACATTCTAAGTCATTAGGAATAGTTTTGGAACCATTTTATGACCCTTAGAAAACAAAAGGGCCTAAAAATCTCGTTTTTATGATTTTATTGCACTTGGAAAATAGAACTACAATTTGGTATCAATACTGATTTAAAAATATTGATACTTTTATAAAAATATTGATACTCATATAAAAATATTGATACCAAGGGGGTTTTAAAAGCACCTGTTGTTGGTGATGTTCAAAACAGTTTCAAAACCAAAATTTTTTCCCCTTTTTCTCTGAAAAACCATCTCAACTCTCTCAAAAATCTCTCAAAATTTTTGCTTTCTTCACTAAATCTTGGCTCTCCAAAGTCTTCAAACATATTTTGCGCAAGATTTATTCAATTGCTTGAGATTTTTGTCTATTTCAACACATTTGAGGCAAAAACCCTAAATTTTCAACTTGTTGATTTTGTACAATGTAGGTTGAAATGGTGTATTTTAATGGTTTATTGGGTTAATTTTGACTATTTATATGTTGTTTTATTGCAAGAGGCTATCAATCTTTAAGGTTTTTCTTAAAAACTTTACGTAAAACCCTTTCCCACCAAGTGTTTGATAAATTTCCTCAAAGAATTTTTTTTTAGCCTTATTGTCTCCTAAGATACTAGATAGCACCATGGCTCCAAAGAAACGTTCTAAGACTAGTACCTCCACCTCTAGTGATTATGAATCCTTTTTCAATGAATGTTTTCAAACTTCCAATTCACTTCAACATTTTAACATTCACTTTGCCTCCAAACTTGTTTGGGAGGCTAGGAAAATTGATATGGCAATGTTAGATGCCATTAGCTTTTCCTATCTTCCCATCTTACAGAATTGGGGTTGGATGGATTTTTCAATATTTCCAACTATGTTTACTTACCTTCCAGAGGTCTCTCCGATGAAAAGGGGCGTTACGATCCCAAACTTTTTATACCTTCTGGTTTAGTATCTGAACTTAAACTACATGACCATGTCTTACACCTAATCCTCACTAGGAATCTAAGACCTATTAAAAAACATGCTAAGATTCGTAACACCGACTATTGGTGGATCGATTGTTTTAGAAATTATAGGCATCCTAATGTTACGCTCATACTTTTAATGGCATTACGAAAGCTATTGGGCAGAGACTTAATAGAACTGTCACCCTTCCCCATGGAACGTATTTGTCATCCATATTTAGGAGGTTAGGTACTAGTACTCGTGGTGACACCCCTATTTCCTCTACTCAACCTATTAGCTATGGGGCTCTCCACCATGCGGGTTACCACCACGATGCCACCACGGAACTTGGGTTAAAGGTGATGCTCTAGCGGACCATGACGACGATGATCTTAATGTGGATTTTGATGACATTTCGACTCCCGAGCATACACCTCCTTCGGCCTCACCTTCTCATGCTCAACCTCCATCGAAGGTGAACATCCCCTTGCTCGATGCCATCCACTAATTGAGCAACAATGTCCAGGGTCTTCAAGACGACGTCAACATGAGACTCTCTACACTAGAAGCACAAATGGCCACTCTACTTGCCTATTTTCCTTCCATGCCTACAACGCCTCCATATCAATCTCCTCATAACGACGAGCAGAGTAATCTCTTAGGCCATGCATTCTCATTGCATTTGAAATCTCATTTTTTTTTGTTTTTGTCTTTGTTTTTTAGGTTATTGAACTTGTTTGTTTTTCTTGACATTTTTTTTTTAATTCAGTGGAACTTAATGGTTTATTGGTATGTTTTAGATACAAAGTTTACATTTTGGTTCATTGTTTATCTTATTCTTCCATGTATATTGTGATGAACTAACTTTCTTTTCTCCTTGAGCTTTATTTGATTTTTTTTATATAACAAAAAGGGGGAGAAGAAATGGTAGAATGTTTGATTATTTGCTTTATTTTTTAAATGCTAAAATGAAATATTTTGTGACCAATTTATTTTAAAAAAATTTGAATGCAAACTTGATTGAAAAAAATTATTTTCGTCTTATATTCAAAATGTCTTTTATTAAGGGGGAGCAATCAAAAATAATATTTTCACAAAGTTTTGTTATATCAAAAAGGGGGAGATTGTTAAACTAAGTCTTTATTTGATAAAATATTTTCATATAACAAATTAAAATGTTTTTGAATATAAGCTAAAATTGACAAAATTATATATCAATTTTAAAATCTAAGAGGTAAAATTTAAACTCCTATATTAACTCTTAGATAAGTTTTAAACAATTTTAAAATCAAGTTAAAATGATTTCAAACATGTCAAAATTACTTGAACTAAGTCAAAATCATTTAACAGTTAAAAAAAATTTTCAAGCAAGTCAAAATAGCTCCAGGCCAAAAAGTATCGATACTTTTAGGCTAAGTTTCGATAATTTCTAAAATATTGATACCCCTTGTAAAATCGAGACCAAACTTGCATTCTATTTTGACAACACTCAAAAATGTCGATACCAAATTTTAGGTATCGATAATTTATGAAAAGCATTGATACCCTTGCTCAAAAATGATACCAAAAGAACATTTTTTTTCACAAACCCTAAGATGTATCGATCCGATAACGATACCTTTTGGAGAAGGTATCTATAATTTGTTTGACGTATCAATTTTTAAAGGTACCGACGGTCACTGACTTTACATTAAATGCAAAAAAATATATCGATACCCTTTTGTACGGTATTGATACTCGAAGTTGCAGGTCACATAAATGCTCTAGTTTTTCATCCTCAACGGCTCTTTTATGTCACCAACAACCACAACAATTAGAAATCAATTTGGGGGCTTAAATATCATCTTCCAAGGACCTATAACAACTAACAAAGCAATTTCAAGCAGATATCTTCAATCAAACATACCAAGAGCTTAAATTTTCATATCTTTCTTTCATACACTTGTGAGACTTACTTTCATTTCTTTACTCAAGTGTATTTTCATTGTATTATAAGCTTAATTTGCAAATAATTTGATCTTGTTATGACTATCTCTTGTTTGCTAATTTGTATTTCTTTGAGAGAATTTGAGACTTAAGATTTGGGTAGAAATCTTAAGTGATTGTAAGGTTAAACCTTGTCCTCAAAGGTTCTACAAATCTAGTGGATTTGGGAAAATCCTTAGTGGTGGAAAGCTAAAGTAGTGGAGTAGTCATTTAGGACTGAACCACTCTAAATTCTTGTGTCAAATTATTTTAATTTTCTCTACTCTCTTCCAACAATTTTAAAAGGCCAATTCACTCACCCTCTTGGCAAATTGATTCAATCCATCAAGTTAACACCGTATGCTAATTTTTCATTTAGTACCCATATTTGAGTTTATTGACCCTTTTTGATGACCCACATTACAAACCGTTAAGCCTAGAAAAGTCAATTTGTATTTACTCTTTTCTTTAGTCCTATTTTGCACGATAATAGACGTATGGCCATACGTGTTGAGGGTAAGTATACACATCAAGGTGGAATTTGTAAAACAAGAGTGAAATAAGAAAATCAATATGGAATATGAATTTTAGAATAGCCAAAAAAATGAAAAAAAAATGAAAAATCCAAAAGAAATGATGAGTAGAAACGAAAGGAAAATTCTTGAGTAAAAAAAGTGACAAAGTCACAAAAACACAAAAGGAAGAAAAATCTTGTTTAAAGAAATAGAAGAATACTCATAGGCTAGCTAAAGAGATTAGACCATATTGAGATTTCCTAACTGGAGAGAAAAGGAAGGTGAGAGAAGGAGAAATAAGGAGGTGAAAGGGAATGGGATACTAAAGGGGAAGAATAGGGAACAAAACAATGTGCTAAACTATTTTCATTTTTGTAACCTCTTGTGCTTACTATTCTTTAAGCTTCATACTCATCCTAAACCTCAAAAAGTTACAAGCCGAAAAGACCTATATGACCTAAAATAACTCCATGCATGAATGAATGTGGCATTACATAATTTCATTATGACTATTTATATTGTACTAGGATAATTAAAGTAATTATATTACGCATTGATTGAGCTATACTAATGAAATCTTAATATTTGTATCTTTTGTAAATTACTGAATTTAGATATTTTGATAAAAAATGGTAAAGTTACTTGCTCATCATGTTAAAATTATTAAAAGATGTATAATGCCTAGAGTAGATGTTGCAAATTATGTCCTTGAATGATATATGTTCAAGATCCTACGTTTTTCTTTTATTTTGCTTTGTTTTTGTTTGCTTAAGGATAACCAATGACTTAAGTGTGAGGGAGTTTGATCTATCGGGTTTCGACCTAGAAGATTGAACTACTTTTCGCACTTTAGGAGCTTAAAATTAAGCAGTTTCCTTTTGTTTGCTTAAGATTTTCTTTAGTTTTCTTGGATGGAATAAATTATGTAAAACGATGCTTTTATTGTCTTTAAAGTCGATTGATGCCTAAAGGTTAGCTAAAAAACTTTGTGAGTGTGCAAGAGACCTTTAGAAGACTAATAAGTATGAAGTTGATCACTATGTCATGACATGCACTGATCTATGTCGCAACAAAGGGACCAGACCTAAAGAATATCAAGATTGCCTTCTATATCGTGGCATGGACATGGTGTGTCACGACAACGCTTGGAAGAATTACCCAAAGGAGTAGACTGTCTTCTCTGTCATGACACGGATCTTGTGTGTCGCAACATCGAATCTTGGACATAGAATTAACATGAGTGAAGGGCATTTCGATCTTTACAATGCCACTTAAACACGAAGAATGGTCGTCCAAGGCTATAAATATGGCCCTTTAGCACTTAGGTTTACACATCCTAAGTTTTAGCATTTTAATTTCCTTTGTTATTTCATTTTCATTTTGTGGAAAAGAGATTTGTAATATTCACATAAACGATTGTGGATTCGTCCTAACTGATTTCTATACAAATTCTTAATTTCTTTCACTTCATATAATCAATCTTAAATTTCATCTTTATTAATGTATTGATTTTATGATGATTAAAGAAATCATGAGGATATGGGGGATTAGGGAGTGGAAGTATGGTTATTTAATTATTGTATATAGGGATTTTCAGCCAATCAACTATTTGGAAAATAAAGAACGTGAAACAAACACTAGGCCTGACAACCCTAGAAAGTCATTTAGATTAGAATTAACCCAAAATTGGTATTGCCCATTCATGAACACCTTTACCCCAAACTAGTTTAGACTGTGACATCGAGAGATAAGTGGTCTCTATTGACTCGTTATGTTAGTGGAAGATCGAAGATCCTACTAGGGTAGCGACTAGTTTCTTGAAGAAAAATCCCCAAAATCGACAATTGAAGAACCAATAATGAAGCGAGCTAATCCCTCATTAATTTGTTTATCGAGTTTTCTCATCTCTATTTTCCTTGTTTATATTTTATTTTATGTTATTTGTTTTCATAATTCCAAAACTCATTTATTTTCTTTCATACTATAACCCTAAAGAAAGTACTAACTAATTCTTTTCTTTACAGGATTCTAATTACTATAACTTCGCCTCCCTTGGGTATGATCCTCAGAATACTTACTAAAGTGTTTCATTGTAACAAACTATATTACAACCTGACCCGTATACTTACGGAAGCCCTAAAATACACACCAAACGGGAGTACGATCGGAGGTGGTCAGAAACACATCCTCGAATTCCTACAACAATGTCACAATAGAAGAAGGAAGAGAGTTATCTAAACCGTTAGTGCTAAACAATTTCCCTGTAAATGAGCACAAGTAAAGGATGCTTAGAAAGCAAGGACTTTCTGATCTCTCTTTCTTTTGCAAATACATTCAATTTTCCCAATGTACTCCCTTCTTTTCTCTCATTTTTCTCTTGTGTTTTTATGTCATGCTCTTTGTTCTCTTTCTCTTTTGTCTCATTCTTTTCTCTCTTTTTTTGTGTTTCCTTATTTTTCCCACTCTCATCATTTTCTTTTGCTTTCGATTTTTCAAAAGATTCTTGTAATTAGAGCTGATCTTCATACACTTGTTTCGGATTAAGTGGTGCCAAAGTAACGTTCTTCCCTTGATGTTTAAAGGTATATCGATTGCTATAACCATCATCCAACACTCAGAGATCAAATTGTCATGGTCTTCCCAACAGTAAGTGACTAGCATGCATTGACACAACATTGCAAAGAACTTCATCACAATATTTTCCAATCGAAAAGGTAATGATGACTTGCTTAGTAACTTTGAGCTCACCACTACCATTGAGCCATTGAAGCTTGTAAGGGTGCAAATGCTTGGTGGTTGCTAGGCCAAGTTTTTCTATCAATAAACATCTAGCAACGTTGGTGCAACTACCACCATCTATGATGACACTACATACCTTTCCTTGGATATGGCAAGCGAGTATGAAAGATGTTCTCGCATTGCTGCTCATTCTTCATGGTTTGGATGCTTAAGCTTCATTCAATAACAAGGATTTCTTCCTTCACGACATACTCTAAGTCATTTCCTCATCAGTAGGTGAATCGGGCTCATCTTCCTCTTCAGGTTTGAATTCTCTATCACCATTATCCCTTATAATCATTACATTCCGATTTTGACATTGGTTAGAAATATGGCCCCTCCCAAGACAGGTATGATGATTAGGTGATAGGGAATGCTTAGAAGAAAACAAAGGATAAGTAGAAGTGTGGCTGAAATTGTTATGGAAAGGAAAACTTATAATCGGGAAAAACACACTTTTAAACTAGCTTCTAATTTTTATTTTTTTTGGATAGAATTTTGAGTCTCCCTTTTGTATTTTGAATTTGGGATGAAAATATGTTGTATATATTTTTTTTTTTTTGAAATGCTAACCTCGAGAGAGATAAGAACGTCAAATACTTACTTACTTTAACTAGCTCTAATACCAAATGATACGAGCCCTTCCTCGTATGATGATTACAAGTCGCGAGAGTTCCTAATCGAAACTAAGAAGTATTATCTGTATTGGCTTTTGTAAAGGTTGGAAATGATAATGATAGGCTTTAGAAGGGTGAATGGATGGAAATGCAAAGGATAAAGATGGATAGGCTTGAAACTAGGTTTAAGGACTCAAGAACGAACCAATATTATAGAATAATATTGAGTCAATTCTTATATTAGTACTTAGAACGAATTTGCAAGTAGAACTGTGACCCTCTATCTAGCAAGATAAGAACTAGTCAGTATAAGGGTGAACGCCACACTTCACAGAAATGATAAGTTCGAACGAATCAGATTGACGCCACAAGGATTACTTGATAAGTCAATTTGAGTCAAATAATATCAAAGAGTTTGCAAACTCACAATAAGAAACAAATTCATCAGAAGTTGTTTAAATTATGTCACAAGCATCATATTTATAAGCTTACATGATACCAGCCGAAAAGGCATGAAATAATCAATCAAAATAATCCATATATTCGTTCAATATTTTATAAACACTTTAATTCAATGTGTTGGCTACTTTCATGAAGATGTTGGCCGAATTTAGTGTTTGGCTAGGAATAAGTGCTCTTAAATTCGGCTGAAGTTTCCAAAGCGCTTGGAATAAATGTGGGTGATGCATTATTGATTTTTGAGTTACATGACCAGCCACTTTTCATGTCCCCATGATCAGTTTTTTAGCATTTAAACCCTTTGTGACCTTTGGTGAAACCAAGCAGCCATTCATGGGGAGAGCATTGATTCCTTTTGCTATTCACGAAATACCTCTTGGGAAGTTGTTTTTCAACACTTTAAATGTTGGGAGGTGTAACTAAGGCTTGTGTTAGCCAGTCATTTATGTCCTTAAGACACATTAAACATGCTTATTAGAACATATTAATTAGGTAGCAATGTTTGACCAAAAACTAACAACTAATTTAGGACATATTTAAAGACAACACAAAAGCATAATTAATATTTATACTAAAATAACTAAATGGCTAAAACCTTATTTCTAGCAATTTAATTAACTTAATAATTAGAGTTTTATGTGCAACACATTGCATGGAATGCATATGTTACAAGAAGTGCACGAGTTGTATGAAATGCATGGAATGCATGAAGTGTTGTGTTTTCCCAAACTCGTTTACTTAAACCAGTAACAACTTCTTTGAACTTCTTGGTTTTTACACGAGTGATTGGTCCTCTAGATAGCTTGATAGGATCGTGTGTGGCTTGCCCTCAACCCATGCTCACAACATCAATGCTCACAACTTCAGTGCTCACAGCATTAATGCTCACAATGTCCTTTGTCGTACTATTCAAGCTCGCATCATCAAATTAATACTAGCACCCAAATCAACAAATGTTTTTTCAATGTTTAAACTACCGATAAACAAAGAGATAGTAAAACTTCTTAGGTCTTTCAGCTTAGTAGGAAATTTATTTTGGAGGATGGCTGAGCACTCTCCATTCAATTCCATAGTAGATAGCTCTTCTAACTTCCTCTTATTTGATAGTAGTTCCTTTAAGAATTTTGCATATGTGAGCATTTTTGAAATAGCTTTAACAAAAAGTAAGTTAATATGTAGTTGTTATAAAGTTCAAGAAATTTACCAAATTGTTCGTCCATGCAATCTTTCTTCAACTTTGCTGAATAAGAAATTAATTGTTTGTATTCCTTAAGCAACGGTGTGTGAATTTCTTCGGTTTTTGCCACCCCATCATCTTTCTTATCGATTTTTTGTTTCAACTTCTTTTTCGGTTCAGCCAACACTTTCCCATTCCTCAATGTAACTGCTTTTGCATGCTCTTTTGGGTTTGGTTCAGTGTTACTAGGCAAACTATCTTGTCGTCTTTCCAAAACCAGTGTAGCAATATGTCTGATTTTATTTTCAAGGCCATGAAATGATGCTTGTTGATTTTTCAAAGCTGTCTCAAGATCATGAATTGATGCTTGCTGATTTTTTAAAGTTATCTCATTGTTTTAAAATCTATTTTCAAAAATCTAAATAAATTTAGCAAGCATCTCTTCAAGGTTCAATTTTTTTCTCTTGCTGATAAGGCTACTGAAAACTCGGAGGGGGTTGTGACCTATGGATTCCTTGACCACCCCATGAAAATTTTGGTGATTCCTCTATCCTGCATTATAAGCATTGTCGTAAGGGTTATTTTCAAGTCTAGAATTATTACCCAAAAAGTCGATTTGCTCATACTCCATGTTGGACTTGAAGGGTGAATATTTTTAATTCATCATCCTCACTCCATTTGCATCGCATTGTGTAACACCCAAAGTCCAAACACCGACGCCAGTTAGGATTTCTGATGTTTTACTATTCATTTACACTGTTCATCTTATCATTATATTATACAACCTTATTTATAAAAAAAAATACACTTCACATGTTACACATCGTTATTTAAACATAAACACAAGTCAACAAGGGTAAAAACGGCATTTCGAATATTTTTGGGAGGCTTCTACCGGTACCTAATGGTCAAATATCGGTAGTAACCCTGTCAGTGAATAATTTTAAAACGGTGCAAATTTCTACCGATACTTGTGCTAGTTCTACCGATACAAGTATAATTTTTACCGATACTTATCATACAACTACTGATACTAAAAACTCTAGAGAGCTAAGAAGTCTTACCTTGCAACTTCTACTGATACAAGTATACAAACTACCGATACTTCTAAGTGCAAAACTACTGATATTCACAAATCAACTACCGATACATCTCAAGTCAGTGAACAACCTCTCTCCTACCCTGTACTTCTACCGAAACATACATGAATTCTACCGAAACAAGTATGCAAAGTCTCAAGATTTATACCAAACACAAGTTCATTAACTTCATACATACACAACCTTAAGTATGCATTTAAGTTTATACAAGTACATAATATTCACATCAATACAAGTTACTTAAAGTCTATTTTCAACATTTCATCAAACATAATAAGGTTTTTTCATTAATCATTGTTCATAAGCAAAAGGTAACATCATCCTAGTACATGTCATATTAACCAAGTGATGTAAAAGTCTACCGAACAACTCCGGGATAGTGTGATGCTCCAAGATGATCCGATCTCCGAACAGCAAAAACTGAATCTACAAAATAATAGCAAATCCACAGGTAAGCACTTTAAGGCTTAGTAAGTTCACAAGTTAAATAGATTTATCAAAATTCAAGAGTTGTAAAAATCTAATTAACCGAATGGAATACAATGTACATCCGAGGTAAGCTTCAACTCGCATTTGATACTCATGATGACACAAATTCATCGGACCCTTAATCCGTAATGGCATTCATTTCATTTAATACTCACGATGACATAAGGTCATTGAACCTTATAGTCCACGAGGGATTCGTATACTCACGATGACACCGAGTCATCGGACCTCTTAATCTGTAAAGGATCCATATACTCATGATAACACTTAGTCATCGGACCTTTAAATCCATAAAGGATTTCATATACTCACGATGAAACTTAGTCATCGGACCTCATAATCCGTAAAGGATTCATTTACTCATGATGACACTTAGTCATCGGACCCTTTTTCATTTACGACTCAAAGCCCGTTGCTTTTATTTTCATTTATTCTCGTCTTCATTCTTTCGATCATCATTTCAATTCACTACAATGGTTTACAATGCAAGAGTATGAAATTCAAACTAGAATTTAACCTTACGAACTTACCGAACTGGATTGCAGTTGTGAATGGATCCCAAGGACTATTCTGATTTCCCCTTTCCACAATCGGTGGCACAGTCGTAGTCTTCATTCATGAATCATTCAATTTCTCATATTAATCACACAATCAATTCATTTAACACAATCAAACCCCTTTTTGGTAAAATTATGATTTTCCCTTACATTTTCTTTTTATTCAATTTAGTCCTTTCAACACAAAACATGCAAAATTCTCATTTTCTCCTCAACCATACCAGTCGAACACTCATAGTCCTCATACAAATCCAACCAAATCCATTTATTTCACAACAAGTACAACAATATTACTATATTAACATTTTAGTCGTTAAACCCTAATTTCATCAAAAATCACTTTACAAAAAAATTTAACCTAAGCATCAAACACTCAAATATATCAAAATCCTTCAAGAATAAGCATTTTCAACAATGGCAATTTTCATAACATTTGACAGATTCACAAATTAGTCCCTTCATAAGCTAGATTAAGCTAATACAGACTCCAAAACATAAAAATTACTAAAAACAGACAAAGTTTACTTACTCAAATCTAAGCTCAAAGAAAGGAAATGAAAACCCTAAGTTTTCCTTAGGTTTTCCGTGAAAATATAAGAGGGAAGAAGGTAATGAAAATTTTCATTTAATTTCTTTTATTTTCTAATTTATATACTTTGGTTTTTTTGTAATTCCTTTGTTCTTTTAATTAAACTTAATTAACCTTTCTTAGGTTTAATTTAACCCTTCATTACACCACCAAATGTCATGAAATCCCACTAACTCAATTTCCATTGGTTATTTACCCACTTAGTCCCTTAAATCACTTAACTCTATTTTGTACATTTTACAATTTAATCACTTTTATTCAATTGATCATCTAAACGTTAAAATTTCATAACTAAATTTTTAATGTGATGCTAACAAAGTCGTAATTATTTAAATAAATAAATTAACGACTTAATTCATCGAAATCGTGATCCCGAAATCATTGTTTTCGACATCACTAAAAATCGAGCTGTTACACACTGTATCACCAAATGTACCTATTTAAAAAAAATTTAAAAAAATAAAACCATCAATTTTTTTACTAAGAGCTTCACCCTGATTAGCCAACATAAAAATGACATCAACATCAAAAACTCCTGCTGCCCTCATAGTTTTTACTCTCGGAACTTGTCACTAATAATTATTCAGTGTCATCTCCTTAGTAAATTTTTGGGCTTCTTTTGATGTTCTGTTATTCAATGTTCCTCCAGTTGTTGCATCAATCATTTGTCTAGTTGAGAGGTTCAAACCATTGTAGAAAGTTTAAACTTAGTGCCAAAAAGGTAATCCATGATGGGGACACCTTCTAAACAAATCTTTAAACCTCTCCCACGTTTCATAAAGTGTCTCAATATCAAACAAAAAAAAGGAAGAGATGTCCAAGTAGTGATGGAAAATATTTTGGCCGATGGAAAATATTTTAACAAAAACTTCTTTGTCATTTGTGCCCAAGTAGTGATGGAACCTTGTGGTAAAGAATTTAACCACTGTTTTTCCTTGCTCCTCAACGAAAATGGGAACAACTGTAAGCGTACGGCGTTATCAGTAATGCCATTGGTCTTGAATGTGTCGAAAATCTCAAGAAAATTAGCTAAGTGAGCATTCAAATCTTCATCTTGCAAACCATGAAACTGAACATATTATTGTACCATCTTAATTGTGTTCGGCTTGATTTCAAAATTGTTTGCATTAACAGTCGGTCTAACAATACTCAATTCAGCCCCAATCAGAAGAGGCTTAGCATAATCATATACGGTTCAATGAGCAGGAAGAATAGGAGGAAGCTGATTATTTTTATTGTCACCCATCTCCACAGTTATATCCTTTTTCTCTTGATCGTCTACTAAATTCTACTGACTTTCCCTTACTTCCCTAACCTCTCTACGATTTTTGCAAGCAATCTTTTCAATCTCGCAGTTGTATAGCAATGGTTCCAACAGGTTTCCTCTAGTCATAAACCAAAAGAACCTGTTAGAAGCAAATAAAGGGGAAAATTTTTAATAGAAAAATTAAATTAAAAATAAAAATATTAAAATTAAAAATTAAAAATGGCTAAATTAATACAAATAAAGTTCTCTCAATATTTCAGTTTCCCGGCAATGATGGTAAAAACCTGATGCAGATGAAACTAACTAAAAATATGACTAAGGTAAGTGTACCTATCAAATAATAATATAGTTACAGTGAGCACATATATCATTTTCACGAGGACTAAAAGTACTAAATTAATGTCTTCCTATTATTTAACCGATAAATTGGAGTGACTGTTTAAAACTAAAATTAATTAAATTATTAAACTAAAGAATACGACAAAGAACAAAGCAAAAAAGCAAGCAAATACAACCAAGAAGCGAGGCAATACCCAGCAAAGAATCCACATAGATTTCATCTATCATTATCAATCTAAATTAAACAATTTATTCACTTAGAATCTTAATCCGTTAAAATTCCTAAATTATGTTACTACCTCTATTCAATCATAAAAGCAACCGAATCTAGGTTGATTAATTGAAATTTCTTTCTAATTAAAACCCCTATTATCGCATTAACTCAATATATGGATCTCCCTATTAGATTTTACTCTAATCCGATAGATTTATGTCATCCTATTTCTAGGATTGCATGCAACTCCACTCAATTATGCTAGATCTACTCTTAAATAGGGTCTAGTCCTCCTCAATTTAAGCACATCAAACATGGATTAATAGCCTAGAAATATTAAACCAAGAATTAAGCACACACAATTGAGAACAAGATCTAAGTATTTATTGCATAAAAACAGAAATCAAACGACAGAATTCATTATAGGATTCATCTCCCCTAGGTATCCAGAAAATTAGTTCATAATAGCAAGTAAAAATATCTCAAAGGCAGTATAACCACAAGACATAGAGAAACTCATAATAAAATCCATAAAAAGTAAAGAGGTCTTCAATCTTGATGGAAATCTACTTCAAAGAAGACTTTAATGGTGCTTTCCAAGTTGTTTTCTTCAATATTCTTTGACGGCTTCCTCCTCTCTTCTTATATTTTCTATTTATAAATCATAAAATGCCCAAAAAAACCTAAAGATTGTGTTTTCCAAGTGTTTTGGAGTAAGTTCGCAAAATTCACACGGCCTAGCACATGCCCGTGTGATAGCCCGTGTGACTCACACGGTCGTGTGTCCAGCCCATGTGGCATGGGTGCAGCCCATGTGACCTCTGTATCTTGTGTAAATCTTCTATTTTTTTCTCGTTTTGCTCCCAAATGATTTCCTAAGTATAGAAACATGAATTTAAAAGATTAAGAGCATAAAATTCATCATTTTAATCAAATAATCACCCAAAAAACGCATTTAGAATGAGATTAAAACATGTTACTTTTAGCACTTATCAATAACAAAAAAAAAATCATACTTTATAAGTATGATTATGACAAGTGATTGATAATTAATTTTAGATCAAAGAATTAGTATGAAATTTAACTTAATATTTTCCAAGATTTTCACCCTTTCACCTCAACATTGAAATCTTACAATAACATAACAAAATTAAACAATTCAAACTTATATGGAAAAGACGTATTAGATATAAGAAACTTGAGATTTTACAATGATAAAGAAACAAATAAAATCTAACAAGAAAATGATCTTTATCTCAACTCCAAGATGCCTCCTATTCTGAAACCAAAGGCTATTTATAGAGGTTTGTGAAAAGGAAAATGGCAATGCAAAGGAGATGCTAGTAATAAATCACTAGGCCCACTTCTTTCTCATCTTTTGAAGTCATTTTTCATATGTTATTTGATGATTTCTTTTTCCAAGATAACGACTCCCAAAGGGAAAAGTTCAATAAATTTTATTGAAGATCTGCATTTTCTACATTCACTGTAGAAATTTAGCTTCAAACTCCAAGTATGTTACGAGGACTTGCTAGTAATATATTACTAGCCCTACTTCTTTGTCATCTTTTGAAGTAATTTTTCATATGTTTTTTATTACTTCTTTTGTCCAAGTTAGCGACAACCAATGGGAAAAATCTAAGAAATTTTGTTGAATATATGCATCATGTACATCCACTGTAAAAATTTTAGCTACAAACTCCAAGTACTTTATGAGATATAGCCTAATTATGAAAATGCATCAAAACTCTCCATCAATGTGAAACTTATAATTTTCCATTTACTTTTGGATTTCTTCCTGATGCATTTCGACGTTAGTGTTCTAATATTTTAATAGATCTTCAAAATCCCTTTCTGACGAAATAAAGTACACCCAAAATGGAGTCTTGAAGCTCAAGAAATTATCAAAACACTAAGAAGTGTTCCGACTAAAAGTTTTGAATGTTTAGTATAAATTTAAATTTATATGATTTTAATATTTAGTATAAATTTAAATTTATTATTATATTTTTAAAATATTTTTTACTCTAAATAATTTTAAATTTATTATTTTGTTTTTTTTGAAATATATATGTATATATATATTAATTTTTTAGAATTAGGATCAAATTGAGAATATTTGCAAATTTTGAGGGTTAATTTTTTAAAATTATGACTAAATCGATATAATATGTAAACTTTGAGGGCTAAAATTGTTATTATACCCATTTTTTTAACTGTCACGTACGTTAGCTATTTGTGATTTTAACGAGAGTGACAAAAATAATCGAACTATGTAAAGTGGGTGCTTAAATTGTAAACTTATTATTTTGGCTACCTAAAATGAATTTTTTTTATAGTTTAGTGACTATCTATGTAGTTTGCCCTTGAATTTTAAATGCACTTTTAGGTAAATGCACCATAGAGGCCCCTATACTAGGAGTCAGATTGCAATTTTACTTTCTCTACTAAAAAATGAGCAAACTAGTCTCTGTACATTAGATCAAAGAGAAAATTGATTTTTTTTTGTTAAAAATTGCATTTATTTGTACCGTTACAAACTAACATGGTTAACCGAATAATCAGATAGTGACATGTGATGTGCCACTTGTACCTCATGCTTGTGTACATGGACTAATTATTAACAGTAGAAATAGATTAATTTTTTAACAAAAGTGTCACCCAAAAATTGGGCATAGAAATTTCGAGGTTAAAATGAGAATTTTGGCTCGAAGTGGATTCTGAAAATTCTGAATTATGGTAACCCGAAATTATTTTCGACTATAGCTTTTGAAAATTTAAATCAATTTTGAAAATAATGCAGAAAAGACTTTTAACTATAAAATAAAGATTGTTTTTTAAAAGGCTTCGAATTAGGAGTAATTATAAATTTTACCAAATTTTAACATTAACCTATTTTCTTTCCCTCACCTATAACAAACATATGAGCCCCTTCCCTTGTTTCATTTTTGTCGTCCCTTGCTCTCCAAAGCTCTCCCCATTCTATTTTATTCTTCAAAACTTCATTCCTTTGATTTCTATCATCACCCAAGCCATAAATCTCCACAGAATTTTAAGAAAAACGCACCAAACACCATTGCTTTTATCATCTATCAAGCTTGTAGGTTTTTCGAGTTTTCAACCAAACATTCATTTTTCCTTCGTTGAATGTAATTTTTCATTTTCCTATTGATCTTTAATTATATCTAGTTTTCTAAATTGAATTTTTATCCATTAAATCAAAATACTTGAATAAAAGTCAAATTTTGAGTCATTAATGGTGAAATTTGGGATTTTGTATAAAAACGTTGTTTCAAGTATTTTTCAACTTTTTTTAACATGATTAGAAGGTTTTTAAACTTTTCCTAAAGTTCCGTTAAGAGATTCTAAGGTTTTAATGAGTTTTCATGAAAAATGCCTATTTTATGTCGAAATTTTGGAACCATGAATCTGGATAATTTTGTTTAGTTTGAAGGTTAAGAATCAGTTGTAGACGATTGATTAGATGAATGGAATCCATTTTAGGCAAAGAGATTGAGATAATTGAGTTTCAAGTTTGTTATGTCGAAAGTTCTGGTCCCAAGAGGAACTAGTTTAAGCCTGCATTTTGGTTGATTTATGAGTGTCTATAGTTGAACATTAATTATGTTTGTTGTCTAATATGCTTTGGGGAGGTTTTGAAATTGTTGGAGCCTTAGACGCGCAAGGCGAAAGGAAAGGAAAAGCTAGTTTAAGCTTTCAGCCACTAGGCAAAAGTGTGAACGGTGAGTGTTTGGAATCGTTGCTTGTAGACACGACTCATAGTGTTAAATGGGAGCTTAGGAATATCCTAAACCCCTATCATAAGTTCTGAGTGTAAGCTTTCTATTTCCCTTGTGTATTTTGGCAAAATATGCGTGAATAAATGTGGATTTAGATTATAATGCAATTTTGTGATATGAGATATGTGTAATGACTATTGTGAACTGTGTTGTGTTGTGGGCATGATAAACATGCCAAATGACAATGATAATGATGTGCTAATAAGGAAAATATGCAGTGAAAGTGAGCATAATTTTGGTACGTAAATGTGTGTTATATTGTGGATATATTGACCTTATGACTTTTTGAAACCGTTGGACACAGTTCGTATGCCATAGGATTGTGGGTACTCACCTTTATGTTTTGTTTTCGGGGCATTGAGGCCCGAGACAGTTTTGGAGAGATAAGAGAATGTGAGCTAAGCTCCATTCATCGGGATATGTAGGTGTGTTGGAGAGTGTTAGTTATATGCTACACTTTTGGGATATGTTCAAATCTATGAGTCATTTGGTGTGTTGGAGATTTGTGTATCCGATGTGCGATGATAGATTTCATTGTTATGTTTCATAACCTCAAGTGCCAATTTATCATTAAATGTAATGTTGTGAACTGTGATGAATGCATAAATATGTGGCTAATATGTTAGAGGAGTAGATAAATAATGCATGATTATTATGCACGTTCTTATAGTAAACCAAGTATGTGAATGTGCTTTAGTCATTTCCATTTAATGTAAGTTTTCATGTTTATTTAGTGGATATTCTATTCATTCACTGAGCTTTTTAAACTCACCTCCTCTTTTTAAACCTTTGGAGACTCTCAACATTGCGGTATGAGCGGTGCAGAATATTCTAACCGATAGATCCAAATAGATTTTAGCTTTTGAGTAGGTGAATTATAACTATTATTTTGAATTGTGGGAATAAGGCAATTTGGTAGACTTTTAGGTTATTATTTCATGGTGGTTGGATGTTTATATGATTTTATTGCTCTTAAAATTCATGGACATTAATCTTGGTATATTGATTGTTTGCTCGAACATATTTACAATGTTTTAAACTACCATTATAGTCGTTTTGATGATTATTTGATGAGATAAAAGATGCATATTAAATATATGTAAGTTAGAATGAACTAAATGCCTTAATATGATGTGCTTTTGTTGTCTGGAGAGAGGTATTGATATTCAGGTTTTAAAATCCATACCTCCATGATAGTTCGAATGTGTAGGAAGTCAGTAACGCAATTTGGTATCGATACCATGTCACAAGTATCGATACTTGCGGCAATAAAATTGAAACTTTTTGAAATGTACCGATAATTTCTTGGGTTTTTAATTTTAGGCGAGAAACAGAACACTGATTTGGTATCGATTTTCCAAGCGGTATCGTTACCATCCAAGAGAGCTATCAATACCATCGAATGAGTATCGATACCTACATGAATTATTCAGAATTTTTGTTAAGTGGATTAAAAGCATGTTTAAATATTGTTTTAAGCTCGTCTAATTTATGTTTAGCATAATTTAGTGTTGCTTAGGATATACATGACTTAGAATCTCTATAAATGTTTGAAATATTATGATATTAAATGCATGTCGATGTGACATTTTATGCTTTGTTGATGATGAGACAGTGGTGTGGCATCCTAGTATTTCGGGCTCGGCGATCGGGACGGGTATAAAGTGTTACAAAAGAGATCATTTTTCTCTTTGATCTAATGCATAGGGACTAATTTGATTGTTTATTGAGTAAAGGGGACAAAATACAATTTGACTCCTAGTATAGGGGTCTCCATGGTAGTTTTACCGTATTTTTATAATTCAATATGCATAAAATTTGAGTCACAACGTGAGCAACAAGATTCAAACTTGCGCGGGACAAAGCCCACATGATTTCTAGTCATGCCCAATAACCACTCCGACACACCCACTAAATTGAGTTTTGATTGAGTTTGTGTCACCCATAACCGAGTCATTACATAGTTATGAAATTACCAAAATCTCAAATTTTAATAAAACAACAAATATAATTTTAAAAGTTTTTTTTTTTTACATACAATTTAAACAAATACACGTGATAAGATTTAAACCTAATACCTCAAAATTTTCCTTCTTTGAATTTCACCATTTTAATAAAAACACATTTTATTTTCATATTAACTTTTTGTAAATCTATTACATAGTTTTTAGTTACATCATATAACATAATCTAGTATATATAATTACGATAACTATAAAATTTAATTAATTTGGAGTATATCATCTAAAAAAAATTGGAGTATATTGGTTCATCTCTTCGGGAAAGAAATATATTCATCCATCATTTAACTATTATATAGTATATCATAACAGAATGTCTTCCTTTTTATTCATAATTAATATGATTGTTACATTTTGTGGTGGGTTGATGATTTGTTTGTAGCAAATTATATAAAGTATAAATATGAATGTTAAAATATGTTGTAAACTTTTTTTTTTATATGCTTTGAAATTTAGTTTTTTATTTTTATTTTTAGGTATTTAATCTTTTTATCTTTTGAATTTATAAATTTAAGTCCAATTATTATTGATGTTAAAATTCTTATATTACATTTATTAAAGTAACATTTTGAAATAAAAATATATATATTCACTTGGTAGTCATGTAACAATAAAAATAATATTGTTGAAAATATTTATCATAATTTTGTTTCTTAAAAACACTTGTTTGAACTCAATCATGATAAAATAAATTCTTTATTGTAGTGTTGTTAACAAAATTTTACATCAATATTTTAATTGAAATAATTAATAATATTAACTATTATAAATAATTAATGATATTATAAATTAAAATCAAATTATATTAAAAAAATTGAAACATATAGATTAAATCTCAAATTTTAGCATTGTCTTATAATTAAAAAAAAGTCAAGCAAATTTAAAAGAAATGAGAAAACATGTGTCAGTTTTAAGGCATTCGAATTATATATAATCATATAATATTTTAATAAAAAAATTAACAATATTAATTATTTGAATTAATTAATAATATTATAAAAATATAAATATTATATTATATTATATTATATTAAAATGTGAATTTTAATCACTAATCTAATGAAAAAAAAAACAAGAGAGCGCCATACGAGAAGTCACATATCAATAGAGGGAAAGTTATTTGCACCTCCTTTTATATATAGTTAAGATAATGAATAATTTATTAGTTTAATTGAAAGATTTATCAGTTCATACTTATTAAAAATATGGCTTAATTCAACTGGCTTGTCTGCTTTTGGGTATTATACAGGATTGGAATGGGAAATGAATTGTTGGGTTTACTATACTCTTCGACTCATGTTCAATATGGGAAGTAGAGTTGTGGGGTGTGGTTGAAGGACTCAGGTTTGCTTGGAGGAATTGATAGAGATGATTGATTCTCGAAGCGGATAGTATTGTTGTTGTTAACCTGTTGACAAGTGATGTTAAAAATGAGTTTAATTTAATTCAGAAATTTCAAGACTATTTGAAGGAGTTGGAAGTGGTTATCCTAACATGTTTATAGGGAGGATAATAAACTTGTTGATGGCCTAGCATCGATGGCTTGTGAACAAACATTACAAAGTGTTTTCTATTATTTTCCTCCAGTGATTCTTCTTGATCAACTTGGTACTGATGCTATTAGTGTTATGTCACAAAAAATTGTGTTTATTTAATTTATGCATTTCTTCTTCTATTATAAAAATATATATATATATGACTTAATTTTTTTGAAAAACAAACAGATAAAAATGCTTTACATTTTAAAATTATCTTAAAAATTATATATTAAGTTAAAAATTATTAAGGTTTCTTTTCTTGTTTGGAAAAGTATTAAGGTTTGTTAAATACCTTATTATTGAATCTCTTACCTTGACTAAAAAAATATGAATTTATATCTACATATAAAAAAAATTCGATTGAGTTGATATCATGACTCAAATAATAAAAAAATCAATTTAAAAATATTTTTAAGTGAAAACAATAAATAATAAAATCATTAAATTATTAATTTAATTACCAACTATTTTTAAAAAATAATTAAAATATAAGAAAAATTCAATCAAACAAATATATTCATTAATCATCTCTCATGCATTTAAAAAAATCATCAAATTATTATTAATTTTCACTAAATTATCATATTTTGACTTTTAATAGTAAATATTTTTTATTATTTAAAATTTATTATAAATAAAAATTAAAAATGTATATTATAAAAAATTAATGGAATAGTTTTTAAATATATTTGTATGAAAAATTAAATTAATTAAAATTTAGAAGAAAAAAAATGACTAAAAAATATGGATGGTAATGACGTATTGAAAATAGAGGTGGAAAAGAGTCCATCCGAGCTTGATGATCTCAAAATGATGGTCATGGCCCATGACATTTTTATGTTTCCTTGCAAGTCAGATGTGGTTGGGAAGGAGTTACAATTTACAAAGGAGCATGCTCTCTTCTCAAGTCATCGATATTCATGGTGTCGGGTGAGAAACGAGATAACAAATATTAGCAGAGAAACATACAGCTCATCCCTTTTGTCGGCGTATTATTGGCATAGTAGGGACGCAACTCTCATGTCATCTGCAGCTTTGGTGTCTTTGCTTTTGTTTGTCTGCTCTTATCCCTAGCCCCTACGGCCTCTTTTTACTTTCTCAATTCCCAATACCCAATGCTCAATATATCGCATTTTCTATTCTAACATCTCCATTAAGAAGGCTAATGCCGTAGTTTTCGGTTCACTACGCGTGGAATATCTACAATTATATTCTATAAAAGATATTTTGATAAATAATGGTGGTAGTTTATACTTAAGTAGTACATAAAATTTTAAAGGATGGTGGTTTAAAGACGTGTTGATATAATGCAAAACAAGGGACGAGTATTGAGAAGAGAGAGGTGGTTGGTATGAAGGTCGATTCATTTAATCGAGATGGAGAGTCAGAGGTTGTGAAGAATGGAGGTGAAGAGAATGTAAACGTTGAGAGCTTAAGGAATGTTGACGGAGTGTAAAATTGGCATCCTTGGTGTCGATCCCCTCTTCATTGTTCTTGGAGGTATTTATTGGTAGGGGTCTCATGCAATATGATGTTAACGTGTTGGACTTACCATATAGTCATCATTACGAAATGCGTGGGGGGATATCTCCGATGGGATGAGGATGTTTGTGACATAATAGATCCTTTCATTCATTCTAACTTGATGGGATAAAATAATTCAGCTCACGTGATGTTTTGTGACCAACAACTTCATGTTCCCGATAAAGATTAAGTCACTCGTTATCTAGGTAGTCACCCTAGAAGGGTGAACTTGCAGGTGACCTACTAGCTTACTGGTGACAAGCTTAATGTTCGAGCACTTTTCTAGCTTGCCATATGTCTTGACATGGATGTAGGTATAACAAGATTATTTAAGCATAGTCACATTGTTTTGGTTCATAATCCTTCTTCTTAATCATGGAGAGAGGTCTTTATAAGAAAAAGGTCGTAGTGTACTTATTATTACATGATTACTTTTTTTAGTAGGGTTTAATTTTGGCTCAGGTTATATCTTAGATGTGACCATCTTTGAAATTAATAGTTTGGAAAAATAGAAATATTAAAAAGATTAGATATGATGTGACAATTGTCTTCAATGGTGTTATGGTGATGCTTTTTTCGTGGCATAGGTCATACAGGTGTGGAAGGTATAATAACTACCTGCAGTTGAAAAGAAGTTTGTAAAATGAGCTTCTCTAACATAGTGATTTTGGGGTCAATGGTATATTATCTTTTTAGTGGAAAAGAAGTTTCTTGTCATTTGGAATATCCATAATGAGATTAAATCTTACTTTGGGGTTGTTTTGAAAACATAGAACTATATCTTTAATGGATATCATTGTTGTCTTTTAACGCGGTGTTCGTTTTATTTGTCAACAATTAATTTTTTTTGGAGACGTTCTCTTTTAAATTTTTTTTCATTTTTCAAATTCATTTTTTTATATAAATGAACATAAACCTGCAGTTTCCAATCAACCAATATACACATTCACATCATATTTTCAACCAAAATATGCAATCCTCATTAACCAATTCATGACCTATAACACCTTATTCATCTATATACCAATGCCATATTACCTATAAGATGACTATCTAGCACATTTCATTAAAAATCTTAAACATACAGACATATTCACCAATGCCTTAAACCCTTAAACAATATATTGTATCCATATGAATCATTAGAAAAATTCCATATATCAAACTCATATTTCAAAAGTTCACAGAGACATATTATTATATCAACACCAACACAAATTTGGTACATGTCACACTTTTATAAAACTAACATATACAAATTTTGTTAAGTCGTAAATTTAATTAAAACTTAATTTAAATTACATATATTACATTTATGAGAATACATATTGACACAAAAGAGTTTTAAGGGATCATAAATGACAATTGGTGTGATGATCCTGAGGCCCTTAAGCACATGGCAACTGAATATTTTTCAACCTTATTTTCCAACGATAATTTGCTTGAAAAGGATGATCTTCAACAGGTTTTTTTTTGTATAAGATGACTGAAAAGTGAGCTTGATTCTTTGCGAACCATAGTTTCAAATGAGGAAAAAGGTTGCTTTTGAAATAGAGCCTTTGAAGGCACCAGGTATTGATGATATTCATGCAATCTTCTATCAAAAGAACTGAGAGGTTGTAGGCTAAAGTGTTTATGATTTTGTAAGAAAAGTTTGCACTGGAGCGAGTTTCGAAGAGTGGGTTAATCGAACACTTCTTGTTTTAATTTCAAAAATACAAAATCCCGAGCAACTATCTCAATTTAGGCCTATAAGCCTATGCACAGTACTATATAAAATTGTATCTAAAGTCATTGTGCAAAGATTAAGACCTTTGATGGTAAAATGGGTACATCTTAATAAATCTATCTTTGTACCAGGTCATACCATCATGGACAATATTATAGTGGCATAAGAGATCATTCATACCATGCATCGTAAGGTGTGAAAAAAAAGGGTGGATAACTGTAAAAGTCGACCTTGAGAAAGCATATGCTAGGTTGGAATAGGACCTCATTGATAATACACTTTGTGATATTACGCTTCCAAGTAACATTCAGAGGATTATTATGCAAGGTATTCGATCATCCTCTATGCAAATTATTTGGAATGGGAGTTTGACAAATGTTTTTACCCTACACGTGGGATAAAACAAGGTGATCCTATTTCATATATTTTCGTTCTCTGTATGGAAAGGCTTGCTCAGAGAACAAATTTACCTGTTCAGAGTCAGGTATGGAGACCAATAAAATTGGCAAGAGAAGGCCCTCTTATTTGACACCTCTTCTTTGCTGATGATCTGGCCATATTTGGTGAAGCGTATGTGGAGCAAATGTTGATGATGAAGAGTGTTCTTGACAAGTTTTGCCGTAGTTCGGGTCACAAGATCAATGCTCAGAAAACTCAAATATTTTACTCTATAAATGTTCCTCATGAAATGAAAGATAATATTAGTTATGGGATCGGCTTTTCCCATGTTGACAATTTGGGAAAGTACCTTGGGGTCCCATTACTTCACCAACGTGTTACCAAGTAGATATTCCGGCATTTCGTGGATAATAGGAGTAAGCTTGCTGGTTGGAAAGTTAAATTACTCTCATTCGCGAGTCAAATCACATTAGCCAAAGCAATTTTTTCTGCTGTTCCAATTTATGCCATGTCTTCTAAATTTATCCCTAAAGGTGTGCCAAGAAATGGAAAAAATAATTCGCAACTTTGTTTGGGGAAATTCTGATGAGAGGAAAGGGATCAATTTGGTCAAATGGGAGGACTTGTCCCACGATGTGAAGAATGGTGGACTAGGATTTAAAATTTTATTTTGCTTGAACAATGCTCTCCTAATGAAAGTTAGGTTTAACCTTTTAAAAAAATCTGATCAACTCTGGGTTCAAGTGCTAAAAGGAAAATACAAATGGAATGAAAAAATTCCTTTTTCCCTAAACATAAAAAATGCTTCATTCTTTTGGAAAGGGATTGGAGGAGTTTGGAGTATGATTTGGGATGGAATTCTATAGCGGATCAATAATGGTAAAAGTGTTGATTTTTGGAGGGACAAATGGGCTAAAGACTCGAGTCCTCTTATTAATGTGTGCACTAAACCGAAAATTATTCCCGATAGGCATGTTGGCATGTTCCTATGATAAAGTTTGTATCCTCAAGTGGTGATTCGAATTGGCATATATTAAAAGAGAGTCTGCGTACTCATACCATTCTTGAGATAACAAGCTACAATCCCCCATTTGATACTGATGTGGAGGACTTCGTGAGGTAGGAACTTGATAAGAAAGGTTACTTCTCTGTAAAGTCGACCTATTTAGTCAACTTTTGTCCGCGTGATGGATTGTGTGATGGGATTTGGAAACACATCTGGCATATTATAACACCCCAAAAGGTACATGCCTTTATGTGGCTTGCTTTACGTGATTGTATCCTCTCGAATGAAAATCGGGTTCATAAGCTTACATGACACCGAATGCTTCCTATAAGATTTGTGGTACTGCTGTGGAGTCCACAAATCATATACTCAAATATTGTAACCGTGCTGTAACCACTTGGTGTGCGGGTATTAAAAAGGAAATGAGACAACATTTTTTCAATTGTAACTTTAAAGTTTGGCTGGTAACTAATATTATTGTAGCTAACATTGATGTACATGGCTCAAAGGGGTGGCCTTCTTTATTTGGATGTATATGCTGGAAGATTTGGAGCAGGAAGAATAAATTTGTTTTTAATTCAAAGATGGGGCAATTCCAAGGTATTTTGGTAAGAAGCTACTGAATGTGTGATACACACTGGAAAACTACTGTTGTTTTAAACAAATCTACAGGGTTCAGGGGTGAATCTTCAAGAGAAGGTGTTACTTGCCAACCACCAGTAGAGGATTGGATGAAAGTAAACACTGATGGTGCAGTGTAATCTCTCAAGCATTGCCGCGATAAGAGGATTAATCCGATACAAAAGCTAGGATTTTGCGTGCTGGTTTCACAAGGAAGATTAGGATATGCTCATGTCTTGTGGCAAATGCTCAAGTCTTGTGGCAAAACACTGAGGCATCCTAGATGGGTTACAAATAGTATGAATGATTAGATTAAAAAAGGTGATTCTTGAGACTGATTGCAAGATCATGAATCGAAACAAAATAGTGGTACAATGACGAGCGCAATCAGGTTCGTCTCAAAGGAGATTGCACTGTACAATTAAGTCATATCGTAAGATAAGGTAACGAAGTCACATATGGGTTGGCAAAAATGGCTTTCTCTAATCCTTTGGGAAAGATAATCACAATGCAACCTCCGAAAGAAATCCTACAAGCACTACATGAAGACCTACAGAACGTAACTTGATTTAGACTCACTTGGTTCTAATTTTTTTCTCTTTATTGTATGAGAAAAACTATTCATATTTTTATACTAGGATAAAATATGTCATAAATCTTTGTGCTCTTCGTAAATTTGAAATTTTGTCCACATACTTTTGTTTTTAAACTAATCCTACTTTTTAGATATAAAAATTCAAGTTCCATTGTTAGCATTATTAAAAATATTTTGTTAATTCATGTTCATTATAACTTTTAGTTACATGATTATTGAATATTTTTTATTTAAAAATGTGATATCAACAAAATAGACAAAAAAAATTTAACAATATTAACAATTGGACTTGATTTTGAAATCTAAAAAGTAGGACTAAATTCTTGAAAATAAAAGTATAAGGATTAAATTTCAAAATTGTGAAGAGTACATAAAGTTATGATATATTTTAACCATTACACTACAAAACATTAATTAATAAAATATTTATAATCGTAATAAAAATTTACTATTACAATATTAATATCGAATATATTTCAATAATATATGAATAATATTATTTAAAATTATTATTTTTAAAACTTACTTTGGATGTACATAATTGAAATATTAAATAATTTATTAAAATAATAGATTATATTAATAACTTATTATATGATTAGATGTACATAATTAAATATGTATGTTTAATAATATTGAAAATAAAACTCAAGAGCACTCTCTCTAGATTTTCTATGGAGAAAACAATGGCTGTAACTAAAGTTTGGAGGAGCGATGGCTTTTTACGAACAAAACATGGAGAACAATGAGATAACACTATTGGGTAAAGAACTATCGCAACTATCGGTCAAAAGTTCACTGGTTCGACCACTAAAGAAGCCTTCTTTACTGTGTACAATATAAACAAAAAAGAATTTCAATTTAATTACTGTTCTTATCGATCAAAAGTTCAATGGTTCGACCACTAGAGAAGCCTTATTATATGATTAGCTGTTGAATTTGACTTTAATTACTGTTCCTATTTTACCAAGCCCCTCTGTTGATAGTATTGTTTTGAAAGATGACTCAAGATTAAAAGAATTAACTATTGATCCTTTAATGATATGTCAATTTAATAATGAAGTGACAGATTCAAGTTTGTAGATAAAGTGGAAAAGGTTAGCTCAAAGTGAGCTCAAGAAGGCAAGGGGGATGAGAGTGGCGAGTACCTGAATGAAAGAATTAGAAGGGGATGAAGTCGAATTTATTAATAACTCTTTTCTCGTAAGAAAAAGATGGGATTTTCTAAGTTTTTTTTTAAGAACAATTATTTTGATAGTAGAGGTGGGTTGTTAATAATGGCTGCTGTAACTAAGGTTTGGAGGAGCGATGGCATTTTACGAACAAAACATGGAGAACAATGAGTTAACACTGTTGGGTGAAGAACTATTGTAACTATCGATCAAAAGTTCAATGGTTCGACCACTAAAGAAGCCTTCTTTAATGTGTACGACATAAACAAAAAAGAATTTCAATCTAGGAAGTTTTAAGTTGTAAATGCGTAGTATTTGGATGACGAATAAGAAAAAGATGCGATTTTCTAAGTTTTTTTTTAAGAACAATTATTTTGATAATAGAGGTTGGTTGTTTAGAGGGAATAAATTTAGAATCGAGGATTGCCAATAGGCAAGCTAACCAGGGGCAATGAAAATCATAAGTTAGAACATTCATGAATTGGGGGTACGCAATGCACCACCTTCAACATGTGTTGAAGCTCCACAAACCCCAAATAATCTTCTTAATGAAAACAAATGTAGAAACTTGAAAAATGGGAAGCATAAGGTGACAATATGGTTTCATGAAAGGCTTTTATGTTGATGCTAATAGTAGTAAGGGAGGCCTTAATCTTACATTAACAAACGACCTTCAATTGAGTTCACAAAAATATTCTTTGAATTTTATTGATATTCTTATACACGTAAAGAAGACGAATGGACAATGGCTATTCACAAGTTTTTATGGATCCCCGTACTTGTCCAATAGAACGGATACTCTTCGCGAGCTAGGCGTAAACGACAATTCCCCTTAGTGTATATGCAGAGATCTTGATGAGATCATGTATAATTCGAAAAAGAGAGTAAGATTTTCGAGAGATGAAAAGAGAAAGGAGACTTTTCAAAAGACGTTTACAAATAATGGTTTAATCTACCTAGGTTTTTTAGCCCTTAATATACTTGGGATAAAGGGAACATGCCTAATACAAACATTTGAGAGCATTTGGATAGGGATATAACAAATGATGAATGTATGCATCACTTCCCATTTGCCTCGATATGGCATTTACCCTATGCAATGTCAAATCAATGTCCCCTTTTATTGATACTTTTTGAATGAAAAAGGTACACCACTTTCTCAAGCTTTCATTTTGAAGCTTGGTGGATTCTAGAGACCTCTTTTATGAATGAAGCAAAAAGTAAATGGGGTCAAAGAAATGGGATGTCATTGTGAAATTAATGGCCCCCCAACAAAGCCTTGCAGATTGGGCTAAAAGGGTTCGAAGCCAGTGATCTGGTTTAAAAACCCAATTACGAAGAAAATTGGAGGACCTTCAACATGATGAGGGAGATGAGGAAGGACTCAATGAATTTGGAGACAAAATTTCAGTTGAATTTTGAAATAGCCAAGGGGGAGTTCTACTAGTAATTACATGTAAGTGTGAACTTGCTGAAACTAGGTTACTAAAAGTAATGAAATATAGATGAATGTTTATACGGCTGTTGAGATTTGAGAAGCCTTAAATAGTATGGGACTAACAAAAGCACCAATGATGGATGGCTTTCAGTTAGTATTTTTTTCAAAACTGTTGGTATATTATGGGTCCAAAGGTGAGTTTTTTCTGTCTAGATGTTTTGAATAAAAATAAGAGAGAATTGACATCACTAATATTGTGCTCATCCCAGAGATTAAGAATCCTACTGATATTACAAAATTCAAACCTATCAATCTTTGCAAAGTGATTTATAAGATAATTGCAATAGTGTTAGCAAACCATTTTCAAAAATTACTTCATCTTTGAATTGTTACACTACTTTGGTCGAAAGAGAATAGGGAAAACAAGGGCCTTAACTCTTGAACTAGATATGAGCAAAGCCTATGATAAAGTTGAGTTAATATTTTTATAGGCCATGTTATTAAAGATGGGGTTTGCAACAGGATGGGTAGACAAATTATTGAAATGTGATAATACAAATATCAAATACAGTAAGTGTAAATGGTTGAATGGGCAAAACTTTCAAACCTACTGGGGGGTTGTGCAAAGGGATCCATTAAGCCCGTTTCTTTTTTCTAATTTGTAGTGAGGGATTATTCACATTAATGCATTTGACCACTGTCTAAGGTCTGATGAAAGGTGCTAAGGTAAGTCGAAATGGTCCAATGATCTCTCATTTGCCATTTGCGGATGACTGCATCCTACTTGGAAAAGTTACTATAGAGGGCGCAAATGCCCTTAAAAGTATTCCAAAGGAATAAACGGATGTTCCTGGACAGTGTGTGAATTTTGATAAATCAACGGCCTATTTTAGTAAAAATACGAATCCTAGGCTAAGAGATCAGATCTTGCAGACTTTTGAAGTGCGCCCCTCGTCGAATCCAGAAAAATATTTAAGGTTGCCTAACATGATTGGCAGACAAAAGAGAGCTTCTTTTCAAAATTTGAAGGATCTGTTAAAAGCAAGAATAGATTATTAGGCTAACAGACTTCTTTCTCAAGAAGGCCAAGTACATTAAGACCGGCTATTCCAACTTACACTAGGAGTTGTTTTATATTGCCTCAAGCTCTATGCAATGAAATTGAAAGCATTTTAGGAAAGTTCTAAGGAGGTAAATCTCATGAAAAGAAGGGTATTCACTGGTGCAGATGAGCCAATATGTGTGATCTTAAGGAGAATGGAGTATTAGGCTTTCGAAATCTAGTTAAATTTAATATATCTCTCCTAATTAAACAAGGATGACGATTGATGACAAATCCATATTCACTATTAGCTCAGGTTTTAAAAGCCAAATATTATCCAACTTCAGATTTCATTACATCGAATTTAAAACCTAATGCCTCGTGCTTTGATTATATCTATTATAAGTATACACATACATATGAAATTAAACTTCAATCTCAATTATCAAAATACTTTTTATTTTTTAAAATTTAATTTTTAAATATTCAAACTCATAATAAGTGTTAAAGTAATCTGTATTTGATTACACTTTAATTATAATTCAAACTATACAATATAATCAATAAGCAATATTTATTATTTCAAATTATTTCTTGATTAAAATGATATTAATTCTATTATCAAAGGGAAAAACACAAAAAAAAAAAAGTATACATGGAAAATGTAGTATACAAAGAGTACAAGAAAGACCAACATGAATAATTTATTGTATAACTAAAAATAAAATTATTATTTAATATATTGATGATCTCGTTCATTTATTTACATTTATTTCGTAGACAAAAAAAAAAGGTAGAGATTGAAGAATAAAAAGTACTGATATATGAACTTAATGTTTTGGTCTGATGGTCAGACTGTTCACCGTTTCGATGTGATCTAAGTTCGAGTCGAACTAATAATGTTGTTGTTAATACTTTGTCTTCCTCTTGTAATTTAAAAAAAATGTATAGATATGTAGTATATCCATATTTTAAATATTGTATAAATTACTTTTTTTAATATTGTACAATTACTTGATTTATGATTTGAAATTCTTTTACTAGTTATATGAAATCAAAATATTTTATTGAAGAATAAAAATATAAACCTGAATATTTATGTTCAACACATGATATAAAAACTAATGTTGAGAAAAAAATATAATATCAAATTTAGTCTTGAATTTACATTTTTATTGAGGTAGTCATTATTGTTTTTATTTAAATTTGAACTTCAAACTTTTCAAAAGAATCATATTGTTGCTTTTTAAATGAAAATGTTGATCAAAACTTTAAATTTTTAAACATAGCAATTCACATGATAATTCATATGTATTCCTTATATTTTTATAAATTTTAAATTATTTGTAGTTGTTCCATATAAAATAAAATTTATTATGTTAACATAAAATATATGTGAATTGCCACATGAATTATCATGTCAACATTATTAAAAATTTAATATTTTAATTAATATTTCTATTTAAAAATTAGATATGAGTTTTATTTTATTACTCGTCTCAAAAGCAAGTCCTTCTCGTTTGCCTTTTGAAGCTGGCATGGAATGCCTATATCATTATATCCATGCTATTTGGTGCGAAAGGAATGGAAGGTTTTCCGGGAGGCTCTTGGCAGATACACTGCCTTTAAAGATTAAAGAAATAATTAAGATTAGATTGACGGGTAAGTGTGTCAATATGAGGGATACTGCAATATTTATTCTTTGTTCTAATTGGATATTTTGAATTATAGTGATTAGGTTGGGGGATAAATTCAGGATTTTACCTTTTAAATTCCAACGATTTTTTTTATAAAAAAAAATGTCAATTTTTTAAAATACTTTTTTTCTTATCAAACAAATCAATTTAATATTTTTTAAAAGCATGATCGATTTTACCATAAAAAAATTAAAAGAAAAAAATCACACTATATAAAATTAAATATTTCTTTCCAATATGCAAAAAGGAATTACTAATATTATACTAAAAAGTTCATAAATATCATTATAATTCCAAAAATTAAATTAAAAAAAACTTGGCCTTTGTTCTATTTCACAATACTAGACATACTAAATTGCACCCTCCGTTTTTTCATAAGATCAAACTCATCAATGATAGAATCTATTGAAAATTCTCAAGTTATCTCTTTTTTTATGCATGTCACCAAGTAAGTTAAAAGAAAATTATACTCCATTTTGTTGCGAAGTCTTGTCTTCACAATTTTCATGGCTAAAAATGCTCGTTCAGTTGTTACAATAGACACGAGAAGAGTTAGCACAAGATGAAAAATTATGTCAAGAAGTGGATAAATACTTGACTTAATTGTCTTAGCTAGCACTTGACACAACTCGACAACTGTAAAAACTTTCTGCAACTTCGTGCTTTGATGAGCATCAAGTTGAAAATGCTCCAATTGAATCTTCATGTGTTGCTTTTCTTGCTTCGTAAAATCGTCTAGATAAAAATTATTCATAAGCTTACAGATATCTTCCACCAGAAAAGCTTTGTAATTATCGCATGGATTCAAAGCAGAGCTAAGAACAAGTAACTCCACTACCTCATCATTAAAGTAAGAATTCATTTTTGTTAGCAATGAATTGATACCAATAATGAATATATCGAACCGATAGTGATGCTCAATTGTGAGACTATCTCTCTAGATGTGATACCAACCTCGACCAGCTTTGTATGGAGCATTTAAATTGGGGACTTCTATCTCTTGATCTTTACTGTCCAAATCAATTGTGGGTATAGTCCAAATCAATTAATTTTGGAATTTGGCTTTAAAACCCATATTGGGCTTCTAAGTTTAGTTTTTCAAGGTCCATCATACATTAATATTTGATTATTATTAAATTTATATAATTAACACTACAACAAAACAGGCCTATAGCAACACGTTTTTTACTTAAGACGACGCAAAAAAGGTTAGCATAGGTCATCCCGACGTTTCTCCCAATATTTCTAGAAACGTCATCTATAATGCAATTGGCATAGGTCTCACGACGCTTTTGAAAAAGCATCGACATAATTCAAAATAAGCAGTTTTTTTATTTAAGGGTTGGTAAAGATTAAGTCAAGGTCTACCTTTAAAAGAGGTTGGGATAAACCCGTTTAAGACAACTTAAAATGGTTGGGATAGACCAATCTAAGACTACCTTAAAAAGGTTTGGATAAACCTTGTCTAAGACAACAATTAAAAAATGTTGGGATAGAACCATCTAAGGAAACCTTAAAAAGGTTAGGATAAGCCTTGTTTAAGACAACATTTAAAAAAGGATGGGATAGACCCATCTAAGGCAACTTTTAAAAAATATTGGGATAGATTTTGTCTAAGACAACCTTTAAAAAAGGTTGAGATAGACCCGTCTAAGACAACCTTAAAAAGGTTGGGATAAACTCACCTAAAATAACCTTAAAAAATATATGTGCATTATTTTTTAAATATTCTTGTATAATACCATTTGAAATATAGATTTTTTTCCCTATAGATTTGAGACATATTAATTGAATAGTTACCATAAAAGTAACAATATTAATTGAAATATGTGCATTATTAACAATTACCTAATTAAATATTATACCAATTAAAATTATATGTAATTGACAAAAAACCATTAACAACATAATTAAAAAAAATTAAATTACTCTATTTTTTGAAAAAGAATCTATTTAGCCAGTACTAAAATTAATAGGTACAATAAAATGAATTTTACCATTAACTTTCTATTGAATTGTGGTTTCACTTCAACATAAAAGAACAATTCGTCGAAAACTGTAAATAAAAAAAAAGATCAAAATAAGCAAAAAGAGATTTTTCTTAACGGAATCCATTGATGCTAATCAAATATTACATAGTAAAATATAACACGAGCAAGAAATTGAAACTTAACCACCAAATCCATAGAGTACGGCCTTGCCATTTCAAAGCATAAACGAATCCATGGCAGTTACGATCTTCCTTCTAATGTGCTCAGTGTAAGTCACTGCATCGCGAATGACGTTCTCTAAGAAAATCTTCAACACTCCTCTGGTTTCTTCATAGATCAAGCCACTGATTCTCTTAACTCCACCACGACGAGCCAAACGACGGATGGTCGGCTTACTTTTGCGTGATGGTATTTGAAGCCGAAAATGAGAAGAACAGAGAAAAGAAGAAAGAGAGAAAGGTTCAGAGAGAAGACTAAAACTACTTTTCTGATTTCATAACCACCTCTGTTTGTCCTTGTGCTCAAGGATTGCAAGTAAAAAATCTCTGTTGAAACTCCTTCATATTCTCCCAAGTAGCATCTTAAGGGAATGTGTCAGCCCTCTCGCTTAAGACTTCCGTGACAGCTTGATTCCCCTTTCTGGTCATTCATCTATCTAACACTCGAATTGGTTCCTTGAGGATTGCACCATCAAACCCTGTGGGTGGTAACACTGAAGATGTCACTGCTGAGCCAATATGCTTATTCAACTGTGAGACATGGAAAGTGGGATGAATACAGGCTTTTGGTGGCAAACTCAACTTGTAAGCGACTTCTCTGACCTTGGCTTCCACAAGGAAAGAGCCAAAGTACCTAGGTGACAGCTTCTGGTTTCTAAATTTCCTCAAGGGATGTTGTCAATATGGTTGCAGTTTTAAGTAAACCAAATCACCCACTTCGAACTTCCAATATGATCTCCTTCTGTTGGTCATTTTCTTCATTCTTTCTTGATCTCGTTGCAAGTGAAATTAGAGTACTTTCTCATTGCTTCTCAATGCTGCAATGTTCAATCCATTGTTGCAACCTAAGAGGCCCCAGCCAAGTAGGGTAGATGAGTAGGAGGATACTGACCATACAGGGCTTCGTACAGAGTGGTCTTAATGGCTGAGTGGTAAGTTGTATTGTACCACTACTCTACAAGTGGTAACCAAGTAGCCCAATCAAAAGGCTTTTCACCAGTCATACACCTCAAGTGACTCTAAGCATTTGTTTAAGATCTTTGTCTGCTTGTCTCTTTGGGGATGATAGGCAGTGGACATTTGGAGTTCGGTACCCAAATGCTTGAAGAGCTCTTGCCAAAATTTACTGAGGAACACTTTATCTTTGTCAGATACAATCGATTCAGGTAAACCATGCAGTCTGTAGACTTGGTTAAGATACTCTTGTGCCACAAATACAGCAGTGAAAGGATAGATCAATGCAATAAGTGACCATATTTGGTGAGCCTGTCCACCACCACAAGGATCGTGGATTTCCCTTTTAAAGCAAGTAAACCCTCAACAATGTCCATACTTATAGCTGACCAGGCTCAGTCAAGTATAAGAAGAGGTTATAAGAGTCCTATAGAAGTAGAGTTATCCACCTTACACCTCTGGCAGATTACACACTCTCGAACCCATCTTTTCACATCTTTTGAAAGTCCTTTCGAATGTAGTAAGCTTGAGATTTTGTGCCTAGTAGCATGTGTGCCTAAGTGGCTTCCCATAGAACCACCATGGAATAGATCAAAGATATGTTTTCCGAGTTGTTCATCGCGCACTAGTACAATCTTCCTCAACCTTCTTAGCACTAGACCATCCCAAGAATATTTAGAGTGAAGCTCAGGTTGTGTTTGAAGTTCCTTACATAATTGTTCTAGCTTAGTGTCAACAGTATATGAAGCCACAATCTGATCCCACAATTCAGGCCAAGAGAGGCTTGCAGTCTCCACACACTGAAAAATCTGATGAACCTGCTCGTGATGTCTCCTAGACAAAGCATCTGCAATCGTGTTTTAAGCCCCCTTCCTATAAGAAATTGAGTAGTCGTAGCCTAGCATCTTAGCCACCCACTATTGTTGGTAGGGAGTAATGGTCTACTGTTCAGATAGGAATCTCAAGCTTTGGTGATCTGTCTTAATTTGGAAATGTCTTCCAATCAAATAAGAATGCCATTTTTTTATTGCTAGGAGCACAAGTAACATTTCTTTGTTGTGGATGGGGAAAGCTTGGTGTTTGACCCCCAATGTTTTATTGAAAATGCCACTAGCTTCCCTTTTTGCTGTAAGATAGCTCCTATCCCTTGTCCACTGGCATCTGTCTCTACACAAAATGTTTTTTGAAAATTAGGCAAGGCTAAAACTAGTGCTTGACAAATGGCCTCTTTGAGCTGCTGAAAGGTTATTTGTGTGAGCTCCATCTAGTACCACTTGGTATCTTTCTTCAACAAAGCAGTAAGGGTTTTAGCCAATCCCCCATAACTCTTATAAATCTTCTGTAGCACCATGAAAATCCAAGGAAACCTCGCAACTCCTTAACAGATTGTGGAAAGGGTCAATTGAGTACACTCTCCACTTTTGTTTTATCCATGCCGACTGCTTCTCAAGAAATGATATGCCTCAGATATTCAACCTCTGTTGCTCCAATAGTGCAGTTATTCTTATTTGCATAGAGTTGGTTCAGTCTCAATAATTGTAACGCTTCCTATAAGTGAACCAAATGATCTGACCAAGTGCTACAGTACACGAGGATATCATCAAAGAATACTAGGACTGATCTTCTCAACAACTACTTGAAAACTTCATTAATCAGTGCCTGAAAGTTGGAGGGAGCATTTGTCAAGCCAAATGACATGACAAGAAATTCATAGTGCCCCTCGTGTGTTTTGAAAGATGTTTTATGCATATCTTTGTCCCACATCCTTATTTGATGGTAGCCTGACCTTAAGTCCAGCTTGGAGAAGAAATTTTTTTGGCCTAGTTCATCCAAAATCTCTTCAATGACAAGTATAGGGAATCTATCCTTGATGGTCATTTGGTTGAGTTGCCTATAGTCAACACATAGCCTCCAACTGCCATCCTTCTTCTTTACCATCAACACAAGAGAAGCAAAAAGGCTATTGTTATCACGAATTATGCCAGCTTGCAGCATTTCATGGATCAACCTTTCAATTTTTGTCTTCTGCACTAAAGGATATCTGTAGGACCTCATCTTCACTACTTTGGTTTCATCTATCAATGGAATTATATGGTCTTGTAACCAAGGTGGGGGTAATCCCTTTGGGGTTTGGAAGACATCTTCAAATTCATCGAGTAGGGCCTGTAATTTAAGGGGCAAGTGAACTTGTGGAACAGTGAGTGTGGTTTGATCACATGAACATAATAGCATAGGACAGTGACCATGTCCTATCATGCGCAAACATTTAGACAATCGATTGCTGGATACAATCTGTAAAGAGCTTAGTATGATCCCTTAAAGCATGTAACTTTGTCCCATGTGTTCAAACTGCATAGTTAGGGAAGAAAAATTCCAACTAATTGGCCCAAGGGACAGGAGCAACTAAATTCCCAACACTAGGTTTCACCCTTTAACTGGTAAAACCATGAAGTTAGTTAAAGAATTATAGCCATGTGTCTTCCATTGTACCCCTTAACACAGTCCTTAAGTTGATAATTAAACCTCATTAGCCACCATTACTTTTAGTGTGCTTACCATCTCAACAACTAAATTCAACCTCTTAGCCACCTTGGAATCTACAAAATTGTGTGTGCTTCTCGAATCCACCAAAACAATCACCTCTGTTTGACTAATGTAGGCTGCAAACCTCATAGTCTTGTTCCCTTGGGAACCTTGAAGAGCATGCAAAGATAATGATGGAGTAGGAGTCTCAATCACATAGTCAACTGCTTCTAACTGGTCAGGACAATCTTGGAACTCTTTTAAAGTGGGGATTTTAGCATCAGCGTCATGATCAGCTTGTGGTTTGATAATAAGTTAATATAGTTGGGATTACGAACATTTGTAGCCTTGTGTGTACTTGGACTCATACCAAAAGTAGAGTCCCTTTTTCTTTTTATCTTCCATCTCAGCTTGAGAAAGGGATTTAGTGGGAGCTCGTTGGCCAGTGTTGATCATACCACTAGGACCACCTGCTGGTGAATGTCCACTAGTACTAGAATATGTTCGGAGAGCATGGAATAAAGGTTTGCTAGGACTTACTCCACAGGTAACAAGTAATCCTTTCCTCGAGGGTCCTAAAACGATGTTTTCAACTTGCGTAGCCAAAGTATATCCCTCCACTAAGGTTTGTGGCTTAAACAGTCAAAGATATTGTCCCTCCTCAAGTTTCAAGTTACTTGTAAAAATGCTTAAAGCATATGCTTCAAGCAAATGAAGTTGGTTCAGTAAACTTACAAACCCATCATGAAACTGGTCGACATATCCTTGTTGTTTGAGTGCAACCAGCTCATCCATAGGTTCCAATAATGAATCAAATCCAAATCGCTCTTTCGAGCCCTTAGCATACAGATCCTAGGTCACGTGATACAACCCTCCTTGCCTCTAAACAAAGAACTGTCAATCAAGGGCCTTCTCTTCCAAATGCAGCATCACTACTCTAACTTTAGCACGGTCACCCACCCCTTCTAATTTAAAATATTGTTCAAGCTTAAACTACCACCCTCTAAAATTACTTCCATTAAAATGAGGACAATCTACTCGAAAAAGAGTGCTTCTATTTTCTAAGTTGCCCACTCGAGAGGACATCCCTATATGTTTCAGATCTGACATGGGAGACACAACTAGTTGCTCTTTAGGTGTGAACCCAGGAGAACTCTCTCCCAAAATTCCCTTCCCTTTGTTTGCACCTGACCCATTAGCCACAGTAAGAGGAGCTTGCCCAAGATACTGCTCGAACAAGGAGTGAAGCTCTGAACGAACCTCACTCTTGATTCCTTCCTAGATATCCTTAAGATGTGCATCAATCCTGGTATCCAATTGAGAGAACTTTGTTTGCAGCTGGGTGAGCTCATTTTGGATCACCCTCATATCTTTCTAAAGCCTAGTGGTAACGCCCTCAATGGCCATGAGAATCGACGAGGCTTTGATACCTTTGTTGTGTGATGGTTTTTGAAGTCGAAAATGAGAACAACAAAGAAAAGAAGAGAGGAAAGAGAAAGAAAGAGAGAAAGGTTCACATAGAAGATTGAAATTGCTTTTCTGATTTCATAACCACCTCTGCTTGTCCTTGAGCAGTAATAAAGTAACAAAAATAACGGACAATGATATCTGAAGAAATAGGTATTGCTTAAACCGCACCGTTTCATTAAACCGTGTTCCCAAAACGAGTCATTTAAGCAACGTTAACTTCCCCCAAGCTAAAAGTGCTGTGTTCTCCTGTCTAATTACAATTAATGGAAATAATAACAATTAACAGAAATATAAAATGACAGTTATGTATCCCTTCCATAACACTTAGTGATACCTTGGATGTTATCCCTTAAGACCTTAAAATGCCTCTTGGCTCCTCCTTTTTTCTTTTTCCTCTTCCTAACGGTTTCTTGGAAGGTTTTTTATTTTCTGGGAAAATTGACCTTTTTCAAGGTGAAGAGTTATATAAAAAGATTTGGAGGGTTTAAGGGAGATTTTGAATATTTTGGCGGGGGATAATGTAAGTCGTGTGATTAATTTTTTATCAATGACTGAAAGTATTGATTCTCGTAAAAGTCAAATGAGTGTATCTTTACTGTTGATGCAGATTTCATCAACAGCTCATCAAGTGTGTAATATTAATGAATGGATTATACTTTTTTTGAATGTTTTTAAGAGTTTCAAATTAGGACGGGCTTGATTCTAATTTCATCTTTTGTCTGATCACATAAACAAAATTATATTTTAAATCATGAAAATACAATGACTCGTATTTATAAAATTAACTTTGATTTTTTATTTATATTCATGAAAATGAAAATTATATTACTTATTAGTGTTTTTATCTTTAAAAATAGCATTATTTGATCTTAATCCTTTTTGTCAAAAAAGCCATGCCTTAATTTTACTTATTTTATTTAACAAGTACTGAAATTTCTTTTTAATATTGATTAAAATTTATCACCTATTACCTTAGATTTAAATGAAATTTTATGCCTATTACTTTTTTTGTCACAGTCATATTTTTTACCTATTACTTCAGATTTAAATGAAATTTTATAATAAACGTACCGATTTGATCCAAATGCAGCTACTAATAAAGATCAATAAATGGATCTAATGGAACACAAATTGTCAATAATAAGCAAAAAGCTTCTGAATACATAAAACATTTGACAGTTGTTACAATTACCAAAAGGAAGGGCAATATACGTAAAAAGAAAAGGTGAGAACTTTCAAATAGTAAACTCAACGAGTGGAGTAATTTCAGTGAAAAAGAAGATAATGTTCATCATAAGGGATCCGGGTTTTGCACTTGTGTGTGTTGTCAAAGGGTTAAGAATATATGAACAGATATTACCATATTATCACACCAATATATTAAAAAAATTTAGATACATTATGAGCACACAAAGGCAACGCAGAAAAAGTTGGGTTAGATAAAATATTTACCAACGAAAAATAAAAATTGAGATATGTTAATATTTTCTCAACTCTTCCTAAAAAGTTTAGATATGATGTAACGACCCGATTAGAGCGATAATGGAAATAATAGTTTCGTGACTACAATTTTGACGAGTAAATTGATAATTATTTTTAAATATATATGTTTAGAGTAATATAAAGTTAATAGTAGAATTAATGTCTAATTAATAAAATAGAATAAAAATGGATTGAATTGAATAGAGTGCAAAAGATTGTGGTTAATGTCAAAGGAATTAAATAGAATAAAGTAGTAAAAAATTGGATTTACATGTTTTAATGATAGGGGGATTTGGTGGAATTAAAATATGTTAAAATTTAATGGTTATAGGGTTAAATTAGTAAATGAAAAATTCTTTACTAATGAAAATGTAAAAGAAGTAAAAGAAATAAACTCTTCTTCCTCACCTCTCTCTCTCTCTCTCTCACGAAAATAGCAAGGGAAAGAATTCATTTTTGAATGCTTGAAGTTTGGCTAGAGCATGTCTTGCATGATAGTACTTTTGATCATTATTTTTTATGATTTTTATGTTTCTAAGCTTGAGTTAGTCTAATTTACTCAAATAGGTAGTTAATTTATGGAATGGTTAGAACTTGAGAGAGTTGTAATGATTTATGTTCATGTATTTTTGGAAGATTGTGAGATAGTTAATAAATTAAATGATTGTAGAACTTGATGGGTTAGTTAAATTTTAGTAAAACCAAGATAGGTACTAAAATGCTAAGAGGATAGATTTTATGTATATGTTATTGAATAAGTAAAATTGTGAATTGTTATGGTTAAGGGATAGATTCAGCTTTGGTAAATTGCTAAAGAAATTATTAAATTCAAGTTAAAAGTATTAGGGAGTAAATTATTAAAAGTTTAAATGTTAAATGGAAAATTCGTAATTTTGTAAAAATATGGAATATAAACGAAATGGAATGATGGAATTATACTTTGGATGTTAATTAAGTTAAATCATATATTTTAGATCAAGAAAAAGATCAATCGAACCTAGACCAAGGAAGGACTAAAGTCGTGGAATAGTCGTCAACCTCATTCTCCAACTTTAGTAATCGAGGTAAGTTCGTATGAGCTATACATGAATGAAATGTCTTTATATTAATGTTTAAATGTTGTTATTTATAAATTTATGCATACCATTACAAATGGAAATACAAATACCAAGTTGCTTGTATATTCGGTGGAAAGGAAATTCCCGTTTGAACCTAGAGAATACTTAGGATACAAATGACATGTAATTAGGAATATATATGTATTGGGTGCTGGTTTTGAAAGTTCTACTGATGGCTAAGATCTAGCATTTTTTTCGAATTTTCCACAGCTCGTTTGAGCAGCATCGTGTAACTAGTATCCCAACCCATAGCTTGTGTGATCAGGCCCATTTCACAGCTCGTGTGAGCATAAATGAAAAAGAAAAGGAAAAGGATATGTACATGGAAAGGTTTCTGAGTATCGGATGTTATTTGAAATGGTTCAACGGGTATGAATTATATAATGAAATGGAAATGTCAATGATTCTATGGCTAGATGTTTCAAGGTAAAGAAAAGGGTAAACACTTTACTCATATTGTGATAGAGAGCATTATTTTGGTAGATTATGATATCTACTTGCTAATGGAATGACTTGTGATGGATAGGACTGTGAATGAGTTATGTTAAATATCAAGCATAAAGCATATTTTATTGTAACGATTTTGGTAAGTGAAATTGCTTATATACAAACTTACTAAGCATGATTTGCTTACTATGTTGTTTTCCTGGATTTGTAGATCATTAGAAGCTTATCGGTTTTTGGACATCATCGGAGACATATCACACTATCCAACAACCATTTTGGTAGCTTTTGTAATCCTTTGATCTTGGTTATAAACGACATGTATAGGAACTTGTCTTGTGGTACTAAAAGAAAATTGATAAACTTGTATATAGTAAGGTTTACTATGCTTTTTGTGCATATTTGGTTAGACTAGTAGAACTTAAGTATGGTATGTAATATGTTCTGCACTTGCAAGTAATTTCATTTGAGGTTTTATCAAGATAAGAACTTGTATGATAAGAGTTTAATTGATTCAAATGTGGAACCTATGATGGGCATATTGGTTGGATATTTAATTGGGAAAATTGTATGTAACATGGTGTTCTAAATGATGATTTTAGGTCATGAGAATGCATGTTTAGTTAGGGTATCTTGTTAAGCAATGCATGTTATGAACATATCTTGTTTAGGAAGAAACTTTAGGACACACGATCTGTGACACAGGCTGTCACACGGCCGGGTGCTATGTTTAGGTTGCAGTGCAGGTTACACGAGCTGGGACACGGCCGTGTGGCTCATTTTCGTATAGACATACGATTTAATACACGGTCCCTCACACGAGCATTGATGTAAGTCAGTATAGTCAGTTCGAGTATGTACATAGACGGGTAGACGTGCTAATACACAACTGTGTGACCCTATTCTGAAGGCACACACTAGGGAGCACACGGTCGTGTGCCCCTATTTCACACAATTTTCTAACTTTTCCTTAAACTTTCTAATTGTTTTCAAATCAGTTCCTAATTGTATTTAAACTATTCTTAAGGGCATTAATGTATGTTTTAAAGTTAAACGTATGAGATTGTGTTGTTACAAGTGAATGCATGTTCATGTTGAATTAAGATGATATTACGAGAGTTAATGTGTGGTTAGTCTAGTAATGCTTCCTAACCTTAATCCGGCGATGGATACGGGTTGGGGATGTTACATATGATTAGATTTTGCCAACACCCAAAAAAGTTGCTTAAAGGTACAAATTCAAACAACCCAAAAAAAGGGTCGGCGTAGTCCAAAAATAGTCATCTTAGACTTTTCATATGGCAACACTTTTATATAATTGGGAAAGGTATAACAAAAGTTGACGTAGTGTTGGACAAAGCCGACTCTTATTTAAGCATGGCCTTAGGCATGCATATCCCAACCCTTATACAAAGAATTGACTAAAGCGTATGTTGACAAGTCTATCCCAACACTTATGAAGGTGTCGACCCAAAAGTGTTGGCATAGTGTTGGACAAAACCAATTCTTATTTAAGTGTTACCTTAGGCATGCATATCCCAATTGGCCCTTATACAAAGAGTTGGTCAAAGTGTATGTCAACAAGTCTATCCCAACACATAGGAAAGTGTTGGCCCAAAAGTGTTGGCATAGTGTTGGACAAAGCCAACTCTATTTAATCGTTGCATTAGGCATGAATATCTCAACCCTTATACAAAGAGTTGGCTAAAACGTATGTTGAAAAGTCTATCCCAACACTTAGGAAAGTGTCGGCTCAAAAGTGTCGTCTTAGGATTGTTTTGTTGTAGTGTAAAAATTGAAAAATACTTTGTTAATATAAAGTATAACCTTATGCTTACGGGGACAAATTATATGAAATATAATTTAGTCAAAAGAGACTAATGTTATACAATATGGACATCAAATTTAAAATACATGATCATTTATGTATAATTCCAAATTTTGAAAATTCCAATGAGGCGCCCCGAGCCCATCCCTGATTAGGTTGTATTTGTATAGCATTTTATTTTGGTTGTTTTGTTGTTTTTTTAGCTACTTTGTTGCTTTTTAAGTAATAAAATTGTAATTTTTATTCAAAAATTTGGATCTAAAAAAAACACCTTAATGATTCAATCATCAACCTTGTAATTTACCTTGATTAACTCATGAGCTAGGTCGGGTTAGGTCTAAACATGATATTAACATATTTTATGATTGTTCAAACTCGATTCGGCTCGAAATCTGGATCTAAAATTTTGTTCAAATTCACTCATATTTGCAAAAAAAAACTAATCCAAATCCATTTAAGCTCGCCCATGTTATTATTATTTTTTAAATATTTATATTATATTATTTTAATATTTAATAATTTTATACATTTTTTATATTGTCATATTAACATTAGAGTAATATTATTTATTTAATGTAAGTTTATTTTTGTAATGTATTCTAAATTACATAATATACAAAAATAAAATATTATAAGCATAAAACGAGTTAGGGTGAATCAAAGCATAATTTTTTTGCTCAAATCCATTTTCGAGCTTAATATTTTTATCCAAATTTCAAACGAATCTTTGAACTTGAATAGATAACCCGTCTCATGAACAATTCTATTTAGATCTTGATGGAGGCGAGAATCAATTCTAAAATTCCTACCCTACGTGTACAATCATGATTTAACGATGAAAGCTCACACAAAACCTTATATACACCGAAAACACACAGCAATAGATCCTCCCCATTTAATTCTTTATATAATTCAAAAAGAGAGAAAGAAAAGGAAACCAACCTTTGCAAGAATTCCCGTGAGGAGCGGTATCGGTTGGGTCACATACCTTCTTTAACGGACACTAGACTCTAAGAATAACACTCAAACAAAAGTGTATGTGGCTGCTATCTATCCTATTCCCCACATATATCACAGACATTCCCTCTTCATCTTAGTTCGTGATTGGAACTCCTTTCCCCACGAAACCTGATTCCAATATATAAATATATATATTTATATTTTAAGGAGCATTTGCTAAAACTCGGCTAATGGCTATATACGCCGAGGCCGGCATTTAGCTTTGTCATCCTTCGCCATTCTTTTTCTCACGTATGCAGGAAACCACCCCACTGTTTTTTTTTTTTTAGAACTCTCTGTTTTTATATTTTTTTTTCTTCATGCATGTAAATCCTATCAAAATCTAATTCCATTGATATTTTTTAAATATTTAATATTTTTATAAATATTGGTGATGCATGAAAAGTAAAGATTTCTTTAATTAAGATTATCGATATCATCTGCGTTTTTCAATCAATATCTTGAATTTTGTCAATTAAAGCAATAAAAATTCTATTTTTTTTCTTTCTTCTTATTCAACAAAAAATGGAACCTGAGAGACCAATTTATGGTGCGATAATGGTTAACTTGAAAAAACCGTATTGGGTTTTCCTTATTCTTCTCTTTACATTCATAGCTGTTCTCACTTTTCAAATCTCCACAAAAGATATCCTTCCTTTCCAATTCTTTGGCGTTACTGGATCACGTAAAACCAGTGTCACATCCGGCTCCAACCCCGACCCCGACCCCGGAAGTTGCGCCGGGTTCTTGGGAGAGTTTCCTGAGAGAAAACATGTTAAGTCGATAAAGGAATTCGGGGGAGTTGGCGATGGGAAAACCTCAAATACGGCTGCATTTTGGAAGGCGATGGTTCACATGCAACGTTTTAGTAACAAAGGCGGGGCTCAGCTTAATGTGCCCAAAGGAAAGTGGTTAACAGGAAGCTTTAACCTCACCAGTAATTTCACTTTGTTTCTTGAAGAAGGTGCAGTTATTTTAGGTTCTCAGGTCAGCAATGCTCCTTTTTCACTATAACATATATATTTGATTTGAAGGGTTCATTTTGGATTCTCCAGAACTAAGTTGGATGATTATAGATTGTTGATTTGAACATGATACCTCCTAGTTGAAAGCATAAGTTTCTTTTTTCTTTTCTAAATCAATTTGAAAACTCAAGTTTTAAATGCATTGCTCCATGCTTTATCATCTCTGTTTGTTTGTCCGTTTCAAGTTGTTTAATTTTTTTGGTTTTGCATTTGAATTTGAAGAATTAAGTTGGACGATAATTTGATTTCGTAGTATATGTTGTAGAAGAGAAAATAGAGTGCGTTTCTTCGTTTATCCTGCATGAATTGTTTCTTCATATTTGTTTTTACCCAAACTCAAGATTTTGCTTACCACAGGACCCTCGAGCCTTGATGGTTACTCTCAGTACTTAGCTTTTCTCAAAGAATTCTTTCCCTATTTCAGGCGAAAAATCGGGATTAAAAGAACCTTGTAATAGGTGAAAGAAAGAGTAACTTCATGAAATAGAAAGTGGGTGCACAGTTCATCTAGAATTCAGAAACATAGTTAGGTACTCAGGTTCTCTCATTTTGTGTATGTCATGCTTTGAATTTATTGTTTCTCATAGCCTTTTTTCTTTAGAAGAGAAACAAAGTTGGGTGGTGCCGATGTGCAACTTTAACTAAAGGACCCCCCCCCCCCAACTTTAAATCTTTTAGTAGCAACAAATTTAGGTGATTCGTTTGTAAAAATTGAAACTAGATATAGGGAATATGGTGTAAATGGGATTGATACTCTTTGTAAAATTGAGGAGATTGACCGTGGTGATAAAAGTTATTAGTGTTGTGAATTTTGGGAATTATTGTCAGCTGATTTTTATCCTTTCAATCAAGTAGAATGGCATTATCACATTAGCTGTACCAGGAAACTATAAAAAGAGCATTTATCCCTTCTGTTTGGTGTATTGAAGGAACACAAATTTGTTCTTTGAGGGCAAAATCAGAAGTTTCGAGTTGTTTTTTTGGAACATTAATTTGTTCTCACTTAGAAGACTTGGTTTTGTGACGGAATTCATTGAGTGAATGAGATTAAGGCTGCCAAAAATCCTTGAATTGGTTGAGCTTAAATTAGCGCTTGTACTGTGACTCATTTAGTGAATTTATCTCCGGCCAAATCTTTGCAAATGTAAGTTATTATTGAATTGCATAAACATCTTTGGTATTCAAGTATTTCTGTTAGAAGTAGACTGTTTCACATCGTAACGCATCATTCTAGTGCAACAACATAACAACCAGAACGTTTCAAGTTGTTCACTAAAATAGGCAAACAAATTGCTGTCTAATCATTTTGGTTAACTGGAAACTGTTAAAGCATTTCTTTATTTATTTAAGTTAGTTGCTGAAGTCTGCTGATCTTTTAATATTTTGTTTATGAGTAATAGGATCCAAAGGAATGGCCTGTTGTAGAACCATTGCCTTCTTATGGTAGAGGGAGAGAGAGATTGGGAGCAAGACACACAAGCCTTATTCATGGAGATGGTCTTTCCAATGTCATCATTACAGGTAATTTTATCATTTTTTTTAAATAACATATTTGGAGACATAGTTATGGTACTTTGATGATTAGTAATGATATTGGAAAGAAGAGTTGCTTTAACTTGAACACACACGCACTCACACTTATATGCATAAATCAAAAGTTATAATGGCAGCCAGCCATGTGTTACTTTTTGCTTTTCTCAAATTAGATTTAATTGACCTTGACTAGGGCTCATGGATTATAACAAAATGAATGATTTCCCATGCTTGCTGGGTAGAATTTTAAAAAGCATCTAAATTGACACATTGATATGTTATTTCTAGCTGATTTTAACTAATAGTTGGGTTTTTTTTTAAAGCAGTGAAACAGCTAGATGTCTTTAGTTCCACAGAGCAGCTAGCTGCTATTATCATCCTTTCTAACTTGTCCGTGAAGCATTTCTACCTTCTCTAAAGATTTATCATGTATGTGTGATGAAGAGTTTTAATGTTGTAGGACAGAACGGGACAATTGATGGTCAAGGTAGTATGTGGTGGGATTTATGGCAGAACAGAAGGCTAACACACACAAGAGGCCACCTCGTAGAGCTAATGAACTCTCGTAACATTCTTATCTCAAACTTAACCTTCCGGAATTCGCCATTTTGGACCATTCATCCTATTTACTGCAGGTTTGACCTATCTAGCATGCAGTAGCTTGTTTTCTTTCATTTGTTTTTCCATTTATTTCGTTTTGCTGGTGTGTGTTTTTTTTCAGAGCATGACTATTTATTAAGGTCAAAAGAACTGTGAACTTCTTTTGCACCTTCTGAAGATAAGATGCGTTTCTTGGTACTTCTATAAAAGACTAAGATCTTGATAGCTCGACTAATGAATCCTCTAATATTTTTTTCACGTGAACATTACCTATGGAAGATACTAAAAGTAACTTGAGGGGTTTTGTTTTGTGTCACCTTGCTGTTTTCTTTATCTTAAAATTTATGGGTAATACCTGCATCAGATAGAGTAAAGGGGTTGACGACTCCTTTCCAACATTTCTCTAGAAGATTAACATTTGTTTTCTACTTTTTTCCTTCAGCAATGTCGTTATTAAAGGCATGACAATATTGGCTCCCCATAATGCCCCAAATACAGATGGAATAGACCCCGGTATGTTGGTGTCATTCTCCATCTTATGTATTCTATTCTATATTGCTTCTAGTATATAACAACCTAAGCCTCATAGTTGAGACATTTTCTGAAATTCTCATTTGAATTTCTGCAGACTCAAGTTCCAATGTATGTATTGAAGACTGCTATATTGAGAGTGGAGATGATCTTGTAGCAGTGAAAAGTGGATGGGACCAGTATGGCATCAGAGTGGGACGACCAAGCTCAAACATAATAGTGAGGAGAATCTCAGGCACTACACCAACTTGTTCTGGTGTTGCAATTGGTAGTGAGATGTCTGGAGGAATTTCTAATGTAACTATTGAAGATATAAATATTTGGAATTCAGCAGTTGGGGTTCGTATAAAAACTGACAAGGGTAGAGGAGGATACATTGCAAACATCACCATAAAAAACATAAGAATGGAACAAGTCAAAATACCCATTATGTTCAGTAGAGGCGCCAATGATCACCCTGACTATGGATGGAATCCTAAAGCTATTCCTAAAATAAAGGGGATTTTCATTAGTAACATTACGAGTTTGAAGTCAACAAAAGCCCCCATACTCGCTGGTATCAAGGGTAGATCATTTAAAGGGCTATGCTTCAAGAATGTTACACTACTTGGACTTGCCCCAACTGCAGCATGGCATTGTGAGTTTGTTTCAGGTTGTACCAGTGCTGTGTTTCCATTGCCATGTCCCCAGTTGCAGAACAATGGCTCCTCAGCATGTTGCACATAGGCTCAAGTTTGAAATATATGGAAGTTTCAGGTGAACCATTTCACTAACTTAATAAGTCCGAACTTCAGTTGGTCATGCGATTCTTCCTCTATTCTCAATGTGAGGGAGATATGAAGTTGGGTTTTGAAAAGCCTGCAGACTAGAAGGGCTACTGGCTGAGTTAGCCTCCTGCAATATTGTCAAAATCTATGATTCGTGGAGCAGTTAGACTTGCTTGGGCAGTGGACAGGATAGTCTGGTGTTAACTGGATTGATGGCATGCTCTGGGTTCATTCAACCAATGACAACCAAATATCACATGTAAAAAGCACAGAATTCATTTTATTGTTATAAAGGAATATTATTATTATTATTATTATTATTATTATTATTATTATTGCTGTTGTCACTCATCTCATTACTTGTCCCACATATTGTTTGGGTTGATCCTTTGAAGATGCAACCAGATTAGATAATTCACAGTGCTTGCATATTCAGTTGAGGGAGCAAATGGTAAGATCATCTCTAAGTTGAGGACATGCCATTACCAGAGGCATCAAAGCAAAGTATGTGAAATAAGCATATCATCTTGCATTTTAAACTGAAAAACATAGATTCATCAAACTTTAACTAATATAGTAAGAACGTTCTGTGTATTTTGCTGAGTAAGCAGTGCTGCTGTTTAGATCGGTTGAATGGTTTCAGAGGTTCAATGATAGTCAGACACTCCAATGGAGTATATAATATGTGATTTAACATCGCTTGGGAGTTTAGCAATCCCATCAACCATTTATAAGAGAAATATAACAGAACCATAGGGAAAGCTAACAAAACAAATGGATAGGAAAGTCTCCTACAATGGGAAAATTAGATACATGTTGAGGTATAGTGAATGGTTTAAGTGAAAAAATACATTTGGATCGCATCACCATTTCCAGAAAACATTGGAACCACACTTGTATTTGTCCTTGCCTTCACATTCCAAGGCCAAATCATCAGAGATGAATGGTACTTTCTGCATTCAACAAAGCGAAAAAGAATATCATTATGAAATCGTCCACAGAACCTTTGAAACTAAGGAAAAAAAAGGCAGATGTTAGGTTTTGAACCTTTTGCTTTGCAAGATCCTGGCAGCCAGTGAAGTTCTCAGGGAACTTGCAAGTGCCAAATTGAACAGTGTATGCTCTGGCAAAGTTTGCTCCACTTGTTGCCAACCTCTTCTTGTCATTCAATTCCTGCAGCAAAAGCAGGTTAATCTATTACGTTGTTCTGCAAATACAAAAATTCCTCTGCAGAATGTTGGTTGATATTTTTTCAGATTTCATAGCGAAACACACCTTGTTAGCTTTGCTCTTTTCAAGGTACTCGTCAATGACCCCAGCATTTGCAGAAGAAGCAACAGCTGTGGTGAAAAGGCCAGCTGCCAAGTAGAGCATAGCAGCTCTTCTTCCTTCACTGGCAGCTGATTCTTTGGAATCAGAAAATTTAGCCTGCTGGGCTCTGATCACGGGCAACTTGTGACCACTGCACATAACTGGGGAAGCAACTGATGGCGCTGAAGCAAGCTTGGCATTAAGCTCAGATGATCCAGTGCCTGAGATAGCATAGTTGCATGCCAAAACACTGGAGTTCATGGCTGCCATTGCTTTGAAAAAAAGAACTCTGTTTACTAGGGAAGTGGAGCTCAATTAGCTTTCTCAAAGTAATCTTGTAGTATAATAGATTTGTTTGTGATGGAGAAGATCTGATAAGGAGTGCTCATGTGGCAAGAGGAGATGATGAATTGGATAAAAGCTTGTGGTTGGAATGTGGATAAGGTTGAGATTGCCTCACTCCTATTGGCAAACTTTGCTGTTCATAGTATTTTTATCTTTGGTGCAACAGTTGTGTGGCAAATGGCAATGCAAGCTTGAAAACTGGGTCCACATTGGAATCTACATTTGTGCTTAGCATCGCATCTCTATGCCACATTAGGGTTCACGGTCAAGTGGAGCTGAGGGCAGATAACAAAATTCCACTACCAACTTCAATGGCATTCCCAGCCATCAAGCATGGATGGAGACTAGAATTCAACAGGAGAATATATTAGGTTGTATTTGTTTCACCGAAAATGACTCTTGAAAAATGATTTGTTTTTTCTGGAAAATTTAATATTTCCTGTTGTTTGGATAAATCTATATAAAATATTTTTTGATGTTTGACAGATTTTTTAAAAATATTTCATAAAAGTTGTTTTCAATGAAACAAACATATATTTAAGATTATTTTATATCTATAAATTTATGTTTTACATTGTTTTTGCATATATTAAAAATATTTTGTTAAATTCAGGTTCATTTCAATGTTATTTTTTAGTTACATTACTCTTAAGTGAGTATTTTTTATTTAAAAATGTGACATCAACAAAATTGACAATAAAATTCAACAACGTCAACAATTGAGCTTGATTTTCAAATCTGAAAAGTAGAGAGACTAAATTCTTGAAAATAAAAGTACAGAGACTAAATTGCAAATTTGTGAAGAGAACATAGACTTATGATATATTTTAACTTTTATACTACAAAACATTTATTATTAATATATTTATAATTGTAATAAATATTTATTATTAAAATAAAATTGAAATATTAAACAATTTATTAAAATAATAAATTATATTAATAATTTTAAATTTTTTTAAAAATAAAAATAAAAATTATTATCAATATAATAATATTAAACGTGATTTAAGTTAATTTTTATATAAAAATAAAATTACTTATAAAGGAGCTCTCTTTTGAAAAATGACTTGTGCTATTCAAAAAGGTAAGCCATTTTATAGGAAAATGGCTTATTTTATATTGACTTGCAAGTAATTTTTCATTACCAAGTTGTTTTTTGTAAAACAAACATAGGAAATTGCAGAAAATACTTTTCATAAAATATTTTATATGTAAACCGATGAACCCATAATTACATAATCACGTTATGTTTTGAACTCTAGAAGTAGGCCCATTGGTTGAAGGGGAGTTCATCCGTACCCATGACTAGTCATATGTAATCTCAAGGATAGAACAAGCTATTTTGGAAGTAGTGTTGATGGGTGTCAAAACCACCAAATAAATATTTCTACGATAAAATAATACAAATTAGTAGTACAAGGCAATAGGGTCGATCCACAAGGATTGGTTACTGTAATTTACTTTCGCCTATTTTTTCTTTCGAGTAGAATGCCGTGTCAATAATCGTGCCCATGACTTGAAACTGTCTTGCTGGAAAATAATAAATAAATTAGGGGGTGATTGAAAATGTTCAAAAATAAGTGAAATGACAGAAATAACAGTTTTAAAAATATGCAAAATAAAATAAGAAAATAAATATTAATTTGTAATAAGAATTAAATAGCCTTAGCCTTAGCCTCGATGTTCTCCGGTTTTTGACTTGATCCTTGAAATGGTGTTTTCTCCTTCGAACAATAAGCTGATTATAGCAACTAAATGTCACGAGGTTAGATCTTTAATATCACAATCTGTGCAACCTTAGGCGATCCTTTCTTGCAAACATGACTAAGTTAGCCTAACCACCACGATTAAGGATTCACTAATAGAATTCCTCCAAGGCACTAACTTGAAAGCGACTATCCAAAAAAGGCTCAAAAGACAACAGAAAGCCACAAGAATAAAGAACACAAAGTGTTTGAGTAAATGCTCTCAATTGTGTTACTTTCTCTCCAAGAATACAATGAATGGAATGAAATGAGTTACAAAGGAGGAGAGGCTCTTATTTATAGTTGAGCTCCCCCACAATCGACGGTTAAGATTAAGCTACATCAACGAATGAGATTAGCCTATCCCTTAATTCATGGGATTTACAAGATTACAATATCAATCTAATCTTATCTAATCTTAAAGATATGATTCTCCCTTATCTTCTAATATTAGTTCCCATATTTGCCAAGATGCCTTAAGTTGCCAAATATTCATCATTGGGCCACCCAGGCTTCAATCTGATAGGTTTGACCAACAACTCTCTGAATCGAGCCAGCTCATGTGGGCTAAATGATCTCAATGTCAATGACAGACCTCAATGGGACTCATTGTGTGCGATGGTCACTGGCTTTGAACTTTGGCCTGTGACATTCTCCCCCACCCATTCTCGCAACGCCCTCGTTGTGGCTCCAGAATGACATTGACTTGATTCGCCTCAGTCTCGTCTCGTTGCCTTAGCATTTTCCCGACTAGTCTCACTATAGGGCCATCCCTCCTTTCAGAACTTTCGTCTCGGCTTTCATCGTCTCTTAACTTAAACCATCTCACTTGTTGGTACATCTCGTTGGCAAGAAGTCTCCGCATTCACTTGCCCACATTTTGACTCGTTTCGATCAGAATCCTCTTAATTCACATCACTTGGCCTCGAATCCCCCACAGTCTCTCAGCCTCCTTGCTTAAGAACTCTGAACGGGCCTCTACATTCTTGCCAAGCAACCAAGTTAGAATGCAAAACACTATCAAAGTGTTCCGAATGTACCTTGCTCATCGCATTTACTCTAGTCAATTGTCTAGCTTGCATCGTCACTTTAGCAAACTTTGATACACCACCCACTTTTCCCATAAGTGAAAGCTCCTCCGATATGCCAACAAAAATGAGCCTCATTAATTCTAGCTTCCAAGTTTGCATCGCAACTATTTCCTCTGAGTTCAATGCCAAACTCACCCCTTCCATGGGCTGAAGCCTCGTCGATGACTCGGCCAACTCCGTCGCTTTCCTCGAATTGAGCCTCATTGATCCCAACTTCACTGGTTTCATCGCGATTTTTTCCATTAAGTCCGATGACAAACTCACCTCTTCCTTAGGTGGAAGCCTCTTCGATAACTTAACGAACTTCGATGTTATCTTTTCTTTGACCCTCACAGATTGTTGCTTTGGATAGTTCCGCAACTCATGCGAACTACGGCACAAGAAGCATTTGACTCGCTTTTTTTTGCTCTTCTTTGCCCCGTTGGGTTCGACTTTTACCTCGCTCGAACCAAGTTTCTTGGGCACCTTGTTTGCCCCATCAATGACAGACTTTTTCGGACATTTTCGCAACCTATACGGACCATGACACAAGAAGCACTCTACTGGCTTCTTCTCGCTCTCGACTTCTTTGTCTTCGATACCCCTTACGCTCGAACCAAGTTTTGTGGCCTTACCTTCCGGCTTGCCCCTCTTTGATAACTCGAATATCCTTGGACATTTCTTTAGTAAATGTGGACCATCGCAAAGAAAACATTTAAACTTGCCTCGCTTTTTGTTGGGTTTCTTCTTCCCCACTCGTGGTTTCTTATTACCACCGTTATCATTGTTGCCACTGCCATTATCATCTTCCTTGTGATTCCCTTCACATGCGCCTCTTTCCTCGGACTTGAAATATCCAAGCTTGTCTTTCCTTAGACCGAGCTTGACCACAGACTCTGCTACCGTAATGGTTTCGATGGCTTTTGGACACCTCCTTGTTCCACTTCTTGTCTGACCCACGGCTTCAATCCATTCTTGAAGACAAACAATGCCTCTTTCTCGGTCACATCTTTAACTCGGACCATGAGTTCCTTGAACTCTCGAACGTACTCCCCAACTGTGCCCCATTGCATTAGTCATCGTAACTTTACCCGAGCCTCTTCCTCGACATCGTTTGGGTAATATTGTCCCTTTAATTCATCTTAGAACTCTTCTCATGTTCTAATCTCACTATACCTTTTTATCTGTGGTCCTGTTTTGCCCTCATAAAAAGCGCACTATTAGTAAGAAACATTGAAGCAATATTTACCTTACTCGTATCATCCTCGATGCCTTTGCACGGAAATAATTCTCCATCCTCCACAAGAAATTATCTACATCGCATGCAGACCTTGTCCCCATAAACTCTTTCGGCTTTGGGACATCCTTGAGTGCTGCACTTGACACTCCTCTATTCCTCACAGTTGCTCGAAACAAGGCAAGCTCTCCCTCGAGCTCCTCTAATCTTATGCTCAAAGCCTTCGTCGTGGCCATTATTTCCTCCTTCAAAGCCAACATCATGGCTTCGAGAGAATCGCTCCTTTCTGTCGGCTTAGACCTATGGGAATTAAGCAACTCTTTTAACTAATCCCTAGTTTCATTGAGACTCATGATCACAAAGTCCCTCGATTGTTCCCTCAAGTCATTTATGCGCTTACGAGCTCCATCGATGGACTCTTTCACGTTCCCCATGAACTCCTCAAGTTTATCCACTAGATCCTCTATAGCCGACAACATTTCCCTCAACGATTTTCTAGGCCACTTCTGCTCGATAACTTCTTTCGACATCACGAACAGTACCTTGGTAACCATTAGCTCTGATACCACTTGTCATGGGGCTAGATCTTTAGTCTCGCAATCCGTATGATTTTAGGCGATCCTTTCTTGTAAACACGCCTAAGTTAGCCTAACCACCACGATTGAGGATTCACTAATAGAATTCCACCAAGGCACTAACTCGAAAGCGACTAATAAAAAAAAGGCTCAAAAGACAACAGAAAGCCACAATAACAAATAACACAAAGTGTTTGAGTAAATGCTCTCAATTGTATTACTTTCTCTTAAGGAATACAATGAATGGAATAAAATGAGTTATAAATGAAGAGAGGCTCCTATTTATAGTTGAGCTCCCCCACAATCGACGGTCAAGATAAAGCTACATCGACAGATGAGATTAGTCCGTCCCTTAATTCATGCAATTTATAAGATTACAATATCAATCTAGTCTTATCTAATCTTAAAGACATGATTCTCCCTTATCTTCTAATATTAGTTCCCATATTTGTCAAGATGCCTTAAGTTGCCAAATCTTCATCATTGGACCACCTAGGCTTCAATCTGATAGGCTTGACCAACAGCTCTTTGAATTGGGCCAGCTCTTATGGGCTAAATGATTCTAATGTCAATGACAGACCTCCATGAGAGTCAATGTGTGCGATGGTCACGGGCTTTGAACTCTGGCTCGTGACATAAGAACGTTCTAGCCACTAATTCTTCCTTTCGTAGTTGGTTCCGGTACGACCTGTCAAACCAACCCTTACCGATTGTCTAACCGCTATACACATGTTCGTGATTCAAGACCTCGATAGCCTTGCGTTTTGAAGAACCCAACTTGGATTAACGACCTCAACCGCGCGGGTCATTTAAACTCTATCATTATCTCTCTTAACGAAAATCTCACTAGTATTACCACGCCAGGACTCGCCGATTTGTTCGTGAGAATCTGAATTCAGCACAGTCGATTCGTCTTCCCAACTGTGTGCCAAAACGACTTCAACCTAATGCGCGCCTTTGAATTAAAATCGAGTTTACTCTAAAGGATGAATTTGTCAATCTCGATATTCCGAAGAGACGACGAACTACGAAAGATTTTGTCGATGCGGATACATATCTCACATTTCTTGATTGGAGATTATATCGGGCTAAAGCCAAGATGGAAGTTTAGTGGAGCATGATTTTAATCATGCTTGATGGATTAAGATAATGGATTATTTATAATTATGAAAGATGAAAATGGTGAAAGAATTAATAAAGCAATTAAACAAATTTTTGAAGAGGAATGAAAATGGAAATGGCATAATATGCTGACGCAAAGACAAGAAGAAATGAAGAATGGGGAATTGCTTAATTGCTTTCCAAAATTAAAAGTATCTTTTCAATTGAACCCAAAAAACCTTATATATATACACTTGAATTACTAAAAATAACTTGACCAATCCTAAACTAATTTTTCCATTTCCTTAAAATAAATAAATCCTAATCAAACTAAAATGAAGAAAATAAAAAAAATTCAAAAATAGCTATTGACAAATTCAACTAAAAATCTCTTTGCATTTAAGTCCTCATATTCTCCCAAATCTCAATGCAACTCATCTCTTCACATATTTCTTCAATTAAGTTCACTTTTTGCTTGCCTTTAAGTTGAAACATCAATTTGTGTAGATAAAAAAATGTAAAAAATTAAAAGTACTTTCCTCAAAATTAATCCAAAATACATAAATAAAATTGCACAAATTTTTTACTATCAAGTGCACTTCAAAATACGCCTAAACTCTTGAGAATAAACTCTATTTAAAATTGCATTCAAGGTTTGGAGTTTGTACTTGCCAGTTTGTTTATGTAACTTCTGGTTTTGATGTCTTCATACCACCAACATATATTGTTGGAGGTTCTCAACCAATCCAAATCGAATGTTGGACTTTCTTATCCATTGACTTGATAGATGTCTTCATCCTTACCTTCTATGCATAATTCATGCCATCCAACATCAAGGGTTTTGAGATTGATTTACTTTCCATCTTTATAGTAAATCAACAATTACGTCTTCACTTAGTGTGTCAAATGTCTAACTCTAGTGCCAAATGAAAAAACTTTACCTTCGAGAGTCATGTTCAATTTGCAACTAATTACGGGCCCGAATAAAGTGCACAGGAACTTCAATAAACTTTTCCCAAACTGCTTCATAATATTGCTCCAAAAGTGTAGGCATTTGCTAGGAAGTTCAAGAAACGTATATACCATACCATACCATACTGGATGCAGAAATACAAAAGAACATGAATATCACTGGAATATATATAAATATAACAAGTTTTATTACATATAAAGACCCTCCGGAACCCCTTCTTTCTTCTTGAACATCACCTTCTCCTTGGCCTTTTTAAAATCCGCATGTGTCACCTGAAACATGGGGGATTTACAGAATCAGCACTTTAAGCCATTAGCAGATTTAAGTAAAACCTCTAGGAGCAACATGAATCTTAGGTACGAGTGACAAGCCTAATTCCAAATAATAAAGGACAGCTCAAGACTTTCAACAACTTAAGAAGAATTACAATCTCATTAACAGTCCAATGCAGCTAAGAAGGGCATAGCATTATTGATGAAATACCATCAAATGGGGTTCACAGAGCGCAGAAACATAGGAGTTAAAATACTGTCTGCAAGGTGCTACAGTTTGCAAATTATTCATTTACGTTTATTGTTTAACTGTGAATAATATGCTAAAATGTCCTATTTTCTACTGCAGGAGGTACATCATTCTACTATGTAATTCCAAATAACATGGAATGACACACCACTTAACCCTTCTTTTCCTATTCCCTTTCTCACAATAACAATGAGAAATTAGCAAGTTCTAAGGCATCCTTCAAAAAGCTGAAAGAGAAAGAGAATCAGATGCATATTTTCTGTTTCTACAGCATCTCCAATTCTGCTAGCTATAAAACTGAAAGTTAGCAATTTAAACACCTTCACCTTCTATGAAAAGATGAGAAGTAGAGAGTTCCTTTATTAAGAGGTAAAATGTCTGACCTTCATGCGGCGCTCCCTTAAAGCAAGTAGACCAGCTTCAGTACATATTGCCTTTATATCAGCTCCAGAGAACTCATCTTTGGTCATAACAAATTCTTCCAAGTTGACATCATCAGCCAATGTCATCCTTGAGGTATGTATCTGCAATCCACAGTTTTAAATATATCAAGCTCTACAGACTTAACCCACATAATGAGAGAAATCTATTCAAACGTACGGTTGCAATGATATGCAACTATTACCTGGAAAATGCGCCTCCTGGTTTTGATGTCAGGGAGAGGAAATTCAATCTTCCTATCAATTCGACCAGGGCGAAGTAAAGCTGGATCAAGACTTTCAATTCGATTTGTTGCAAGAATCACTTTGACATCTCCTCTTGAATCAAACCCATCTAGTTGGTTCAGCAACTCCAACATGGTCCTCTGAATCTCACGTTCACCACCAGAATGGGCATCATACCTGAGAGGCATATTAATGAGAAACATTAGAAGTGAACTTAAATCAAGGCATAAGTTTCATGAAAATACCTCTTGGTGCCAACTGCATCTATTTCATCAATAAAGACAATTGAAGGAGAGAGATCATCAGCAACTCTAAAGAGTTCCCTTACTAACTTGGGACCATCTCCCAAGTACTTCTGAATTAATTCACTGCCAACAACTCGTAAGAAAGTTGCTGACGTAGAATTTGCCACTGCCTGCACAAATGACATGATAAACTCAGAACTATATGAGATAGCAGAACCAACCAGTAAAAGCTAAGCATGTCATAAAAGTGGCCATTACCAAATAAATAAACGGGATAAACAAGCAGAAAGTATAAACTATTGAACAAATACTAAGAGAGATTTTTTGCAGATGTAATTTCATTTTTTCATAGTAACTCAGTTCAAAAAGCATTACCTACTACTTAGCCGCAGAAGGAATTCTAACATTAATGATATCTTAAAATGATGAAAACTGCAGTGAAGTATATCCCATCATGCACATAGAAGTAGCAAAAGAAATAAAAATCCATAAATGTAGCCAAAAACTAAAAAACCTAGCCACACAAAGATCTTTCATTTAACTGATGCGTAAATAATGAACTGACCATGAAACAAAAACAAACAAAATAATAGGACACACTGAAAGATGAAGTCCAAGAAAAGATTGTTAATTCTCGCAAAGTAAGGAGGAAGCTCCCAATATGGATTATTTACAAGGACGTTGTGTATGCTTGCCAGTAAAATTGTACATAATCGACATTTTACAAAGTTTAGTTGTCCTTGTACAACTAAATGTATGGCTCCATATGTTGATTTTTGGAAGTTTTCACATGCCCTTTTTCTTTTACAGGGGACAAGGAAAGCACAAAGATAAAATCATCAACAATTACAACTGATATCCATATAAAGAAGATAGTCTGGAAGGTTAAGATTAGAATATAAACCTTTGCCAGCAAGGTCTTGCCGGTCCCAGGCTCTCCATACAAAATAACTCCTTTCGGAGGCTTAATACCAATATCCTCATATAATTCAGGATGCGTAAGAGGCAGCTCAACTGCCTCTTTAATCTCCTGTATCTGAGCATCCAATCCTCCTATATCAGCATAAGACTCCAATGGAGCCTTTTCAACCTTCATTACCGATACCATTGGATCCACTTCATCTTGCAGGAGTCCAACTACAGAAAGAACCTGAGAGGCCACATAAAATAGGAGAGCATAAAACTTTCTTTCTGAGAACAGGGAACCAGCCAGAGGCAAACCATAATACCTTTGAAAATGCTAAAATATTTAACGAAATAATAGATGCAAAAGCCTCGAAAGCAAGAACAGAATGAACTCATTCAAAAACAAGGTGATGTGAGCTAGAAATTGCAACCACAGGACTGAAATGTATTCTCAAAGTCAATAATATCATCCAACTAAGAATGCAAACGAGCCAAGTTGATAAGCCAAATACACCACCGAATGGAGCTTATTTCTTAAGATTCTAATCATTTTTTAAACCTAAATTTGATCGGATATCAGAATCATCATGATTAAAACCCAAATTTCTACCGGTACAATTTGAAAATGAATTCTTTCCTATTCAATAAATCAATAATAGTCAAAAAAGAAAAACCCACTAAATCTAATCTTAGTCTGACAATTGCCAAAGCATTTGACTCAGAAATTGTATATTAAAAAATTGGACACATACACAGATCAGTTTTCAACAACAAGAAAACAATTTAAATGCCATGTCATGAATGTTGGAAAACTTTACCTACCATGGACTCTAAATTCCATTTTCAAAAATTCAGGTCATAGTTGTATTTGAATTACCTTATTGTGCATCAAAATAGCACAACCAGGCTCAAGTTGGTCTTTATCAACAAATGATAAAATGCCCACATAGTATTCAGGGCCAACCGAAGAGGAAACAATGGCGTGATTCTCATCGATGAGTTCCTCTAAATTGCCCACACTCATCGGGGAGCCTCTCAAATCATCGACCTTAGATCGGTCTTCCTCGGCTTTCTCTTCCTGGGGCTTAAGCCTTTCCTGATTGGCAACAAACTCTTCTTCCATTAGTAAATAATCCTTGATCCGCTCCAGCTTTAACAGCCGCAGTTTGCACTTGCTGAGTGGGGTTACTGTGGGAAGTCGAGCAGCCGCTTCAGGACCCTTTTGTTTTCGTTGCTTCCGACCCACCCTCGCAGGGGGTGCGGCTGGCTCGAACTTCTTTTCCTTCTTGTTCGATCCGTCGCCTTTACGGTCTCCAGGAAGACCCTGCCGGTTCAAACCGCCTGGTGTCCCTTGACCCATGCTTTTGATTTTTCTACTTCGGAGTTGAGAGAGAGGCAATATTTAAGGTTTCCTTCGAGTTTGGCTTTGGGATGAAGTTACTAGCTTTTTTTTTTTTTTTTTAAGAAAAGGCCCCAAAGGGAATAATATATTTTTAAATAATATTAAAAATAGCATAATTTAAGATAAACCAAACCAAAAATTAAAATTCATCAATGTGCCAAATGATGGCCAAGGCCTCGGCGAACGGGGCATCAAAAGCACCCTCGAGACTATTACCAAATCTCGCCTGAACCATTCCTTCATGGTCATGAACAATGGCACCAATTTTAGCATGCCAAGCATTTTTGTTCCTAGCCACGTCAACATTGGCCTTCAAACACTTGCCACTCAAGGATTCCACTTAGTAACCATTGACCATCTAGGTAGTAAAGGGCACACCGAATTGCGAATCTAAAATTATTTAAAGATAGTTTTAGATCGTTCCCACATTCTAAAAACTTGAACTATATCTTTAAACCACCTCCAAATTTTGGGCCTTCCACAATTGCCAAATCATCATGATCAAGCTAGTAAAAGCCTCATTTCCATCTTTCCCATAGCATACTCCAACCAATTTACTACCTTGCATAAAGGAAGGAGAGGATATCATTATGAATATCACAAAGAATTAAAGTGTAACGTTTTGGTTTTCAGTGGTGTTGGAAAATGCAATTTCAAAATTTTATTTTCATAAATCGAGTCTGTAAATATTAAATAGAGATATTTACGAAGTTAGTATATAGATTAATTGAAATTCGGTTAAGTAATTTAACTAAAATTGTGGTTAATTAAGGTCCAGGGACTAAATTATAAAAGTCCAATCATTGTAGATTTTTAATAAAAAAAAATCTTGGGGACCTAGATAACAATTATCCAAAGGATCAAAATGATAAATAAACTAAAAGTTTACATGTATTAGTGGAAAACAATGATGATAGGCATTAACTTGAATTAATAGTAAATTAATTAAAATAAAACCTAATTAAATTGTTAATTAAAACTAATTACAATTTAATCAATTGTATAAATAGCAAATGAAGTGGGAAGAGATAAGAAATGTTGTCATCTTCTTCCCCAAAGTCGAAGCAACCAAAGAAAAAAAAGAAGAAGAAATCTTAAGGTTTTTCCAAGCATTCAACCATACAATTAGGTATGAAAATTTAGTCCTTTTATTGTAATTTTTATAGATTTGAGGTCATGGGAACTTGATTTAGCTACCTCATGTATTGAATTGAATAGAATAGAAAGTTGTATTTTTTAATTGATATATGATAATCGGTATGAAATTGAGTTGAAACATGTTATATTACATGATGAAATGATGAATTGATGGTGAATTTGATAAGATAAAGTATGAATTGAATCGTATAATGAAATTGGAAATTTGGTTATCCTATTAGTTGTTCAGACAGGGTCGAATATAGTTGGCATTCCATAGGGTTAAGATATTGATTTTAAACCATCATTGTTGGGCAACCCGGGGTGGTAGATTGTACATATAGAGTCATCGTTATCAGGCAATCCGAGGTGATAATATGTACATGTTCAATGTCATCGTTGTCGGGAAACTCAGGGTGACATATTCATGTATCCATTCTAAGTCAATGTCCGGTTAATAAAGTTGAATAAACATGATTTGGATATATGGTAAATTGAAATGAAATGTGATTGATTTGATATAATTGCACACATATGAAATGTGATATTCGACCGCATGTGAAAGATCATGCAAAATAAGTTAAAACATGTCCTGGGGGCGATCAACAATGAATGAGCTAATAGGTTCAGAAATGATTGAATTGATTAGATGAAATTGAGTATATATGTATATGTATATGTATACAAGTTGATGATTGTGTTTGAATAAATATATGTTATGGATGATAATGTGAAATGAATGAAAGATGATATGACATGGTTCAATTATATGAATTGATCATTATGTTTACATTATTAATTTATATGTTACAAAAGAAAGAAATTATATGTTAATGTTGAATAGTATGAATAGAATGTTTAGGTGCTTATGTAATGAATTGAAGTGCAAAATGGATATGTGCAAGTTATGTGGTAATGGAAGTTTTGGCATGAGTATGTATGTGATTTGGCTATAATAGATGTGGGGTATGCCTCGTATTCTTCTCCCAGTTAAACTTTATTATTTTTTCTCAATTAAACTCTGATTATTCTAGGGATATTTTAGTATGATTAAAACTCTAATCTTAGCCTATTTAAAGGGACCTTGTATCCTTGTTTTGAGATGCCAATAAAAAAAAAAGGCTTTTCTTTGGAGGCGTGGTAATTATATAGAATATTTTATATCCCTTTTGTGAGTTTCCTATGAGATTTAGGGTTTTGTTTATCAGTTTGCTCTTTGGGATTTTGAGCTTTATATTTAGGGTTTTGGATAACGTACATTTAGTACATTTAGGTTAATTTTCTCCATATTGTACTCTCATTTGTCTACTCATTTAGTGAAAAGTTGAAGTCTCATTTTCCTGTGGTTTTTTCCTTTTTGGGGGTTTTATATGTAAAATATTTGTGTTCGTTCTTCTCCACTTTTATTATCTCTTTGTTTATACGACTCGATCCTAAACAAACTAGTATTAGAGCCTGATTTTGCTTTCGCACTTTGAATAATTCGGTGACACAACAATGATTTTGGATATCGAAAAGTTCGATGGATCAAAAATTTCAGTTGTTGGCAGTTTTGAATAATTACGGCGGTAGCTAATGTGACCAAGGACAAGGATGATTATTCTTTGCTCTCCACATAATCTAGTTGAAGGTGGAGTTGGGCCAAATGTCAAGCATGTGCTTGATTTAGAGAAGAATCTCATCCTTTTTTTGGTTTTAAGGACTCAAATGGTTCGCAGAATGTTTTGAGACAAGGTTACTCGTAGAGGGTTACAGTTAGGTGGAGAGAGTTGATGTTTTCTCTTTTGTTTGGGTATTATTGGCCCTTGTTGCATTATACAACTTTGATTTGAAGATTAGGAGTCTTTCAGTTTCCAAGTTCGAGCACGATTTAGATTTGGTTGACATTTTCCAAAATTTGAGTTACGCTTGTGACGAGTAATGGAAAAGGAGTGTGCCTTGTATTCTTCTCCCAGTTACTCTATTATCTTTTCCCAATTAAACTTTGATTATTTTAGGGATATTTTAGTATGATTAAAACTCTAATCTTAACCTATTTAAAGGAACCTTGTATCCTTATTTTAAGATGTCAATAAAAAAAAGGGCTTTTCTTTGGAGGTGACAAGATGTAGCCACATATAAGTGTTAGTGAGAGTTTCGTGGTAATTATATAGAGTATTTTATACCCTTTTTGTGAATGTCCTATGAGATTTAGGGTTTTATTTATTAGTTTGCTATTTGGGATTTTAAGCTTTGTATTTAGGGTTTTGGGTAATATACGTTTAGTACATTTAGGTTAATTTTTTTTCCATATTGTACTTATGTTTGTTTACTAATTTAGTGAAAAGATGAAGCCTCCTTTACCTGTGGTTTTCCCTCTTTGAGGTTTTTCCACATAAAATATTTGTGTTCATTCTTCTCCACTTTTATTATCTCATTGTTTATACGGGTTGATCCCCAATAATAGAAGTAGAGTAGAATGTTTGCATGGATTTATACTTGTATTATATATTGACTTGAATCATGAAAACCACTAAGCTTTATCGTTTAACGTACGATTTGTTTTTTCATGTGAAGGTATAGGTAAATCTCGAAGTTTCAAAGTGTGATCCAACATCCAGCCAGAGATCTTCAACTCCACAATATTCATATAGTTTCGTTTTGTTAAATAAATGGAATAACACCCTTAATTTGATCTTAGGGATTAAATTGGTAATTTTGAGAATTTTAAGGCCTAATTCGTAAATTCAGTGAGCTTAAGGACTAATTTGTGTTGTGACTAAAATCTGTGAGCCAATTTTGATTTTAGGGCTTATTTGTGATTCGTGTAAAGTTTTAGGCCAATTTTGAAAACCCTAATATTTTTAAGGGCCTCAGTGTAATTAACCCAATTTATTGGGGATTTAAACCCCTTTTTGCTCTCCCATTTTTCCCATTCAGTCGAAATACCTCTTAAACAACCCTTCTCTTTCCCATTTTCTTTCACTTTTCGATCAACTCCGACGACCCCCTTGCCGTCGTCCATGCATGACACCCTTGAGGTCATTGAACTCCTCATCACCTTGCGATCCCAACCACACCCTCAAACCCTCTATCGTCGTCGTCATTTGTGAGAACAACATAGAAGCCGTTTCAATTCTTGTCTCCTTTGTGTGCTTTTGGCTATTCTTGGCATGGGTAAGTGAAGTTTAGGTTGTGACGATTAAATGGTTTACTTTTGAGCCATCTTCGGTGGGTGTTTGCATCACTCCGTCGAGGCGCTGACAATGGCACCATTAAGAGTTCTAAACCCTAGTTTTTCCTTTGTGCTAATGATGGTGTGGGATTGGGCCATTAGATGAGGCCCAAAGCAAGTGCTCAAAACCCAATTGTGAGCTTATCTTAAAAACCCTAAAACCAAACCCATTAAAAAGGCCCAATTTAGATTAACCCTAAACCCAATCCGATTCAACCCAACCTGACCGTTGACCCGACTCGACCAGACGTTGACCCGGCCTGTTAACTTTAACTTGACCCGTTGATCATTGACTTTTCGAGAAACCCTATCCTACCATATTTTGACGTCCTAATTTCGAATTCACAGTTCGTTTCGTCAAATTCAAACATGAAAGCCTCGTTTTAGCTTTTTACATTTAATTTGGTACTTAGTGACTATTAAGAAGTTTAATCTGGGATCTGATGTGAGATATTTTGTGTTTAGGTGATCACGATTTCGAGGCTGACGAGTTACCTCCTCCTCCACCTGTGCAGCTTGTTCCTGCACCAGCTTCAAGAGTTACACGTGAGTTTTTCTATTTTGGTTTAGTATTGTGTTAGAAGGTGGTATAAAAATATATTTTAATGTAGAATTTGTTCTCGTAGGTTCTAATCCAATTAGACCTGGTGCTAGATCTGAGCATGGGAGACATTCTGCTCGTCGTTAGAGCTTCAGCCTATTTGAGGTGTGTTTCTATCTGTGTTACATCCTATTATGTGATAAGGCTTTATGTTGAGTTAATTGTGTGATACTGATCTGAGACGTGATAATCATATGATCTTGTTTTGTGTTATGTGACCGCATGTTGATATTGCATGCATATATATCGAATTGTGGATAAGTTAAATAATGTGATTAATAATATATATATCATGAGATTGTGATTATGACTAAGATATATGTGCTATCATACCATTGTGTGCTCATGGGTTGGGATTTTATGGTGGAAGACGTGGTTGTCACCCCTTCAAACGGCTGATAGTAAAACCACATTGCGATAAATGACTATTGGATAGGGAGGGGTTTTGAGGAACCTCTCAATTGTGTTGGTGTGCACGTGATTGGGTGCACTGCATTATGCTTGTGTTTTTATTGCATTGAATTATAACATGCTACGTGATTACTTTAAATCTTGTTTATGACTGTAATATTGTGACTATAGATGTATACACTTTAGAGACACACTGGGCTCTTTAGCTTAATTCCCAATAGTTTCATTTCCAGATACTTTGGACATAGTCAAATTGGTACTCGAAAGAACTCTTGTTTTATCTTATTTTCTTTTATTACTAAATATGAGTTATTTAGGATTTTTCAGAGTATTATATTATTATATTATTTTGGGAATGTAAAGTTAGTTTTAATTTGGATTTTGGATATTTAACTAAAGGGTTTGATAGATATTTTATATTTGAGGTTATTCAGAGATATTGGATGGTCTTACTATTGATGATTTAATTACAAATTATATATGTGTCTATGCGAATATTATTTAAGTGGTTATATGAGGGTGAAATTACAATTGTGACCTTCTAGATCCAATCATATCTTCTAGGCCAAGGAAAGGGGGTTACATGGAATGTACCAAGGTTGAGTCGATTTTGGCACAATATATGATCATGCTTATTTGCGAAGTTAGAATTGGTATTTTGGAAATGGTCACATGGTTGGATTATGAATTTGGGATGTCATAAGCTTTAAAATGCATAAATTAGTTGATATGTTTATGATCTATTGAACATATATATCTATATCTATATATATGTAAAATGTTTTGAATGGTTGTGCTATGAAATTAGCTATAGGTTGTATGGTATTAATGAAATGGTTGCATGGTATTATTACATTTGTGAATAAGGTAGTATTGTATATAATTGAACTTTTGGAACATGTGTATTTGGTTGGAAAAGTACATTAGAAATGTTGAATTAAGGTTCATTTGTTTGCCAATAAAATATTTCCATTGTTTTACGGTGTTTGTTTGTTAGAAAATGATTTCCCAAAGGAAAACATTCTCCAAAACAAGAGTAAAACCAATGCATTCTGAAGGAAAATGTCTTACTGATTTTTATCCCGTAAGACATTTTCCCTTCTCCTCTTCACTCTCATCACTGACTTGAATAACAGTCGTTCTCCCTTCCTCGCCATCTTTGTTCATCGGCCTCGGCCTCTTTTCCTCATCTCTGCCTCATCTTCTCTATTGGTCAACTGTCATCCTTGCCAAGTCTTCATTCTTGTTTGCGTTTCGAAGAAACCCTAAAAACTAAAAAACAATCATGTTAGTCTTAAAAAGATATACCACTATCTTCTTCTTATCAAGGTTTTTCATTGTAACTTATTTGTTTTTATAGAAATGGAAGTTATTTGCTTTATTCAATTTATTTTTAAGTGAATTTATTTGTTTTCTTATAGTTTTTTTTACTTTGGGCTAAATTAATCTACGTAAATCGATTAAATTAAATGCTTGCCAATATATCTTGTACAACTCATTTTTTTCTATTCTTGGCGCTTTCTGTGGCATTTGGATCGGGTTGGTTGCTTTGATTCACTTATCTGGTTTCTTATTCGGTTTATTGATATTTGCTTCTATTATCTTTGTTCCAAGTTTGTCTTTATTGTTGTATTAAAGTTTTGTGTATTAAATAAGGTTTGCATTTTATCTTAGAACCTACGAAGCATAGGACCCTAAAGAAAAGAAAGGTAAGCAATTGGTTACTAAGTTGAAAGTAGAATTTCTCATTATTTAGGAGTCCAAGATTGAAAACTATGCTTATTGGTGTAAACTTATTATTAATTGACTTAGAATTTAATCAAACTGGAAAATGCATTAATCAGAGAACAAACAAACTAAAAACTGGAACTTGATATTGGAAGTACTAAGTTCGTTTGCATTCTGAATCTAATTGTAAAAGCTTTTTGTCTAGTGATTTTAAATTATTGCAATTGTTTAAACTTCATAGATCATTTTGGAGACTCAGGCTTCAAATCCTTGGACATGTGGGGTGGGAGACAGTGCTACCTCCCATTGTAAAGCTTCAAAATCTCTTGTTAAACAAAGGGGTGTTGGCTTTATCTGAATCTTTTATAGGTTAGTTTTGCTTCACCTTCAAATTGCTTTATGCATTTTTTGGAATTTTGGGGACATTAGGGTTGTTGGCTTTTTATTGATCTTGGTTTGATTAAATGATTGTGTAACACCTCAAACCCGACCTAGATGCTATGGTTGAATCTGGAGTAATTAAATTAGTTTGTTTAAAAACTTTTGTTTTAATCAAACTTAGTTGTGCATTTCACAAGCAAAAACTTGGCAGAACTCTAACAAACGTCTAAAAAAGTTTAAGTCTGAAAACACTTATTTATTTATTTACAAAAAAATTCTCAATGGTTTCCTTAATTTGTAGTAGAAAATTTTTCAGATTTTGAATTTTCAAAATTGAAATCCATTTTGCTAACTCGTGTGATTTTGTAGTTTCACGTTTGAAAATATCAATTATCGATGATTTAAACAAAAACCAGAACAAACCCAAAAGAAATAGATTATAATCCCAAAAGTCCAAAATAGAAAATTATGAAAATCACCATATTTTAATTAATTGAGAAAACAATTTGAGCTCCTGCACGATTAGATTGCACGCCATTTGATCTTAAGTCAGAAAACCACCTGAAACGTACTAAACAAATGGATAAGCTAGAAGTCTAGTGTGTAACTTGACCCAAAAGCAGAATTTTTATTTAACAAGCACATATGTAAAAGTTTTTATTTATAATATACAAATATCATATCAGAATGTTGTATTAGCAGAAACATATATCAAATCATAAGGTCATATTTTCGGACATATATCAGATCAAAATATCATATTTTCATAAACATATATCAGATTAGAATGTCATGTTTTAAGAAGCACATATATCATAACAGAATGTCATATCTGACCAGAACAAATGCAAACACAGGTCCTACCCCCATCCGCTACACACCAACTCCGTCCAACCAATCACACCAATTAAGACTACAAAAGTCCATCCATCTAATCACATCGGGTTGTGGTGGTATTCCACTCATATAAGTGCAGTTGAGCTACCAAACAAAAATATTGAGGTAACCCGCCAAAAGATGCAGTAATACTGCTAGAGTCACACTTCCTCCATCATATATCATATCCAACCCCTAATGCTCATGCAAATACTAACAGACATCGTATACACATATGCCATACATACTTTTCACATTAGAACATACTAACAAAATTTATCAGATTATAAATCATATACAAATTTTACATTTTAAACATACTTGAAACTATAACACATACCGTATCCCATTCACGTACATTCGTAAAATATTAGATTTCATATTTTAGAATCATATGTAGGCCAAACTAACTCCTCGGAAGGTCTAATTATGTATTTCAGAGTTTAATGGGCTTAAGTGGAATTTTCCAGAAAATGGGCCCATGTGCCTTCAATGGCCCAGTTCGTCTGGTCCACACGGCTTGGGAGACTGTCTAACACATGGTTGTGTGGCCCACATAGCTGTATGGCATCGATAGACTAGTTTTCGGCTTTCTTCCATTCACTATTTTCAGGTTTTTCGTTAGACACCTGGGTAATTTCTTATGCGAATTCAACCAAGATACTCTCAAAACCCAAACGATGTGAACAGTCTTTAAAAACACCTAATTTGCTGGTAATATATTGTTCACCTCCACAGCCTTTCACAACCACTACGCGTAGTAAGAAGGAAACTCAAAATAGGAGCAATTACGAAATGAACAGAAGAAAGATTGAAAAAAACTTGAAAACAAAAGAAAGAATAACGAAAGAGACAAAAAAATAAAACCTCCAAATTGAAACAAACAGAACGTAAAAACACAAAAATATTTTTTTATAACTACCCTGATTCCCATAGAATTCAAATTCAATTCGAACTCTATCATGCGCATGACATGGAGCATTAAAATAAAAATTATTTTCATTGACTCAAGCGATAATTCAAACACAAGATCAAAGGGTAGGTTAACACCTTACCACTAAACCAGTAAGCTTATTCTGTCACCAATTGAGCAAAAATAATTTATTAACTAGTCGTTTAAAAGATAAGGGTTGAAATAAAAATAGCAAAATTTATTCGAACTCAAAACGTATCACACACAATCTCAACACTTAACCACTGAACCATAACAAAACCTGACACAGTTTCACAACATTTAACTAAAACAAGGCGTGACCACTCCCTTAGTTCACTAAACATATTTCTACCAACCCGGTTTTTGGGATGTGACAACTCTCCCCTCCTTAAAAGAATTTTGTCCTCGAAATTCTACCATTCACTTAACCACATAATCTGAAATCCTTCATTCCAAACTAAGCACCACGCTATCGTTGTGCCACTCTGATTTCAATGCAACCTAAACAATATTTCTTACGAACTTCCTATTTGCTGACACAAATTATCTCAAGGAACTATCTACAGAAATACCACTAACGATTCCAAAATCCCACAATCTCAAAAATTCCAGTGATAATCAAACATTTGAGTACCACCCAACACTTAATCAATGCAAGGTACAATTCCAGATGTAACTGTATTGCTGCTAGATGTGTTTCGATCTTCACGACGCCTACTTGCACAAACCAGTCTTCGATTCCTTCTTTGAGCTGAAGCTTGCATCCGACTAAGAGAATGTCGTGAACAATACTTAACATGATGCTTAATGGATCCACATTTAAACCACACTCCATAGTAGGCATAAATTGGAATTTTACCTACGCTTACAACTGCCTCAACCCGCTGAGGCCTTACTATTCTGACTCATTTCCTAGGCCGCAGATTCAAATAAACAAGACCGGTAATCCTCTTATTTTGTACCTTATTCCTTTCCTTTTTCTCACTCTCTAAGCAATTAATCATTTCCACTAACTTAGTCTTGTTTGACTGAAGTTAATCGATCACAGACCCTCGACGCACAGATACATATTGGACCTCAACGGCCCTTTGTAGATCTCTAAACATATCCTCGGACAGAACATCATCTTTAGCTTCCCAATTACTGCCCTAAAAAATGGGCATTTTAACAGATCGCTAATTTCAAAATTGGGCATGTTGCACGGAGAAGAGGACTCAATAAGAGCCATTTGACATCATCCACCATACCCTCGCGCACAACAATAAAAATACCTCGAAAACTTATCTTACTTTTCTATGATTCAAAAGTCCCAAAGTTTAACTTAGGTTTATGTTCAAACCTTAAGTCTAAAGTTTAATTGGTATACTTATATTAAGGTAAAGATGTCTTATTTTTATAGTATCTTAATCTAACAGTTTTACCAAAGTACTAAAGTAAAACTAAAGTACAATTAAGTAAAGTATAGATACTTACTTGGATTGATGTTAGAGGCTCGGATTTACAATTTATAACCAAACATAAAAAATGTGACTAGAATTCCAAATTTCGAATTAAAACAATTCCATATAAAAAATTTAGGAAGCCAATAATCACAACCCGAGTTTTACAGCCTAGCTCTAATGCCACTAAATGTAACACCCCAAACCCGGCCTAGACGTTATGGTCAAAACTGGAGCAATTACATTAGTTTGTTTAAAAACTTTTGTTTTAATCAAACTTAGTTGTGCATTTCGGAAGTAGAAAATTGGCAGAACTCTCACAAATGTTTAGAGAAGCTTAAGTCTGAAAACACTTATTTATTTACAGAAAAACACTTAAGGGTTTCCTTAGTTTGTAGTAAAAAAAATTTCAGAGTTTTAATTTTGAAAATCGAAATCCATTTTGCTAACTCGTGTGAATTGTAGTTTCACATTTGAAAATATCAATTATCGATGATTTAAACAAAAACCAAAACAAGCCCAAAAGAAACAAATTATAATCCCAAAAGTCCAAAATAAAAAATTACGGAAATCACCATATTTTAAATAACTGAGAAAACAATCTGAGCTCCTGCACGCCATCTGATCCTAAGTAAAAAAACCACCTGAAACGTATTAAACAAATGAGTGAGCTAGAAGCCTACTGTGTAACTCAACCCACAAGCACATATGCAAAAGTTTTTACTTATAATGTACAAATATCATATCAAAATGTTGTAATACCAGAAAAATATATAATATCATAAGGTCATCTTTCAAACATATTTTGAATCAGAATATCATATTTTCATAAACATATATCAGATCAGAATGTCATGTTTTAAGAACACATATATTATAGCAGAATGTCCTATCAGACTAGAATTGTAACAGCCCGATTTTTAGTAGTGTCAAAAAATAGTGGTTTCGAGACCACAACTTCGACGAGTCAGGTTATAAATATTAATCATTAAATATTTATGATGTCATTAATGTCATATTAAATTTTGGTTAAGAAAATCTATCATTTAGATAGTTAATTAAGTGAAAAGGATTAAATTGTAAAAGACGCAAAAGTTGAATTGTTTAATTGGAAGGACCAAATAAGTAAAGTAACCAATAGAGGTTAACTTAGATCATTGTCATGATATTAGTAGAATAAATAATGGGTTAATTATGAGTAAGAAAGACTAATTAAGTTAATGGTGGAAGACTAAAGACTCACAAAATTACCTCGATCTATAAATGAAAAATAAAAGAAATGAAAGATGATTTTTCATCACCTTCTTCTTTACCTTTCTTCTCTCACGACTAAACCTAAGAAAACTTAGGGTTTCCATTGATGTGTTGTGGAGCTTGATTTAGGTAAGTATATCTTGACCGTTTTTAGTAATTTTTATGTTTTCGAGTCCGTATTAGCTTAATCTAGCTAATATAAGGACTAATTTGTAAATCTGTCAAATGTTACAAATCTTACCATTGTTGAATATGCTTATTCTTGAAAGTTTTTGATGGATTTGTATGCTTGATGATTGGGTTTAATACTTTTGTAAAGTGATTTTTGATGAAATTAGGGTTTGAGGATTTGATTGTGAAAATGGTGAAAATATATGTCCTTGGTGTGAAATAATTGCATGTAGATGTTGGGTGAATACCCATGGATATTCGGCTGCTATAGGTTTGATTGTAAAATGGTTATTTTGTATGTGTTGTACTTAAGGACTAAATTGAATAAAAATGTAAAGGTTAAAGGTAATTCTATAAATTTCCTAAAAATGACTTGTATGTATAAATTGATCTAATTACATGATTTAATGAGAGAAATGATTGATTTATTGTGTTAGATCGAGATCGAGCCAAAAATCATGAAAAAGGGAAAATTTTAGAATAGTCCCTAGAGTTCCACTCAAACTGCAATTTCATCCGGTAAGTTTGTAGTGTTAGTTTATATGCATTGTATGTTCTTTGTGCATTCAATATTGTTACAGCAACTCAAGGAAAGCTAAAACATTCGTGATGATGGAAGAGACGAAAGAAGAAACCAAATGTCAAGCTTGGGGCTGGTTATCTGATTTGTTGCGATGGCTGGGATTCTACATATGTTGCTATATCCTAACTGCTTCTGTGAGCAGCATCGCATGTCGACAGATTCTAAATGCATACTGAATATGTGGACCCCTACGATGGTTGAGTCTGTACATATGTTGCGGATTCTCATCAGCTTATGTGAGCAGCATCGTGAGTGAGAAATTTTGGACCGTATCAACGGTTGAGTGTCTGCATATGTTTCAGATTCTCATCAGCTTGTGTGAGCAGCATTATATACTAGTTAACCTTTCTGGGCTCGTAAGAGCTAACCTTTCTAGGTTCGTAAGAGCCAACCTTCTGGGCTCGTATGATCTAAATTCTAGAAGACCTAAAGATGTCAAATTTGATTTTGTGTCATAAGATTATGAACACATAGTTGCTATTATCTCTATAAACGATTTGGTTATTCTGTAAGATAATGATTTTTGTGAACTTACTAAGCTTAGTAAGCTTACATGTGTATCTATTATTGTTTTGTAGATACATTTTGCTATTTAACGGTCGGATCGCCTTAAAGAATCACATTATCTTGGGAGATTGTTTGATAGTCCTCGTATCACTTTGCTTATATGGCATGTAGTAGGATTGTTAATCTAAATATTTGATGAGTAATGTTATTTGGAATGATTTTATCTTGAGACTTGCTATCAAATGTATTTGGTGTTTTGTAATGAACTAAGTATCAATATGTTATAGTCCGGATTAGGCATGTTTTTGAGTAATCTACTTGTAATGAAAATGAATTTGATATGTTTGATATGACTAAGTATAAACTTGAGAGAATTATGTGCATATTTGGAAATCTGCATACTTGTTTCAGTAGTACTCTTGCTTGTATCTGTACAAGTATAGAGGAAGTGAGATGTAGGTTACTGACTTGCTGATCGACCTGTAAATGACACAACAATTATATGCAAGCGGACACTATCGATGCAAGTATAATAGATAGATGTGAGTCTGTTGGATATCGATCCCACGAGGATGGTGTTCTTGTTGCTTAAAATTGTCGAACCAAATGGAATTAAAATAAGAAAAATTGTTTGGACTAATGTCAATGCAATTAAGTCAAAACAGCACAAAGATTAAAATTAAATCTGTCAACGCAAATACTATAAACTGTAACAAAAAATGTCAATGCAATTTAATAGAAAAATGAATTGAATATTTGAAGATGTTTTGTGAATGTAAATTCAGAAAATTAAAAGAAGTAGATCAAGTGTAAAGAAATGGGGGGATCCTTGACTTGGCAAGTTGGAAGACACTAAATGTGACTACAAGGTAACTGGTAGATAAATTGTCGTCGCAATTAAGTTCTAATGAAATCTCACTGCTATCAACTTCTCTGTTTAGCAAAGATCCAAGTACTCACAACTACCACACCTTCCAGTGCTGGTAATGCTTTACACTTGAGAACAAGTGGCCAAAATTCCATCATGCCTTAAGCAACTTCCATTGTCTTGCTTGTTAATCTAACTTTGTCACCGTACCTTCCAGTGACTGTGACTGCAATCGCACTTTCGTGGTCAAAACAGTTAAATCCAAAGATAAACAGATGAGAAGAATTTAGTATAAATCAAAATAGATCTAACATTAATAGATATTTCCATACACAATTAAAGTCAACAGAGTTCATCAACATTCAAGAGGAATTAAAGATGAAATTGAAGCATGCTATTCCTAGTCTACTAGAATCCTTCCATAATTACTCCTCTTGCATCGCACTTAGGCACTCCTGATCAGAAGTAATCGCCTCCTTATCGCGTCAGATCACCCTCCTGGGAAGTTAAGCTTCCATGGCAGCTCACTTTAAAAGAGAATAAAAAAATGTGGAATTAATTTCTTCACGAGCTTGATGATGATCTAACTACTTTTTGCAGTTGTACAAGTTGGTTATTACTAGATATACAATCACGCAAATCTGGTTTGTGCATTAGGTAGTTGCAGGTTGTCGCAACATTGCTGGACGCAAATTAAGATTTTTATTTGCTGCGACAACTTGACATTCTCCTACGCTGGTGCTTCTGGATATGTTAGCAGCATAAAGTCCCTGGTGTAATGTAGAAATATTCATGTGGTGACATATTTGGCTGCAATTCTACACCAAACATGTGGCAACAACTCTGAATGCTTTCCTGCTCCGATCTTCTAAGGTGAATTGCTGTGCTGAGAACTTTAGACGTAAAACTGATACTAAATGCAGCGACATTAGTAGCACAAATGAGATAAAATGTATGAAAGTAAGACCATACAACACTTATTTAAAAGATGCAAATACTAAGTATAAAATGCTGAAAATGAATGCTAAATCTAATACAAAGAAAACAAAGTATACACTAATCAGAGAGATTTTAATGGTCATTTCTAATGTCATCACACCCCCAAACTTGAGTTTTTATTTGTCCTCAAGTAAATAAAAGCTAGCAAATTCATATCAAAATTCCTGTCACTGCAATAATTATTCTAGCAACTTAAATTCTCTAAGGTCCTAATGTATAAATTAATTTCATAAGATAGAGCATTGTGCTGACAATTTATAGGCATGAATAATCAAAACTGCAACTTCACAAATGCTAGTATCATACTTTAAATCTTAAATCTTCTTAACCAATACAACATTTATTATCATATACATATATATATGTATATATATATATATTTCTTTTTATCAACTTTTCTTTCTTTTTCTCTTGTTTTTTATATACGACTGAGAGATGTCATTACATTACTATACTCTTGTTCCTGGGCAGTAACGATAGGGTGAAACAAACCCTCAGGGAGCTTGTAATTGCGCCGACACACACTCTTGCAGTGATAGCCTTTGGCTAGATAATTTTTCTAACATTTGCAATGGAGTGTTCCCCTTGTTAAGTCATAATACACTCACATTGGAGTGTCTTTTGTTAGTAGATATAACTATATACTTAGCTGTAAGATGGTAAGTTAATTTAAGATTCAAAGAATGATACTACTCATTTATTACTAATGCAATTTCAACCATTCATCCAAAAACAGAAGGATACAATATTCAATCATATTCATCCAATTAATACATTATCATCTCACATCATTCAAGATTTATGCATCAAATAAAAAATTGTGGTCACACATTTTTCAAAATTTTGCATACTTTCATTTAACTCAAAAGACAAATAAAATCATAAACTTGTGGGTGCAGTTGCATTTCCATTCTATACATTTTCCCCCCAAACTTAGTGTCTGCATTGTCCCTAATGCACTGACAATACTATACAAAATATATGGAAATGCAACTACAATGCAAAATGTGTTAACAAATAAAATGCAGAGACAAGTAAAATGCAATGACAACTATATGAAATGCATGCAACTAAACTAAGTAATGAAAAAGAAAAACTAACTTAGTGTATCGCAGCCGAGGATGTGGTTGCTTTGGAGTTTTTCATTTTTTTGGGTCGCTCCTCTTTGCGCTTCTTCTTTTCCTTGCGTTTGCGCTTTTTCTCCTTTGGGTCAACCGATACGATGGATTGCTCTTTCATGGTCGGTTGGATACTGGCTTTATCGACTGTAACATCCGACGGATGAATCTCAGCAAGTGGTGCCACAAATGGCATAATAGCCAGAGGATTAGAATCCTCATTACTGGATGTTACGACCTCGGCTTGGCTCGCCCCAAATGGTGCCAGGTTTTCAACAGAAGCATTCACACTAGTAGGTGCGGCGACAAATTCCTCTAATAAATTTGTCGGCACAAAATCTTCTTCATTTTCTTTTTCTTTTCCTTCTTCTTCTCTTTTCTCTTCTTCCTATTCAACACCTACAGAGGCAATAGTCGTGTGCTCCTCTTCTGCAGTAGTAGCTTCTCCTTCAGCCATATTGGCCCCCAAACTGTTTGAAAACTCATCCTCAAACTGGTTGGCATTGTTGCGGAAGCAATCTTCCATATCCATGGAGTGCACCTCTTAGTCCTCATCGTCAGGGATGTGAATTCTATACGGGGACTAGACAGACTGAGTCTTTCTCTGAAGCAGCTTGCTTTGTTAATGGTGTAACCGCCCTAATGATAGGGGAAACATGGGGAACTTTGGTAACTGCTGCTTACTCATGCTGCTTAATATGCTGACAATGGAAGTATTCCATGCCTTGGTATAGGCATAGAATAGGCTCTGGCACTTTTCCATGTCATCCATTGCGGTGACAAGTTTAATTTGTCGCACAGCTATACGATCAGCGATCTGTTTAATCTCAGTAAGCTTCCTCTAAATCTGAGGATCTGTGGGTGCATATGCTTGTTTGGGGGTGGCAAGTTTAATTTTTCTCTTTTCCTTTCTCTTTCTTCAATGACACTTCCTTCATAATAGGGTTTTCCTACCCTCTCATAATTCTTTCCACCGAAACATCATTTATCGGGCCTTTATTCTCCAAAAACTCTTCCCCTTCTCAAGGCGCAACACCCCTATGTGGATGATTAAAGAATGGAAAGGCAAGATATACGTTTGTTTGGCGACAGATTCAGCGATTTTCAAGTAAAGGATTGCCCAACATCAATCTGTCAGCCCGTAATAGAATGTATTAGGCACATTCTATCCAGCGTAACAGTAGTGCTGTGAGTGGATGGCAAGAGACGGTAGTTGATGAAGTGAAACCACACTTTGCTTTGGACGGTGAGGTAACGATGGTACATCGTATAATTGTTTGGATTATTTCCAACCCAAACAACACCGTCGACGAATAAGTTATTCTTTGAGCTGAGGCTTGCATCAGACTAAGAGAATGTCGTGAACAATACCTAACACGATGCTTAATGGATCCACATTTAAACACGCTCTCGTTTCCTCCAATGTTCACCTAAATGACACCTATCATAGTAAGCAGAAATTGGAATCTGACCTATGCTCATAACTGCCTCAACCTGCTAACGCCTAACTATTCTGACTCATTTCCTAGGCCGCGGATTCAATTCAACAAGACCGGTAATCCTCTTATTCTGTACCTTATTCCTTTCCTTTTCGTCGCTCTTTAAGTAATTAATCTTTCCCACTAACTTAGTCTTATTTGACCGAAGTCAATCGATCACAGACCCTTGATGCACAAATACATATTGGACCTCAGCGACCCTTTGTAGATCTCTAAACATATCCTCGGACACAGCATCATCTCCAGCTTCCCAATTACTGTCCTCAGAAATGGGCATTTTAATAGATCACTAATTTCAAAATTGGTCATGTTGCACGGAGAAGAGGACTAGATAAGATCCATTTGACATCATCCACCACGCCCTAACGCACAACAATAAAAATACCTCGAAAACTTATCTTACTTTTCTATGATTCAAAGTCCCAAAGTTTAGCTTAGGTTTATGTTCAAACCTTAAGTCTAAAGTTTAATTGGTATACTTATCTTAAGGTAAAGATGACTTATTTTTATAGTAGCATAATCTAACAATTTTACCAAAGTACAAGTAAAACTAAAATACAATTAAGTAAAGTATACATACTTACTTGGATTGACGTTAGAGGCTCGGATTCACATTTTATAACCAAACATAAAAAATGTGACCAGAATTTCAAATTCTGAATTAAAACAATTTCATATAAAAAATTTAGGAACCTAATAATCACAACCCGAGTTTTGCAACCTAGCTCTAATACCACTAAATGTAACACCTCATACCTGACCTAGATGTTATGGTCAAAACTGGAGCAATTACATTAGTTTGTTTAAAAACTTTTGTTTTAATCAAACTTAGTTGTGCATTTCAAAAGCAGAAACATGGTAGAACTCTCACAAATGTTTAAGAAGCTTAAGTCTGAAAACACTTATTTATTTACAGAAAAACACTTAAGGGTTTTCTTAGTTTGCAGTAGAAAATTTTTCAGAGTTTTAATTTTGAAAATCGAAATCCATTTTGCTAACTCATGTGAATTGTAGTTTTACGTTTGAAAATATCAATTATTGATGATTTAAACAAAAAACCAGAACAAGCCCAAAAGAAACAGATTATAATCCCAAAAGTCTAAAATAAAAAATTACAAAAATCACCATATTTTAATTAACTAAGAAAACAATCTGAGCTCCTGCACGCCTTCCGATCCTATGTAAAAAAACCACTTGAAACATATTAAAGAAACGAGTGAGCTAGAAGCCTACTGTGTAACTCGACCCACAAGCACATATGCAAAAGTTTTTACTTATAATGTTCAAATATCATATCAAAATGTTGTAATACTAGAAACATATATAATATCATAAGGTCATCTTTCGAACATATTTCGAATCAGAATATCATATTTTCATAAACATATATCAGATTAGAATGTCATGTTTTAAGAAGCACATATATCATAGCAGAATGTCCTATCAAACTAGAATTGTAACAGCCCGATTTTTAGTAGTGTAAAAAAATAGTGGTTTCGAGACCACAACTTCAACGAGTCAGGTTATAAATATTAATCATTAAATATTTATGATATCATTAATGTCATATTAAATTTTGGTTAAGAAAAATTTATCGTTTAGATAGTTAATTAAGTGAAAAGGATTAAATTGTAAAAGATGCAAAAGTCAAATTATTTAATTGGAAGGACCAAATAAGTAAAGTAACCAATAGAGGTTAACTTAGTGCATTGTCATGAAATTAGTAGAATAAATAATGGGTTAATTATTAGTAAGAAAGACTAATTCAGTTAATGATGGAAGACTAAAGAATCACAAAATTACCTAGGTATATAAATGAAAAATAAAAGAAATGAAAGATGATTTTTCATCACCTTCTTCTTTACCTTTCTTCTCTCACGGCTAACCTAAGAAAACTTAGGGTTTCTATTGATGAGTTGTGCAGCTTGATTTAGGTAAGTATATCTTGACCGTACCTTCTAGTGCGATGACAAGTTTAATTTTCTCTATTCCTTTCTCTTTCTTGAATGACACTTCCTTCATAATAGAGTTTTCCTACCCCCTCGTCATTCTTTCCACCGAAACATCATTTATCGGGCTTTTGTTCTCCAAAAACTCTTCCCCTTCTCAAGGCACAACACCCCTCTATTTACACAACAGCATGATCAAAGAATGGAAAGGCAAGATATATGTTTGTTTGGCGGCAGAGTCAGCGATTTTTTGGTAAAGGATTGCCCGACATCAATCCGTCGGCCCTTAATAGAATGTTTTAGGCACATTCTATCTAGCGTAACAGTAGTGCTGTGAGTGGATGGTAGGAGACGGTAGTTGATGAAGTGAAACCACACTTTGCTTTGGACGGTGAGGTAACGACGGTGCATCGTATAATTCTTGCCTTAAGCAACTTCCATTGTCTTGCTTGTTAATCTAACTTTATCACTGTACCTTCTAGTGACTGTGACTGCAATCGCACTTTCGTGGTCAAAATAGTTAAATCCAAAGGTAAACAGATGAGAAGAATTTAGTATAAATCAAAATAGATCTAACATTAATAGATATTTCCATACACAATTAAAGTCAACAGAGTTCATCAACATTCAAAAGGAATTAAAGAAGAAATTGAAGCATGCTATTCCTAGTCTACTAGAATCCTTCCGTAATTACTCCTCTTGCATCGCACTTAGGCACTCCTCATCAGAAGTAATCGCCTCCTTATCGCGTCAGATCACCCTCCTGGGAAGTTAAGCTTCCATGGAGCTGACTTTAAAAGAGAACCAGAAAATGTGGAATTAATTTCTTCACGAGCTTGATGATGATCTAACTCCTTTTTATAGCTGTACAAGTTGGTTATTTCCAGCTATACACTGATGCAGATCTGGTTTGTGCATTAGGTAGTTGCAGGTTGTCGCGACATTGATGGACGGAAATTAAGATTTTTATTTGCTGCAACAACTTGAGATTCTCCTACACTGGTGCTTCTGGATATGTTAGTAGCATAAAGTCCCTTGTGTGATGTAGAAATATTCATGTCGTGACATATTTGGCTGCAATTCTACACCAAACTTGCGGCAACAACTCTGAATGCTTTCCTGCTCCGATCTTTTAAGGTGGATTGCTGCGCTGAGAACTTTAGACGCAAAACTAATACTGAATGCAGTGACATTAGTAGCACAAATGAGATAAAATGAAAGAAAGTAAGACCATACGACACTGATTTAGAAAATGCAAATACTAAGTATAAAATACTGAAAATGAATGCTAAATATAATACAAAGAAAACAAAATATACACTAATCAGAGAGATTTTAATGGTCATTTCTAATGTCATCACACGCCCAAACTTGAGTTTTTATTTGTCCTCAAGTAAATAAAAGCTAGCAAAGTCATATCAAAATTCCTTGTCACTGCAATAATTATTCTAGCAACTTAAATTCTCTAAGGTCCTAATGTATAAATTAATTTCATATGATAGAGCATTGTGCTGACAATTTATAGGCATGAATAATCAAAACTGTAACATCACAAATGCTAGCATCATACTTTAAATCTTAAATCTTCTTAACCAATACAACATTTATTATCATATATATATATATATTTCTTTTTATCAACTTTTCTTTCTTTTTCTCTTTTTTTTTTATATACGACTTTGGGATGTCATTGCATTACTATACTCTTGTTCTTAGGCAGTAACGATAGGGTACAACAAACCCTCAAGGAGCATGTAATTGCGTCGACACACACTCTTGCAGTGACAACCTTTGGCTAGATAATTTTTCTAACATTTGCAGTGGAGTGTTCCCCTTGTTAAGTCACAATACACTCACATTGGAGTATCTTTTATTAGTAGATATAATTATATACTTAGCTGAAAGATGGTAAGTTAATTCAAAGAATGATACTACTCATTTATTACTAATACAATTTCAACCATTCATCCAAAAATAGAACGATACAATATTCAATCATATTCATCCAATTAATACATTATCATCTCACATCATTCAAGATTTATGCATCAAATAAAAAATCGTGGTCACATAATTTTCATAATTTTGCATACTTTCATTTAACTCAAAAGACAAATAAAATCATAAACTTGTGGGTGCAGTTGCATTTCCATTCCATACATTTTCCCCCAAACTTAGTGTCTGCATTATCCCCAATGCACTGACAATACTATACAAAATATATGGAAATGCAACTACAATGCAAAATGCATTAACAAATAAAATGCAGAGACAAGTAAAATGCAATGCCAACTATATGAAATGCATGCAACTAAACTAAGTAATGAAAAAGAAAAACTAACTCAGTGTATCGTAGCCGAGGATGTGGATACTTTGGATTTTTTCTTCTTTTTGGGTCGCTCCTCTTTGCGCTTCTTCTTTTCCTTGCGTTTGCGCTTTTTCTCCTTTGGGTTAACCGGTGTGGTGGATTGCTCTTCCATGGTCGGTTGGATACTGGCTTCATCGACAGTAACATCCGACAGATGAATCTTAGCAAATGGTGCCACATTTGACATAAGAGCTAGAGGATTAGAATCCTTATTACTGGATGTTACGGCCTCGGCTTGGCTCGCCCCAAATGGTTCCAGGTTTTTAACAGAAGTATTCACTCTAGCAGGTGCGTCGACAAATTCCTCCAATAAATTTATCAGTAGAAAATCTTCTTCATTTTCTTTTTCCTTTTTTTCTTTTCCTTCTTCTCTTTTCTCTTCTTCCTATTCAACACCTATAGAGGCAATAGTCGTGTGCTCCTCTTCTGCAGTAGAAACTTCTCTTTTAGCCATATTGGCCCTCAAATTGTTTGAAAACTCGTCCTCAAAATGGTTGGCGTTGTTGCGGAAGCAATCTTTCATATCCATGGAGTGCACCTTCTGGTCCTCATTTTCAAAGATGTGGATTCTATGCGGGGACTGGACAGACTGAGTCTTTCTCTGAAGCATCTTGCTCTGTTGATGGTGTAATCGCCTTGATGATAGGGGAAACACGGGGAACTCCGATAACTGCTGCTTACTCATGCTGCTTAATGCGTTGACAATGGCAGTATTGCATGCCTTGGTATAGGCATAAAATAGGCTTTGGCACTTCTCCATGTCATCCATTGCGGTGATAAGTTTAATTTGTCGCATAGCCATACGATCAGCGATCTACTCTAAATTTGAGGATCTGTGGGTGCATAAGTTTGCTTGTCCTTCTTTTTCTCTTTTCCTTTCTCATTCTTCAATGACAGTTCCTTCACAATAGGGGTTTCTTATCCTCTCGTTATTCTTTTCATCGAAACATCATTTATCGGGCCTTTGTTCTCCAAAATCTCTTCCCCTTCTTAAGGCACAACGTCCCTCTATTTACATAAGAGCATGATAAAAGAATGGAAAGGCAAGATATCTGTTTGTTTGGCGGCAGATTCAACGATTTCCTAGTGATGGATTGCCCCGACATCAATCCGTCGGCCCTTAATAAAATGTATTAGGCACATTCTATCTAGCGTAATAGTAGTGCTATGAGTGGATGGCAAGAGATGGTAGTTGATTAAGTGAAACCACACTTTACTCTAGACGATGAGGTAACGACAGTGCATCGTATAATTGTTTGGATTATTTCCAGTCCAAACAGCTCCTTCCTCTATCAAGTTCTCTAGAAACTTGACATGCTCGTCTTCTCCCTCAGTAATGTGGAAGAGGGCATTAATATGGTCAACGCCCCATGGCACCAAACCTTCACGGATGAAGATGAACTCCTTCTCCAGATCAACTAAGTTAGCATAAAATTCTCTTACCATGGATGGGGAGTACCCTTCCGGATGATCACAAAATTGCTCTTAGCCCAAACTCGAAATCGTTCTGGCCACTTGTTTCCCTAACATCAGTAGTGGGGACAACTGAAATCCCTGCTTGGGATGGCAGTTTCGTTTCAGCATCACATCATGAAAACGATCCTTCGTCGCTTTCATTAAGAACAAGATAGGCCCCTTGGATGGTAGTTGGTCGTTGTTTTGGACCATCGTTGTTGACGATTTAACAACTGGTTTCGACGTGGTTTTAGCACCATGAGTTCTTGCCATATGTAAATGGGAGAAAGACCGTGAAGATTTTGCAGAAAAATTGAAAGTTGAAGAAAAGCAAGATTACAGCAAATGGCAGATGCGATGTGAAGACACAATCGACACAAATAGGGTATTTTATAAAAAATGAAAGTGAAGAGGCATGATGATTGCTGTGCCATGAGAGTACATTGTGCCTGCAGCAAATAAATGTCAGGACATGGATCATACTTTTTCATATTGATCCAATGGTTGGGGATCAGGGTGAATCAACTGGCATGATTCTTTCCTGCATTACTTCGATGAGTCAGCAATTGGATTCGTCGACAAATCTTTCTTTCGTGTGCGTCGACAAAAAGAACTTTTACTCAAGCAAAAAACTAAAGCAACGAATTAAAGGAAAATAAAAGACAAAAAGTATATTGAAAATTTTGCAATAACATTCTAAGAAAATGTAACCAGGTTAATGGTCTCGTTTTGTTCGTTAATGTTTGGGCTTAGGTAGTGTTTTAATCATTGGTCATTCACTTTAAATTGGTGCTTATCGTTCAAATCTTTGATTGTCACTGCACCATGTGGAAATGCTTCGACAACTTCAAAAGGGCCTGACCATCTGCAGCACAATTTTCCTGTATATAGTTTTAAACATGAGTTAAATAAAAGCACTAATTGACCTGTGGAAAATTGTCGTCGCAAAATGATGTTGTCATGCCATCTCTTAATTTTTTCCTTGTAAATAGTACCATTTTCATAAGCATTGCGTCGAATTTCTTCCAGTTTTGAAATGCCCATCAATCTTTTCTGCTTAGCAACATCATAATCCATGTTCACTTGCTTGATTGCCCATATGACCTTATGTTCAAGTTCGACAGGCAAGTGACAAGATTTACCAAATACCAGCTGATATGGCAACATCCCTAACGGTGTTTTGTATGCAATGCGAAGCGCCCACAATGTGTCATTTAATTGCAAAGACAAATCACATCTAGATGGATTAACCACCTTCTCAAGAATACATTTTATTTGTCGATTGGATACTTCCGTTTGAACATTTGTTAACGGATGATATGTGGTTGTCATGCGATGCTTCACACTATAACGTTTCAAAGTTGTTGCCACTTGATTGCAATGGAAGTGGGTGCCTTGATCACTTATTAAAGCTCGAGGTGTTTTGATTCGTGTAAGGATGTATGCATGAAAGATTTAACACCTTCCGAGCATCATCCTTGGGAACAACTATTGCTTCAATCCACTTTGAAACATAGTCAATAGCGACTAAAATATACACATTTCCAAAAGAATTTGAAAATGATCCTATGAAGTCTATACTCTAAACATTGAAGAGCTCAACCTCCATGATAGGTTGTTGTAACATCTCGTTGCGTTAAGATATTGATCCGGTGTCCTGACATTTGTCACATTGTTGAGCAAAAGTGTGGGCATCTCTAAACAATGTAGGCCAGTAAAATCCTGACTGTAGGACCTTTGCAGCAGTCCTAACACTACCAAAATGGCCTCTATAAGGAGTATCATGGCAATGCTTCAAGATAGAGAGCATTTCCTCCTCAGGAATTCAGCGACGAAAGATGTTGTCAGCGCATACCTTGAACAAGTATGACTCATTCCAATGATACTTCGCTGCATCCCAAAGAAATCTTACCTTCCGGTAACCAGTTGCACTCTACGATAGCTTTCCACAGACTAAATAATTGACGTCATTTGCATACCATGGAGATGCGTCGACAAAGAATAACATCTCATCTGGAAATGCGTCGATAATTTGTGATTTGTTTCCATCTTCACTTCCAGATTCCAGATGAGATAGGTGGTCTACTACTGTGTTTCGATCCTTTTCTGTCTTTAATCTCAACATCAAATTCTTGTAATAACAGGATTCATCTAATCAACCTTGGTTTTACATCTTTCCTGGAAAAAAGGTATCTCAAAGTAGAATGATCAGTATAAACTATAATTTTTACACTGACAAGATACGAACGAAACTTGTCAAATGCAAAAACTACTACTAGCGATTCTTTCTCAGTAGTTGTGTAATTTACTTACGTCTCAGTTAAAGTTTTACTAGCACAATATATCGTGTGAAATACCTTATTCTTGCATTGTCTAAGTACAACACCCATAACATAGTCGCTTGCATCACACATCACCTCAAACGGTTACAACCAATCAGGTGTGACGATAATGGGTGCCTACACTAGTTGCTGTTTAATTTTAACAAATGCTTCCAGACAAGTATCATCGAACAAAAAACTTTTTATTTTGCTCCAACAAAGAGCAAATTGGTTTGTTATTTTGGAGAAATCTCGATTGAAACGTCGATAAAATCCGGCATGACCGAGAAAACTCCTTATTCCCTTTATATTGGTGGGTGGTGGTAGCTTTTCAATAATCTCTACCTTTTCTTTATCAACTTCAATGCCCTGATAAGATATACGATTGCCAAGGATAATGCCTTCAGTTGCCCTGAAGTGGCATTTTTCCCAGTTCAGCACCAAATTGGTGTCCTTGCATCGCTTCAACACTTTAGCTAAGTTGTCAGTGCATTTATCAAAATTATGCCCATAAACAGAAAATCATCCATAAATACCTCCAACGAATCCTCGATCATATCAGAGAATATGGTCATCATGCACCTTTGGAATGTGCTGGTGCGTTGCATAAACCAAACGACATTTGTCAAAAAGCAAAGGTTCCAAATGGGCAAGTAAAAGTTATTTTTACTTGATCTTCCGGTGTGATTGCGATCTTGTTGTATCTAGAGTATCCATCAAGGAAATAGTAATAAGCCTTACCAGCTAACCTATCCAGCATTTAATCAATGAATAGAAGTGGGAAGTGATCTTTCTTTGTGGTCGAATTTAAACAACGGTAATCCATGTACACACGCCATCCTATAGCAATGCGCGTAGGGATTAGCTCGTTTTTATCATTTCTTACCACCATGATGCCGCTCTTTTTTAGCACACATTGGACTAGACTCACCCATGTACTATTCGAGATTGGGTAGATTATGTCTGCGTCCAGCCATTTGATGATTTCTTTATTCACCTCTTTTATTTTCTCATTTAATCTTCGTTGTTGTTCAATTGAGTGTTTTCCTTCATCTTTGAGCCTAATTTTATACATGCAAAAAAAGGGTCTAATGCCTCTAATGTCCGCTATGCTCTAGGCGATGGCTCTTTTGTGCTGCTTATTAACTTTTTTTCTTAGCTTGCGTCGAGACTTGCGCTGACAATCACTGGTAATGTGTCATTGTCACCAAGGAAAACATATTTTAGATGCGTTGGTAATGGTTTCAACTCCAGAGTCAAAGCTTCTACAACTGATAGCTTGAGAACCGAGATCGTCTTATTAGTCATATCCAAAGATTCCATTTTTCAACCATGTCGGAGCTCACAAACATTAGCCTCAACTTTGGGTCACATTCAGGTAGGACATTGTCTTCCTATGTGACTACATATTCCTCTAGCACTGCTGAACTACATTCATTAAATTCCTCCATAATAAACTAATATAAAACATCAATGTGGTGACATTGTTCCTTACTTCTTGATGGAGAAGTTTCGAAAACACTGAATGTAACATGTTCATCGTTATGATGCATAATCAATTCATCCTTGAAAACATCTATAAGTGTGTGTCCCGTTGCAAGAAATGGACGTCCCAAAATAACGGGCACCTTTTTACCAGATTCACAATCAAGTATAATGAAATGTACTGGGAACACAAACTTATCAACTTGAACAAGAATATCTTTAATATGTCCTTCCGATTATGCCAAAGATCTGTCTGCAAGTTGTAATGTCACCGCAGTGGGCTTCAAATGACCAAGTCCTAATTTTCTAAAAGTTGACAACAGCATAAGATTAATGCTAAGCTACTAGGTCAAATAGAGCTTTACCTAAATAATGGTTTCTAATGGAGCATGGAATTGTGAAACTGCCAGGATCTTTCATCTTTGGTGGCAGTTTATTTGTTAGTACAGTGCTACACCCTTCTGTGAGCGCAGTGGTCTCGATATCGAATAACTTCTTCTTCTTCTTTGATAATAGCTCCTTCATAAATTTCCAATAGCTGGGAATTTGCACAAGAGCATCAACTAGAGGTATATTAATATGTAATTGTTTTAAGGTAGATACAAACTTTTGATAATCTCTGTCATGTTCTTTCTCATTGAATCGCTGTGGAAAGACAAAGGTATGTTCATAGTGGGTTGTTGTGATAAAATCGATAGTGTCGACATCGACAGTTGCATCGACATCTTCATAGGTTGAATGGTAAGCATAGGCATGATTATTGGTGATTCTTCCTCATTTACTTCGACTGCTTCTTCTTCAAATGCAATGTCTTCTTGTCGCTTTGTTTCATTTTCATCGACAGGTGCTTTATTGGAGCTGCTACTTCATTCGACAGTTTGCTTTCCACTCTGTAAGATAATAGCCTTGCAATGCTCCTTCCCCTTCTGATTTGGATTTTCAGTGTCAGTAGGCAAAGCACCTGGTAGTCGTGTGCTCATATTAGAAGCTAGTTGTCCTAATTGTGCTTCCAACGCTCGGATGGAAGAAGAATTCCCTTGTACGATAGCTTCTATTCTCATAATATGCTCACACATCAAAGCTTCAAAAGTAGCTAATGGGTCTGATCTTGGCTGAGGATACTGCTGTTGTTATTGCTGATGTTGGCCTTGCGTATTTGGCATTACAATCTGTTGTGGCTACATCTGGTTATTTGACTGCATTTGTTCAGGATGTGAATGTACCTGAGGATTATAATTATAATTCTATTGTTGCTGATTGTAACTCCCTTGTCTAAAGTTCCCTTGATTCAAGGAAGTTCCATATCTGTATGTAGACGCATTCCCTCAAAGTTGTTGAGCCCTATTTAAACTGTTATATGAGTTACCATATGAATTCCCTCTGATATTATTGACATAGAATGCATTCTCAGCATGCTGTGGACAGTCCTCATAGTTATGGTTATCACCGCAAATTTCACAACAGAATGTCAGGACATTCATTTGCTGGGCTACTTGAATAAGGGCAACATCACTCGTCCCCTTCATGTTCTTGATCATGTTCGCTAGAAAGGATACTTGTGCTCTTATGACTGATATGGCATCTAGCTTAATAACTCCAAGATTTGTTTTCACCTGAGCAGAATGAGAAATTGGGTACTGATAATCATTTTGCGTAATTCTTTTTAATATTTGCACGGCTTCATTGTAAGTGAAATCCAACAAAAGACCATTAACAGATGCATCAACAAGATTTCTTGTCTGCGTATTTAATCCATTGTAGAAGATTACGATTTGTGTCTCCTATTGAATTTCGTGCATGGGACAACATCTAAGCAGAGTTTTGTAATGCTCCCACATAGTGTGCAGGTTCTCATCATCCAATTGATGGTACGTAGTGATATCACTCCGCAGTCTAGCATTCATTATGGGTGGATTGAATCGCAGAACAAACTGAGTTGCTAACGCATTCCATGAAGTAATAGATCCAGCCAGTAAATCAAGAAACCATGTACGTGCTCTTCCTTGCAAATTAGAAGGAAACAATTACATTTTTAAGGCGTCGTCAAGAACATAATGTTGACTAAAATAAGTACATATTAATAGAAAAGATTTGAGATGCTCCCTCGTATCTCCATAAGGCAAACCAACATATTGTCCATTTGAGTTTAGCGTCTGGAACATCACCGGTTTCAATTCAAAATTTCTAGCTTGTATTTCTTCTCTAACAACCCCTAGTTGCAGATAATTGAACACAAGAACAACAAAGTCTCTAATTGTCCTATTTGGAATTTGCTCTTCTTGTGGAAGCGGTATATTGTTGAATTGTTGTGGCTATACTGGAGGAATAGGGTTTTGTGGCGGCAATTGTGGAATATCGTTATTCTTTCCAACCATATTTCTTTGCTCTTGTCTCTTCCTTCAAATAGTTCTTTCAATTTCAAGATCGAAACTGACAATGTTGTTAAGATTTATCCTTGTGGACATAAAACCCCTAAAAGTAATTAGAAAGAATCAACAAAAGAAATAAAATAGATTAGTAACAAATAGAAGTCAAAAAAGAAAGAATAATTGCAATGAAAAAAATAAACATCAAACAAACGCCATCCCCGACAACGGTGCCAAAATTTGATTGGCCTGTAAATGTCACAGTAATTATGTGCAAGCGGACACTGTCGATGCAAGTATAATAGATAGATGTGAGTCTGTCGGATATCGATCCCACGAGGATGATGTTCTTGTTGCTTAAAATTATCGAAGCAAATGGAATTAAAATAAGGAAAATTGTTAGGACTAATGTCAATGCAATTAAGTCAAAACTACACAAAGATTAGAATTAAATCTGTCAACATAAATATTATAAATTGTAACATAAAATGCAAGGAAAATTAATAGAAAAATGAATTGAATATTTGAAGATGTTTTGTGAAAGTAAATTCAAAAAATTAAAAGAAGTAGATCAAGAGTAAAGAAATGGGGGGATCCTTAACTTGGCAAGTTAGCAGACACTAAATGTGAATACAAGGTAACTGGTAGATAAATTGTCACCGTAATTAAGTTTTAATGAAATCTCACTACTATCAACTTCTCTGTTTAGCAAAGACCCAAGCACTCACAACAACCACACCTTTCAGTGTTGGTAATGCTTTGCACTTGAGAACAAGTGGCTAGAATTCCTTCTTGCCTCAAGTAACTTCCATTTTCTTGCTTGTTAATCTAACTTTGTCACCGCACCTTTCAGTGATTGTGACTGCAATCGCAGTTTCGTGGTCAAAACAGTTAAATCCAAAGATAAACAGATGAGAAGAATTTAGTAGAAATCAAAATAGATCTAACATTAATAGGTATTTCCTAGTCTACTATAATCCTTCCGTAATTGCTCCTCTTGGATCACACTTAGGCTCTCCTTGTCAGAAGTAATCGTCTCTTCGTCGCATTAGATCACCCTCCTGGGAAGTTAAGCTTTCATGGTAGCTCACTTTAAAAGAGAATAAAAAAATGTGGAATTAATTTCTTCACGAGCTTGATGATGATCTTCTCTCTCTCCCTCTATTTATAATCACTAGAAGGTACAAGTCTCTTCCCCTTCTCAGATCTAACTCCCTTTTGCAGCTGTACAAGTTGGTTATTTCCATCTGTACACTCAGGCAGATCTGGTTAGTGCATTAGGAAGTTACAGGTTGTCGCGACATTGCTGGACGAAAATTAAGATTTTTATTTGCTGCGACAATTTGACTTTCTCCTGCCCTGGAACTTTTGGATATGTTAGCAGCATAAAGTCCTAGGTGTAGTGTAGAAATTCATGTAGTGACAGGCCTCTTCCCCTTCTCAAATCTAACTCCCTTTTACAGTTGTAGAAGTTGGTTATTTCCAGGTGTACACTCACGCAGATCTGGTTTGTACATTAGGTAGTTGCAGGTTATCGCGACATTGCTAGACTAAAATTAAGATTTTATTTACTGCGACAACTAGACATTCTCGTACGCTGGTGCTTTTGGATATGTTAGCAACATAAAGTCCTTGGTGTAATGTAGAAATATTCATGTGGTGACATATTTGGCTGCAATTCTACACCAAACTTGTGGCGGCAACTCTGAATGCTTTCCTGCTCCGATCTTCTAAGGTGGATTTCTGTACTGACAACTTTAGATGCAAAACTGATGCTGAATGCAACGACATTAGCATAAATGAGATAAAATGAAAGAAAGTAAAATCATACAACACTGATTTAGAAAATGCAAATACTAAGTATAAAATGTTGAAATGAATGCTAAATGTAATACAAAGGAAATAAAGTATACACTAATCAGAGAGATTTTAATGGTCATTTCTAATGCCATCACTTGCATTGTTTCGTTAGTTGATACTGAAGTATCGGTAGTTCTGATCATAGTTGTATCAGTAGTTCGAATACTTGTATCAGTAGAAGTTGTAGGGTAAGCTTCCTAGCTCTCTGGAGTTTGTTGTATCGGTAGTAGTGTGAGTTGTTTTGGTAGAAATCATAGTTGTACCGATAGAACCTCGTCAACTATCGATAGGAAACTGCATTCATTTTTAATTTGCTCTCTGACTTGACTTCTACCGATACTTGTCTAACAAGTATAGGTAGATGTCTCCCAAAATTGTGGAAATGACCTTTTTGCCCTTATAGAGTTGTATTGATATTAAATTTGTGATATATGTCATGCATGATGTATTACTTTATTAAAATATAATAAAATGAAATGATACTAAGAGTAAATCCGTGATAGATGATCAGAAGGACCTAAGACCTTAACCGGTGACAGTAATGGGTTTTGAGTGTTACATTTAGTGGTATTAGAACTTACGATTTAGTCGGTTCTTGAACTAAATTTATGAATTTAAAGGTTTAGAAATACGTGCCATATAAACTTGTGATAGTGTGATTATGATGGATCCAATCTAACTTTGAATTTTTGGCAGATAAGTAAAGTGTCTGACTTTGAACGAGGTGAAACTAATAAGGTAAATAGCAATATTCTAATTTCTGATTCTGGTGCAAGTCGAGGTGTACTAGTGATACGAATGATAGAAAATAAGGTGAAAAATATGTTCTTTGGCTTGATGAGCCAGTGGTTCTCTAAATTTATACGGAATAACCCGACAACTCCATAGCCTTTACCACCTCCTGTACAACCTGTTGTACGACCTGTGGTACCTCCAGTTGTACCTCCACCTCCTCTAGTAGTTTAGCATAGGTGCTGAATTTCGATAGATAAGGTTAAGAAGTACGGGGCAGAGGAATTTCGAGGAAGCATCGAAGATGATCCATTCGGCGCTGAATACTGGCTGAAAAATACTGAGAGTTTTGAATGAAATGGCTTATCCTTCTGAAGATTATTTGAGGTGTGTCGTGTTGTTCCTGAAAGATGAAGCTTATAGCTAGTGGACGATAATGCTAGCTATAGTTCCTGTAAATGAAATTAATTTAAAATTCTTCCAAACTAAATTCAAAAAGAAATACATTAGCAAACGGTATCTAGTTCGAAAAAAGAAAGAGTTTTTGGAATTGAAACAGGGAAACAAGTCTATTGTCGAGTATGAACGAGAATTTGTATACCTCGGCAAATATGCACGAGAGATAGTACCAATAGACGAAGCTATGTGTATCTGTTTTGAAGACAGATTAAATGATGAAATAAAAACGATGGTGGGAGGTTCAGAATTACAACCATTTGTGGTGTTGACAGACCAAGCATAGAAAATGGAGGAAATTTATAATCACAAAAGACAGAAGGAAAAGAGGTCCAGAGAATTTGGTAAGAAGACTCCTTTTAAAAGTTTTTCTTTACCACCGCCAAAGAAATTTAGAGAGAAGGAAAACTGAGTGATAGCTTCATCCAATTTTTCGAGCAGGAGCAGATCGAGACAACTTGAAACTAGATTTCAAAATAGGCCTGTGGATAGTGTAGCCAGTGTTCGTAATGCACCTAATTCGACATGTGAATACTGTGGGAGATTTTATCCAGGTGAGTGTCAATTGAGGAAAAGAGAATGTTTCCAATATGGAGCAATGGATCGCATGGTACAAAATTTCCCGATGTCACCTAGAGAAGAGGAGAACCTGAGTGTAAAACCCCTGATCACATCGCAAAAGGATAGATGTCCGGGTTAAAGCAGCATTGCGAGCGAAAATAGTAATTATAATAAAGATAATACAAACAGATCTGAAGTCCGAGCACCTGCACGGACCTATGCTATCCGAGCTAGAGAAGAGGCTACTACACTCGATATTATGACTGGTAAATTCTATCCTTTGATGTGACTATGTGTGCTTAGGTTGGTCCAGGGTCAACTCATTCATATATTTGTACTGTTTTAACAACTGATAAAATTTGCCTGTCGAGTCAACTGAATTTGAAGTACATGTTACAAACCCTTTGGGTCATAAATGCCCACTGAAAGTCAAGACGGTGAGTTTCCCAATAATTTGATGTTGTTATCATTTCATGAATTTGTTATTAATCTGGAAATAGGTTGACTGAAGTTATGTGATACCGAAGTGAATTATAGATGGGAATGAATTGATTGAAAGTCAGACTGACATACTGATTATGGTTGAGACTGGTAAATTAGATAGTATAAATCATATTGTTCAATCTTATCGAGATATTTAGATATAGTTGTAATTATTATTATTGACAATATTCTGATAGACTACTAACCGGATCTGTGTATGCATAATATGGTGAAATGTGTGATAGGCTATGTATGAGAAATAATTTATGTGAAAATTATTAACGGTGAGTTGGTTTTGTGAGGTTGATCATTTTGGTTATGTAAATTTGACAGCTAATTTTGAGTAGGTTTGGGTAAAAAGATTTTTCTATTGTTATATGAAAACTTCATAACACATCTCTGGAAATCTTTGTTGATTTATTTTGAATCTGGGAAGGAAATTAAACATCAAATATCATCTGAATTATTACTGCCTATTGTGATTCTTGGGTAGGGAAAGCCAAGATAGAGTTTGAATTATTCGAGATTATTATAATAATGTTATTTTCTGTGTTTGGATGAGCTAGTAATGATTATTGTTATAAGGAAACTTTAGAATAAAACAGGTAATACTAGATAAAATTTCGAGGATGGAATTTCCTTAAGGGGAGAGTTCTAAGAACTCAGTTTTCAGTGGTGTCAGAAAACAGTGGTTTTATGACCACAACTCCGACGAGTCGGGTTATAAATATTAATCATTAAATATTTTATGATGTCATCAGTGTCATATTAAATTTTGGTTAAGAAATTCTATCGTTTAGATAGTTGATTAAGTGAAAAAGATTAAATTGTAAAAGGTGTAAAAGTTAAATTGTTTAATTGGAAGGACCAAATAAGTATATTAACCAATAGAGGTTAACTTAGTTCATTGCCATGATATTAGTAGAATAAATAATGGGTTAATTATAAGTAAGAAAGACTAATTAAGTTAATGGTGGAAGACTAAAGAATTACAAAATTACCTAGGTATATAAATGAAAAATAAAAGAAATGAAAGATGATTTTTCATCACCTTCTTCTTTACCTTTCTTCTCTCACGACTAAACCTAAGAAAACTTAGGGTTTCCATTTTTGAGTTTTGGAGCTTGATTTAGGTAAGTATATCTTTGACTATTTTTAGTAATTTTATGTTTCCGAGTTCGTATTAGCTTAATCTAACTAATCTAAGGACTAATTTACAAATCTATCAAATGTTACAAATCTTACCACTGTTGAATATGCTTATTCTAAAAAGTTTCTAATGGATTTGTATGCTTGATGATTTAGTTTAATACTTTTGTAAAGTGATTTTTGATGAAATTAGGGTTTGAGGATTTGATTGTGAAAATGGTGAAAAAACTTGTCCTTGATGTAAAATAATTGCATGTAGGTGTTGGGTGAATACTCATGGATATTCGGATGCTATAGGTTGAATTGTAAAATGGTTATTTTTCATGTTTTGTACTTAAGGACCAAATTGAATAAAAATGTAACGATTAAGGGTAATTCTATAAATTTCACACAAAGGACTTGTATGTATAAATTGATCCAATTACAAGATTTAATAAGAGAAATTATTGATTTATTGTGTTAGATTGAGATCGAGCCAATGATCGTGAAAAAGGGAAAATTTTAGAATAGTTACTAGAGTTCCACTCAAACTGCAATTTCTTCCAGTAAGTTCGTAGTGTTAGTTTGTATGCATTGTATGTTCTTTGTGCGTTCACTATTGTTACAGTAACTCAAGGAAAGCTAAAACGTTCGTGATGATGGGAAAGATGAAAGAAGAAATGAAATGTCAGGACTGGGGCCGATTATCTGATTTGACACGATGGTTTGGATTCTGCATATGTTGAAGTATCCTGACAGCCTCTATGAGCAACAACGCAAGTCGACAAATTCTGAATGAATATTGAATATGTAGACCCTTACGATGGCTGAGTCTCTGCATATGTTGTAGATTCTCATCAGCTTATGTGAGCAGCATCATATACTGGTTAACCTTTCTGGCTCGTATGAGCTAAATTTTGGAAGACCTGAAGAGATCAGATCTGATACTATTTCATAGGATTATGAATACATACTTGCTATTATCTCTATAACCGATTTGGTTATTCTGTAAGATAATGATTTTTACAAACTTACTAAGCTTAATAAGCTTACCTGTGTATTTGTTGTTGTTTTGTAGATACATTTTGCTGTTTGAAGATCAGATCACCTTGAAGAATCACACTATCTTGGGAGTTCGTTCGGTAGTTCTTGTATCACTTAGCTTATATGACATGTAGTAGGATTTTGAATCTGAATATTTGATGAGTAATGTTATTTGGAATGATGTTATCTTGAGACTTGGAATCAAATATATTTGGTGTTTTGTAATGAACTAAGTGTCAACATGTTATAGTCCGGATTAGGCATGTTTTTGCGTAATCTACTTGTAATGAAAATGAATTTGATATGTTTGATATGGCTAAGTATAAACTTCAAAGAATTATGTACATATTTGGAAATCTGCATACTTATTTCGGTAGTACTCTTACTTGTATCAGTAGAAGTACAGAGGAAGTGAGATGTAGGTTACTGACTTGCGTTGTTTCATTAGTTGATACTGAAGTATAAGTAGTTCTGATCATAGTTGTATCGTTAGTACCCTTATGGAGTTGTGTTGATATTAAATTTGTGATATATGTCATGCATGATGTATTACTTTATTAAAATATAATAAAATGAAATGATACTAGAGTAAATCCAAGATAGATGATCGGAAGGACCTCGAGACTCTAACCGATGACGGTAACGGGTTCTGAGTGTTTCAAGAATAAATGCAGACACAAATCCTACCCCCATCTGCTACACACCAAATCCGTCCAACCAGCCACACCAATTAGGACTACAAAAGTCCATCCAATCACAACGGGTTTTGGTGGTACGCCACTCATATAACTGCAGCTGAGCTACCAAACAAAAATAGTACGGTTACTCGCTAGAAGATGCAGTTTAAATGGTCTAACTTGTGTGGGCCACATGGTCATGTGGCATCGGTAGACTAGTTTTCGGCTTTATATCATTCGTTATTTTTCAAGTTTTCCATTACACACCTGAGTAATTTATTATGTGAATTCAACAAAGATACTCCTAGAACCCAAACGATGTGAATAGTCCTAAAAAATACCTAATTTGCTGGTAATATGTTGTTCACCTCCGCAACCTCCCAACCACTACCCGTAGTGAGAAAGGAACTCAAAATAGGAGCAATTACGAAATGAACAGAAGAAAGATTGAAAAAGACTTGAAAACAAAAGAAAGAATAAAGAAAGAGAAAAAAATAAAACCTCCAAATTGAAACAAACGTGAAAACACAAAAAGAATTTTTTTTATAACTACCCAGATTCCCATAGAATTCAAATTCAATTCACACTCTATCATGCGAACGACATGAAGCATGAAAATAAAAATTATTTTCACTTACTCATACGACGATTCAAAGACAAAATCAAAGGGTAAGTTAACACCTTACCATTAAACTGGTAGTTCATTCTGTCACCAATTGAGCGGAAATAATTTATTAACTAGACCTTTAAAAGATAAGGGTTGAAATAAAAATAGCAAAATTTCAAAGGAAAATATCTGAACCCAAAACCTATCACACACAAGCACAACACTTAACCACTAAACCAAAATAAAACTTGACACAATTTCACAACATTTAACTAAAAACAAGGCGTGACCACTCTCTTAGTTCACTAAACAAATTTCTATTAACCCGATTTTTGGGATGTGACAATTTGTGTAACACCCTTATACATGATCTAACTATCAAGTCGAATATAGGAATCTTACATTTGAGTGTCGAAGTAATCCTAGATAAATTCAATTATCTGAACTCTTTTAAACATGCCATTAGTTCTAAATTTATAAAATTGTCACAATTATCAACATTTTACAAGTAAGTTATTTAGAGGATTTATCTTAGAAATAGTTTATCCTCTTTACATGTCATTATTATTATTAAGATTTACTTAATTTTTCAATTAGTATCTCCTTAATTCATTTTATATCGTTCACTTTAATATTTCAATAAAACATTTGCACTTCCTTTATGCATTAATAAATCCATCCTTTGTAATTATAAACTTTAATTATTTTTTCTCCTCTCCATACCACATCTTTTATGTTTATGTGTATATATATAAATATGAACCTTTGATTTTGAGTATAGTTTGCTTACAAGTAACACTTATTATGATTTCATTAACTGCATGTTTCTAGCAAAACTGTCCACTTGAGTAACAATCACTAAATTATTTATATCTTGGACTACAAAACTAAAATTTAAGATCCGCTTTTTGTTTTTGAAACTAGACTCAATAAAATTCTTACCATAAAAATTTCAAAATTTTTACTTAAGTCAATTAATACAATTTATTCTTCAAATCTTCCCCTATTATGCTTTTAGACAATCCTTCTTCACTAAAAATCTATTATCTTTCAGTACAAGTTTTGTATTAAGTTACTGTTTGTTTTCCTTGAAAATAGGCTCATTAATATTTTATCCATATAAATTCAATCTCCTAAATATTTTTTTACATTTTATAATAATTTTTCAAATTTAGAACAGGAAAACCTAAAATCATTCTGACCTTGTATCACATAAATTATTATAGCTCATAATCTACAACGTCATTACTTATATCATTTCTTCTATGTGAGACTAAACTCAATAATATTTAATTACATATTTGATTTAACCTCTAATTCGAACTCTAAATTTTTGGTGAATTTTCAAAGTGAAACCATTAACACTTCCAAAACTGTGTAGTGCTAATATTTACTTTTTTCAAGATTCTTTGCATTAATTTTCATTTAGTCACACATAACCATTATACTTTTAATTATCATTCAGCTTAATCCTTATATCTCACTTATCATCAACATATAGCTTTAAAATAACTTCTCTTATTTCAATTATAAATTTCACAACTTTTACAATTTAATCCTTACTTTCACAACTTTTACAATTTAATCCTTACCATCATGGGAATTCATCATCCAATATAATTTCACTGTAAAATCATTTTGTAATTAATTCACTAACACTCAATATTTCATTTTAAACTTTCTAACACAACACTATTTCTCACACATAAACTTTTGTACACTTTACAATTTTATCATTTTCCTACTACTTCGTTGTGCTAATTTAAATTCATACATATTATTTGCACATTCACAATTAATTAGATCAATTTAGTATACTTTAAACTTGGTTTAAATTAAATAAAATAGAAACATTGAAGTACTTACCCCCATTTCTTGTATTCTTTATAATACCTTATTTTCTCTCTCCTCTTAGACAACCATTAATGCTTATCTTATGGAATTGATGTAGCTACTACTCATTTTTATTAATTTCATTTACTACTTATGAGAAATGGTAAAAAGAACTACATTGAAAGAAAATTAAAACTAAAATTAATAGCATGGAGGGTAATGTGAGAACCATGGGGCGATGGCTGATTTATAACCTATTTTCCCTTCATTTCTCTCAATTTCTCTAGACTTTTCTATATAAAAATCTAATCAAAATATCTTTTAAATTAATTATTTACACTTTATCCCTCCAATCATGTTTTGCCACCAATTTTAATCATTAATCATTAAGTCACCATAATTATCTTTTCCAATAATTATCATTTTTACCTCTTAGCTTTTCTACAATTCCATGGATGATTCATCTTTTCGTTTGATAAATTTCCTCCTCTAGTCCCTCCATTTTCCTTCAAGTCCATTTAATTATTTTAATTTTAATTTTTCTCATTTTAGCGTCAATACTTTTCACTCTTTTATAATTTAGTCAATATCCCAGATATATTTCTCTTAATATGCATATTTTTTATCGCCTTCAATACTTGTCTTTAATGTCTCATAACACTAATAATTTTTATTTTTTAGCTTCCTCAAATTCTGACTAATTTATCATTTATTTGTCACTATTCCAAACTTCTAAAATTTTTAAACTATTGCAGTTCTCCTCCCCTTAAAAAAAATTTTCCTCAAAATTTAGTAGTGCTATACTAATTCCGATACTATTATTTCATCTCTCCCCCACTCATCCTCATTACTCTTCCACATATTATATCAAACAACATTTCCTGAAATTATCACATACAATGAATTCAATCAACGTCTTTTAGCTTTCATACATAGCAATTATCATAATTTTTTTTCCATGCTGGTAATAAAACAAAGCACTAATTATTAATTCCATTTACTTTAAAATTTCCACATGATTCAACAAGCTTCAACTTAATAATATACTTTCTACTTCTAATTTACTAACTCAAGTTAACCATCGAATATTAGAAAGATTTTACCAAGTAAAAATAACAAGTCAAATCTTTCTTCATTCAACTCCATTACTTTTTTTTTCTTTTTTTGTACCAAATCTTCCCAAGTTTCTAATGCTTCCAGAAACTATAATTTGTAATTTATGCAAATATTTTGCAACTTCTAATCATCTCAAATCCTCTTCAATACATATATTCAAAACCAATTAATAACTATTCATCTCGTTTTCGTCAAGAAATCCATGTAGTTCGATAATTTTCAAGTTAATAATATAATTTCTAAACTTGTTCTTTATAACTAATTTACTATCTTAAACAAATTTCCAAATTTAATGAACGATTTACAAAGCAATATTAACATTTAAATACAAATTCTTATCATGCCCCAATATATCAATTATACTAAACATCTTATCAAAATCATAATAATGACAAAGAATTTATAATCTAAAGCTTCAAAAATAGTTAATCTTACACTTCACTTTCTTTCGTTTTTTTCTTACCCAAAAAAATTTATTAATCAAATCATTCTCTTCAACATGTTTTCGCTTTCTTTTATTTCACCTAGAAGAATTAATCGGTTTGTCTTTCTTAGCTTATTCTATCAACAATTCTTTTATCAATATAGTATTATAAAATAGGCTCAAATTCAATGTAATTAAACATAAAAATATCAGTTTAGGAAATAGTACCTGTCATCTCATCACGATTATTATCTGTATAGTACTTAAATCACATAGTTTATTCCAATTTCCTAGTTTCATTAGACAAGTTTTTAGATTAATTTATTTTCTCATTCAACCATAAATTTTCTTATATTTCACATTTTAATTACTTTTCAATAGATATAATCTTTATATTTCATTAATCACTAAACAATCATGTACCTTTTTCAAAGGTTTCGTAGATTCAATAGAACACATAAGATATACGAAACATAATTGAACACCGCCATGGAAAAGAACTGAACACCGCCAAAGCGATTAAACAAAGAGCACCAAAGTGCTAAATTTGCGTATATTATGATAACATGGGAACGCTCGGGTTACTATGACATGTCATCTATATCCCACTAGTTCTTATCTCGTCTACTTGGGCAAATTCATATCATTCACATATGTCTTTGATAACACTCTAAAATGGCATACTTTTGTATATATATATATATTGAGTATGATCCTACTAAATTGGGCTATTTATTGTTCTTTTATCTTGTAGAGACTAAATTGAAGACAAGAGAAAATTTAGGGCAAAAAGCGTGAATGTGGAAGACAAAGTGCCAAAAGTGTGGAAGACTTGGGAAGAGATTTATTTGACATAAGACTTTATTTAAATTTAGACCATATTTTTTAGGATTAATATTTAGGATTATTATCATTATATTGTTTATGTTTAATTTTAATTTATCTTTTAAGCTTTATAATTTAGAGTTTAATTTGGATCCAACTAGGGAATTATTGTTTAGATTTAATTCTAATTATCTTTTTAGAGTTTAATTTGGATCCAACTAGGGATTTTCATGTATTGTAAATAGGGGATGGAGTAATATGAATTATTCACTTCTAATTTTCTATAAAATCTCTCATCTCCCAAAACCCTAGTTGTTTCCTTCCAATAAAAATTCTATTTCCATTAAGCTTGTGTATTTTCCAAAAAGCATGAGCAACTAAACCCATCTAGTCGAAGGTTATAAAAATTCCCCAAAAAGGTACATGAGGCTTTGAATCCACACTTAACCCTTCTCAACTGAGTATTCATCATTTCTTTGCATTACGAGATTGACGCTTTCGTTCATGTCCCTTCAAAAGTAATCTTTTCATTCTACGTGAAGCCGGCAACTTTGTTTGTTTTGAGAATGTTGCACAGTCAGTTTGCTAACTTATTACGTCAGAGGTTTTCGAGCCAAAGAGACAAAATGGCGTGACATTCGTCATTGAGAAGAGATGATCTAGTGTAAGACAATCCCACTAGAGTGACGGTTGGCTAGAGTCAGGTTCCTTTAAAAAGCTATAACTGGAGCTGGTGGTCGTAGGCATCCTCTTACACTATAACTAGCTTATTCGGTCACAAGAAGAACCATCTAAAAGTCTATGATTGAACTAAGGAGGAATCAAGATAACCGAAGGCTGGAATTTCCAAAATTGATAAAACCCTTTCTCCCAACTCTGTTTATTTTCGTACTACAATTTAAATGAATTAAAACCTCAAATCATTCGTATTTTTAATTCTATTTATTTATTATTTCACCAAGTCGGACACATTTCTTGGGCACGACTATTCCTAGGATCTCGATAAACAAGATTCTGTAACATTCCAATCCCTGAGGATTTGACTCTACTTCTCTCATACTATTATTTTTTATATTATTAGGGATAGGTTATATTTAGTGCTCCCAATGACACACCAAATTTTGGCACCGTTGTTGGGGACTGGTAATGTACTAATCTTTTTTTTCTCTTATGACGAAATCTGCTCCAAGAAATCTTATGTTCCCGTTTGATCCAAAAATTGAAAAGACTACAAGAGCTAATCGCAAGGAAATTAAGCTACGAAAAAGGCAGTTAGAGGTGATAGGAACTAAGCATAGTATACCCTCAGAAGTCGAAGAAGGCGATGAGTCAAATCTTGTGGTAACGAAAACCCTAAATCAACACTGGAAAATGAAAGAGTAAGAGTCGATCCACCGGAAGAAGTGCCTAATGTGAGGGTTAACAAAAATCAAAATCGAACACTACAACCCATGGCTCAAATGATTCGACAATTGGCCAAGGCTCCTGCAGATCAACGGTCGTTATGCATTGCGTATCCTACTATGGATGCTAATTTTAAACTTAAGTTAGGTTTAATCCAGTTGCTGTTGACTTTTTGTAGATTGCAAAATGAAAATCCACATAAACATCTGAAAGAGTTTTATATGGTTTGTCTTAGTATAAAACCTCAGGGGGTAACTGAGGATCAAATCAAATTACACGCTTTCTCTTTTTCCCTAGCAGACTTTGCTAGGGATTGGTTATTTTATCTATCTCTTGCATCTATTACAACTTGGGCTGATATTTCTCGTTTGTTTCTTAATAGGTTTTTCCCAGCATCACGTACCGCCAAGTTAAGGAGGGAAATTGTTAGGATTAGGCAAAAGGATATGGAGTCTCTTTACGACTATTGGGAGTGATTTAAGAAGTTGTATGCAAGTTACCCACAACATGGGATAACGGAATAGTCTCTTCTCCAGTACTTCTATAAGGGCCTAAAACCCATGGAGATGAATATGATAGATGCCGCCAATAGAGGACCATTGGTCAATATGATTCCTCACCAAGCAAGGGACTTGATATCCACGATGACTGCAAATACTCAGCAATTTCGAGCTAATCTTGAACCCACCAGAAGGGTTCACCAGTTAAGTATTTCAAATTTAGAAGATAAAGTTATTAGACTTACTAATATCGTGAGTTCTCTTCTTGCAGTAAAAACAAGGTCGGCCCAACTATGCAAATGTGCAGAATTCGAACATACAACCGATGCATGCCCTAGTTTGTATGACGATTCTATAGCCCAATTAGATGTTGTGGAAAACTTATCTGGACCACCCTAGAGGCGATATGACCCTTACGTCAATACATACAACCCAGGATGGAAAGATCATCCTCACTTGAGCTATGGGGCAAATTCATGTTATAACCAGCCATACCAAAATTAGTTCCCACAACAAACGCAAAATCCAAGTACTTCTCTAGAAACCATGGTAAATAAATTAGCAGCAAATATGCTTGTTTTTCAACAAAAAATAGAGGCGTCTATAAAAGAGTTGACCAAGTCAATTGAGAAATTAAACGCACTGGGTTGGCTACCGTCACAAATAGAACCTAACCTAAGACAAAACGCAAATGCAGTGATGCTGCGAAATGGGAAAATACTGGAACCAAATCTTGGCACAAGTCTTAGTCAAGATCCCACCCAAGAAAAGTATGAGAGCAACGAATAGGTCTAACCAAAACCTCCATTGCAAAAAATTCATCCCCTGTTCCCAGGACGACTAAAACAAGATCAGAAAGGTAAGGAGGAAAAAGAGATCCTCGAAATATTCAAAAAAGTCGAGGTAAACATACCATTGTTGGATGTCATTGAACATATTCCACAATATGCCAAGTTTCCTAAGGAGCTTTGCACTAACAAGCAAAAATTGACAAGTAACGAAAAGGTAAACGTTAGTGAAAATGTGTCTGCGGTGTTGCAACAAAGGATACCAGTAAAATGTAAAGATAGGGGCATGTTTGCAATACCATGCAAAATAGGCCACTTTGGAATCAAAAAAGCTATATGTGATCTAGGGGCTTCTATAAATGTAATGTCTTTTCCCATTTATGAAACACTTAATGTGGGTTTTTTGAAGGAAACAGGTGTTATAATCCAATTGGCGAACAGGTCTATTATGCATCCCGAGGGAGTCCTTGAAGATGTGTTGGTGAAAGTCAACGAACTTATCTTTCCTACAAATTTTTATGTGGTGAGGATGGAAGAGGATAACACTCCTGGGTCTTCAGACATCTTGTTAGGACAACCTTAGTATCGCAAACACTAAGATTGACGTGCGTAGCAGAACCCTCACGATGAAATTTGAAGGGGAGATCGTTAATTTTAATGTTTACAATGCTATTAATCACCCTAGTGAAATCTTGAACGTAGACCGTGTCGATATAGTTGAATCCTTAGAAGAAAAGACTTCCAAATCACTCCATGAAAATGAGCCTAAAATATTGTTTGATGATTTAAATCCAACTTGCAAATCTGTTAATAAATTACTCCTCCCTATGAATACTAAAATTTTACCTTCTATTGTGTAGGCACAAGATTTGGAATTGAAACCACTTCCCAAGCACCTCAAGTACGTATTTTTTGGGGATGTTAAAACCCTATTGGTTATAATTTCAAATAAACTTTCTGAGTTCGAGGAGGCAAGTTTGATTCAAGAACTAAAGAGTTTGATTCAAGAACTAAAGAGCCATAAGGAGGCCATCGGTTGGACCATCGCTGACTTAAAAGGGATAAGCCCTTTGACATGCGCTCATAAGATTTTCTTGGAAGAAAATACGAAACTAAAGCGAGAGGCACAAAGACGGTTAAACCCGAATATGATGAATGTGGTAAAGAAAAATATTATAAAGTTGTTGGATGCTGACGTGATTTACCCCATTTCTGACAGTAGTTGGGTAAGTCCGATGCAAGTCGTGCCCAAGAAAATGGGCGTGACAATAAAGAAAAATGTTGAGGGCAATCTAGTACCTGTCCAAGTATAGAATGGGTGGCGTGTCTGCATTATTACAGTAAGTTGAACTCCTATACTAGGAAAGACCATTTCCCTTTTCCTTTTATAGATCAAATGCTTAAACTTTTAACTGGAAAATTATTGTTGTCTTGATGGATATTCAGGTTTTTTTCAAATCCTAGTTGCACTTGAGGACCAAGAAAAAACCACTTTCACATGTTTATTTGGCATATTTGCATATAGGAGGATGCCATTCAGACTTTGCAACGCATCGACCACCTTTCAAAGATGCATGATGAGTATATTTTCAAAACACGTAGAAAATATTATTGAAGTTTTTGTGGATGATTTTACTATGCATGGGGACTCTTTTGATGAATGCTTTAAAAATCTCACGAAAATTTTAAGTAGATGCATAGAATTTAATATTGTCTTGAATTACGAGAAATGTCATTTTATGGTAAATAATGGTTTAATTCTAGGTCATATAGTTTCATCTAAAGGGATTGAGGTCAATGATAGCATTAGAAAAGACCATTAATTTCTCCTTACTTATGGTATAATTTGTTCTCATTTGATAATCTTTAGCATGCATTTTTAATCTTTTTAACTTAGTTATTGCATTTTCTAACTTAGTGAATCTTGGCCTAATTTTGTTTAATTTTATCATGTTTTACTAATAATGTCGTTGCATTAGTTGTTTAGTATTGCACCCAAAGATGTCCTTATAGGAACCTATCTAGAAGGATCAATGCATGAAGGTGTACAGACTTGTCGTTGCAAAATAACATCCAAATTTGTGCCCAAAACTATCGTCGCATGACCACTTCCAGATTACACCCAAAGCTGTCACCGCAAGAATATTTCAGAATGCACCCAAGAGTGTCACTACATAAATATTCTTCAAATTGCATCCAAAACTATCGCTACATAAGTATTCTTCAATTGCACCCAAGAATGTTGTTGCATGAACATGTCCAAAATTGTCGCTGCATGAATGTGTCCAGAATTACGCCCAGAATTATCGCCGCATCTAACAGCTATCTGATAAGAACAGAAATGTGTGAGCTGTCCAATCTGGTATTACCAACTTGTACAACTTAATTTTACAGAAGAGACACTTGTGCAATTTAGGGCTAATAATAAGCACACACAAAGCATGAAGGGAGAGTCTCTCTTCCTTTAGTCTCCTATGTTGCAATATTATCTTCTTCAACTTATCTTTTGAGCTTTTCGACTATGGAGGCTTGAGACCCCTCGGGTGAATCAACGTGAAGGCGATGCAGACCAGCTGCTGACGAGGAGTTACTAAGTGTGACACAAAAGGAGAGTAAGAGAGCAAGTCGAGTAGCCTAGACATAGTATTTTCCATTTGTTCTTTTATATTTCTTTCTTAAACGATGACAATTCATGTTATTTCAAGATTGTATGGAAGTACACTTGATGTTTAGACTAATTGATATTTTACCCAAGCCTACCTTTACTGTTTAATCTTTGGGTTTGAATGATTTTAGCACGGAAGTGTTATTACAGTCACAGTCACTGGAAGGTGCAATGACAGTTTAAACTAACAAGCAAGACAATGGAAGTTGCTTAGGGATTGAAGGAATTTGGTCCACTTGTTCTTAAGTATGTTGCATTACCAGCAGTGGAAGGTGTAGTTAGTATGCATACTAAAGTCATAGATCTAATTAGAAAAACCAAGTTTGTAAGATGTTCATTGCACTTCATTGCACCAATAAATTACCTATTATTCTTAACCTTGTAAGCCACACTTAGTTTTCTGCTAACTATTCACGTTGTTGATCCCATTTTACCTTTATTACATTTTATCTTTATTTTCACATTACTACTCCGACAACCATTCTCACAATTTATTGCATTTTACTTATTCAATGGACCGACAATTTTAGACAACAGACACCTATCCTCGTGGGATCGATAACAGATAGATTCACTTTTGTCTACTATACTTGCATGAACAGTGTACGCTTACACATATTTGATGTGACGTTCATAGTACAATCAGTTGATAAGGTCAAAACTGACATTATAAATTCTTTGTCTTACCCCTCAACTATGAGGGAAATCCGTTCTTTCCTTGGCCATGCAGGATTTTACAGGTGCTTTATAAAGAACGTCTCGAAAGTAGCTGAACCACTATGTGAGTTATTGCAAAAAGACAAGAAATTTGAGTTCAGGCCAAAATGCAAAGAGGCTTTTGACACGTTGAAATAAAAGTTGGCCTCCGCTCCTATAGTCCAAGTGCCAAATTAGAATTATCCCTTTGAAATCATGTGTGATGCAAGTGACCGAAGTGTAGGGCCCGTGTTGGGGCAAAGGATAGATCGAGAGCCCCATGTCATTTGTTATACCTCAAAAACCTTAGATGCTGCACAAAGCAACTACACTACCACAGAAAAAGAATTTTTAGCCATTGCATTTGCTTTGGATAAATTTAGGTCTTATTTATTGGGATCTAAAGTGATTATTTTTTTCTGACCATGTAGCTCTTAGGTATTTGATTGTGAAGAAGGAAGCAAAATCGAGCATCATGAGATGGATTTTATTGCTACAAGAATTCAACATCGATATTCGAGATAAAACTGGATGCGAAAACTTGGTAGCCGACCACTTAAGTAGGGTAAAAACACCTTATGACGACATTTTTATAAAGGATGAGTTCCTTCATGAAGGCCTATTTTCGGCTCAAGAGTATTTTTCATGGTATACAGATATGGTAAACTTTCTTGCTACTAGTTCCTTACCTATTGGGTTATCTCGTTCCAAGAAGGACAAACTTAAAAGAGAGGCTCGATATTATATTTGGGATGACTCATACTTGTGGAAGTATTACTCAGATCAGGTGATAAGACGATGTGTTCCAAAAATCGAGGTAGCTTTTATACTTGGTTTTTGTCATTGGCATGCATGTAGAGGTCACTTTAGCCCTAAACGGACTGCTCATAAGGTATTGAGGTGTGGGCTATATTGGCCCACAATATTTTGTGATGCATATGAATTTGTAAATCTTGTGATAGATGTCAAGAAATAGGTAACATAACCAAGTGAAATCAAATGTCATAATCCCCAATTCATGTATGTGAGATTTTTTATGTGTGGAGCATCGATTTTATGGACTCGTTTATCTCTTCATTTGGAAATGTATATATACTTCTAGTAATAGACTATGTTTCTAAGTGGATAGAAGCAATACCTACTCGAAAAGACAATGCTAAAACTATTGTCGAGTTTCTAAAATGATCCATTTTTTCTAGGTTTGGTACACCTCGGGCCTTGATCAGCGACCGTGGAACCCATTTTTGCAATAGAGTGATGGAAGCGCTAATGATAAAATATAGAGTTCACCATCATATAGCTATGGCTTATCACCCCTAAACGAACGGCTAAGGAAAGGTCTCGAATTGAGAAATCAGGACTATTTTAGATAAAACGGTTCAACCTAACCGAAAGGATTGGAGTCTGCGGCTAAATGACGCTCTTTGGGCCTATCGAACAACATATAAGGGACCAATTGGTATGTCCCCATATCGGCTTGTTTTTGGCAAGGCTTGCCACCTACCAGTAAAATTGGAACATAAAGCTTATTGCGCTATTCGACAATGCAATATGGAATTAGAGCCCGCAGGAAGAGCCAAGAAATTAGACATCCAATAATTGGAGGATATTCGAAATGATGCCTATGAGAATGCTCGTATCTACAAGAATAAAACGAAATTGTTTCATGACAAAATAATATCCCAGAAGCATTTCTCAATAGAATAAAAAGAGCTACTTTACAACTCTATTTTAAAATTATTCCCTGGTAAGCTTCGATCTTGATGGTTAAGACCCTTTATTGTGACTAAATTATTCACTCATGGTGCTGTTGAAATAGAAAGTGAAGAAACAGGGAAATGGTTCACAGTCAATTGTCAAAGGTTGAAGCCATTTTATGAGAATTTCCAAACTCATACAGTCGAGAAAAGTCAACTGGAACAACCCTAACTAATTCGGGTCGTCGAGCTAACGATGTTAAACAAGCGCTTGTTGAGAGGCAACCCAATTTTTCTTTTTCTTTTTATTTACTTTATTAGTTTTAGTTTTAGTTTTAATTTTTTTCTTGCATTTTAATAAATTTCTTATATCTAGGAAAATTGAGCAATCAAATTTACAGGAGAACGATAGTAACGAAAATGACATGGGAAGTATTCTCAACCCTTTATTTTTCATCGTATTTATTCATATTATTTTTCACATTGAGGGCAATGCGTTTTAAGTAGGGGGAGATGTTCCTTATTATTTTTTCACTATTTTATCTGTCGTTTTTGCTACTGTTGTGTTTACAATTGCTGCAACTTTTTGCTTGTTGTGCCCACATTTATTTTTAGTATATCATGTCCCTTTTCATGCTCAAGATTTTGCCCACGAATTGCCCACTATTTTGTCTAAGAGCATGCTTCTTATCTACTGAGTTAGTTATGATTGATTTCGTCTTCATTGTTTTATTTCTATTAGGCAGACATGATTATGATTAATAAAGATAACCCTATCTTGCTTATAGTAAAGTTGATTTAGTTTTAAGTGCAAAGAGAACATTTAATTCGGATGCTTGCTAAATTTATTTTCATGATTGTTAGTTAGTTGTCAATCTGATTCTTTCGAACTTATCACTTCTTTGAAGTGTGGCGTTCACCCTTATACCGATTGGTTCCTATCTTGCTAGATAGAGGGTCACGATTCTTACTTGCAATTCATTCTAAGAACTAATATAGGAATTGAGTCAATATTCTTCTATAATATTGGTTCATTCTTAAGTCCTTAAACTGAGTTCAAGTCTATCCTTCGTTATCCATTGCATATCCATCCAACCATCCTTCTACAACTCACCATTATCATTTCCAACCGTCATGAAATCAATTACGAATGATACTTCTTAATTTCAATCGGGAACTCAAGCCACTCGTAATCATCCCTCGAGGACGAGCTCGCATCAAAAGGTTCTCTTTATTTTCGTATGCATTATGCTTAATTGTTTGTAAAACTTTGGAGTGATACTTCTTTCCGTGGTAAAATCTAAATTACTTAGTGGATTAGGAACCATACTTGAGGGCAAGCATGGGCTAAGTAAGGGGAATATGATAACACTCTAAAATGGCATACTTTTGTATATTAATTTTATATATATATTGAGTAATCTTCTCATTCTACGTGAAGTCGATCACTTTGTGTGTTTTGATAATATTGCTCAGTCCGTTCGCTAACTTATTACGTCAAAGGTTGTCGAGCCAAAGAGACAAAATGGCGTGGTATTCGTCATTGAGAAGAGATGAACTAGTGTAAGACGGTCCTACTGGAGTGACGGTTGGCTGGAGTCAGGTTCCTTATAAAGCTATAATTGGAGCTGGTGATCATAGGCTTCCTCTTCCATTATAATTAGCTTACTCAATCACGAGAAGAACCATCTAAAAGTCTATAATTGAACCAAGGAGGAATCAAGATAACTGGAGGCTGGAATTCCCAAAATTTATAAAACCCTTTCACTCAACTCTGTTTATTTTCATACTGCAATTTCAATTTATTAAAACCTCAAATCATTCATATTTTTAATTCTATTTATTTATTATTTCTCTAAGTTGAACATGTTTCTTGGGCACGACTGCGCCAAGGATCTCGATATAAAAGATTTTGCAACATTCTAGTCCTTGAGGATTTGACCCTACTCCCCTTATACTATTATTTTCGATATTTTTAGGGATAGGTTATATTTGGTGCTCCTAATGACATACTAGTCTTCCATCACACTTATAATTTCACTATATTAGTTCTTATCACATTCCTCCTCATATTTTTTTTATTTATATACTTACATGTGGTACATAGATAGTTCTATTAACTTTTACATCCTTTACAATTTAGTCATTTTTCCCACTGATTATTTTTGCACTTTTAACATACTAACCCTTGTCTGTTTCACGTTTCCTTCTACACATTCATAACTTTACCATATCATTTTTCACATTATTCATGCATACATTTATTTTCAATAATTATTATTCTATCAACTTTGTCATCTTTTACATATTTTATGATTTGGTCATTATCTTGTTTATGTTTCAACATATACTTTTACAACATTCCCATATCATTCCACTTATCACTCATTATTATTTTTTACTACATTTACACACTCGTAACAATTATAATTTCCATATTTCATCATTAATATTTATCATACATATCAGATTATCTCTTATTATAATTTTTGCATTATTATACTTAACCAATAAAACAAGTAACAATTTAAGTACTTATCTAAAAATTATATGCATATTTAATCCATTTAACGTATCTTTTCGTTTCACAATTAACCTCTTTTTCTTTCTTGTACTTTAATCATTTACTAATTTATTATCAATCTCTTTCTCTTAACACTTTACATCTTATCCCGCAATAGACTTAGTAGAACATATAAGATACATGAAAATAGTAATAATGCACCATAGTGGAAATCAGAGGGAACCGAAGTGCTAAACAACAAGCATTGAAGTGAAGAATAGTAGGCACCATAGTGCATTCACGTAGCAGTAAACACCGAAGTGCAATCATTTAACAGTAAGCACCAAAGTGCACTCTTGTAACGGTAAGCACTGAAGTACATATTTCCACTCATACCCAATATGTTCTTATTTTGTCTACTAGGGCATTTCCATTGTCAAATTCATTACTATCATTTACCTATCAATACATATAAAATTTTACACTTTTATAATTTAGTCCTTACACAAATATAATCCAATATTTTTTATTTCCACATCATTTTAAATTTGATTAATCATCATGTGATACTTGTTGAAATCTACTATCATATTAGCTCATACTATGTCTCTAGCTTTATTTATCATTTTCATGTTCATTTTCGAATTTATTTAGTCACTATATTATTATTTCTTATACACTTTTCTTCTTTTTATTTATTTATTTATTTACGTATGATCACTCATATTTACTTTTACACACTTATTGTCACAATTCACGCTAAGATTATTATATATTCAAGAGCAACTTGTGACTCTTTTCACTATTTTTCTTGAATCTCAAATTCATATTTTTGTATTTTATATTAAATTTTCTTATGTATCATACATTTCTAAACCCATTTACAATCCTATGAATAGTAAATCTAAGCTTTGATACCATTAAATGTAACACTCTTAAGAGATATTATATAAAAAGATTAAAAATACATGTATCATACTTATTATAAAAGAATAAATGTGTAGATTACTATTTTAATTCCATCTAATACGTAACTGCAAAATTAAGAAATCAATATACATATTCATAAACATATATAACACAACATTGATAATTTTAAAATAAATATATACTTTAACTAAATTAATAATTTAATCAAAATGTATTTATAAAAAAAGTTAAGAGTGCTCTCTCTATTCATGGAGAAACAGGACGGTTGTGGCTGGGATTTTAGAAGGATGGTGGCTTTGATGGTGGAAGGGGGGATGGTTGACGATGTTCCATTGTTGGAGGAGGAGTTGGTCTAGTTATCAGTAAGAGCTTTGTGGTGTCTCCTCCGGAGAAGCCGACGTTAGTTTGTTCGGTGTGGACGAAGAAGACTTACCATCCTGATAGTCTTCGGGTGCAATTGAAATGTATTTGGAAGACTAAGAAGAAGTTTGACATTCAAGTGGTTGGTCAAAATTTATTTTTGATCAGCTTTGAGGATGAGGAAGATGTGGAGTTGGGGGAGGCCTTGGTTATTCCAAAAGCAATTGATTCTTTTTGATCGACTTCAGGACAGTTTGAGAGAAATAAGATTCATTTGACAACTTCCCCGTTCTGGCTTAAGGTTGGCCCATGCCCTTCTGCGAGTGATAAAAAGGATCTGATTCATGCTATTGGTTCCACTTTTGGAGGAATTTTGGGTTCGAAAATTAAAGGGGACTTTTGTAGAATTAGGGTGGTGCTAGATGTAGAGAAGCCACTGTGTTGGTGGATTTTTGTGGTGATTGATTCTCGATAAAAGTTTTGGGCCCTCTTCAAGTATGAAACGTTGTCGGGATATTGCTTTAGATGTGGAAGAATTGGTCATATCCTATGAGACTACTGTGTGGTGTCGAAGGCAGTTAAAAATTTACCCAAGGACGATTATCCTTTCTCGCTAGCACTGAAAGAGGAATTGAATTTTGTTGGAAAAATAGCTACATGATTAGGTATTATGGGGAAGATGAAGATGTAGCGGTGTGCTTATTTAAGGGATCGGGATGCTTTGGCCACCAGGGAGGATGATGTTTCAACGGTCTCGGAGACACCGTTTATAGGGGTGACGGAGGGAGTGGAGGCAGTTTGAGAGAGCAGGGTAATTAAGGTTGAGAAGGATACTACTTGTGAGTAATTGAGATAGAATGGGCACAAAAAATAAAGCCACTTGACTCTGTAAATATTTAATAAAAATATTTATGACATATAATTTCAGAAACGAGGTCCCGATACCTTATTTTTTAAAGCCACTTGACTTTTGAATCAAACCACTTATACTAAATTTTAATTCAATAAATAAAATCCTTCAATTCAAAATTCTACATAAAGTTATTATTGACTAATTTAATTTAATCACTCATTTATAAAAATTTCTCATCGGGTTTGTGATCCCGTAATCACTGTTTTCGACACCACAAAAAAACGGGCTGTTACATAAGGGGTTACAACAAGGTGACCCGCTTAGTCTTTTCCTCTTCCTTGTGTGTAGTGAGCGACTCTCTTCTCTTATGAGGCTGGTTATAAGAAATGGTTTGTCCAAAGGCATTAGGGCTAGTCATAATGGACCGTAGGTATCTCATTTATTATTTGATGATGACTGCATTCTTTTTGGGGAGGCCACTTTGAAGGGTGTTTAGGTTTTGAAGAATATCTTAAAAGAGCATGAGCTTAATTCTGGGCAGTGCATTAATTTTGAAAAATCTATAGTATTTTTTAGTGCTAATACCGTTGGGGGGATTCAACAACAGATTGTAAGGGAGATGGGGGGTTCGTTTATCCAGTAATTCGAAAAATAGAATTAAGAAGTGGGTTGATAAATGAAGTTCCCAGTTTTTATCCTAGCGTGGAAATGAGGTTTTCTTTAAGGTTATTCTTCAAGTTATTTCGGATTACTCTATGGCTTGTTTCTTTCTCCCTAAGTCTTTTTGCAAAGAATTAGATAGTTTAGTTGCTAGATTTTGGTGGCAGAAGTCTTATGGTCGCAAAGGTATTCATTGGTATGAATGAGGTAAGCTTTGTGTTCCTAAAGATGCCGGTGGTTTGGGTTTTTGAAGATTCGCGAAGTTTAACATTACCCTTCTAGCTAAATAGGGTTGGTGACTAGTTTCTAATCCTACTTCTCTGTTAACGCAAGTTTTAAAAGTCAAATACTACCTCAATGGTGATTTCCTTAATTCCTCGTTAAAAGTTGGTTCCTCTTACACTTGGAAAAGTATTTGGGCGGCTAAGAAGGTCCTAAATGATAGCTTATGTTGGTGTATCGGCACTAGGGAGAAAGTTTTTATTTGTGAGCATGCATGGGTTCTCAATTCTTTGAATTTTAAAGTTATGCATCTGATAAGTGATCCTCAATTAGTGTTTGTAGCAGATTTAATTGACAGTGATTTGAGAATATGGAAAGAAGATGTAATTGTTAATACCTTTGAGACAGAAGATGCAGAGCGTATTCTGCGTATACCTCTAGCTCAGCTCCCCGACGATGATAGTTGATAGAATTAGAAAATATCATTGATTTCTCCTTTACTTATGGTATAATTTGTTCTCATTTGATCATCTTTAGCATGCATTTTTAGTCTTTTTTTAACTTAGTTATTGCATTTTCTAACTTAGTGAAGCTTGGCCTAATTTTCTTTAATTTTATCATGTTTTTACTAATAATGTCGCTGCATTAGTTGTTCAGTATTGCGCCTAAAGATGTCACTGTAAGAACCTGTCTAGAAGGATCAATGCATGAAGGTGTACAGAGTTGTTACTATAAAAAAAACATCCAAATTTGTGCCCAGAACTGTCGTCGTAACTGACAACTGTCTGATGAACACACCAGATTTACGTGAGTGTACAGCTGGTATAGCCAACTGGTACAGCTAGAGAAAGTTGGATCTAAAAAGGAGGACACCAGTAATTGGCAGTGGCTATTAAATACTGATAAGAAAGAATCTTCTGGTAATTTTTATCTTCTTCTTGATTTTTTTGGGGGATAAATTTTTTTCTTCAACACCTTCTTAAGCTTGCATCCATGGCAGATTAAATTCTCTGCAGGCAACCTAACATTGATGAGAAGGCAACCCTGCTCCTAACGAGGAGCATCCTAAATGTGACACAAGAGGAGTGCAAGGGAGTGATTCAAGTAGACTAGGAATAGGATACTTCAATTTATTTTGTTATTCTCTTACTTAACACTGATAAGTTTTGATAATTTGAAATTGTATGGAAATACAACTTAATTTCAGATCAAGTTTGATATTTATTTCAATCTTTCCTTCATTATTTATCTTTGGATTTAATTGTTTGACAATGAAAGTGTGATTGTAGTCACTGTCACTGGAAAGTGCAGCGACAACTTAAATTAACAAGCAAGATAACTAAAGTTGCTTGACGATCAAAGGAATTCAGTCCACTTGTTCTTGAACATATAGCATTATCAACACTGGAAGGTGTGGTTAGTGTGAGTATTTAAGTCTTTGATAAACAAGGAAGTTAAGGTTAGTAAGATTTCAATGTGCTTAATTATTGCGACAATTTATCTATTATTAACCTTGTGATCATATTTAGTTTTTGCCAACTTTTCAAGTTAGGGAACCCCATCTTTTTATCACTATTTTACTTCTTAAATTTTCTAAAATTGCTTGACAAATTATTCTCATACTTTTACTGCATTTTCTTATTTTATGGCTTTGACATTATTCATCACGATCTCTTTAGTTTAACTTTCTTTACATCGATAATTATAAACATAAGCAACCATCCCTGTGGGATCGATATCCGATAGATTTACATCTATCTATTATACTTGCATCGACAGTGAACGCTTGCACATATTTGTTGTGACGTTCACAGCACGATCAATTGTCTGGCTTGGAAAGGCAATAGCTCTGGTGAGTTTTCTGTCAAAGGGGCCTGTAAACTATTACATTCTGGCTTTACTATACCTATCCTAAATAATATACAGGATCCGATTGGCTCTCTCCATGGAAAGCTATGGAAATTATCACTGCCTACAAAAATTAAAATTATAACTTGGAGGATTGTTAAGAACTATATCCCGTTGATGTCAAATTTAGACAAGCAAAGGTTGGTGCCGGATGCCATGTGCCCCAGGTGTGGATATGGTTCTGAAACTCAAGATCACATTTTTCGGTAGTGTCCTACATCGAAGATAGTCTGGGAATTAGTCGGATTAAATTGGGTAGAGGTAAGTCAGATACAAAATTGGAGTATTGAGTTACCTGGGTGCTAGGGATGGCTCAAGAGCCTCAGTGTTTGTAACAGACCATTTTTCAGTGGTGTCGAAAACAGTGGTTTCGGGACCACAAATCCAACAAATAAATTCATATAATGAGTATTTAATTATATGAGTCAATAATAATTTTATATCAATCTTTGAATTAATGAATTTTAATTTTTGAATTAAGAGTTAGTATAAGTGATTTGGTTTAAAAGTCAAGTGGCTTTAGAAAATGAGGAATCAGGACCTCGTTTCTAAAATTAAGGGCCATAAATATTTTTATTAAATATTTATAGAGTTATATTATATGTGAATTGAAGTTTGGTTGGGTAATTTTGATGATTAATTGCTTAATTAAGGAAAAATGAGTAAATTGTAAAAAAGGTAAAAGTCAATTGCTATTGATTAAAAATAGTAAAGGGACCAAAATGATAATTAAACCATGATAAAAAAAGTCCAAGTGGTGGTGACATGATTACCATCTTCTAACTTTTGGGTTATTTTTTCATTTAGTCCTAATTAGTTTAAGGTTAAATTGAAAATAAGTCTGTTTGATTGAAATTTAATATAATTGAAGGTTCAATTGTGAAACTGGATCTTTCTTAAATGTCCTAATAATAGAAATGATGTGGAATTCTTTAGATTTTGGTAAATTGCAATTAAATCCTAATTAAATGATGATTTACTAATTAGTTCATTAGTATGATTGAAATTGGTGGTTTAGAGGCAATAGCATCAATGTGTTGGACTGTAAATATTAATTCTTTAATATTTATGAGGTCATTAGTATAGTATTAAATCTTGATTAAGAAATTTTAACATTTGGATGGTTGATTAAGTAAAAGGACTAAATTATAAATATGAAAAGATGGATTTATTAGTTAAAAAGCAAAATTAAAGGGGTTTGGATGGTAAATAAACCACCATTACCCATAGTGGACGGTTTTGGCTTTCATTTAGCTAAAATTTCATGAGTTAATTAAGGGTAAAATAGTAATTAAGTAAATAAATAAAAAATTAAACATGTTAAAAGATGAAATTTAATCATCTTCAACAACTTTTCTTTCTTTGAAACCCGAAACAGCCATGGGAGAGAATAGCAAGCTTCGATCACTTAGGGTTCCTTGATTGAGTAGGTAAACTTTGTCCGTTTTTAGTATTTTTTTATGTTTTTTAGTTCGTTTTAGCTTGATCTAGCTAACCCGGGGATTAATTTGTCAAAATGTTAAACGTTGTGGGTTATGTCATTGATGATTTTAGTTTTCTTTGATGTTTTTATGATGAATTATTAAGCTGGATTGTTAAATAAGACTATTTTGTAAAGTAATTTTTAGTAATTTTAATGTTAAATACTAAAATGTTAAAGTCGTTAAATTACAAGGACTTGAGGTGAAATAAAAGCAATTATGGGCTGTAATTGGATAGTATATAATTCAGCTAAGTTTGGTTTTAAATAAAATTTTCTAAATTGCAAGTTTTAGACTTAAGGACTAAATTGCATAAAAATAAAACGTTTGAGGTAATTTTGTAAAAAATGTCAAAAAAGACTTAAATGCATAAAAGATCATTGAAGGTTCTAGAACCGCTAAGCCCACGTTACAAGCAATAGTACCGAGAATTACTACTGAAAAAATATATAAAAGATCATTGGGCCATACTTGTTCCCCAAAACAATTATAACCTATACCTTTGGCTAATTTAGCTCTTAATACAGGATCGTTCAAGTCAGGTTTTTTTGTTATTAAGATAAGTGAATTTTTCTTGATCCATCCCCCAAAGGAACTAGACATGATAATTTTTCATCATCGACTCAAGCAAAAGTCAATCGAATCAAATGGATACAAACGAATACCTATAAAATAAATCTATACGTTATCCTCACATATATGAATGGTTCCATATGTAAGAAAAAAATTACCCGATTCCATTTTACAGAGTTGCAATTATATATTCCAAGGAATTCCATTTTTACAGTAATACCCAAGTAGGCGTACAAAGTTGATCGTGAACAAGTGCTTTATGGGTCATCTTAAGCCTTGCAATTCACCTTTATCCCAAAAATATATCGAGATTTTTTACATACAAAAGATTTACTTGTTACTAATATAATCTAGCCTTTTCTCTTTTTTAGATCCCTTGTTTCACTTTGATAGTATAATTAAATCGAGTCGATGTGGAAAAAATGAAGGCATTTTCATACAATTAAGATAAGAAAGTAAAAAAAAAACTAAAATATAATTTGGATTATGCTAAATCACTTATTTTATTGGATCTTACGAAACCCTATTTATACACAACATCGTCAAGTCTGATCATAAAAAAAAATCTCTTCAAACGATCCAACCTATCTCTGTATAAGGCTTACACGATGGTTGAAACAAAGACACATTTGATTTTGAACTCCAATATAATAGTTAAAGACATATTTCTACACGGTCCAATCAATAGTTCAAGTCGCAAACCCCCATAATCCATTTTCTCTTCGAGGAATTCCCTTCAACTATTCATGTCATATCAAATAAATAATTGAATATTGTTGTAGTTGAAAGGAAATATCCAACTACATTTATTTATTTTTCAATAATTCATATTTGTAACAATGAAATATTATTGTTCCTCCCCCAAGTAATAAGATAAATTATTGGTTACAATAAAGCTATGATCTATATTCTCTATAAAGGACCAAAAATGCGTTGCTTACGTATCATTAGAAAATGCATTAACATAAATACAACAGTAAGAAGAGATAATACAAAAGTGTGTAAACTATAAAAAGGGGTCAAAATGGATTGTCCCACACTAGCACTTTCACGTCATAACTCTACCAAAGGCGATTCTATTACCAAAATAGCTTTCGGAACACCTGTTACGATTTTGACTGCCCAATAACCAATTTGGTCCCGAGGTAAAGAATAACCTGTTACGCCAAAAGATGCGATACCCAAGTTAATTTGCGAGGTTTTTTAAAACCACCAATGAGATAGATACAAAATACATGCAAGACCATCATTAATTTTACAGTTGGAATCTGTTAATAAAATGAAATTATTATATTAGATCAAGAATGAAAATCGAGACAATGAGAAAATTAGGAAATAATCCCTGTGTTGTATACTACAGCAATTTAATCAAGTAAATTCATACAGTGAAGTAATTGATTTAGTTTCTATTTGTAAATTATTAAAATAATTTAAGTATGATGTATTTAAATTTGTTTGCATAGTGAATATTAAATTGTCGAATTAAATTAAACTGAAAAAAAAAATTGTCTTGAGGAGCATGATTGAAAGTGACGAATTGATATAGTTGAATTCATGTGACAACAAAATGCTTATATGATTATGTGTTGAGTTAGTTATTATTCATGTTACGAATGAATTAATTCGATTGATATATGACAATTAGTAAATTGAATTAAATGACATTGCTAGTTAATTCGATATTATGTTTAATAAATAAGAATTATATTGATGTGTACTCAAAATAATATAATGTAAAGAAAATTAATTGAAATGGACATGGTATATGACGCATATGTATTTTGTGACTAATCGGGACACAAAGGACGTGTCATCAGGGGCTATACAAGTCAGGAGCTAGTCTTGGATGACTTACTGATGGGTAGCCCCTATACTTGAGCATATGTACTTCGTGACTAATCGGGACTCAAAGGACGTGTCATTAAGAGCTATACAGTGCGGGAGCTAATCTTGGATGACTTACTTACGAGTAGCCCCTGTACTTGAGCTGTTACTACAAATCAATCCTTTAAGTTCATGTAATTATATTTCTATTTAATAATTCTAACTTCATTTGTCTTGATTATAATCTTGATGTTGGAATGAAATGGAAGACTATGAAGAAATTATTGTACTAGCTCGTAAGAGCGATACTGGTTCGTAAGAGCGATACTAGCTCGTAAGAGCAATATTAGCTCGTAAAAGCAATACTAGCTCGTAAAACCAATACTAGCTCGTAGGAGCGATATTGACTCGTAAGAGCAATACTGACTCATAAGAGCGAATTACAAACTAGACTCGTATGAGCTAAAAATTACTGAGAGACTTGAAGAGATCTACTGGATGCCAATAATACTAGACAACGAGGATAATTACTCATTCTTTATGTTATCAAATGCATTATACTATAAGTTAAATATTCTCACAAACTTACTAAGCTTTGTAAGTTTACTTGTGTATCTGTTTACTGTTTTGTAGATTCATTTTACTGTTGAAGATCAACTCATCAAAAAAGAAATCACACTATCCCGAGAACTCGTTCGATAGTCTTTTATATCACTTGACTTATATGACATGTATTAGAATTGTTTTATTTGGGCTATTTTGATGTAAACGGTTAAATAACATGGTAACAACTTACTAATGTTTTTGATTGTATTTTCATTGTTAGGGGATGATTTAAGTACCAACATGAAAATCTCTATGTAAATATGATTTTGAGAAATTGACAAATGAATTAAACTATTTTGCAAACTTATAAATTTATGTATATATTTGAAAATTGTAAACTTGTTTCGATAGAACTCTTTTATGTATCACTATAAGTATAAGGTATTTGAACTTTGTTTACTGACTTGCATTGTATCGGTATAAGCCCTTAAAGTATCGATAGTTCAATTCATATTAGTATCAATAGTCTGATCACTTTTATCGGTAGAACCTTCACTTCTACCAGTAGAAAACTACTATTAATTTTTCAAAGCTTACTGATTTGACTTTTACCAATACTTATCCAACAATTATCGGTAAAAATCTCTCAGATTTTATAAAATGACACTTTTTACCTTTATTGAATGGAATGTTATTAAAGCTCAAAGTTTTATTTTATGTATATTCTTGTGATACTAAATTGTTGAGATATGAAGATTTAATCAACAATAAAAGATTTAATCAACGATAGAATATCTGAAAAACCTCATGACCCTAATTGATAATGGTGTCGAATTTGAGTATTTCATAGTGATAATAAAAATGATTGATGTAACTCGATTGATAGCTGTGATATTATGGTTTTGTGTGAAATATAAACGACACTATATTTGATATGTATATTGATTCTTTCTTGACTAGTAAGTAATGAAAGTTATGTGTTCGTGACACAAAACCATGTGACCCCTATTGAAATTTTTTTTTGAATCTGATCTTAAATTCTTATATGATTCAATTTGATCTTGATTTGGTTGACATGTTATAAATGAATGAATAATATTAAACAAGATTAATATTTTGAATTGTTAAATGTAATTGTATGAATTTGTTATTGATTTGTATGGATACAAAAAATTCGTAAAGTTTTGTAAATCCCTGAGATTCTTAACAGATGATGGTTACGAATTTTGGATGTTACAGTTCGACTATTTTGCTATTCACTGTAGTCTATCTGGACTGAGAGGAATAAGCGTGTTCATGAGAATATGGTAAGTAACAGTGCAGATATAGCAAATTTCGTTCAGCAATATTTGCATGAGTTGGATGGATGTCGATTAGTACAGCTTATCAGATGTGCGGATTGTGGCAAATGGGAACCACCGATAGGGACAGTAGTAAAAGTTAACTTCGAAGCCTCTTTGATCGGCTGCACTTTCGCTCTGGCTCTAGCATGGTGGCTACAAATTCCAGTGGACAGATCTTGGCCTCCAAAGCAGTTTTGCACACTGATGTTGGTTCCGCTTTTAGTGCAGAAGCTCTTGCATGCAGAGAAACAATGAAATTGTGTGATGAAATGGGTTTCAGAAATGTCATACTCAAGGGATATTCATTAACAGTCATCAAGAAGTGTAGCTCTGAGATTAGAGATCGTTCAACAATAGGTCCGATTATTCAAGATATAAAATCACTCTTTCCAATATTTGATTCTATCCGTTTTCAACATGTCAAAAGAACAAAGAATCGACTAGCAGACTGTTTAGCTACTGAAAGCTGGAAGAGAAATGAGGGTTTTTACCTTTCTGGGTCGATTCCCCAAAACGCGACGGCGATTCACTTCGATGAAGCCGTTCGGGAGCCTGATTGAACTGGAAAGCTGAGTGCAACATTTTTCCTCTTCATTTAGACCAGATGGAAAGCGTGGGACTGCTGTTCTGCTTCATGGAGAAGAGAAGAAAGGTTTATGATAAAAGAGTTTTCCAGAACCCTCTGGACATTTTTGCAAGAACCGATAGCATTTAAGACGTTAGGGGATTTGGGAAGTTTCATTTTATTTCAAGATATTTTATTTTATTTTTGTGTTGCACGGTTTTGTGGTCTGGAGGTTTGTTAGGCCTGTTAGTTTTTTTTGGACCATTTGTATGTTTTAATTTTAATATTAAGCCCAGATCCCTATTCTTTGATTAAAAAAATAATTTAATTAAAAAACTTTTTTTTAAAAAAAGACATTTTTAAAAATAATACAAGTTTTAAATCAATTACTAAAACATAAAAGATTATAACAAAATTGAAAATAAAGAAAATATAATATTGGAAATTTACCAAAGGATATTCTTTAGAAATATAATTATAATTATATCTTTGAGAATGAACATAGAAAATAGAATAAAACATTTGTAATATATAATCTAAGATTATCTTGGATTAAAAGAGAAATGCAATCTGATTCTAATAAAAAACTTTAAATGAATTTGTGTTGTATTATAAATTAAAAGAATTATATAAATTTTTTTTTTGGTAGAATAAAATCAACAATTACATAATAAAATCAACTGGACAACATAAAACTATTATAATCAATCAAAATTAGATCTCTGATTAAAAATGATGACTCTTCAATTAGTTGTATTCTTATAAAATCTATAAATTCTTCGATTAATCCACTAATAAATACTACCTCCAACACCATAAATTACAACAACATATTAAAGATAAGATAAATAACATAACTTATAATTTTTTTATTGTTTTTTTGACTTTAAATACCTTTTAAAATTTTAAAAATTACAATAGTTATAATTTTTTTTTGGGGGAATTATGAGAATTAGGTAACATCCATTTATTAATGAATTTACACCGATTAATTGTTGTTATAGCTTGGCCGAAGGTAGACAAAGAGTCTGCCACTGACGAGACCCTTGACTGTGATTGGCGAAAAAGTTGCAGGGTTAAAAAATGGGCGAAATCATTTCTCATGGTGGCGGTTTACCCTTCAGACTGAACGGACCTGGTTTATTTCCTACTATTTCCAAGTGATTTTTGTGTCACCAAATCTCTTCAAAATGTCAGTTTCCCGCCAAACGACTCTGGAAAACCTTGAATATACTCAATTCTGAGTCAAAGCGGCGTGTGTCATTTAGCTGTGAAAGTGTTTTTAGAAGAAAGAATTGATATGGAGAAAGGGCTGATCTCGGTAGATCGGTGGGCAGTGGGCAGCCAAGCTTACTTCTTAACACACCTGCACACCGACCACACTCAAGGTCTATCTTCCACCTGGGATATGGCTCCCATCTTCTGCTCCCACGTCACCGCCAAACTCTTCCCTTTCACATTCCCTAATTTCAATCTCTCTCTTCTTCGCGTCCTTGATCTTGGATCCTGGCACTCTCTCTCCCTCATTTCACCTTCCACTGGTTCAAAAGTTACAGTCCAAGTCATGGCCATTGACGCTCACCATTGCCCTGGTTCGCAAAGCGCTTAACATTTCACCAAAAAAAAAATTCAATTTCTAATCGTTTTTTTTTTTCTAATTGCTTAATTATGTGGTGGTAGGTGCGGTTATGTTCTTGTTTAGTGGAGAGTTTGGATGCATGCTCAACACTGGATATTTCCGATGGGAGGAAAACTGTGAGAGAGCGAAGTTAGCAAAGGAAATGCTGCTGAATGCTCTTAAGGGCGATGCGGTTGATGTTCTTTACTTGGACAACACGTATTGTAATCCTACTTTTCAGTTTTCTCCGAGGGAAGTTGCTGCCAAGCAGGTGCTTTTCAAAATTCCTAATCGGGATTTTTCTTCTAATATACTGTTTCTCAGTTAAATGCTCTGACAATTGTTAGATTAGGCTTACACTTTTGGTTTTTAGACGATTATTAATTTATTAAATAGGAGAGAATTTATTTTCATAGGTTACTCGTAGAAAGTTGGGATTTAATCATGATGATTCTTACTTGAGATCAAGTTTGGGTTTAAAAATGAATGTTTAATCAAGCTCGACGATGTAGAATCTCGGGAAACAAGCTTAACCAGGGGGTGCGTTTGGTTTATCAACTTGGCTTGTTTGTAATCTTGTATTGGAGGTCAGTTGTAGATTAATAATTGATTGTCAGTCTCTTTGTTATGTGAAAACTTAACTTCAGACATTAAGATGCTATTGATTTTTCGTGGTAGGAAATTGACCATCATAAAGCATTTATGTGGATGACAAGGAGGGAAAATTAAACTAAAATTACCAACAGTAGTCTGAAATATTGCTTAATCGTTTCTTCTTAGTGCACAACCCTGGTTACAATGTCTTCTTCAATATTTGCAGAAAAAAGTCGATTTTGAGTCTGTTTCTGTTGAAGACAATCGAAGTATGGATTTGTATAGATGTGTTATTTATTATAGGAGTAACTTCGGAGCTGAAGGTCAGATTTGATTTTCTTACTGCTTAAGTTTTGTTGATCGCAGGCTGCTGATATCATTTCTTCCCATCCAGACCATGACATTGTCATTGGGATTGACACCTTGGGCAAGGAAGATCTTTTGCTTCACATCGCAAATGCACTTAATGTAAAGGTAAAAGGTTTTGCCTTTTTACTTGTGGACGTTGATTTTATAATTTGTTTCTCTTCAGAGTATAACCTACTCCAGTAGTTGGAAGTGTTAGGTTGAATGAGATTTATTCTATCTTGAGAAATCACTGGGGCAGATACTTGAGAGGTTATTCCTTTTTGATTTTTTTTCTTTGATCCGTAACATATCAGTTTTACACTTTACGACAGGGGAAGTATCTTAATTAACTGCTTCAAATCTACCAGTATTTGCAATGCTATTTGACAAATCAGTCTTACTATTTGACGTCATGTATTAAATGTGTTTGCATTGGCTTTTCTCTCACTGTTTGATGAAAAGATCTTACTAGCAAGAGATGAATGGTTAAAGTAATTTTTCAGGTTTTCTTCCTTGTCACTTTATAGAGCGTTATATTTGAAGATTAATAATGATTTATTTGTAACATTTTAGCATTTCCTATCTGCTATTCATTTCTTGTTTGCAATCCTGTAGATTTGGGTCTGGCCAGAGCGCCTCCAAACCATGCATCTCCTTGGGTTCCATGACATTTTCACAACCGACACATCTCTTACAAGGGTGCGAGCTATCCCTCGTTACAGTTTTAGCATCAACACTTTAGAAGGATTAAATACGATGCACCCAACTATAGGAATCATACCATCTGGTCTTCCGTGGGTGGTTAAGCCCTTTGAAGGAAATGGCAAGCGTTTTGATTCTCTTTCAACTTCTCGTTACGACAGAAGCAAAGTGAGTTCAAAAGGTGGGAAGCAGAATGATAAATGCAATGGCAATTTAGAATCTGTAAAAAGGTTTCACAAGTACATATATTCAGTCCAATATTCTGATCACTCAAGCTATCTGGAGATGGAAGAGTTTATAAAATTTGTGCAGCCAACTAGCATGAAAGGCATCGTATCTTCATCATCTTGTTGTGTTGATCCTCTTTATTTCTTTGGTCGCATTTGTGGAGTAAACCAACCTTCACAAAAGTTGGACAATGAACATCAAAAGTTTGGAAGAGGTGGTTTTACTGGGATAGAAAAGAAAAGAAAAAGGGCTGGTGGTTTAGGATCTTATGTGAGCAGGGTGACTGTGGTGAGACGAGGTCGGAAAGGTATAAAGCTTGACGAAGATTAGTGTTTTGATTGACTGAAGGCGAGAGTTGACTTCGGCATCTACTAAGACGAGGTCGGAAAGGTATAAAGCTTGATGAAAATTAGTGTTTTGATTGACTAAAGGCGAGAGTTGACTTTTGCAGCTACTAAGTTGGCAATGTTGTAAATAATGTGGGACTTGTTACTACTAACTGAGACATGTAAGAATTAGTAGAAACGAGGTTCTATATGGTAAGCCTGGTTATTCTCTTTATTGGCTGTCTAAATTTGTGGGTTTTGATAAATAGAACTCTAGATAAGTGGCTGCATGTGGATTGAAAACTATAGTAGGTACTTTAGATAGTGGAGATGCCTTCAGCCAGGTACATAAACATTGCCATTTTGACTCTTTTCTATCTAGGCTCTCAAGCTTTTTTTATTAACGCTCAATAGGGATTAAACTTTTACAATTTAGTTTTTAAGCTTTAATTAAATATTTTGTCGGTTAAATTATTGACCATTTTTAATATATTTTTATATCAACTTTAAATATTTTTATTTTATATTTATGAATTTGGTTTACGAAAATAAGATTTTAAAATCGTAATTTTTGGTGCTATTGGAAATTAAACCGTTACCATATGGCCTCATAAAAAAAATAAAATATTTCACAAAAATGATGGTATCATTTTATAATATTTAACAATAGTATCAACATTTATTATTATTGAAGAGAGGTTAGTGTTAGACCCTCAACGAAAGTTATTGTTTCACTCGGAGGATTGTCTCCCGCACTTCAAGGAGAGTTCAAAGGGTTCACCAAGTATAGGGAGCATTTCGATTAATATAGATACAAGCTCACGAGAGAGATTTTAATATTAGTAACATTACGAGCATTCCTATGAGTTTGCTAACAATATTGACACCTCTCTCATTAGCTTATAGGTAGATCGTGTCCACTTCAATCGAGGTGCTCCTTACATTCTATGAACTTAATTGGACTCTCCTCGAAATAGGGAAACAAAACTTCCGGATGGGATAATACCTTTTGTTGAGATTTTGAGACCAACCTCTCCTCAACGATTAAGTTACAAGGTTGGGGCTTATCTGGTACATAAAATTCAGGATCCGGAAATAATGAAATGCTGCACATGCCGAAATTTCAACTCAAAGCTGTTACTATATGTCATCTCTTAAATTCCTTTTCATTTCAAGAAAGTGAATGAAACTCTGGAGTACTACTTCAGGATCGTCACTCTTCATCAGCTGCTGTGCTACTTCGGCTGGAGTGAGGTTGATAGTTTGTAAGAGATTATCAACAGAAAGAAAGGAATGATGGTTTTTGATTCCAAGATATGTGGCTGAAAGCTTTCTAAAAGCAGCAGGAGTGCAATAACCCATGTGAACGTGAACATCCATTCGTCCAGGGCGCAACAGAGCTGGATCCAACTTGTCTTTATGATTTGTGGTGAAGACGATGATCCTCTCATCCCCACAACTCGACCATAACCCATCAAGGAAGTTGAGTAAGCCTGACAATGTCACCTACAAAATCAAATACCACAAACTCAACTTGACTTGTTGCTCAAATACAAGAAAGGGAATGATGCAGAAGATATTATAGTAAATATAATAATAACCCCAGGATCAGTAGATGAAAGGCGATTTGAATTTTGTTGCTCATCATTATCTTCTTGGTCCTTGGCTCGGTCATGAGAGACTTTTGTGCCACAATCTATGTCCTCAATAAGGAGAATGGAGCGGTTAGTGGTAGAGGTTAGAATATGCCTTAAGTCAGCATCACTTCGAGCAGTTTGGAGCTGAAGATCGTATATATTGTATCTCAAGTAGTTTGCAATTGCAGCCACAAGTGAAGACTTCCCTGTCCCTGGTGGACCATAAAGAAGGTACCCTCGTTTCCAAGCCCTGCCAACGCCCTCGAAGAAATCCTTTCGTTCAACAAAAGAGTCAAGGTCATCTTTTATCAACTGCTTCACCTCTGGCTCCATAGCTAGAGTCTCAAACGTTGCAGGGTGCTTGAAAACCGTGGGTTCCCACATCGATGATTCTTGATCATAGGTGTAAATATTGAGGGTCTCCCGCTGGTTCAAGATCCACTCTGCTGTTCTCGCAATGTGAGGGAAGTAGCATTGCATTAATCTGTCTCTATCTCCTTTCTTACAGTTCAAGCGGAAGTATCTTTTCTCTCGAGGGAAGTACTTGTTGGAGTCGACGGAATTACGAAGAGTCCATTCCAAACGCATGCCATGGAATTCATCGACGATCTTGCAGTCCACGGGAATGCGTTGTTTGGGCGGCGCTCTGGGGTTTAGGGGTTCATTGGATCCAATCAAGAGACTATCTGTGGAAGGGCCAATCCTGGTTGGCAGATAGGCTTCTACGGCACAAAATGTTTCGTTAAGAACAGCTTGCCAACGTTCCTCGATAATGAAAGTGAAATCAGAGGAAAGGCAAGATGAAGCTAAGTCCAAAAACTTCGTGGAAATGTAGTTTTGGATTCGTTTGGGGACCATTTCGTGCAAGATGGTACGAATTAGCATGGCCATGGCGGAGAAGGAGGCATACATGGACAAGAGGGTAGTGAAGGAAGGTAGGTGTTCCAACAATGAAGACATTATTACTGTAACTCTAGCTAGCTATTTGGGCTTTTACAAGTAGAGATTATGGACACAATGTTTGGAGAATGAAAGAAGGATGAATTTATAATGGGGGGCTGGTGATAATCAGAATTGGAAACGAAAAGAGCTGCAACTTCACCGTAATTTTCCTACTTCAAGTGTAATCTAACTTGCAATACGAAGGTTCACCGTTCGCATACAGTGTCATTGACGGATAACCTAAGAAAAATGACTGCAGGCTCTCTTTCTTAATTATGGTAGTAAATTATAGCGAAACTCAAACTCTTTGGGATTACCATTTCAAGCCGAACTGAAATTCTCTGCCCCTTTCACATCATCAAGTCAAGTCATGTTTTTTTTATTTCATTAATTGTTTTATTTTTTTAAAATTTATTCGTATAAATATTATGTGTTGATTTAATAGTTAAAAATTTTTATTGTTTCAAATATTATTTAGGTTCAAATTTTATTAATTATTTTAATTTTTAAAAATTTACTAGTATTATTTGTTGTTTTACAATGAGCTTTTAATTTTTATAAATAATTTATTTAATTAATAGTACAAATTAATTATTATAAAAATAGTTTAAATTAAATTAATTATTATAAAAACAGTTTAAATTAAATTTTATTATACGAATAATTTATATTTAATAGACATTTAATTGATTCAAAAGTTACTATGTCTCATTAAAAAAACGAAGAACTTGTTTTTTGAAATAATAAAATAAAAATACTAAATCAATATGCAAGTACTTAAATAAATTATATTAATTAGTGAGTGAGGTTTCGATTTTCGTTTTGGGTATAGAGCAGTTTTAAAATTCGTGGTCAGTATTTACCCCTTAATAGGCTTACAAAATACGAACGATTAGTTACCGAACTCGCTCCAGTAAATACTTAAAAAAATATATATATATTATTTAAAATAATAATAATAATAATTATTTAGCTAAAAAAATAAAAATATATCTTATCTCTTCTAACAATTATTTAAATGCTTTTTTTTTTATATTTGAGTATCTCACCTTTGTTAAAATCGAATTATTGTAATAATGTAAATAAAATAGAGATGAATTTCAAATAGATACAAAAGCAATCTAAGAAAACAATTAAAATCAAAGTATTTAATTCTATTTTGGTACCACCTATACTGACTAGAATGTTTTGTTTGAATAGTAAATCGAAACAATACACTCTAAGTTTCATTCCGATACAAATTCCGATCGATACTAATCATATCGGTGTGTATTAATTGATTTCACTCATTTAATCAAAATATGGTGTACTAGTTGATAAAATAATAAATTTAAAAAATAAATTTAAATTTAAAATTTTTATTCTTCATTTATTATTTATTAAATTATAGATTGTTATAAAAATGTTGCAGGTTGATCTTATGGTTCAATTTATGTAATAAATTTTTTTTCTTATTTATTTTTAATTTGTTTTATAATAAATTGTATTTGTGAACCTTCTTAAATATTTGATATAATGACGAGTATTTTTTATTTAAAGTTTATTTAATTTCATTATTTATAAATACTTTATATATATATATCAAATATTTTTTAAAAATAGCAATAAAATTAAAACGGTACACTGAAATAAACTAATTTGATACGTACAAGTACTTGTAAAAAAAGATATGTCTACCGATGTGGTATGACCTTAATTAAAACACTTCAGAAGAATATAAATTCTTCAAAAATTTGATGAGTTTTACTCGGTTTATAAAAGAATGGGAATTGAAAACAAATCAATTTATGATTAATTAAAATATTTTTATAAATTAAAATCTCTATTTAATTTCATGAAATTTAATTTAGAATTAATTTTTACTACTAAATAAATAAATTAATTAAAAAATTAACTTTTTAATTTGCTAAGACAACTAATTTTTTGATTTATTATTTGTGTCCTACTATTTTGAAAAAAAAAGTTTTTTTTTTCATTTTTTAATGATACACATTAACTTTTGAATGAATTTAAAATTTCTATTTAATTATAAATTATGATCATAAATAATTTTTACTATAAATTTTAAATAGTACATATTACTTTTGATTCAATTTAATATCTCCACTTAATGGTACATTATTATATAATAAAATTTAATTTAGAATATTTTTATAATAATTAATTTCTAATATTAAATAAATAAATTAATTATAATATTAAAAGTGTCTTGTAAAATAACAAAATATACTCATAAATTTTAAAAAGATTTTTTAATAAATTAATGTGATTATATGATAATATCTATTCAAATTTCTTAACTCTTTGACAGCACACATCTTATACATACAAATAATCAAAATTGAATCCATTAATATAAACATTATTTTTTTTTCACTAGAATGAATTAAACATGAAAAGTATAATAATAATAATAATAATAACGTGAAAGCGGCACGAATACGGGGTAGAAGCTTTCTATTCCTTTCACGCCACTTTTTGCTTTTGGCTTGGATTAATACGGAAATTCGTTCGAATTATATTTTTTTTGTTAATATTTAAATTTAAAAAAATAAAATTTTATTTATTCCTTACAACAAATTACATGTTTTTTTTATAGATAATAATTAGAAATAATTACAATATTATTCCAAAATCATTATGCATAAATCAATCATCTAACAATTAATGTTTTACAATCGTTCCGAAAGTTCTTAAAATACTATCGAATTGTAAGGGAAAATTTTTATAATTCCAACTAACGTATGTACAGTTACAATAACTTCTCTTGGAATCTTCTTTATGATCATCCTCCATTGACTCTTACAAAACTTTTGAATTTTCAAAATTAAATTATTATATAATTACTCACAAGACCTATCTAAAATAATTTTTACAGCTTGAGCATAATCTGTTTCAATCAAAATATTAACCCAATTAATATCTCAAAAAATCCATTATAAATAATTCAAAATTCAACCTGCACAATACTGCATCTACTAATATTTCTTCCAACTCTTTCATATACCAAAGTACATGTTAAATTAAATGATGGTTAAAATACTGACTAGTGATTGATTAATTTATGTTATATCAACATTTTATATGATAACATTAGTCAATTAATTAACTTATTTAGTGAAATAGAATTAAGGTTCCTAATTATAATTTTTTTAGAACCAAATTTTTTAAATGTACATAATTTCGCAATATTATCCTTTTCAGCCTAAGCTAAGGAAACTGTAATTACATTTCTGGCACACTTCCATTCATTATTCAAGTCTTCCAAAGTCTTCGATTAAAAAAAAAAAAGGTCATCCAAAGTCTTCAGAAGTTGTCCGTACCGTCTACGCCTCAGTCTCACTATTTTTTCTTAGAAAAAGATGGTTGACTTGCAGGGTTTTCACGTCACGCCATTAGGAAAATGTTAGTTCAACATCTCAGAGAGTTCCTTTCCACTTCAAAGCAAATTCATTCATCTCAATAAGGGCCAAAATATATATTTCAATATTTTGTATTTAATTTGAGTTTTTATATTTTAATTTATTGCATTATCTTTTATTTAATTTTTAAAAATATATTTTAATTATGACTTTTAATTTTGTTCTGTTTATATTCTTTTATTGCTTTTATTTTTATTAAAAAAAATTGAATGAGTCTTAATTCGGTTGGTATCAATATTGTTTCCTAATAAATATGTTCGTGGGTCGGGTCGGGTCGGGTTTGAGTCATGTTTAAGTATAATATTAACACATTTTATACTTGTTCAAGTTTAGCTCGACATTTAAGTCTAAAATTTTACTCAAATCCGCTCACACTTGGAAAAAACTAACCCAAACACATTTTATGCTCGTCCATATTATTTTTTAATTTTTTAAAAAATATTTATATTATATTATTTTAATATTTAATAATTTTATACATTTTTATTTATTAATTTTTTTTATATAGTCATATTAACATTATTTTAATATTTACATTAGATTATTATTATATATTTAATATAAGTTTATTTTTTAATGTGTTCTAAATTACATAATATATAAAAATAACATCATATAAAATATTATTAACTTAAAACGGGTCAGGTCGGGCCGGGCTTGGGTCTTGAATGTTCAAAGCCTGAGCCCAATCCATATTTTAAATGGGCTTAATTTTTTTACGCATGCCCATTTTTTGGGCCTAATATTTTTGCTTAAACCCTCCAAATTTTCGAGTGGGCCTTTGGGCTTGAGCGGATAGTTCGGCCCATGAACAAGTTTATTACCTATGTAGGAGGATGTGAGTTCGAGTGTGTTGAAACGCATTTATCTTCCTATAAAAAATTGAGTTGGAAGGAAATATAAGTAGTTATAACCATTTGTATTAAAAAAGAGAGTATATTTTAGATGAATATATAAAAAACCCTCAAACTACTATATTATGCTTAAACATGCCTTGTACTTATTTGTATGCTGAAATTCGATGCTTCATTCTATTTTTATGTTGTAAGAGATATTAGTGACAGATATAAAGCATCTGCCGAAAAAAAAACCCCAAAGCATTAGAATTACTAACTACTAAACCCAACCCAACCCTAAACCCAAGCCCACTTGAAACCCTAAATTAAAGACCAGCATTTGCCTTTGGCCGCACCGTCACCATATTTTTTCTCACGGTGTCCACATCCACTAACTATCCTCCATGGTAAGGTGGATTCGCCTCCGTATCCTCCTTGCCGATTGCCATATCCGTCGCCTCCACTGCGATTGTAATGCCTGGATGATTTTGCTGTCTTTAATAATACCATTCCGAGTAAGTAGTAAAATTCAAAAGAGAGTGAATTAAGATTATTCAATAATATTCGTGGAATTAGCTAGACACCGGAAAATGTCTTAAATGTGATAAATATATAAATTTAAATTTTGGGTATGGACGAAATTGCAATGAGATAAGAAGGATAGGGACTTGACGAATAAAGTTTATAAGTTATAGAGTTAAGTAATTTATAATAGTATGAAATGTTGCGGGACCTTTATCGATATTATACCATGGGTAGTGGAAAATTACCTTATGACCAAAGGATTTTTATTATGTATGAAATATGGCAAGGTGTAAAACTGGATTTTTACAAGTTATTTATATATAAGTGGACTTTTACAAGTTCAGTGCATTTAAAAGACTTTAAAAACAATTAAAAATCATTTTGGAGTTGTTTAGGGGGTGATTAGAGGTATTGATGACTCAAAATGAATTTGAAAAATCAAATATTTAAAGTTTAAGGTTTAAGATCAAAACAATGCAATGACCTAAATTAGGTACTGTGTTGGGGCACAAGTTCGGAGATATTGTAGCACTTTGCTATTTATTTGACTTGTTGCCATATCACAAAGGTTATGTATCGACACTTAGATCCATAGAGCTAAAGTTTAGTTAAAGAATACTTAAAATCATATATAAACACATCCATATAATTTTCATTGATTCCAAGACATAACAAAATGAATTTAAGACCTCCTTTTAACTTAAATACACATCACACCATATTTAAATTAAATGACAAGTTAAAGCACATATGATAATTCAAAATGGGGTTTGATTTTTGACTCTTCTAATAATTGGAGGTCATGATGGATTGCTAGATTGATCATGCTCATGATATATGAATTTATTGATTCTTAATTAAATTAGATTGTATTTGTTGCCATTATAATTGGAAGCCTAATAGGTTTAAAATGAGAAAAATACTAAATTAAATAGTTCAACAAAGCCAAGAGCTAAATTGCAATTAATAAAAAAAATTGATTAAAAACCTAGCCTATATATTTTAACTTAGCCACACATCTCATGGTGTTATTGTTTTTTTTGGTCTCCCTCTTTCTCATGTACAAATAAAAAGAAAATAGAACAAAAAATATTATTATTTTTTATTTTTTGCTTATTGTTTTTTATGGTATTGAGATTGAGATTGAAAAGAGTGTGGATTTTGCGTGATTAGGTAGCTAGCATTATCTTGGAAAAATGAATCTCGATTTTATGAATATCTTCTAAATTATTATTATCTCGCTTCAATATGCATTGCCAACAGTTGCTTCGGATGCCTCGTTAATCGACTAGTTATTACCTTAACAAGATCTTCCAATATGTCCACTAAAATAAGGGGTCAACAGGGACTACTTATCTTTCGACCTAACAATTCAAACTGGCTCAGGGTTAAGTTGTTCATGAATGGATCATACCAATTTTTGGTTAATTCCCACCTTGATAACTTATCAGGGTTGTAAGGCTTAGGGTTTGTTTCATGTTCTTCCTTTCTCGAACAGCCGATATGTTGAGAATACCTACACAAAAGTTAGTTTAGCATATCTCCACTCATTAATCCCCCACTGAGGATTTAGTTCCTTTTGGTTTTCATACCTATTATAAACTCGATGTGAAAGATAAGCATAATGATTTTGTCGAAGATATAATAATTAGGAAAGCTCTTGATTTGTATTATAAGTGAGAATAAATCCACAGCGTCTAAGCACAATCACAAATCAGATCTCTGAAAAAAATAAAGACTGAAAAGTAAATAAAACTAAACCTAAGAAAAGAGAGAAAAACTAAACTAAATGAAAGAAAAAAAAGTTTAAGCTATTTGAATTCTATGTAAAATGAGTGCTTGAGGAGCCTATTTATATAGTTGGGATGGTCATCGTCCTTAACCCTAGGTCAGCTGATGCTTTTGAGCTTAAAGTTGCATTGTGCAGACCAAAATGCTCCTATTTCGTAATTTTTTCCCATCCAGAGTTGATGTCACGACACTCCAGGACCTGTGTTGCAACACATCAGTCAATACACTCCTCTATTGGACATCTTCAAGGGTATATCGCAACACCCTTGTACTGTTTCACAACATTGGAGCAACTTCAAAATTTCTTCCTTCTGGTCCCTATGTTACAGCATCTGATGCCCTGTGTTGTGACATAGTGATCAGTACTAATATTGTACACCTCTTAATAGTCTTCTGCATACTTACGAGGTACGTTAGTTTATCTTTAGGCCTTATTCGGCCCCAAGGTAAAAAAAAGATTCATTTTTTTCACTTTTTACACATTTTATTAGATTTCCTAAAACTTACTAAAATGATATGAAAACTTAACAATAATGCTTAATCCTAAGCTCCTAAAGTGTAAAAACTAGTTTAATCTGTTACATCAAATTATGACAGATCATCTATCTTGTTTCTTTTCTTTGTTTTTCTATTCTATTATTGTTATTTGAATCTAATATTTGATTTTACTTAATTCCAAGTCTTGTTTCAATTAAGAAGGGCATTCTCCTATCTTCTCTCATCAAGAATAATCCAAAAACAAGAGTTCTTTTCTTTTCTTGTTGATTTGAATTATTTTGTTAACAATCTTTTCAGATTGTGGAGATGATCTTTAAACTTTTTCTTGCCAAGTTTTCTTTCTTGGAGGAAAACTAAAGTTGTCTCAAGGGGGTTGTAGATTCATTTGGTTTGCAAGGCTCCTTAAAACTCCTACACGCCACATTTCATCTTTTCCATCTATCTTCTTTCTTTTCTTTGTTATTATGTTCTGGTCTTGTTTAATTATTTCTAATATTTTATTTATTTAATTTCAGCTGATAATTCATCAAGAAAAGACGTTCTCCCACTTTAAAACATCAATAATTAATAAAAAATAGAAGTTCTTTTCTTTTCTTGTTGTTTTAAATATATTTGTTACAAAACAATTTTTATTTTTCTTAATTCTTCATTCTAATAAACTATTTTATTTCCTTGTTTTCATATTTGGTTGGGGGCTTCTTTGAAGTTCAAGAATCGTTTCTTTTCACTCAAGAAACTCTAATTTTGATAATTCTTGGACTCTTTTTCAGCCTCCCCTCTCTTTCTTTCAATTTAGGTTTCTTGTTCATTCAATTTGCTCAATTACTAATATGTATTGTTTCTTTTGTTTAGATCTCAATTCAATAGCTTCTTCATCAAGAATAACACAAATCAGTCCACACACCTGGGTTTTCATTATTCTTGAAAGGATGGATCTCCTTTTGATCTTTTCTTTTCTTTTCATTTCATTTAGTTTTAATCATTATTCTTTCATATATGTTCTAATCGATTGTTTTCTCTTAATTGACAACTTGAAATTATCCCAAATTCATCAAGAACAAGTTTTCTCTTTCAAACCGACTTGGATACTCAAGATCTCTAATTTTTCAATTTGGTTTACTTGTTCTTTATTACTTATTCAATCTATTTTACTTGTTGCCCCTTTATTCGATTAGATCTGACTTGGATTGTTGCTTTTCAGATTGGAGTCAAAATCCAAGTTTCCTCGTTCATTTAGAGCCTTAGGCCAAATTCGTAACTTAGACAAACCTGATCTTGTTCCGTGCGCTCCTTAGCAATATGACTTGGATACTGGAGATTCTAACAGAACATTGTACCCTAATTTCGCACTAAAAGTGCATCCAACCAACACAACCAAAACACTCAGAACCTTCTTGTGTGCTATGCCATAAGGCATATATCGTTGTCTTCACACTAAGCAACGTTTTCTAAAAAAAGCGCGCACACTAATCCCTCTTGCATATCAACTATAATCATTCATACATTTTTAAATGCTCATTGAGCTATTCCACTATCACTTTATGAAATATTCTCAAAATCACTTGTGAAGACAATTAAGAATTTTGAATATCACAATGTTATCTCATAAACACACGCACACAAACACGTTTGTGCGCACACACACATATATATACATTTTTGCTTTTATACTAGTTGAAACCATTTTTTTTGAAAAAGTCCCGAATTTTATTTTAAAATCGAAAATGAAGTTGCCACCAATCATTTTTAAATAGGTGTGATTGGGTCATCTTAAAATATATTTAAAATTATTAAAATCATTTTGGTCTTCGAACTCAAAAGAAAATGAGTTTGGGAGTCGGTTACACATGAGGAAGGATTAACACCCTCAAACCCCCAAAATTGGTACCTAGTCGATTATTTGATGTCTTAGTATTGAAAATCAAGAACTTGAAGAAAATTTAAAATGCGACCCTTAAATGTGTAAATGGGAACAATTTGATAATATTTTAAAAAATTAAAATCTCACCGAAAATTATCTTTTATTTCGAGTTCATTGAGAATAGTAAGTTAGGGGCATGATATTTCGAATCCTCGAAAAATAAAAACCATTCATCGATCAATTTAAAAAATTTAAAATATAATTGAGAATAAAGTCATTTAAAAAACATAAACTAGGTGTCGTTTAAAAAATTAACTTTCACGAAAAGTGATCTTTCATCATGAGTTAGTTGAGAATAAAGTCACATCCCGTATGTTAGGAACACGAGATCTCAGGTACTCAAAAAGAAAGAACATTTATCGATTAATAAAGATATACATGTTTTAAATTTAAAATAAGGTATCCGATTACCAAGTTTGAAAATAAAACCACACCTTGTAAGTTGGGGCACAATTTTATCGAGTCTTTTAAGTAATGAACATTGCCTCGATTTTTAAACAACTTGTATAAAAATAAAAAAAAACGACATCCAATTTATTTTACTAAAATACCTTACAAAAGATGGATAAAAACACATTTACACAAAAAATGGAAAAATTTAAAATGGTATAAAAATAACATCAAAATGTTAAGTGTAAATCAAATGTGAAGCTTTAAATAAATAATAAATGATTTGGAGGATTAAATAAATGAAAGATAAAATATAAAGTTTAAAGTTTGAGAAAAATAAAATAAAAGGGCTTAATTTAAAAAAAAAAAAAGGGATAAATTTTAAAAAATGAAAAAAATCGGAGGGTAAAGTTTAAAACAAAAAAAATTTAAGTAAAAAAATAAAAAGGGGAAGATTCGAGGCTTAAATCTTAAATTTGGAAAAGGCTAGGGACTGAGTGGGTAATAAAACTAGCCCCATACATGTGTCACATCCTAAATACACTCAAGGTCAGTGGACCAAGATGTAGAAGGGAGAAAATCATAAAGGCAAAATTAAAAATTAAAATCTAATAATTCAGGACCTGATTGAATGGCACCCAAAGGAGGAAGGATCATGGAATTAAATTTTCCATTCCTTTTAACGGCAGCGTCTTAAAGCCACTTGTGTTGGGCTTAAAACGGCATCATATAAGGGTTAACTCATATCTAAAGGGACTAATTGAAAGTCCCTAAAATACGGAGGGATCGATATGGAAAATCGACCCCCGCATTAAAAAACACGTGGACCTTGGACACGTTTGGGTGGGATTCGGGCATGGCAACAAAATGGTTCCATTTCAGGGCCATCTGAGTAAGGCCTGAAATGTAACACCCCTAACCCGTTTTCGTTGCCGGACTAGGGTCGAGTAGCGTTACAAAACTACTTCACTTATAATCACATAACAACATCATTCACTTATAATCACACAACAACATCATTCAACCATATCAATATGCATACACTCATGTATATTCACCAACACAATCACACTATAACTTGTATTAATATCATTAGAGTTAAGCTAGAAAACCAAAAGAACCGAAATAAACAATATTTCATGCTTAAAATGAAAGTGAAAAGAATAGGTGAAATAGGACACACACCCGTGTGCCAAACCATGTACTAGCCCGTGTGTGTGTATGAAAAGGGGTCACATAGTCGTGTAACAACCCGTGTACCAGCCTATGTTCACATGCGTGAATTCATTCTGTTTTACAATCTACGCTCGTGGGTAAAACCGTATAACAAACCGTGTGTGTATGCGAAATTAGGCCACACGACCGTGTCCCAGCTCGTGTGTTTGCCAATGTAAACTGCCTTGCACCTAAAAATGAAGCACACGACCGTGTGTCAACCCGTGTGTCCAAAACATTACTTTTTACCCAAGATACTCATCCAACCTAGTTTACATTGTAAGCTACCATCATTTGGCATACATTTCAAGTACTAAAGCATCATGCAATCCATGAAATTTGCATTTACCATATTTCTACTTGTGTTACAAATAATTTCTATTTAAAGCACACATATTTTAGCTACAATTACTACTTACAATTAAGCATTCATGATAAGATCAAGATTTAACCTCCACACTTATAAATCTTAACAACCAATTGATAGCATTAGAAATGACACTTAATTTCTCCCTAATTAGTGTACAATTTGTTCCTTATGTATCATATTTACCATACAATTTCAGCATTTCATACTTAGTATTTGCATTTTCTAGGTCAGTGTTGTATGGTCTTACTTTCTTTCATTTTATCCCTTTTGTGCTACTAATGTCGCTGTATTCAGTATTAGTTTTGCATCTAAAGTTGTCAGCGTAGAAATCTACTTTAGAAGATCGGAGTAGGAAAGCATTCAGAGTTGTAACCACAAACTTGATCCAGAATTGCGACCAAATATGCGCCACATGAATTATTTTACATTTTACTATGGACTTTACGCTGGTAACTTATCCAGAAGCACCAGTGCAGGAAATGCCAAGTTATCGCAGTGAATAAAGATCATAATTTGCATCCAGAGATGTCGCGATAATCTGCAACTAACTAATGCACAAACCAGATTCACGTGAATGCACAGCTGGCAATAACAAACTTGTACAACTACAAAAAGGGAGTTAGATCTGAGAAGGGGGATAGACCTATACTTTTTAGTGGTTATAAATAGAGGGAAGTGAGAGAAGATTGTCATCAAGCTCTGAAGAAATTAATTCCACAATTCTCTCATTCTTTCTTAAGTGGGCTTCCATGAAAGCTTAACTTCCTAGGAGGGTGATTTGGTGCAACGAGGAGGTAACTACTTCTGACGAGAAGTGCCTAAGTGCGACGCAAGAGGTGAAATTACGAAAGGATTCTAGTAGACTAGGAATAACATGCTTCAATTTCTTCTTTAATTCTTAAATGTTGATGAATTCTATTGGCTATTAATTGTGTATGGAAGTACCTATTAAAGTTAAATGTATTTTGATTTTTACTCAATTCTTCTCATCTGTTTATATTTGGATTTAATTATTTTGACCACGGAAGTGCGATTGCAGTCAGAGTCACTGGAAGGTGCGGTGACAAAGTTAGATTAACAAGCAAGACAACAGAAGTTGCTTGAGGCAAGAAGGAATTCTAGCCACTTGTTCTTGAGTGCGAAGAATTGCCAACACTGGAAGGTGTGATAATTGTGAGTACTTAGGTCTTTGTTAAACAGAGAGGTCGATAACAGTAGATCTCATTGGAACTTGATTGTAGCGACAATTCATCTTTCAATTACCTTGTAGTCACATTCAGTGTTGCCAAATTGTGAAGTCAAGGATCCCCCTATTTCTTTACACTTAATCTACTTCTTTTAATTTTATCAATTTACATTTACAAACATCTTCAATAAACAATTCATTTTCTATTAATTTTCTCTGACATTTTATGTTATATTTGCATCGACAGATTTAACTCTTTCAATTGTGCACTCTTAACTAAATTGCATTGACATTACTCTTAACAATTCTTTTCATTTAAACTCTAATTGCTTCGACAAATTTAAGGAACAAGAACACCATCCTTGTGGGATCGATATCATTTGTCTACTATACTTGCATCGATAGTGTCCGTTTGCACATAATTTCTGTGATGTTTACAAGCCGATCAAGTTTTGACACTGTTGTCGGAGATAACGTTTGTTTGCTATTTTTTTATAGTTTCATTTACTATTCCTTTTATAAATTTTATTTGTTACTATTCTGTTCTATTTCTTTTGTTGATTCTTTTAAATTCTTTTTAGGTGTTTTATGTTCATAAGGAGAAATCCTAACAACATTGTCAGTTTTGATCTGGAAATTGAAAAAACTATTCGGAGAAAGAGACAAGAGCAAAGAAAAATAGATGGAAACAATAACAATCTACCACCATTGCTACCACAAGATCTTGTTCCACCAGTACAGCACAACGAGTCAATAATATACCACTACCATAAGAAAAGCAAATTCCAGACAGGACAATTAGAGACTTTGTTGTTCCTTTACTTGATGATTGACAACCAAGGGTTGTTAGACCGGCAATACAAGTTGGGAATTTCGAATTAAAACCGACGATGTTCCAAATGCTAAACTCGAATGGGCAATATGCTGGTTTGCCTCACGAAGATGTGAGAGAGCATCTCAAATCTTTTCTGCTTATATGTGCTTCTTTCAGTCAACACAGTGTTCTTGATGACACCTTAAAGATGCAGCTGTTCCCTTACGCTTTGCAAGAAAGGGCACGTACATGGTTTCTTGGTTTACCGGTTGGATCATTACTTTGTGGAATGCGCTAGCAACTCAGTTTGTTTTGTGATTCAATCCACCCATAATGAATGCTAGACTACGGAATGATATCACGACATACCATCAATTGGATGATGAGAACTTGCACACTACGTGGGAACGTTACAAAACTCTACTTAGACGATATCCCATGCATGGAATCCAACAAGAGACATAAATCGAGATCTTCTACAATAGATTAAATGCGCAGACAAGAAATCTTGTTGATACATTTACTAATGGTTCTTTGTTGGATTGCACTTACAATGAAGCCGTGCGAATCTTAGAGAGAATCACGCAAAATTAATATCAGTACCCGATTTCTCGTTCTGCTTAAGTGAAAACAAATCCTGAAGTTATTGAGCTAGATGTTGTATCCACCCTGAGTGCACAAATATCCTCTCTGGCGAACATGATAAAGAACATGAAGGGGACGAGTGATATTGCCCCTATTCAAGTAGCCCAACAAATGGATGTCCCGATATTTTATTGTGAAATTTACGGGGACAACCATAGCTATGAGGATGTCCACAGCATGCTGAGAATGCATTCTATGTTAATAACATTTGCGAGAATTCATATGGTAACTCATATAACAGTTTAAGTAGCGCTCAACAACCTTGAGGGAATTAGAATGCGTCCACATACAGATATGAAAATTCCCCAAATCAAGGTAATTTTAGATAATGAAGTTACAATCAACAGAATTATAATCATAATCCTCAAGTGCATGCGTAGCCTGATCAGATGCGATCACATACCCAGATGCAGTCATATAATCAGATGCAACCACATGTTCGAATGCAAACACAGTAGACTGCGATGTCAAATATGCAAGGACAACATCAACAACATCAACAACATCAACAACAGTATTCTTAACCAAAATCATATCCATTAGTTACTCTTGAAGCTTTGATGCGTGAGCATATTACAACAACAGAAGCTATCGTACAAGGAAATTCTTCTTCTATCCGAGCGTTAGAAGCACAACTAGGACAATTGGCTTCTAACAGGAGCACAAGACCACCGGGTGCTTCGCTCAATGACACTGAAAATCCAAATAAAAAAGGAAAGGAGCATTGCAAGGCTATTACATTGCGTAGTGGAAAGCAAACTGCCGAACAAAGTGGTAGCTCCAACCAAACACCTGTCGACGCAAACGAACTAAGGCAACAAGGAGAGGTTGCATCTGAAGAAGACACATCAAAAGTAAATAAGGAAGAGCCACCAGTAGTCACACCTATGCCGACCATTCGTCCTACGATGTTTTCGACGCAACTGCCCATGTCAACACAACTGGTTACATCACAACAACCCACTGTGAACATACATTTGCCATTTCCACTGTGATTCAAGGAGAAGGATCATGACAGAGATTATCAAAAGTTTGTATCTACCTTGAAGCAATTACATATTAATATACCTCTAATTGATGCTCTTGTCTAGATTCCTAACTATAGGAAATTTATGAAGGAAACTGTTATCAAAAAAGAAGAAGCTATCCGATATTGAGACGATTGCGCTCATAGAATGGTGTAACGTTGTACTAACAAATAAGCGGCCACAAAAAATGAAAGATCCTGGTAGTTTCACAATTCCATGCTCCATTGGAAGCTATTACTTAGGTAAAACTTTATGTGATCTAGGAGCTAGTATTAACCTTATGCCATTGTGAACTTTCAGGAAATTAGGAATTAGTCATATGAAGCACACTGTGGTGACATTACAACTTGTGGACAGATCTTTGGCACAACTTGAAGGACAAATTAAAGATGTTCTTATCCATGTCAATAAGTTTGTGTTCCCAATCGACTTCATCATACTTGATTGTGAAGTCAATAAGTGGTGCCCATTATTTTGGGACGCCCATTTCTCGCAACGGGACGCACACTCATAGATGTTTTCAAGGGCGAGTTGATTATGCGTCATAGCGATGAACATGTAACCTTCAGTGTTTTCGAAGCATCTCCATCATGAAGTAAGGAACAATGTCACCACATTGATGTTCTGGATGTGTTAATTACAGAGGAATTTAATGAATGAAGTTCAGCAGTGCCAGAGGAATATGCGGTGACATCTAAAGACAAATGTCCTACCTGAATGTGACCACAAAGTTGAGGCTAATGTCTGTGAACTTAGACATGGCTGGCAAATGAAATCTTTGGATTTGACTAATAGCACGATCCCTATTTTTAAACCATCGATTGAAGAAGCTCCGACTCTGGAGTTAAAGCCATTACCAATGCATCTGAAATATGTTTTCCTGGGTGACAATAATACATTTCCAATAATTGTCAGCGCAAGTCTTGATGCAAGCCAAGAAGAAAAATTAATTGGAATATTGAAGTAGCACAAAAGAGTCATTTCCTAGAGCATAGCGGATATCAGAGACATTAGTCCCTTTTTCTGCCTGCATAAAATTAGGCTAGAAGATGAAGGAAAACAGTCATTTGAGCAACAACGAAGATTTAATGAGAAAATGAAGGAAGTAGTGAAGAAAGAGATCATTAAATGGTTAGACGTAGGCATAATCTACCCAATTTCGGATAGTACATGGGTGAGTCCGGTCCAATGTGTGCCTAAGAAGAGTGGCATCACGGTGGTAAGCACTGATAAAAATGAGCTAATCCTTACTCGTATTGCTACAGGTTGGCAAGTGTGTATGGATTACTGTCGTTTAAATGCGACCACAAAAAAGGATCACTTCCCACTTCCATTCATTGATCAAATGCTGGATAGGCTAGCTGGTAAGGCCTATTACTATTTTCTTAATGGATACTCTGGATATAACCAGATCACAATTGCACTAGAAGATCAAGCAAATACAACTTTTACTTGCCCATTTGGAACCTTTGCTTTTCAACGAATGCCATTTGGTTTATGCAACGCCCCAGCCACATTCCAGAGGTGCATGATGACCATCTTCTTTGATATGATCGAGGATTCATTAGAGGTATTTATGGATGATTTCTCTATTTGTGGGCAGAATTTTGATAAATGCACTGACAATTTAGCAAAAGTGTTGAAATGATGCAAGGACACCAACTTCGTTCTAAATTGGGAAAAATGCTACTTCATGGCAGTTGAAGGCATTGTCCTTTTTCATCGTATATCTTGTCAAGGCATTGAGGTTGATAAAGAAAAGGTAGAGATCATTGAAAAGCTACCACCACCCACTAATGTAAAGGGAATAAGGAGTTTTCTCGACCATGCCAGATTTTGTAGACGTTTCATCCTAGACTTCTCCAAAATAGCAAAACCACTCTGCTCCTTATTGGAGCAAAATAAAAAAATTTTGTTCGATGATGCTTGTCTGAAAGCATTCCTTAAAATTAAATAGCAGCTAGTGCAGGCACCTATTGTCATCGCATCGGATTGGTCGCAATCGTTCGAGGTAATGTGTGATACTAGCGACTTTACTGTAGGTGCTGTGCTTGGACAATGAAAGGGTAAGGTATTTCATTCAATCTATTATGCTAGTAAGAGTCTAACTGAAACACAGGTGACTTACAAAACCACTGAGAAGGAGTTGTTAGCAGTAGTTTTTGCATTTGACAAGTTCCATTCATATCTTGTCGGCACAAAAATTACATTGTATACTGATCATTGATCATTCTGCCTTGAGATATCTTTTTGCTAAGAAAGATGCAAAACCCAGGCTGATTAGATGGATCCTATTATTACAAGAATTTGATGTTGAGATTAAAAACTAGAAAGGATCAGAGAACCAAGTAGCAGACCACCTATCTTGTCTGGAATCTAGAAGTGAAGATGGAAATAAGTCACAAATTGTCGACGCATTTCTAGATGAGAAGTTATTCTTTGTCGACACATCTCCATGGTATGCAGATGTTGTCAATTATTTAGTCTGTGGAAAGCTACCATTGAGTGCAATAGGTCACCGAAAGGTCAGATTTCTTAGGGATGCTGGGAAATATCATTGGAATGAACCATACTTGTTCGAAGTATGCATTGAAAACATCATTTGTCGTTGCGTTCTTGAGGAAGAAGCGCTTTCTATCCTGAAGTATTTCCACGATCGTAACATCCACGTTTTTGAACTGGATTTAGAACAGTATTAGGTACGAGTTATGTATTAAAATATGAGGTTAAAATATGAAGATTAGGAAAATTTAAGGATTAATTAGTACTTGTGTGAAAGAAGGAAGGACTAAGTAGAAATTTAGTTAAAATGAATTATGAGTCATCATGGGAATTATAGAGATTGAGGAAGGGCAAGTGAGTAATTAGCATGGGTGATATTTTTGGAGGCAATGATTTTGGCCAAAGTGTAAAGTTCGATGACCTAGGGACTAAAAGAGCAATTTTACCATTTTTATAAACAAAGATATTTTTAGTGGAAAATTCTAGAGAATTTGAGAGATGAAAATTAATTAAAAAGATGAAATAACGTCTTTTCTAGCAAAGCCAACCGTCCATGCCTATGTCATTTTTCCAAACTTTTGCTTTAATTCTAATTAGGTCCTTCCACCATTGTTAAACCTTCCAAGTTTCAAAAACCTCCCTTTTCTTTTTAATTTCTTTAAGAAAGGCATAGAAGGAAGCTAGTGGACACCTTAATTTTCATATAGATTTCACTTTGAAGTGTTAAAAAGTGTAGGGATTGAAATAAAGTTTTGTGTTTTCAAGAGATAAGGTAAGAGATGAATAAATTCTCATGACATACATGTATATTTCCATACTTTAGCATGAAAATCATTGAATTTTAGCCTATAGCTTATATGTGTATTTATATGAAATTGAAGAAAAAGGAAAGAGGGACAATGATCAAATTGAAGAGAAAGGAAAAGAGAAGAGCAAGGAGTAAGAAGAGAAGAATATCAACTTTTTGTTGTAATTACTACAAGAGTTTTGAATTATAGTTTACTTTCTTTAATGGTATATGAATTATTAGCATAAAAATTGTTAAATAGGTACATAGTATGAATATCTACAATGATGAAATGAAGGGATTAATTGTGATAAAATGAATAGAGTGATATGTATAATTATAAGAATGGTAATTATATGTGATTGAGTAAAACATAGTGTAAAGAAACATGGAAATGAAAACATGTCCATTAAAATGGTTTGGACAGAACAGAGGATTAACTTCGAAAATTCACCAAATATTGTATATAATGAGTTAAGGGTCAAATTAAATATTTAATTAAAGCTTATTGAGTGAAGTTTCATATGCAAGAAATAGTGAACAAAAAGGAATTGCATATTTCGAGATATACTAGTTTTGTATAACAAGGTCAAAGTAGGTTCGAGTTCCCCTATTCTGATTTTAAAAAATCATAAAAAAATGTAGAAAAATTATTAGAGACTGAAATTTATATGGGTGAATCCGTAATGAGTCAATTTTAAAAAATAATAGACAAAAAAATTATTAGATTCCTGTACTAAAAGATAATTAATTTTTACTAAGAAAAGGTCAAAACTGTTAGGCTGCAGAGAAGGAGTAAATTGGAAGAATTTTCTGTACAAATTGAATAAAGTAAAAATTCTGAAATTATTATGGTAGAAAGATATTTGAGTGTAGTTTCACAAAAATTAAGTGGATATGAATATTGAATTCTATATCTCAAGATATAAATAATTTAGTGACTGTGACTCAAATGGACAACTTTGAAAATTAATGTGAAAATAAGAGTAAAGAGGTATATGATGAATAAATTATGAATAATGATGTTAAATGAGATTATGCCCATGTAGACGAATTAGAACCATTGTGATATTAGTGGCATTCCATTAAGGAACACTTGCACGCCTACTGTTTAACATGTTTCATGCCCTCTGCTTAGCACTGTGTGTGCTTCTGTTTAGCACTTTGTGTGCCTACTGTTGCCAACACTTATGTGCTTTATTCGGTGAGTTCTATGAACGCCCACAATGGGCTAATAAGTGGAAAAAAATAGATCAAAGTGTGAATTTAGCCAATGTGGTAAGTTATATGGTATATGTTAGTAAGGCAAGAAGTGTATAAGCATGAGTTATTTAATAGTTGTTCATTACTATTGTAGTGCTTACTAAGTCTTCACCGGCTTAACGCATAGGTACTGAAGCTACGAGAAGTTAAGTCGAGCTAAGGGACCTCTCCTCACATCACATCATCATATTAGAAGACTCAAGTTTAAGTACATTACTTTTGGTAAAAATGACATGTACAAATGGTACTATTATTTGTCTCCAATGGATGGTTATAAATGTTGTTTTGGATTACTACGACTTGATGAATTGAAATGATGAGTTTTGAATGAAATAACTTTAAAACACATCGTTTGAAAGAAAAATTTTATTATTCTCGTGTTAAATTCTATGATACTGTATGTAATACTTTTATACTGGGTTTATACGTGCGAATTGGGTATAAGGGTGTTACATTTGTTGGTATCAGAGTGAAGGTTTTCTGATGTTTGGGGTCGAAAAATGAGTGCACTTGTACATGCCATTTATTATGTTGATGTGATGAGAGGATGTTTAGTTTTTAAAATTTTTAATTTGTGAATATTGTAGAAAGTAGATATGTCAAATAGACGTGAAGAGTCAGAAGATGAAGTTGGAAGTATGGTCCCTAACCCTAATAGAGAAGAAGAGTCTGGTGATAATAAGGAACCTATGTTGGATGAAAGAACTCAACCTATAAGTGAATCAATGCCATCTCAACAAGAAATTCCAATTGCAGCTTTATTGCAAACGATGAATCAGTTATTACAACAGGTTGTAAGAAATAGTAATGTACAGACTGTTCCTCCACCACCTCCTGCTAGTGTTCCTCAGCCACAACCCTCTACATCTAGTCACCGATCTCCTTTAGAGAGATTAAGAAAACATGATACAACCTATGTTGAGGAATGGCTTGAAAATAGTCAAAGAGTATTTGATGAATTACAATGCACTGAAGAAGAAAAATTAAGGTGTGCAGTATCTTTGTTAAAAGGTGAAGCATACTAGTGGCGGACTACAGTGATAAATATTCATCCCGCAGAAAGGATCAACTAGAATTTTTGTGTTTGAATTCAAGAAGAAATACATCAGTGAGCTATATTTGGAGAAGAAGTAAAGGGAATTTCTAGACTTGAAACAGAATAACATGACCATGGCTGAGTATGAACGTGAGTTTCTCAAACTAAGCAGGTATGCTAAAGGATTGATAGCTAATGAAGCAGATACGTGTAGAAGCTTTTAGTGAGGATTGAATGAAGAGATATATGTTCCACTTCCACCATTACATTTACAAGAATTTCCTGTTCTGGTTGATCGAGCTTAGAGGTTAGAAGAGGGATTGATTCATTCGAAAGAGAAAAGTGTTGGAAAGAGAATAGCCACTAGTTCTGTATCTCCCCCTTCTTCGAAAAGAATGATAGAATTTAGAGATCCTAGATTTGCTTCTTTTTCTGCTAGTCAGAGATCTCGAAGCCAAACACGATAAACTCAACAGAGAACTTCCATAGTTAGTACAGGTGGTACTAGAAGAAGGCCATCGCAAATGCAATCATCGTTTGAACACTATGGAAGATTTCATTGGGGAGAGTGTCGACTAAATACTCGAGCCTATTTTAGATGTGGGTCTCAAGATCATTTTATAAGAGATTGTCCAAGAGTGATGAAGAACACTACCGAATAGTCTGTAAAAGGTAGTTTAGCTCCACAAGGAAGTAGATTGCTCGGATATTCTGGTAATGTAATTTAATGATATCGATAAAAGATGGGGCTGATAGATACGAGTCTCGGAGACCAAGGAAATATGCAATTAGAATGAGAGAAAAAGAAGATACTCCCGATGTAATCACTAGTAATTTTTTTATTTGACTCTTCTGTAGTTGCATTAATTAATCCTGGTTCTACATATTCATACATATGCATCTCATTAGTGAAAGAGAGATAATTAGTAGTAGAACCCACTGAACATGAAGTGATTATTACAAATCCTTTTGGGCAAAGTGAAAGAGTCAATAAAGTGTGTAGGAGATGTCCTTTAAAGATTCAGGGTTGTGAATTTCTAGCAGATCTCATGGCTCTTACAATTCATGAATTTAATGTAATATTGGGAATGGATTGATTATCTGAACATGGAGTCATGGTTGATTGTAGAAGAAAAAGAATATCTTTGAAAACTTTAGATGGAAGAGAAGTAGTTGTAATTGGTGAGAAATTCAGTGCTTTATCAAATGTAGTCCTTGCAATTAAGGCTTTCAAGATGATTAAGAAAGGGTATAATGCTTTTCTTGCTTATGTTTTGGATACTCGGGTAGAAGATAATGAGATTGAGAAGATACCAGTAGTACGAGAGTTTTTCGATGTGTTTCCTAAAGAGTTGCCTGGTTTACCTCCTGAAAGAGAAGTTGAATTTGGAATTGATTTAGTTCCGAGTACTGCACCGATCTTAATTGCACCTTATCGAATGACACCGGCAGAGTTAAAAGAATTGAATACTCAGTTGCAAGAGTTATAAGATAAAGGATTTATACGTCCCAATGTGTCACCGTGGGGAACCCAGGTTTTATTTATGAAAAAGAAAGACAGGTCTTTGAGTCTTTATATAGATTATCGTCAATTGAATAAAGTGACGACAAAGAATAAATATTCACTAGCCAGGATTGATTATTTATTTGATCAATTGAAGGGAGCAAGTATGTTTTCAAAGATTGATCTTAGATCGGGATACTATCAGTTGAAGGTAAAAGATTCTGATGTACCAAAGATTGCTTTTAGGACTCGTTATGGTCATTATGAGTTCTTAGTGGTACCGTTTGGATTGACTAATGCATCAATTGCATTCATGAATCTTATGAATAGAATTTTTCAATCATATTTGGATCAGTTCGTGGTGGTATTTATTGATGATATTTTGGTGTCCTCAAAAGGATAAGAAGAACATGAGAAACATCTTCGAGTTGTATTGCAGATTCTGAGAGAAAAACAATTGTTTGCCAAGTTGAGCAAATGTGAATTTTGGTTGAAAGAAGTTACTTTTCTAGGTTATATTGTGTTGATTGATGGTATTCGAGTAGATCCAAAGAAGGTTGAAGCAATATTAGAGTAGAAACCGCCAAAGAATGTGACAGAGGTAAGAAGTTTCCTTGGTTTAGTTGGTTATTACAGAAGATTTGTTCAGGGATTCTCTATGATTGCAGTACCTTTAATGAGACTGTTACAAAAAGATGTGAAGTTTGAATGAGATGAAAAATGCCAACAAAGCTTTGATAGATTAAAGGTAGCATTAACTAAAGCTCCGGTGTTGATACAACCAGAATCTGATAAAGAATTTGTGATTTACAGTGATGCATCTTATAATGGTTTGGGTTATGTATTAATGTAAGATGGAAAGATAGTTGCATATGCATCAAGGCAGTTGAAGCCACATGAGAAGAATTACCTAACACATGATCTTGAATTAGCAGCAGTGGTGTTTGCATTGAAAATTTTGAGACATTATTTATATGAAGAAAAGTGTTATGTTTATACAGATCACAAAAGTTTGAAATATTTTCTAACTCAGAAAGAGCTGAATTTGAGATAAAGGAGGTGGATTGAGTTGATTAAGGATTATGACTGCATCATTGATTATCATCCCGGGAAAGCAAATGTAGTAGTTGATGCTTTGAGCAGAAAGTCAATGGCAGCCCTAAAGGCAATGAATGCACATTTGGAGTTGCACCAAGAGGGTGAGTTATTAGTTGAATTCAGAGTAAAACTGATTCTATTGCAAGAAGTGAAAGAGGCACAAAAAGATGATGAAGAGTTGATGAAGATAAAAAAATAACTTGAAGAAGGCAAAGGTAATGAATTTGAAATTGATAGTGAAAGAAGTTTAAGATTTCATAATTGATTATGTGTGCCTAATCAAGAAGATTTGAAACGAAGAATTTTGGATGAAGCTCATCATAGTTCATTTGCTGTACATCCGGGAAGTAACAAGATGTATCATGACTTAAGGTCATTTTATTGGTGGAAAGGGATGAAACGAGATATAGTTGAGTATGTTTCCAAGTGCTTGATATGTCAGAAGGTAAAAGCATAGCATCAAGTGTCATCGGGGTTGCTTCAAACGATAACCATTCCAGAGTGGAAATGAGAAAAAATTACAATGGATTTTGTCATAGGATTGCCACTTTCACCAAAGAAGAAAGATGCTATTTGGGTGATAGTTGATCGATTAACGAAGTCTGCTCATTTTCTCCGGTAAGAACTGATTTCTCAATGGATAAGTATGCACAATTGTATATAGATGAAATAGTTAGACTTCATGGTGTGCTTGTATCTATTATTTCTGATCAGGACCCTAGATATACTTTAAAGTTTTGGGAAAGATTACATGAAGCTTTGGGTACTCGATTGAATTTTAGTACAGCATATCATCCTCAGATAGATGGGTAATCAGAACGGATGATTCAGATTCTAGAAGACATGTTGAGAAGCTGTATTATTGAGTTTGAAGGTAATTGGAAAAAGTATTTGCCATTGATTGAATTCACCAACAATAATAGTTATCAGTCAAGTATTCAGATGGCACCGTATGAAGCATTGTATGGAAGGAAGTGAAGGACTCCTATGTGTTGGACAGAACTAAGTGAATGTAAGTTAGTGGGTCCTGATTTGATTCAAGAATTTGAAGAGAAAGTAAAGTTGATACAAGACCAATTAAAAGCTGCTTCAGATAGACATAAATCATACGCTGATCTGAAAAGACAAGATAAAGAGTACGTTGTGGGTGAAAAAGTTTTCTTGAAAGTGTCTCCATGGAAGAAAGTTCTTCGGTTTGGTTAAAAGAGAAAATTAAGTCCAAGATTTATCGGGCCATAAGAGATATTGGAACGAGTTGGTCCTGTGGCTTATCGATTAGCTCCCCCTCCAGAATTAGACAAGATTCATAATGTCTTTCATGTGTCTATGTTATGAAGATATCAATTTGATCCATCTCATGTGATTACCCTGGAGGTTATAGAAATACAATCGGATTTGACTTATGAAGAGGAACCAATAAAGATTTTAGCTTAAGAGGTAAAGGAGTTGAGAAATAAAAGGGTTCCTTTGGTAAAAGTGTTATGGAGACATCATAACTTAGAGGAAGCCACATGGGAAAGAGAAGAAACAAATAGATAACAATATCCATAGTTGTTCAGTGCAGGTAAATTTCGAGGATGAAATTTATTTTAGGGGGGAGAATTGTAACTTTGCATTTTTGAACCTGATTTGGAACAGTATTGGGTACGAGTTATGAATTAAAATATGAGGTTAAAATATGAAGATTAGGAAAATTTAAGGATTAATTACTACTTATGTGAAAGAAGGACTAAGTAGAAATTTAGTTAAAATGAATTATGAGTCATCATGAGAATTATAGAGATTAAGGAAGGGCAAGTGAGTAATTAGCATGGGTGATATTTTTGGAGGCAATAATTTTGGGCTAAAGTGTAAAGTTGGATGACCTAGGGACTAAAAGAGTAATTTTACCATTTTATAAAGAGATATTTTTAGTGGAAAAATCTAGAGAATTTGAGAGATGAAAATTAATTAAAAAGATGAAATAACATCTTTTCTAGCAAAGCCAACCGTCCATACCTATGTCATTTTTTCAAACTTTTGCTTTAATTCTAATTAGGTCCTTCTACTATTGTTAAACCTTCCAAGTTTCAAAAACCTCCTCTTTCTTTAAGAAAGACATAGAAGGAAGCTAGTGGACACCTTAATTTTCATATAGAGTTCAATTTGAGGTGTTAAAGAGTGTAGGGATTGAAATAGAGTTTTGATTTTTCAAGAGCTAAGATAAGAGATGAATAAATTCTCATGACATACATGTATATTTCCATACTTTAGCATGAAAATCATTGAATTTTAGCCTATAGCTTATATGTGCGTTTATATGAAATTGAAGAGAAATGAAAGAGGGACAAGGATCAAATTGAAGAGAAAGGAAAAGAGAAGAGAAAGGAGTAAGAAGAGAAGAATATCAACTTTTTGTTGTAAGTACTACAAGAGTTTTGAATTATAGTTTACTTTCCCTAATGGTTTATGAATTATTAGCATAAAAATTGTTAAATAGGTACATAGTATGAATATCTACGATGATGAAATGAAGGGATTAATTGTGATAAAATGAATAGAGTGATATGTATAATTATAAGTATGGTAATTATGTGTGATAGAGTGAAACATAGTGTAAAGCAACATGGAAAAGGAAACATGTCCATTAAAATAGTTTGGACAAAACAGAGGATTAACTGTAAAAATTCACCAAAAAATTTATATATTGATTTAAGGGTCAAATTAAATATGTAATTAAAGCTTATTGAGTGTAGTTTCATATGGAAGAAACACTGAAAGAAAATGAATTGTATATTTCGAGATATACTAGTTTTTGTATAACAAGGTCAGAGTAGGTTTGGGTTCCCCTGTTCTGACTTTGAAAAATCATAGAAAATGTATAAAAACTATTAGAGATTGAAATTTATATGGCTAAATCCAAATGAGTCTATTTTCAATAGAAACAGACGAAAACATTATTAGATTCCTGTATTAAAAGATAATTAATTTTTAGTAAGAAAAGGTCGAAATTGTCAGGCTGCAGAGAAGGAGTAAATTGGAAGAATTTTCTGTACGAATTGGATAAAGTAAAAATTTTGAAATTGTTATGGTAGAAATATATTTGAGTCTAGTTGCAGAAACATTAAGTGAATATGAATTTTTAATTCTTTAGCTCAAGATATAAATAATTTAGTGACTGTGACTCAAATTGACAGCTTTAAAAATTAATGTGAAAATAAGAGTAAAGAGGTATATGATGAATAAATTATGAATAATGTTGTTAAATGAGATTATGCCCATGTAGACGAATTAGAACCGTTGTAATATTAGTGGCATGCCATTAAGGAACACTTGCGTGCCTACTGTTTAGCACGGTTCGTGCCCTCTGTTCAGCACTGTGTGTGCTTCTGTTTAGCACTTTGTGTGCCTACTGTTGCCAACACTTATGTGCCCTCTGTTAAGTACTTCGATACTTCCTGATTGTTCCATTTATCCGGTGAGTTCTATGAAAGCCTACAATGGGCTAATAAGTGGAAAAAAAAATAGATCAAAGTGTGAATTAAGCCAATGTGGTAAGTTATATGGTATATGTTAGTAAGGCAAGAAGTGTATAAGCATAAGTTATTTAATAGTTGTTCATTACCTTTGTAGTGCTTACTAAGCCTTCACTGGCTTAACGCGTTTATTTTAACGCGTAGGTATAGAAGCTACGAGAAGTTAAGTCGAGCTAAGGGACCTCTGCTCACATCACATCATGATATTGGAAGACTCAAGTTTAGGTACATTACTTTTGGTAAAAAGGACATGTAAAAATGGTACTGTTATGTGTCTCCAATGGATGGTTATAAATGTTGTTTTGGATTACTACGAGTTGATGAATTAAAATGATGAGTTTTGAATGAAATAACTTTAAAACACATCGTTTGAAAGAAAGCTTTTATTATACTCATGTTAAATTCTCTGATACTATATGTGATACTTCTATACTGGGTTTATACGTGTGAACCGGGTATAGGGGTGTTACAATGATGCTCATTATGGAGGCCATTTTGGTGGTATTAGGACTGTTGCAAAGGTCTTACAATCAGGATTTTATTGGCCTACATTGTTTCGAGATGCCCACATTTTTGCTCAACAATATGACAAATGTCAACGCATCGGTTCTATATCTCGATGCAATGAGATGCTTCAATAGCCTATCATGGAGGTTGAGCTCTTCGATGTTTGGGGTATAGATTTCATGGGACCATTTCTAAATTCCTTTGGAAATGTAAATATTTTAGTCGCTGTTGACTATGATTCAAAGTGGATCGGAGCAATAGCTATTCCAAAGGACGATGCTCGGACGATGTTAAAGTTCTTTCACACATACATCTTTACACGATTTGGAACACCTCGAGCATTATTAATAAGAGACCAAGGCACTCACTTCCATTGTAATCAAGTGGCGACAGCTTTGGAACATTATAGTGTGAAGCATCGCATGACAACCACATATCATCCCCAAACAAATGGTCAAGCGAAAGTATCCAATGGACAAATCAAGGGGATTCTTGAGAAGGTGGTTAACCCATCTCGATGTGATTGGTCTTTGTGATTAAATGATGTGTTGTGGGTACTTCACATTGCATACAAAACACCATTAGGTATGTCGCCATATCAGTTGGTGTTTGGTAAATCATGTCACTTGCCGGTCGAACTTGAACATAAGGCTATGTGGGCAATCAAGCAAGTGAACTTGGACTACAATCCTGCTGGGCAGAAAAGATTGTTGGACATTTCAGAGTTGAAAGAAATTTGATGCAATGATTATAAAGATGCTACCATTTACAAGGAAAAAACTAAGAGATGGCATGACAACATCATTTTGCGACGATAATTTTCTCCTGGTCAGTTAGTGCTTTTATTGAACTCATGTTTAAAATTGCATTTAGGAAAATTGCGCTTAAGATGGTTAGGTCCTTTTGAAGTTGTCGAAGCATTTCCATATGGTGCGGTGACAATCAAAGATTTGAACGATGGGCACCAATTCAAAGTGAATGGTCAACGATTAAAGTACTACCTAAGCCCAAACAACAATGAACAAAATGAAACTATTAACCTAGTCACATTTTCTTAGGATGTCATTGCAAATTTTTCTGTTAATTTTTGTCTTTTATTTTAGTTTAATTCGTTTCTTTAGTTTTCTACAGGAATAAAAGATCTCCTTTTTATCGATGCACACGAAAGCACAACTTGTCGATGCATCCAATTGCTGACTCATCGAAGCATTTCGGGAAAGACTCACACCGATTGATTCACCCTAATCCCCAACCATTGGATCGATCCGAAAAAGTACGATCTGTGTCATGACATTTATTGGTTGCAGGCATAGTGTACTATCACAACAATAGCAATCATCACGACTCTTCACCTCCATCTTCTATAAAATACCCTATTTGTGCCGACTGTGTCTTCACATTCACATTCGCCATTGTTACTTTAGTTATGGCAAGAACTCGTGGTGCTAAAACCCTATCCAAACCAACTGCTGAATCGTCGACAGCAATGGTTCGAAATGCCGACCAGCCACCACCCAAGGAACCTGTCCTGTACTTAATGAAAGCAGCAAAGGACCGCTTCCTTGAGGTGATGTTGAAAAGAAGCTGCCATCTCGAGCAGGGATTTTAATTGTCTCCACAACTGACATTGGAGAAACAAGTAGCCAAAACGATTTCGCGTATGGGCTAGGATAAGTTTTGTGACCATCTAGCAGGGTACTCCTTATCCATGGTAAGAAAGTTTTATTCTAACTTAGTTGATCCAGAGTAGGAGTTCATTTTCGTCCGTGAAGGACTGGTGCCCTGGAGCGCTAACCACATCAATGCCCTTTTCCACATTACCGAAAGAGAAGACGAACATGTCGAGTTTTTGGAGAACTTAAAGGAGGAAGGTGCGGATCTATTGCTACATGACCTCAGTGTCGATAGTGTTGTTTGGACTGGCAACAATCCAAATAATTATACGATGGATCGTAGTTACCACACCATCCAAAGCAAAGTGTTGTTTCCCTTCATCAACTATCGTCTCCTGCCATCCACTCACAGCACTATTGCCATGCTGGACAGAATGTGCCTGCTACACTCCATAATCAAGGGCTGACAAATTGATGTCGGGGCAATCTTCACCAAGAAATCACTGAATTTGTCACCAAACAAACAGGTATCTTTCCTTTTCCTTCTTTGATCATGCTCTTATGTAAACAGAGGGGCATTGTGCCTCGCGAAGAGGAAGAGTTATTGGAGAACAAAGGCCCAATAAATGATGTTTTGGTGGAAAGAATGATAAGGGGGCAGGAAACCCCTATTTTGAAGGAGGTACCACTAAAGAAGGAAAAAGGAAAAGGAAAAAAAAAGGACACCCAAGCCCATGCGCCTACAAATCCTCAAATTTGGAGGAAGCTTACTGAGGTTGAAAAGATTGTTGATCGGATGAGCATCCAACAAATCAAACTTGTCAGCACAATGGACGAGATGTAGTATAGACAGAACCTATTCTATGCTTAAACAAGGGCATGAAATACTGCCATTGTCAACGCATTAAGCAATTTGAGCAGGAATCCCATGCCAAAATTTCCTATCTTCCCACTTATTATTAGGGAGGCTACTCTATCAATAGAATAGCCTGTTTCAGAAGGGAAAACTCAGTCCATCCAGTCCCTGCACAGAATCCACATCTCTGATGATGAGGATCAAGAGGTACATTCCAAGGATATGGAAGATTGCTTCCGAAACATTGCTCACCTTTTTGAGGATGAATTTTCAAACAGTTAAGGGGCCAATATGGCGGAAAGAGAGGCTACTACTGCAAAGGAGCACACAAGAATTACCTTTGAGGGTGTTGAAGAAGAACAGAAAAGAGAAGAAGAAGAAGGAAGAGAAGAAGAAGAAGGAAGAGGAGAGAAGGAAAAAGAAAAAGAAGAAGAAGTTCCGATAAATTTATCGATGCACCTGCCTGTATGGGTGCATTTGTTGAAAACCTAGCACCATCTGGGGCGAGCTAGGCCGAGGTCGTCACATCCAACAACGAGGATTCTAATCCTCTAGCTATTGTGCTATATGTGACACCACTTGCTATGATACATCCATCGGATGTGACTGTCGATGAAGCAAACATCCAACCGATCATGGAGTAGCAATCCACTGCACCGATTGACCCCAAAGAGAAAAAGAGCAAATGCAAGGAAAAGAAGAAGTGCAAAGAGGAGCGCCGTAAAAAGAAAATGAAGTCCAAAGTAGCCACATCCTCAGCTACAACACACTGAGTTAGTTTTACTTTTCGGTATTTAGTTTAGTTGCATACATTTCATCTAGTTGTCATTACATTTTAATTGTCACTACATTTTACTTGTTATCACATTTGCATTGTAGTTGCATTTCCATTAATATTTGTATAGTATTGTTAATGCATTAGGGAAAATGGAGATACTAAGTTTGGCGGGAAGTATGGACTGGAAATGCAATTGCACCCACAAGTTTAAGATTATATTTGTCTTTTTAGTTGAATGAAAGTATGCATAGCTAAGAAAAATGTGACCACAATTTTTTTCATTTGATGCTTAAATCTTGAATTATTTGGAATGCTAGTGCGTGAATTGGATGAATGTGATTGAATGTTGAGAATCTTTCTATTTTTGGATGAATGATTAAAATTGCATTAGTAATAAATGAATAGTGTCATTAGTTGAATCTTGAATTAATTTACCATATTGCAACTATATTTATAGTTAAATCTACTAATAAAAGACACTCCAATGTGGGTGCATTATGACTCAACAAAGGGGAACACTCCATTGCAAGTGTTAGAAAAATTATCTAGCCAAAGGTTGTCATTGCAAGAGTATGTGTCGGTGCAATTACATGCTCCTTGGGGGTTTATTACACCCTATCGTTACTGCCCAGGAACAAGAGTATAGTAATGTAATGACATCTCTCAGTCACATTTATATAAAAAAAGAGAAAAGAATAATATATATATATTATACAATAAATGCTGTAGTGGTTAAGAAGATTTAAGATTCAAAGTATGACGCTAGCATTAGTGAAGTTGCAGTCTTGATTATTCATGCCTATAAATTGTCGGTGCAATATTTTATCATGTGAGTGCAATTTATACATTAGGATTCCAAAGAATTTAAGTTGCTAGAATGATGATTATGGTGTCAAGAATTTGGATATGACTTCGCTAGCCTTTATTTACTTAAGGACAAGTAAAAACTCAAGTTTGGGGTGTGATAGCATTAGAAATGACACTTAATTTCTCCCTAATTAGTGTATAGTTTGTTCCTTATATATCATATTTAACAGTCATTTTCAGCATTTCATACTTAGTATTTGCATTTTCAAAGTCAGTGTTGTATGGTCTTACTTTCTTTCATTTTATCCCTTTTGTGCTACTAATGTTGCTATATTCAGTATAAGTTTTGCGTCTAAAGTTGTCAGCGAAAATATCTACTTTAGAAGATCGGAGTAGGAAAGCATTTAGAGTTGCAGCCACAAACTTGCTCCAGAATTACGGCCAAATATGTCTCCACACGAATTCTTCTACATTTTACCAGGGACTTTACGCTGCTAACTTATTCAGAAGCACCAGCGTAGAAAATGTCAAGTTGTCACAGCGAATAAAGATCATAATTTGCATCCAGAGATGTCGTGACAATCTGTAACTACCTAATGCACAAACCAGATCTGCGTGAATGCAAAGCTAGCAATAACAAACTTGTACAGTTGCAAAAAGGGAGTTAGATCTGAGAAGGGGAATAGACTTGTACTTTTCAGTGGTTATAAATAGAGGGAAGTGAGAGAAGATTGTCATCAAGCTGTGAAGAAATTAATTCCACAATTCTCTCTTTCTTTCTAAGTGAGCTGCCATGGAAGCTTAACTTCCCAGGACGGTGATCTGGCGCAACGAGGAGGTAACTACATCTAACGAGAAGTGCCTAAGTGCGATGCAAGAGGAGCAATTACAGAAGGATTCTGGTAGACTAGGAATAGCATGCTTCAATTTATTCTTTAATTCCTCTTGAATGTTGATGAATTCTGTTGACTATTATTTGTGTATGAAAGTACCTATTAAAGTTAGATCTATTTTGATTTCTACTCAATTCTTCTCATCTGTTTATATTTGGATTTAACTGTTTTGACCATGGAAGTGCGATTACAGTTACAGTTACTAGAAGGTGTGGTGACAAAGTTACATTAACAAGTAAGACAATGGAAGTTGCTTGAGGCAAGAAGGAATTCTAGCCACTTGTTTTTTAGTGCAAAGCATTGCCAGCAGTAGAAGGTGTGGTAATTATGAGTACTTGGATCTTTGTTAAATAGAGAGGTCGATAATAGTAGATCTCATTGGAACTTAATTGTGGCGACAATTCATCTTTCAGTTACCTTGTAGTCACATTTAGCGTTGCCAAATTGTGAAGTTAGGGATCCCCCCATTTCTTCACACTTGATCTACTTCTTTTAATTTTCTGAATTTACATTTACAAACATCTTTAACAAACAATTAATTTTCTATTAATTTGCTCTGACATTTTATGTTATATTTGCATTGTCAGATTTAAATATTTTAATTATGCAGTCGTAACTAAATTGCATTGACATTACTCTTAACAATCTTTTTCATTTAACTCTAATTGCTTCGACAAATTTAAGCAACAAGAACACCATCCTCGTGGGATCGATATCCGACAGACTCACATTTGTCTACTATACTTGCATCGACAGTGTTCGCTTGCACATAATTTCTGTGACGTTTATAGGCCGATCACCAATACACAAGCAAAATGTTAAAGACATACTAAATTCATTATAATCATTCATTATACCAAACATCACAACCAAATTCACTACATATAAACAATTCAAAAGTTGCCTAGGCTATAGTCTTAACAAAAGCTATTCATTAACATGGTAACCACCAAAACAACCTATATACATTTCACCTTTAAAGCCAAAATAAGTTACTTGAAAGTCTATCATAGATGAGGATGATAGCGTGTACTCTTGACCGGGTGTAATCGATGCCAAGATTCCTCGAGACCTACTAATAGAATTAGAAAAGACCATTGATTTCTTTAATTTTATCCTATTTTTGCCACTAATGTTGCCTTAATTAGTTGTTCAGTATTGCATCCAAAGATGTCAATGAAGGAATATATCCTGAAAGATCAATACATGAAGGAATCTAGGGTTGTCGCCGCAAAATAGAATCCAAATTTGCGCCCAAAAATGTCGCTACAACCTACAACTGTTTGAAGAACACACTAGATCTGCGTGAGTGTATAGCTGGTATAACCAACTTGTACATCTAAAGGAAGTTGGATCTAAAAGGGAGGACACCTGTATTGGGCAGTGGTTGATAAATACTGATGAGAGAGGATCTTCTTGAAGCTTCATCTTCTAGATTTTTGATGCATTAAAACATTTTCTTCAACATTTTTCATAAGCTTGCTTCCATAGCAGCTTAACTTCCTTAAGGGCAACCTGACTATGACGAGAAGGCAAGTCTACTCTTGACGAGGAGCATTCCTAAATACGACGCAAGAGGAGTGTAAGGGAATGGTTCTAGTAGACTAGGAATAGGATGCTTCAATTTATTCTGTTATTCTCTCTTTAAACGCTGATGAATTTTGATTAGTTGAATCTGTATCGAAGTACAATTTAACTCAGATAAAGTATGATATCTACTCAATCGTTCCTTTATTGTTTATCTTTGGATTTAATTTCTTGACCACAAAAGTGTAATTGCAGTCACTATCACTAAAAAGTGTAGCAACAAATTAAGTTAACAAGCAAGTCAACGGAAGTTGCTTGAGGATCAAAGGAATTTGTCCATTTGTTCTTGAATATTTTGCATTACCAACACTAGAAGGTGTGGTTAGTGTGAGTATTTGAGTCTTTGATAAACAGGGAAGTCTAGGTTGGTAAGATTTCATTGAGCTTAATTGCAGCGACAATTTATCTATCATTTACCTTGTGATCACATTTAGCTATTTGCCAACTTTTCAAGTCAGGGAACCCTATCTCATTATCACTATTTTACTTCTTAAATTTTTTTAAATTTCTTCGACAAATTATTCTCATACTTTTACTGCATTTTTTTATTTTATTGCTTTGACATTATTAATCACAATCTGTTTTGTTTTAACTTTCATTGCATCGACAATTAAAACATAAACAACCATCCCTGTGGGATCAATATCCAACAGATTCACGTTTGTCTACTATACTTGCATCGATAGTGTACGCTTGCACATTTTTACTGTGACATTCATAGAATTAATAACTATTTCATGTGTGTATGCCTTTTTCGAATTCACCACAGAATATTCGTCATTTCCATAATTTAACAAATAAACATTACAAACATATATTTATTTATTTTTCTTAATTATATCCTAACCATAGAAAAGTTTAATTACCTAATAAAGCCCTTAACTCATTATTCTTATTCTCTTAAACCCTTAATCTACTATCATTTCATCACCAGTCTACTAAGCTTTCTAATCACTCTCCTACTCTTTTTTCTATACAAAAACAACGGCCATATCTATAGAACTCAAGCATGGCAACGATTTCAACTCATAAAAATTTCATGAATTAAACCCCAAAATAGTTGAGTTTAGTTGAGCTGGTCACGAAAACACAAATGCTAACATGATGGGGTCACAAACTACTTACATGCAAAGACTTGAAGAACCAAACCTTGAAGCTCTCTTCTTCAATGGTATTTTCGGTTGAAACAAATAAATAAAAACAAAAGTAAAATAAGGAGATGACTTTTCCCTTATTTGTTTTCTTCATATCGTTTATTAAATTACTAACTTAACCTTCATTTAACAATTAAAAACTCCTTTCTCATTTAGTCAAACAAATCCACTAACATAATAATAATAATAATAATAATAATAATAATAATAATAATAATAGTAATGATGATGATGATGATGATGTTATAAAATAAAGAGACAGAGTATAAATAACAAAGAGAATAACAAAATGAGAGAGCATATTTTTTTGATAAATCGAAGTATCATACAATGCTTCTCCAAGGTCTATATTTATAGACATAGAAAGTATAAAAGGAATAAACTCTAATTCTGATGACAACTAGAATTTAAACTTCAACCAAACTTATCTTGATCTTGATGGACATCCACTTAATAAAATATTTATAACACTCCCCCTTGGATGTCCATTGGTAGATAATGTGCCTCGTTAAAACATTTACTAAGATAAAAATCCTGTGGGAAAAAATTTCCTAGTGAAGGAAAAAGAGTACACATATCTATAATACGCATAACATGTTGCCTCATTAAAAACCTTACCAGAAAAACCCAATGGGACAAAACCTTGGTTAAGGGAAAAAGAGTACAACGCGTATTTACTCCCTCTCATAAAAACATCACATAATATCTCATATTCTATGTATTCAATCTTGAATACTAGTCTTTCAAATGACTATTTGAATGTATCTGCTAAGCATTTATATCACCATTCTTTTGAAAGTCATGAGAGGGAAAATTTAGGGGAGATATATTTTGATCTTTTCAAGAGTTTCAACAGACTTTAATTATGATTCTTTTATAAAAACCCAAATAGGTACTTTGGATCATTTTATAATCCCCCTTCAACTATTATTGACTAAGTCAAATTTACCAAATGTTCAATTATTTCAATTCATATAAATGAACAATTTCCCGACAATTTCAATATCCTTCTAGCATTCCAAATCCTTCAAGGATTTTAATATAAACTTCACTATATAGTGATTCAAAAAAGATTGTGACAACAACCATGAGACGTAAGTATGAACTACCAGTTTAATAATATATCTAAAGGTTATTGCATCCACCACAAAAGAATATTATATCTTCTCATAATAAATGCCAGGATTTAGTGAAAAACTTCATATTTTTATTTCGCCTTTGCAAAACTACTTCATTTGTACCCTCACTGACTTTATACCTTTAGATATTTGGACTGCTGGTCCAAAAACTCTACAAATTTAATTGTATTTGAGTTGCGTCTTTTTGGCCAATTTATTCCATATCTCTATTTCCCAAGAGATTTATTTAATATCCTCCTTTTATTTCATTATTTCCACAATAATATTGCATGCAAAACCATTGTCGACCACTTTTATTATTGGTTCGACATTTTCTCAAATTGACATAACTTATTGAGATCTCTTATTTTCACTATTTTAATCTTCAATTTCAGGTACTTGAATCTCTTCTGAAGTTTTACTTATTAGTTATGTCTTGGGTCTCTTCTGGAGCATCCATCTTCACTATATGACCATCTAAATTTTTTCCTTTTATGAAAATTTTCATATTTGGAATTTTAATGAGTTATCCATGTTGAACCTTTGGTTCAAATTACTCTCCCCCTTAACTCATTGTTGTGGTAGTTGTGACGGCCTAATCATTGAAGCAAACCTGAAGTTCTTCCTGGGTTCTGGAAATGTTCTTCGAAATGAATGTGGTTGAAGAAAACTTGATATTTTTAATTTGTCACCCATGAGCTAAACACTCATTGGGTAGGGTACTTTGGATGATATTTTTATTTTTATAAATGTTATGATTTTAATCCTATTTTGCTAACTGTTTCACTTGAATTTTGTTTATGAATTCTACATGCATGCAAAATCCTAGACATAGGCATTTGTTTGTTATGTGCATAATTTGATCTGACGAGATTAGGTTTGTTGGCATAAAATCAAGTGTTATGAGAAAGTAATACGAAAAATACTTGAAGGAGACTCTTGACATAGAGCACGTTCATATAGAATTGAGATAGGTTTATGTTGGAAAATTCTTCTTCAACATATAGACATATATTATGTAAGATGTATTACCCTTAAGTTTTCCTTCAACAAAAGTGAACTACAATCGACCCATTCTAAATCGTAAATAAGTTAGGAATTGTCGTAGCATTGTTAGATTTAAAGATAAAGTCTAAAGAACCCCAACCATTTCATTCAACAAATTAAGTCTTACATTAAGATCTTTGCCAATATTTTCTTTAAGCTTGTTTATGTTTCATTGCAGATTTTATTCATAACTTTGCTATTATAATACTCTTATTTGTATTCCATAACATTTATTTGTTATAATAACATAATTCAAATTTTACTGAAAATTGATCCCTGTGGAAACGATCTTTCTTATCACTTTATCTTTCCACCACCACCACTCTTACACGAACTTTCTCTTTCCATAGAACTCAAATCCTGCCAGAAAAGCCTATTGACTCTACCCTATGGAAGAATGGAATTCCAATACTCCTAATTGCTTTTTCAACTTTCAAGCTATTAATCCTGTTTTCCACTAAAACAAGAACTTTAGGATTCACTTCTCGCAAATATTCATTAACAATTTTACCAAAAATTTGGGTGACCAGCGCCTTGGAAATTCCACACTAAAAAAGTCGACTTCATAAGACAAATAACACAAGGTCTAAGACATATGAACCTGTCATTTCTACATTTTTTTCCATGAGTAATACCATATATTCACACTCTTGACCCAACAGTTCATTCCCTCTCGAATTTAGACCTTGATCTGCCAAACCCAAAGTTTCACAAGCAATTGCTCAGCCACTTACTTCAACCACATTCTCGTTCATCTCTAATTGATCCACCATCCCTAAGTCACCTGCTGGATGGGAATAGTTTCCTTCGAAATGTACACAACATCCCCCTTCTCCCTAGGATCGAATACTCTCCCATTAGAACACAAACAATTTTTCAGAACAGAAGCAATTGCATAACATGAAATAAAATTTTTAATAATCGGAGCATCTCCCATTTCGTGAAAACTCCTTGCCAATACATTTGGATTTCGATTCTCCAAAAGAGTAAAAGTTGTATGTTTACTCCTATCCAAAATACCTTGATTTTCCCTGAATCCACTATCCTTGCTTGGCCCACCTGATATAACCCTTGGGCCCTAATAACCTTCTTGTAACACCCTATACCCGGCCCAGTTACGGAGCCCGAATACTAGGATTACACCATCGTCTCAATTCGTGTTTATCTCAAAACGTCATGTTATACTCATGCATCTTTCTTTTTCATTTATTAATAAAGTATTCATACATATTATAGTCATACATACCCTAATAAGGTTAAAACATGCTCAACAATCATCGAAGAAACATAATGTAGCACTAAACATGCTTTAGGACCACATAGCAAAATTCCAAATAGAACTGCTCAAAACCTTGTAATCACAACAAAACAAGAAACTAATAAAACATACTTTAAGTCCATAGGTTCTAAGCAAAATAAACATGTAATCATCTCAATAATAATAGCATATAGATAGCTACTAAAGATAAGCTTGGATCACCCCTTAAGGCCACACCGCTCACACTGACACTACCTATCTACATTGGTTAAAAAGGAGTGGGTTAGCTTAAAAATGCTAACTAAATGTTCAAAATAACCACTACACAAATAAGTCATTATGCATCAGCAAGACAACCATATAACATATTCAAATCGTCTCTATATTTATTATCAGATTTTACATGTTTAACCTTTTTTCACGCATTCTTTTACACATTAATTACAATAATCACATGAGTACATAAGCATTTAACACAACACATATTAATCACATTTAATCACATTAGTCACATAAATATTTCAACATTTATCACATCACATATTAATCACATTTAATCTAATAATCACATTAAACACATGTATACATATTTAACGATAATTTGGCTCTTGAGATTATGAAACATAAAGTGGACTCTATCATCATACATCGAATATGCAAATCTCCAAACACATCAAATATGACTTAGAGTCGAACATGACCCAAAATTGAATAATAAATCTAATACTCTCCTTATTTCCCCTCACATGTCCCGTTGAATGGAGCTTAGCTCACATTCCCTTATCTCTGGGCCTCAATGTCCCAAAACACATATACACATATAGGTGAGTACTCACAATCCTATGACATGCTAACTATATCCAATGGTCTCATAAGGTAACAAGACAAAAATATCTATATTATTATTACATATTTACTTACAGATTTTTTGCACATCAACACTACATATTCACATCATCAACACAATATATATTCATTACCACATGGAATGAATAACATACCCACATTTTTACGGTCTCATGGCAGGAATAACATACCCACATATTTACTATCATATAGTATGAATAACATATTCACGTATTTACTGTCACATGACATGAATAACATACCCACATGTTTACTTTCATAACAGTCATCACAAGCTTATAACACATGTCGTAGCATCTCATATATGTTCATATTTTCACAATTGTATAAGCAAATATATATCACATTTAATCATAGGTGTGAGAACACTTACACTTGAAATTTAGAGTAGGGGTTTAGGTTACCTCTAAATTCTCAAGTACACAATTAATCATCTACGAGAAGAGATTCTAAAACACTCACCAAAAATATGCTTTCACCGAAAAGCCAAAAGCTCAAACAAGCTTTTCTTTACCTTTGACTCTACTGGTTGAAGGTCCTATTGACTCCGACGTTTCAACACGACAAACCTAACAAATACACAATAAACAATCAGTCAATAAATTACCTTAATAGTAAAAAACAATAGCCTAAGTTATGTTCTCTTTTAACCAAAACCTTCGAATTAGAAAACTTTAAATTCTAATATCTCGATCTACACTTATTCTTTTCGCATGAAACAAATTCCATTCAAATACATATTTATCTACAGCTAATTTCCAACCTTTAAACTATACAAAACTACACGTTTTAAGGAATCAAAAATTTTCGATGTACAATGGCCATTATGAACAAAATTCATTAAAACTCGAGAAATACTTAATATAACTTCAAAGTAACTTTAAAAACCTCCTAATCATTTAAAACTAATTGAAAAATAGTTTAAAATCAAGTTTTTAACCACAAACTAAAAATTCACCATTAATGATCCTATTTTTAGCTTTTATTTAAAACAAGTGTTTTAATGTTTAAAAACTAAGTTTAAGGAACTAGATATCATTTAAAACTCATAAAAAATGAATGAATACCTTTGTTTGAAGAAAAACGAACTTTGGCACTAATCTGAAAACACCCACGTTTGGAGAAGATGATAAAGTTTTTGGGTGTTTTTCATGGTTTTAATGGAGATTTAAGGTTAAAGGATGTTAGAAATCAAAAGAGATTAGGATTTGGCATTTAAAATTGAGTAGAATAGCAAGGGAGAACAAGGGATGACAAACACAAATTTTTGGGGTTGTTTAACTTTAAGGTGGGGGAAAAAAATAGGTGTAATTTTGAATTTTGATTAAATTGCTATATAAAAACTCTTAATTTTGACTCTTTTACAAATCAATTCTAGTTTCAAAATTAAAGATATTTAAAACTTATTTTCAGAAATCAATTTAATTTCCTAATAACCATTACCGAAAATATTGTCAATTACCAACCTTACAAACTTTCGAGCACATATGGGCTAAAATTCTTTAAATGCCCTCGGAACTCCTAAGCCCAATTTTGGGGTGGGACACTTCTTCCTTATTCCTCAAATCTATTTCCTTAGTAGACCTACTAACGACCTGCCTAAAGCCAAAAGCCTTGACACCAACATCCCGTTTCTTTAGGCCCTTGCCACTATTAATTTTAAGGCCATGTCCCTTAGTTAGTTGCTCACCATTCATGCCTTTACTCCTACTTCTAGAGCCACTCCATTGATTTCCTCCTGAAATATCTTTATCTGATCCGGTTTCCTGATTTCTTTGCTCCCCAAAATTAATGATTTCACCACCAATTTCTTTAGTTTCATTTCTAATTTCCTCAATTTCAACAACAGCATTAAATCGAGATCTAGAAGAGGTCTTTCTTAATCCGTTGTCTAAACCACCAACAATCTTCTAGCTTTATCGATGATTCTAACAACCCATAATCATCCATTCACCATGCTCCTCCTTTTCAACTCTCGCTTGAGTCGAGATTTTGGTTGGTGCTTCATCCTTCCCAAATTTTCATTAGCCATGTCCTCCTCCTCCTCCTCCTCCATTCTATCTGTATTTTGAACTTTAGCACAGTTCTCCCTCATGTGACCATAAGTGCCACAACTAAAACAAATCATAGGAAGAAACTCATAGTCTAATCTATGAATACTATTGGCTACTCGAACCTTGGAAACAAGAGGTTTACGTAAAGTCAACTGCACTTCAAACCTTGCAAATTGTCCCCAAACCATTTTATCAATTTGCAAATCTATCTTGAAAACCTTTCCCACGAGTTGTCCAAAAGCTCGCAAAATTCTTCTCTTATAAGGAGCCCCTAACAAACTAGGAATGCGAATCCATGCAACTACATTCTCAAGAAACTCTTGCAGTGGGGAGGATTGGGTTGTCCATGGTTGGATTGTAAGATATTGCCCATAGATCACCCAAGGCCCCTAGATAGGAAATTGCAGTAATCTACATGCGATTCAAATTTTGTAAGAAAATAATCATTCTCTTTATCCATAAGCTGGAAATGCTTAGTCGGTTTCCACAATGAGCACACTTTGCTCCATTAAGTGTTAACCCCTATCCTCTTCCCTAAAAGCTTCAAAACGGTCATGCTAGACATGCTCTTCTTGATAATAGAATAAAGTCTTTCCGAGAAATCTAGTGTCGGCATACCATCAATATTCTTCCTCAATATGTCTCCATCATCTAAATCAGAGTCTTCTTCCCAGTCATTCTTCAGCAAATGACTATTGTCGGCCGAATTCCTCACAACGTATTTAAAGGAAGAATATTTAGAAATCATAGGCTCTTCCGACTATTTCCCTTCACCACCATTAGGGAGATTCTCATCTCTCTGTCTCACCTTCTTCACTGCCCTAAACTCCATTTACTCTCCCAAATATGGCAGAATTCACCTTTTTTTCCAAAGCACGACTAGAATTCTAAATTGATTTATTAAATCAAAACTCAAGCAAAGCTGGAGATTTTTTTTATCACAAATTTGAAATGTAGTCTTTATACTTTTATTTATAGGAATTAGTTTTTTATTTTTAAATTTCAAAATTCAAGTTTAATTGTTAACACTATTATATTTTTTAAAAAATTTTGGTTTGGCATTTTGAAATAAAAAAAAAATACTCATTTGATATTCATGTAACTAAAAAATAACATTGTAATAAATCAGAATTTAATACAATAATTTTAATAGTATTAACAGTTGAATTTGAAATTTAAAAAAAATTAACACACAGGAAAGAATAATTAAAAAAATTTCAAAAAAGATTGTAAGACAGGGACTTTGGTTGCTTTGTAATTTTCTCATAAAAAGATTTTTGGAAGAGAAAAGGGATCTAAAATTTTATGATGATTTTTAATTTTTTTAAGAGTATTAAAATAAAATAAAAAACCCTTATAAAAGCAAGTTCGATATTAATTGCTTCCCATAATTTAGTCCTTTGATTTTAGGTATCGGTACAATAAAGAAAGCTAAAAAAATAAGTTAACTATTAGCCCCACTCCTAGCTTAATTGTTATTGATTTTTAAAAAAAAATTTGATTGAGTTGGTGTCATTAATTAATCGAATATCAATTTGATTAAAAGTTTATGAGAATGTTCTTACGTAATTAAAATTTGATTAAAAGCTTATGAGAATATTCTTACGTAATTAAAATAAGTAATTTTTTGTGGATATTTTAATATTTTTACTTAAAAAAAATAAAAATATACATATGGTAGCATTTGAACTCACACCAATTTACCATTTAACTAAATTTATCTTGATATTTTTGTACATTTTAATTTTATTATTCACGCTTTATTACCTCCATTAGTTTATTAATAATTATTTAATTAAATTTGTGTAACGAATTAACTCGACACTGACTCATGATTAATGAAAACATTATGATAAATCATTTAATCTAATATTTTCATTTTAATAACATTCATATATCTTATTTTATTATAAATTTTTTTGAAATAATTTTGTCAAAGTTTCATTAATAAGTTGGAAGACACCACAAGTTCCAAGACCAAATGAGTCTTCCAATCAATGAGATCTCAGCATACCAGAACACCACTTCGACTTCTTTCAAAGAAAATCAGCAACTCTTTAGCTCGAAGTGGTTCCAAAACTGCTACTCCAATTCAGCAGTGGCAGCCCTACTCTCCTCCCTACAACACCAAGAGAAGTTCAGCCTACTCTGCATCTATCTGCCTTCACCATCCCCCAAATTATCGAAGGCCCATCCTCAACCCATTGCATATCCCTCTTGCGTAGGAATCCCTCTCGTGCCAAAAGATGAGCCACTCGATTCCCCTCTCTTAGTGTGTTGAAACTTGAACTCCTCAAAACCCATAAGGAGTTGTTTGGCTTCCCAATGTAACTACTTATTGTTAATCTATCCATGTCGTGCATCTGTAACTTGGAAATCATTGTCGTGGAATCCCCCTAAAAGACCACTCTACGAAAACCTAGTTCTCGAGCAAAATGAATTGCTAAGACTGTCGCAAGTGCTTCCGTTGCTTCAAGTAAGCCAATATTCATCTTCCAATCACACGCCGTCCCATAAGTAGACCATTCATATCTTGAATGATAACACCCACACTTGTAGCTTGTAAATCTTGGTAGTAGCCCCCATAAAAGTTCGTTTTAACCCATCGCTCCTTTGGAGGCTCTAAATAGAGGGAGAAAGGGATAAAGATCTTGGAGCTAACAATTGAAGCATCTCCAACTCGCACCCATAACCCACAACAAAAGTACATAAATACTGAATCGATTGCAATCCCCATTCATCCATCAACTTGTTCCTTAATGTCCGAAGTCCCAAATTGCAATTGTAATAATAGCCGCCTGTTTAACATTTGCAGCAAACACTCGGCTAATCCAGTGAACAAATGAATCCTCACTGTGACTCGACTCCCACTGAATTCTCAATTGTTCTCACACAAGCGCAGTGTAAGGGAAACTCCGACACACATGTACATTGGTCTCTGCGTCCAACCCACATCGATAACAAGCAGCATCAGTCACCACTCTTCGTCATTTTAGGTTAGTCCTTGTAGGTACAAAGTCATGGATTAAACGCCAGACTATAATTTTTATTTTTTCTGGCACTTTGATTTATCACAAATGTTTGTGTAACTGTCTCTCTTCCAAAACAAGACCAGTAGGCGTATCAGCAAAGCCCCGCAACAACAGTTGATACCCTCTACGTACCGTATACTCACCATTCTGCTTAAGGCACCAACATATTTATTTTGTCAAACCATTCTTAACTAAAGGGATACATAAAATTCTTCGAGCTTCCATCATAGAGAAGGTATAGTTGATAACATCTTTCCTAATTCCATGTTGCTCATCAATCAAATTTGCAACTATTTCAATTCCAACAACTCTAGGTGATTGAATAAGACATGGTTAACTTTCAAGGATCAAAGTCACATCCCAAATGGGAATTGATGTGCCGTCACTCACATGCCAGCAACAACCTTTAAACAGAAGCGTTTTAGCTTATTAGATACTATGCCAAATATCTAAAGGTTGTCCTTTCAACTTAGAACTCATAAAGTCTTTATGTGCATAGTACTTAGCTTTCAAAACCCTCGCCATTAACGAAGTCAAATTATAGAGTAAGCGTCAACTTTGCTTAGCCAAGAGCACTATATTGAATTTTGTTAATTGTTGAAATCCCAAACCCCCTTCCTCTTCGTGATTAAACAATCTCGCCCATGTACACCAATGTACGCCTCTTCTTGAATGGGTTTTTCTCTACCAATACTGCGTAAAAAGGCCTTCAACTTCGTTGCAAAAAGTCTTGGGCAACATAAAACATGACATATTGTAGTTCAGGATTGCCTGCAAAATAGACTTTATAAACACTACCTTTTCTCCTTATGAAAGTCATCTATTACACCACCCATTAATCTTATTACGAATGTTATCTAGAATAGGTCGAAATACAACCTTCTTATTACGTCCAATGACCATTGGAAGCCCCAGGTATTTGTCAAGGTCTAGTGAACAACGCACCCCAAGAACCCCCTCCACCAACTGTCGATCCCTCTTATTCACATTTAAACTAAAACAAATCAAAGACTTCTCAAAGTTCACAAGCTGCCCAGAACAACTCTCATACTCTTGTAGAAAACTCTTAATAGTCATTGTTCCCACTTATGACACCTCCTTGAATATCAAGCTGTCATCGATGAAGAGAAGGTGCGACACCATCGGCCTAGATATGCTTGCTTTTGCTCCCTTAATTAGCCCCTCTTACAACGCTATTCTCAACAGCGCAGACAAGCCCTCCATACAAAACAAAAACAAGAATGGGCTGAGTGGATCTCCTTGATGCAATCCACGAGTAGGAATGATACAACCCTTAGGTTGACCATCCAACACCACAGAGTAGCTCACAAATCGAACACACTTCAGAGCCAAACGAATCCAATTCTCAACAAAACTCGAACGCCCCATGACATCTTCAATTAAGTGTCATTCCATCAAATCATAGGCTTTGTTCATATCCAGTTTAAGCACAAACCTCTCACTCTTCGCACCCACTTTCCTTTTAAAAGAATGCAATAGTTCAAACACCACTATAGCATTATCCGTGATCAACCGTCCAGGCACAAATGCACTTTGCGCCTCATCAATACAATACGACATAATCATTTACATTCTATGCACAATAGCCTTAGTCACAATTTTAAGCAAAACATTACACGAACTTATCGACCTAAAATGTGTAATATCAACAGAGCTAGATCAATTTGAAATAAGAACAATATTTGTATGATTAATTTCTACCAATGATCCCTCATTACTAAGAATCTTGATCGTGCTATGAATGTCACAGTAATTATGCAAGCTAACAATTGTCGGTGCAAGTATAGTTGATAGGTTTACTATCATATATCGATCCAAGAGAGATGGCAGTTCATGCTATATTTTTCGAAGCAATTAAAATCAAAATAAAAGGTCTTGTAAGGAATATTGTTAGTGCAATTAAATCAAATACTGCACAAATAAAATAATTAAAACTGTCAGAACAAATATTATAAACTGTAATACAATATGTCAGAGCAATTTAATAAGGAATTGTAATGAATTTTTGAAGATATTTTGTTAATGCAATTTAAGAAAATTAAAAAAGTAAAACAATGATAAAAAAAATGGGGGATCCTTAACTTGATAAGTCTGCAATCACTAAATGTGACCACAAGGTGAATGATAGATAAATTGTCGCTGCAATTAAGCTTAATTAGATCTCACTACTTTTAACTTCCCTGCTTATTAAAAACCCAAATACTCACATTAGCCACACCTTCCAGTGCTGGCAATACTTTGCATTGGAGAACAAGTGGCCAGAATTCCTTCGTACCTCAAGCAACTTCCGTTGTCTTGCATGTTGATTTAACTTGCCAGTGCACTTTCCAATGTCAGCAACTGCAATAATACTTTCGTGATCAAGCAATTAAATCCAAAGATAAACAACTAAGAAGAATTGAGCAGAAATCAAAGTAGATCTAAAATTAAAAGGTACTTCCATACACAATTAAGTTCATCAAAATTTATCAGCGTTTAAGAGGAAATAAAGAACAAGTTGAAGCATTCTATTCCTAGCCTACTAGAACTCTTCCCTAATGCTCCTCTTGTGTCGCACTTAGAATCACTCCTCGTCAAGAGCAAGTACTGTCTTCTCATCACAGTCAGTCCACCCTCTTCGGAATTAAGCTGCCATGAAAGCAAGCTTATGAAAAAATGAGAAACGAAAATGATTTGGCACGAGCTTGATGATGATCCTCTACTCTTCTCTCTTTCCTCAGTATTTATCTTTACTGCCAAGTACATGTGTCCTTCTTCTCTTAGATTTAACTTCCTTGCAGCTATACAAGTTAGTTAATCCAGCTGTACACTCACGCAGATATGGTCTATGCAGTAAGTAGTTGGAGGTTGTTGTGAAACTTTTGAACGCAAATTTAGATTTTAATTTGCTGTGACAACTTTGATATCCTCACGCATTGGTACTTCTGGATATGTTCACACAGTAAAGTCCCTGGTGCAATATGGAAATGCTCATGCAGTGACATGTTTAGGCACAATTCTGGACTAAAATTGCACCGGTAGCCTTGAAAACTTTCCTGCTTTGATCTTTTAAGATAGATCCCTGCACTAACATGTCAAGACGCAAAACTGACACTAAATGTAGTGACATTAGTAGCATAAGTATAATAAAATGAAAGAAAATTACACCAAACATCACTCACTTAGAAAATGCAATTACTAAATATAAAATGCTAAAAATGCATGCTAAACATGGTACAAAGGGAACAAATTATACTCTAAATAAGGAGAAATTAATGGTCTTCTCTAATGCTATCACACCCCCAAATTTGAGTTTTTACTTTTCCTCAAGTAAACAAAAGCTAGCAAGGTCATAGCAAAAATTCTTGTCAAAGCAATAATCATTCTAGCAAATTAAATTCTCTGGGATCCTATAAATTACATTCATATGATAGAAAATTTTGCCGATAATTTATAGATATGAATAATCAAAACTGCAACTTCACTATTGCTAAATCATGCTTTAAATCTTAAATCCTCTTGACCAATATAACATTTATTATTCTATATATATATATATATATATGCTTTTTATTTATTTTTCTTTCTTTCTTTCTTCTATGCGACTGAGAGACATCATTGCATTTCTTATTCCCTTGTCGTGGGCAATAACGATGGGGTGCAACAAACCCCCAGGAAGTATTTAATTGCACCAATACACACTCTTGCATTGACAGCCTTTGGCTAAATATTTTTTCTAACACTTGCATTAGAGTGTTCCCTCTTGATAAGTCACAATGCACCCACATTGGAGAGTCTTTTATTAGTAGTTATAATTATATATTGCTGCAAATGACAAGTTATTCCAAGATTCAAATAACGATACTACTCATTTATTACTGATGCAATTTCAACCATTCATCCAAAAATAGAAGGATACAACATTCAATCACATTCATCCAATTCACGCATTAGCATCTCAATAATTCAAGCATTAAGCATCAAATAAAAAAAATGTAGTCACATTTTTCATAACCTTGCATACTTTCATTAGACTAAAAGGAAAAATAATTTCTTAAATATGTGGGTGTAATTGCATTTCCATTCCATATACATTTCCCTCCAAACTGAGAGTCTGCATTGTACCCAATGCATTGACAATAATATTCAAATATTCATGGAAATACAACAACAGTGCAAATGCGTTGACAAATAAAATGCAGGGACAATGAAAATGTGATGACAATGCAATTATAACTACATGATATGCGACTAAACTATATACTGAAAAAATTAAAGACTAACTCAATGATGTGCAGCCGAAGATGTGGCTGCTTTGGTCTTTTTCTTCTTGTGGCGCTCGTCCTTGCACTTTGCCTTATCTTTGTGCTTTCATTTTCTTTCTGTTGGCTCAATCGGGTTGGCAAATTGCTCCTCCACATGTGGTTGTGTGCTGGCTTCATCGAATGTGACATCAGAAGGATGAATTTCAGCAAGGGGTGCCACATAAGGCACTATAGCCAGAGGATTGGACTCCTCATTGCTGATTGTCACAGCCTCGACCTGATTTGCAATAGATGGCACTAGGTCTTCAGTATTTGCACCCATATTATCGGGTGCGGCGACAAATTCTTCAGGCAAATTTGTTGCAACAAAATCTTCCTCTTTCTCTCCTTTCTTTTCTTCTTCTTTCTCTTCTTCCTTCCCCTCCTTGATACCCACAGAATCCATGGTCGTGTGCTCTTCAGCAGTAGCAGCTTCCTTGTCAGCCATATTTTCCCCTAAACTATTAGAAAATTCATCTTCAAAGAGGCTAGCAATATTGCGGACACACTCCTCAACATCCTTTAAATTCACATCCTGATCCTCATCATCAGAAATATAGACCATATGCGGAGACTCGACAAAGTGATCCTTCCCTTCCGAAGTAGCTTTCTCGGTTGATGGTGTTGCCTCCCTAATGATTGGGGGAAACACTAGAATTCTGGTAAAGGATTCTTTCTAATGCTACATAAGGTGCTATCAATTGCTGTATTTCATGCCCTAGTGTAGGCATAGAATAAGTTTTGTGACTGCTTCATGTCTTTAATGTGGCGACAAGTTTAATTTGTCATACACTCATTCTGTCAACCAGTTGCTCGATTTCTATAATCTTCCTCCATAATTTAGGATCTGTGGAGGCATGAGACTATTTTGCTTCCTTCTTTGCTTTTCTTTCTTCTTCTTTGGTACAACTTCTTTCACCACAAGGGTCTCCTTCCCTCTTTTCATGTTCTTAACTGATACATCATTGATGGGTCCCATATTTTCCAAGAACTCCTCCCCCTCTCGAGGCACAACACCCCTTTGTCGACACAATTGCATTATAAGAGAGGGGAATGGAAAATACCTATTTGCTTTGCTGCACCTTCTGCTATTTCTTGATGTAGGATTGACTGGCATCTATTCGGAAGCCTTTAATAATTGAATGTATGAGACACAATCTATCTAAAGTCACCGTGATGCTGTGAGTAGAAGGCAATGAGCAGCAGTTGATAAAATGGAACTAGACCTTACTCTGAACCGTGAGGAATTGACGATGCATTATATAGATGTTGGGGTTGTTGCCGATCCAAACGGCATCGTCAATGCACAGATCATCCATTAAAAAATTAGCACCCTCCTCTGTTAGTTGTTCTCCCTCAACAATGTTATACAGGGCATTGATATGTGCAGCACCCCAAGGCATCAGTCCCTCTAAAAAAAAGACAAGCTCTTGTTCCTTATCAATAAAATTGGCATAGAAATCCCTAACAAGGGACGAAGAATACCCTTCAGGATAGTCGCAAAACTTTTCCCACCCCAGGCGTGAGATGGTTCTATGGACTTGTTTTCCCAACGTGAGTAGTAGAGATAGTTGGAATCCTTGCTCTAGGTGGTAATTACGCTTAAACATATTGTCGTGGAAGCGGTCTTCGAAAGCTTTTGTAAGGAACGATACTGGTTCTTTGGATGGTGACTGCTCTGCGTTACGAATCACCGCAGTAGAGGATTTAATGACTAATTTAGAAGGGTTTTTTGATCCTCTTGTTCTCGCCATGACTGTATGATAGAAAAAGAATGAGAGTTATAGGAAATTGGAAGGTTGAAGAAAAGAAAGTTTTGCAGCAATAATGGTGGTTGTGGTTTTGAAGAACACTATCAGCATAATGGAGTGTTTTATTGGGGATGAAGATGAAGAGGCATGATGATTTCCACAACAAGGATAGGACGTTGTGTCTACATCTTATAAATGCAATGACACGAATTTTCCTTTTTCCAAATCGATCCGACGATTGGGGAGCAGTGTGAATCAAACGGCGTGATTCTTTCCTAAAATGTTTCACTGTGATGAGTCAGCAAGTAAATTGAGTCGACATGTAGTGTTTTCTATGTGTCGAGAAAAAGGTTAGCTTTTATTCTTGCAAAAGAACTAAAGAAGATAATTGAAATAAAATAGAATACAAAAAGTAAATAGAATAAATGCAATAACATGTTAAGAAAATGTGACCAAATTAATGGTCTCGTTCTGCTCGTGATTGTTTGGGCTGAGATAGTGCTTCATCCTTTGGCCATTTACCTTGAATTGGTGCCCATCATTTAAGTCTTTAATTGTCACTACCCCATGACGAAATGCTTCGACAACTTCGAATGGCCCTGGCCATCTAGAGCGTAATTTTCCAAGATGCAGTTTTAAACGTGAATTAAATAAAAGTACTAACTGACCTACAGAAAATTATCAACGCAAGAAAATGTTATCGTGTCATCTCTTAGTTTTTTCTTTGTATGTGGCAACATTCTCGTATGCATTTCGTCGAATCTCCTCTAATTCAGAGATGTCTAATAATCTCTTTTTTCCAGTAGCATTATAATCCATATCCACTTGTTTAATTGCCCACATGGCTTTATGTTCAAGTTCCACAACCAAGTGACAGGATTTACCAAAAACAAGCTTATACGACGACATTCCTAATGGTGTTTTGTACGCTGTGTGAAGCGCCCACGATGCATCATTGAGCCTTCAAGACCAATCACATCTGGAAGGATTCACAACCTATTCAACTATATTTTTAATTTGTCGATTTGATACTTTAGTTTGACCAAATAATTGACAACATCCGTATACCGTTGGATGCATCAACAGAAAAGAGCTTTTCATCTGGAAATGCGTTGACAATTTGTGAAGTGTTTCCATCATCACTCTAAAATTCCAGACAAGGTAAATGATTTGCTACCTGATTTTTCGATCCTTTTCTATCGTTATTTCAACATAAAATTCTTGTAACAGTAGATCCATCGAATTAGCCTAGTTTGGCATATTTTTTGGCAAAGAGGTATCGCAATGCAGAGTGATCAGTATGTACTGTAACTTTTATGCCGACAAGATACAAACGAAACTTGTCGAATGCAAAAACTACTGCCAAATACTCTTTCTCCGTGGCTGCTTTAGTAAGAGTTTTGCTAGCATAATATACTGTATGAAATACTTTGTCTTTGCGTTGCCCAAGCACTGCACCTACTGCATAGCCGCTCGTATTACAAATAACTTCAAACGATTGTGAGCAGTCCGATGCGACGACAATAGGTGCCTACAGTAATTGTTGCTTAATTTTTACAAATGCTTCTAGCAAGCAGTATCAAACAGAAACTTTTTATTTTGTTCAAACAGTGAGAAGAGAGGTTTTGCAATTTTTGAGAAATCTCAAATAAATCGTCGATAGTATCCTACATGGTCGAGAAAACTCCTTATTCCCTAAACATTAATAGGTGGGAAAGCTTCTCAATAATCTCCACCTTTGCCTTGTCTACTTTGATGCCCTGACAAGAGATACGATGCCCAAGGACAATGCCTTCAGTTGCCATGAAGTGGCATTTTTCCCAATTTAGCACCAAATTAGTGTCCATGCATCGCTTTAAAACTTTAGCTAAATTATCAGCGCATTTATCAAAAGTGTGACCATAAAAAAAAAGTCATCCATGAATACCTCCAACAAATTTTCAATCATATTGAGAAAGATTGCCATCATGCACCTTTGAAATGTGGCCGATGTGTTGCATAGACCAAATGGCATTTGGCGAAAAGCAAAGGTACCAAACGGACAAGTAAAAGTTATTTTTGCTTGGTCTTCCGGCATAATTGTAATCTGGTTGTAGCAAGAATATCCATTAAGAAAGTAGTAATATGCCTTACCAACAAGCCTGTCCACCATTATTGATAACATCAAAATCTCCCTTAACACCTTACTCAACTTGATGATTCCTCTTTAACAAATCTCCATCAAATGATTGCTTCTCTTTAATCTATTTAGACAAAGTCAGCCTCACTTGAAGTTTAACTAACAAACCACTATCACTAGCTAAGCTCAAGCGTGCAAACATAGCTCTCAATTCTGTCATCGACTTCCTACTTAAAGCGTGAGCAACAACATTCACCTTGCCAAAATGATATTTATCATACAATCGCAATCCTACAAAAGTTCAATCTAACACCTTTGCCTTAAATTCAACTCCTTTTAGTTGAGGAGGTACTTAAGGCTCTTATGATCAGTATAAATCACACACGTCTCTCCATATAGGTAATGTCGTCATATCTTAAGTGCAAACACCACAACAACTAACTCCAAATCATGAGTTGGATAGTTACATTCACGCGTCTTCAACTTCCTTGAAGCATATACCAAAACCTTTCCCTCTTTCATTAACATACAACTGAGTCCTATATACGAAACCTTGTTATAAACTACAAAATATTTTTCAAGATCTAGTTGAATCAACATAAGTGTCATTGTCAACATTGTCTTAAGCTATTCAAAACTTCTCTGCTTATCGTTAGTCCATTCAACACCACATTTTTCTGAAGTAGTTTCGTTAAGTGTGCAGCAACAAAGGAAGACCCTTCAACGAATCTACGATAGTAACAAGCCAAACCTAAGAAACTCCTAACTTCGGTAACACTCTTAGGTGACTTCTACTCTAAGGTCATCTTAATCTTCTTTAGTTCCACTTTAATTCCTTCTACCGATACCACATGACCTAAAAATGCCATTTCTTTAAGCCAAAATTCACACTTACTAAACTTCGTATACAACTACTTATCTTGAAGAATCTACAAAACAACCATTAGGTGCGTATCATGATCTTCTTCAGAATGATAATACACCAAAATGTCATCTATGAAGACAACCACAAATTGATCCAAGTATGAATATAATACACGGTTCATCAAATCCATGAACGTGGCAGGGGCATTTGTTAAACCAAATGACATGACCAAAAACTCATAATGCCTAAACCAAGTCCTAAAAGCAATTTTCAGGACATTAGACTCCTTCACCTTCAACTGATAATACCAAGATCTCAAGTCACTCTTTGAAAACACCATTGCACCTCGGAACTGATCAAATAAGTCATTGATTCAAGGAAAAGGATACTTATTTTTTATGGTCAACTTATTCAACCATCGATAATCAACACAACCGTATCGTACCATCCTTCTTCTTCACAAACAAAACTGGTGCACCTGTTGGAGATATGCTTGGTCGAATGAACCCTTTGTCAAGCAACTTTTGTAATATAATCTTTAAATCTTTGAGCTCTTTTGGTGCCATGCGATAGGGATTAATAAACAATGGTGTAGTACCAAGATAAAGCTCAATTCCAACATCTACTTCACGTTCCGATAGTAAGCCAGACAACTCTTTTAGAAACATGTTAGGAAAATCCTTAACTGTATGGATATCCTAAACTCTTAACTCCTTACTAATCGAATTCATCACATAAGCTAAATAATCTTCACAAACTTTCCCCAAGGATAAGCCTCACCATCAAGTAGGGACACTGTACAACCCAACTCCTCGTTAGTACTGGACATCTGCTTGACGATCCTTTCAACTCCCTCAAACTAGTACTCAACTATGGTCGGATTAGTTCCTTTCACTCTAGAAAATTCTTTACCACCTAATAGCATTAGAGATGACATTTAATTTCTTCTTAAATTAATGTATAAATTGATCCTTTTGTACCATATTTAGCATGCATTATTAGCATTTCATACTTAGTATTTACATTTTCTAACTTAATGTTGTTAGATTTTATTTTCTTTCATTTTATCTCTATTGTGCTACTAATGTCATTGTATTTAGTACTAGTTTTGCGTCCAAAGCTGTCAGCGTAGAAATCCATAGGGGAAGATCAGAGTTGGAAAGCATTCAAAGTTACGGTCACAAGTTGATCCAAAATTGTGGTCGAATATGTCGTGACCTGATGCCATAAGGACGCAACAGCTTCAAACGAGAAGTGCTTGGTACGATGCAAGAGGAGCGATTAAGGGAGAATTCTAGTAGACTAGGAATAAGAGGCTTCAATTCATTTGTTAATCCCTCTTAAAATGTTGATGAATACTATTAATAATTGATTGAATACGGAAGTATCTTTTAATATCATATTTGCTTTGAGTTCTATTCAATTCTGCTTTGAGTTCTATTCAATTCTTCTCATTTATTTATCTTTGGATTTAATTATTTTGACCAGGAAAGTGTGATTGCAGCCATAGTCACTAGAAGGTACAGTGACAAGTTAGATCAACAAGCAAGACAGCGGAAGTTGCTTGAGACTAGGAGGAATTCTTATCACTTGTTCTTAAGTGCTTAGCATTACCAGCACTAGAAGATGTGGTAGTTGTGTGTACATAGGTCTTTGTTAAATAAAGAGTTGATATTAGTACGATCTCATTGGAACATAATTGCAACGACAATTCATTTATGAGTTACCTTGCAGTCACATTGAGCATTGTGAACTTGTGAAGTTAGTGATCCTCTCCACTTCTTTAAACTTGATCTATTTCTTTTTATTTCTTAAATTACATTACAACATCTCAACAACCCATTCATTTTCTATAATTTGTCCTAACATTTTTTATTCCAATTGCGCTAACAGATTTAATTCTTAACTTGTACAGTTTTAACCCAATTGAGTTGACATAACTCCTAACAATTCTTTCCATGTTAACCGAAAATGCTTCGGTAGATTTAAACAATAAACAACCATCTCTGTGGGATCGATATTTGATAGATTCATTTCTATCTATTATACTTGCAACAACAATGTACGCTTGCACCTATTTGCTATGACGTTCATAGCTCGATCAAGTTTTTGGCGCTGTTATCGAGGATGACGTTTGTTTGATGTTTATTTTTGTAGTTGCATTATTTGTTTCTTTTCTAACTTTTATTAATTACTAATCTCTTGTTAATTCTTTTTCAATTTTTTCTGTTAGGTGTTTTATGTCCATAAGGAGAAATCCTAAAGACATTGTTAGTCTTGATCTTGAACTTGAAAAGACACTTCGAAGGAAAAAGCAAGAGCAAAGAAAAATGGCTAGAAATAACAACGATCTACCACCATTGCTGCCACAAAATATTATTCCTCTAGTGCAGCCACAAGTAGTCAACAACAATATATCACCGCTACCATAAGAAGAGCAAATCTCAAGTAGGACAATTAGAGATTTTGTTGTTCCTGTGCTCGATGACTTATAACAGGAGTTGTTAAACCAGCAATACAAGCTGGTAATTTTGGATTAAAATCGATTATGTTTCAATTGTTTAATTCGAATGGCCGATATGCAGGTTTGCCTCACGAATATGCGAGAGAGCACCTTAAATCTTTTTTGCTTATATGTACTTCTTTTAGTCAACATGGTGTTCCTGATGACGCCTTGAAGATGCAATTGTTCCCTTACTCTTTACAAGGAAGGGCACGAACATGGTTTCTTGGTTTATCGGCTAGATCTATTACTTCTTGGAATGCGCTATCAATGCAATTTGTTTTGCAATTTAATCCACCAATAATGAATACTAGATTGTGAAACGATATTACGGCATATCATCAATTGGATGATGAGAATTTACACACAACATGGGAAATTACAAGACTCTGCTGAGACGTTGTCCCATGCGTGGAATCTAACAAGAGACAAATCGAGATCTTCTATAATGGATTAATGCGCAGACAAGAAATCTTGTCAATGAATCTGCAAATGGTCCTTTGTTGGATTGCACCTACAATGAAACCGTATGAATATTAGAGAGAATTGTACAAAATGATTATCAATACCCAATTTCTCATTTTGCTCAGGTAAAAACAAATCATGGAGTTATAAAATTAGATGCTATATCAGCCTTGAGTGCGCAAGTATCCTCATTGGTGAACATGATTAAAAACATGAAGGGGACAAGTGATGTTTCCCCTATTCAAGTAGACCAACAGATGGATGTCCCGACATTTTCCTGTGAAATTTGCGATGACATCCATAGTTTTAAGGATTGTCCACAGCATGCTGAAAATGCATTCTATGTGAATAACATCGGAGGAAATTCATATAGTAACTCGTACAATAGTTCAAGTAGAGCTCAACAACCTTGGGGGAGCCAGAATTCATCCACATACTGATATGAAAATTCCTCAAATCAAGATAATTTTAGACAAGAGAGTTATGGTCAACATCAGTAGAACTATAACCATAATCCGTAAATGTATTCGCAATCAGATAATATGCGATCTCATGACCATATTCGATTACAGGCCCAGACACAGTCATTTAATTAGATGCAGCCACAAGTTCGAATGCCGCCATAACAGAATGCGATGTCAAATATGCAAGGATAATATCAACAGCAATAGCAACAGTATTCTTAACCAAGAGAAGATCCATTGGCTACTCTTGAAGCTTTGATGCGTGAGCATATCATAAGAACAGAAGCTACTGTGCAAGGGAATTCTTCTTCCAATCGAGCGTTGGAAGCTGAACTAGGACAATTGCCTTCTAACATGAGCACACGGTAACCAGGTGCTTTGCCAAGTGATACTAAAAATCCAAATCAAAAAGGAAAGGAGCATTGCAAGGCTATCACATTGCGAAGTGGAAAGCAAATTGCATAGCAAAGTAGCAGCTCCAATCAAGCACCTGTCGACGCAATTTCATCCTAAGAAGACGCGGTAGAAGTACATGATGAGCAACCACCAGTAGTCACGCCGATGCCTACAATTCATCCTAAGAAGTTGTCGATGCAACTGCCAATGTTGTCACAACCGATTACAACAACACAACCCACTATACACATACCTTTGCCATTTCCGTAAAGATTCAAAGAGAAAGAGCATGACAGAGATTACCAAATTTTGTAACTATCTTGAAACAATTTCATATTAACATACCTCTAGTTGATGCTCTTGTGCAGATCCCAGCTATTGAAAAATTATGAATGAGACAAGCTCGTGTTCCTAGCCGAATTTATCATACTTGATTGCGAAGCTGATAAGAAGGTGCCTATTATTTTGGGACATCCATTTCTCGCAACAGGACGCACTCTTATCAACTTTTTCAAGGGGAGCTAATTATATGTCATAATGATGAGCATGTAACCTTCAGCATTTTTGAAGCATTTCTATCGTGCAGTAAGGAACAATGTCATCATATTAATGTTCTAAATGAGCTAGTTACGGTAGAATTTCATGAACGAAGATCAATAGTGCCAGAAGAATATGCGGTGACATTTGATGACAATATTCCACTTGAATGTGACCACACAGATGAGGCTAAGGTCTATGATCTGAAACATGGCTGGCAATTGAAATCTTTGGATTTGACTAATCAGACGATCCCTGTTTTTAAACCATCAATTGAAGAAGCTTCGACTCTAGAGTTAAAGCCATTACCAACACACTTGAAATATGCTTTCCTAGGTGACACTTGAAATATGCTTTCCTAGGTGACAATGAAACATTACCTGTGATTGTCAGTGCAAGTCTAGATGCAAGTCAGGAAGAAATATTAATCGTAATACTGAAGCAACATAAAAGAGCCATCGCCTGGAGCATAGCAAACATCAGAGGCTTTAGTCCCTCTTTTTACATGCATAAGATTAGGCTGGAAGATGAAGGAAAACAGTCCATTGAGCAACAATGAAGACTGAATGAGAAAATGAAGGAAGTAGTAAAGAAGGAGATTATTAAGTGGTTGGACGCTGACATCATCTACCCCATTTCGAACAGTACATGGGTGAGCTCGGTCCAATGTGTGCCTAAGAAAAGTGGTATTACAGTGGTAAGTATCGATAAAAATGAGCTAATCCCTACGCGCATTGCTACAGATTGGCGAGCGTGTATGGATTACCGTCATTTAAATGCGGCCATAAAAAAGGATCACTTCCCACTTCCATTCATTAATCAAATGTTGGATTGGCTAGCTGGTAAGGCCTATTACTGTTTCCTTTATGGGTATTCTAGATACAACCAAATCGTTATTGCACCAGAGGATCAAGCAAAGACGACTTTCACCTACCCATTTGAAACCTTTACTTTCCGATGAATGTCATTTGGATTGTGTAACGCCCTAGCCACATTCCAGAGGTGCATGATGGCCATCTTCTCTAACATGATTAAGGATTCCTTAGAGATATTTATGGATGATTTCTCTGTGTATGGGCAAAATTTTGATATATGTGCTGACAATTTAGCTAAAGTGTTGAAAAGATGCGAGGACACCAACTTAGTTCTTAATTGGGAAAAATGCCACTACATGGCAACAGAAGAAATTGTCCTTGGTCATCGAATATCTTGTCAAGGCATTGAAGTGGATAAAGCGAAGGTAGAAATCATTGAAAAACTACCTCCACCAAATAATGTGAAGGGAATAAGGAGTTTTCTCGGCCATGCCAGATTTTATAGAAGATTCATCCGAGACTTCTCCAAAATAGAAAAACCACTTTTCTCCTTGTTGGAGCAAAATAAAAAGCTTTTGTTCGATGAAGCTTGCTTGGAAGCATTTCTAAAGATTAAACAGTAGTTAGTACAAGCACCTATTATCATCGCACCAGATTGGACACAACCGTTTGAGGTAATGTGCGATGCAAGCAATTTTGCTGTAGGAGCAATGCTTGGACAAAGGAAAGATAAGGTATTTCATTCTATCTATTATGCTTGTAAGACTCTAACTGAAGCACAGGTGAATTACATGACCACTGAGAAAGAGTTGCTAGCAGTAGTTTTTGCTTTTGACAAGTTTCGTTCATATCTTGTCGGAGGAAAAATTACAGTATACACGGATCACTCTGCTTTTGGATACCTTTTTTCTACGAAAGATGCCAAACCCAGGCTTATTAGATGGATCCTTTTACTCCAAGAATTTGATTTGAAATTAAAGACAAGAAAGGGTAAAAAAAACCAAGTAGCAGACCACCTCTCTCGTCTGGAAACTGGAAGCGAGAATGAAAATAAGTCACAAATTGTGGATGCATTTCCAGATGAAAATTATTCTTTATCGACGCATCTTTATGGCATGCAGATGTAGTCAATTACCTAGCCTATGGAAAGCTACCACTGAGTGCAGCAAGTTATAAGAAGGTTAGATTTCTCAGGGATGCTGCTAAGTATGATTGGAATGAGTCATACATGTTAAAGGTATGCGCCGACAACATCATTCGTCGATGTGTTCCTGAGGAGGAAATGTTATCTATCCTGAAGCATTACCATGATGCTCCCTATGGAGGCCATTTTGTTGGTGTTAGGACTGCTGCAAAGGTCCTGCAATCAGGATTTTACTGGCCTACATTGTTTTAAGATGCACATAATTTTGCTCAACAGTGCGACAAATGTTAGCGCACCGGCTCCATATCTCAATGTAACGAGATGCTTCAACAACCTATCATGGAAGTTGAGCTCTTTGATGTGTCGGTATAGATTTCATAGGACCATTTCAAAATTCCTTTGGAAATGTGTATATCCTAGTACTTGTTGACTATGTCTCAAGTGGATCAAAGCAATTGCTGTTCCAAAGGACGATGCTCGGATGGTGTTAAAGTTCTTTCACACATATATCCTTACAAGATTTGGAACACCTCGAGCATTAATAAGCAACCAAGGCACTCATTTGCATTGCAATTAGGTGGCAACAACTTTGCAATGCGATGGTGTGAAGCATCGCATGGAAACCACATATCATCCACAATCAAATGGACAAATGAAGGTCTCCAATAAGCAAATTAAAAATATTGTTGAGAAGGTGGTTAACCCATCTAGACGTGATTGGTCCTCATGGTTACATGATCAGTTGTGGGTGCTTCACACCGCTTACAAAACTCCGTTAGGAATGTCGCCATATCAGTTGGTGTTTGGAAAATCATGTCACTTGCCTGTTGAACTTGAACATAGGCCATGTGGGCAATTAAGTAGGTGAACATGGATAATAATGCTGCTGGACAGAAAAGATTGTTGGACATTTTAGAGTTAGAAGAAATTCAGTGCAATGACTATGAAAATGCGGCCATTTACAAGGAAAAAACTAAAAGATGGCACGATAACATCATCTTGTGGTGACAATTTTCTCTTGTTTAGTTAGTGCTTTTATTTAACTCACATTTAATATTGCATCAAGGAAAATTGTGCTCAAGGTGGTAAGGACCTTTCCAAGTTATCGAAGCATTTTCACATTGTGCGGTGATAATTAAAGATTTGAATGATAGCACCAATTTAAAGTAAATGGCTAACGATTGAAGCATTACTGTAGCCCAGGTATCAACGAACAAAACGAGACCATTAACCTGGTCACATTTTCTTAATAATGTCATTGCAAAATTTTGATTTTTACATTTTGTCTTCTTTTAATTTGTTTTCTTAAGTTTTATGCAGGAATAAAAGATTTCCTTTTTGTCGATGCATATGGGAGCACGACTTGTCGATGCATTTTACTGATAACTAAGTGAAACATTTTGGGCAGTAATCACGTCGATTGATTCATTCCAATCCCCAACCGTTGGATCATCTTGAAAAAGTACGATTTGTGTCCTAACATTTATTGGCTACAGACACAATGTACTCTCTACTATGTCACGTCTCTTCGCCTCCATCGTCTATAAAATAGACTTTTGTGCTTACTACTCTCTCACACTCACAACCTCCATTGTTGTTGTTTTTTCTTTATCTTCAACCTTCTGTTTTTCTACAAACTATTCTCACTTTATTTCTTTCAGCCTTCATGTAAGAACTCGTGAAGCAAAAACCCGATCTAAATCGACGGTTGAAACCTTGGCTGTTATGGTCAGGAATACCAACCAACCACAACTCAAAGAGCCTATTCTCTTCCTATCAAAAGCAGTGAAGGACCGATATCATGAAGCTATGTTAAAGAGGAACTATCATCCTGAACAAGGATTTCATTTGTCCCCGTATCTGACTCTAGGGAAAACAGTCAACAGAACAATCCCTCGTTTGGGATGGGAACAGTTTTATGACCATCTGGTCGGGTATTCTCCCTTTCTGGTAAGGGAATTTTACGCTAACCAAGTGGACTCTGAATAGGAATTCATAATTGTTAGTAAAGGGTTATGCCTTAGAACACTGATCACATAAGCACTCTCTTCCATATTACTGAGGAGAGGATGAACACATCGAGTTCTTAGAAAATTTGACTGAGGAAGGTATTGATCTTTTACTGAGCGATTTATGCGTCGATGGTTCCATTTTATAAATTACCGCCTACTGCCATATACCCATAGCACCACTGTAGCACTAGATGAAATGTGTCTGTTGCATTCTATATTGAAGGGACACAAAATTTATGTCGGCACAATCCTTCATCAAGAAATTGCTAAGGTCGCCACAAAAAAAACAGGTATCCTACCCTTCCCTTCTTTGATAATGATGCTGTGCAAACAAAGAGGCATTGTGCCTCGTGAAGGGGAGGAGACTTTGGAAAATAAGGACCCAATCAATAATGTTTTGGTAGAGAGGATGACTAGAGGACAAGAAACTCCTACAGTGAAAGAGGTTTCGCAGAAGAAAGAAAAGGGAAAAGGAAAAACGAAAGCCGCTCAAACCCATACGCCCACAGACCCTCTAATTTAGAGGAAGCTTTATGAGATTGAAAAATTTGTCGATCAAATGAGTACCAGACAAATCAGACTTGTCGGCGAAGTGGAAGAGATACAATTCAGATAGAATTTATTCTATGCATATACTAGGGCATGGAATAATGCTATTGTCACCACATTACGCGGCTTAAGCAAGAACCCAATGGCAGAATTCCCTATGTTCCTTCCCATCATCAATGAAGCCACTCCATCATCGGAGCAGCCTAGTTTAGAAGGCAGAACACAATCTGTCCAGTCCCTAAATCGAATCCACATCTCTGATGATAAGGATCAAGAGGCGTAATCCAAGAAGATGGAAGAATGTTTCCAAAACATAGCCAGCCTCTTTGAACATGAACTGTAGAATAGTTTTGGCACAACTATGGCGGAACGAGAGGCTGCTGTGGCGGAAGAACACACACCATTTGCCTTTGTGGGTATTGGGGTAGAAGAAGAAGAAGAAAGAAAAGAAGAAGAAAAAGAAGAGAAGGAAGAAAAAGAAGAAGCAAATGTTACTCGAAAATTTTATCTGACAGATTTATCGATGCACCAACAAGTGTGGGTGCATCTGTAGACAACTGGTGTCAACTAGGGCGAGCTGGGCCAAGGTGCTCACATCCAAGAATGAGGAGCAATCTACTCCACAAACTGAACAAAAAGAGAAGAGGCACAAACGAAAGGCCAAGAAGAAAGCAAGGAGGAGCGCCCAAAGAAGAAAAAGAAATCGAAAGCAGCTACTTCCAAGGCTGTAACACAATGAGTTAGTTTACTTTTCCGTAGTTAGTTGCATCCATTTTATTTTTGGCATTACATTTTTATTATCCCTACATTTTATTTGTTTTCATAGTTGCATTGTAGTTACATTTTCATTATGATTTGTATAGTATTGTTAGTGCATTGGGGACAATACAGACATTAAGTTTGGGGGAAATGTGGAATGGAAATGCAATTACACCAACAAGTTTATGAATATATTTGTTTCATTAGTTGAATGAAAGTATGCAAAGTTTAAAAAAATAATTGTGACCATAGTTTTTTATTTGATGTGTGATTCTTGAATTATTTGGAATGCTAATGCATAAATGGAATGAATATGATTGAATGTTGAATCCTTCCATTTGTGGATGACTGATTGAGATAGCTTTAGTAATAAATGGGTAGCATCAATCTTTAAATATTGAATTAACTTACCATTCTGTAGCTATCTTTATAATTATATTTACTAAATAAAAGACACTCCAATATGGGTGCGTTGTGACTCAACAAAGGGGAACACTCCACTGCAACTGTTAGAAAAATTATCTAGCCAAAGGTTGTCACAGCAAGATTGTGTGTCAACATAATTACATGCTCTCTAGGGGTTTGTTGCACCCCATCGTTACTAACTAGGAACAAGAGTATAGTAATGCAATGACATCTCTCAGTCACATAAAAGAAAGAAATAAAGAAAGAAAAGTTGATAAAAAGATACATATATATATATATATATGTATGTTATTATATAATAAATGCTATGTTGGTTAAGAAGATTTAAGATTTGAAGCATGATGTTAGCATTAGTGAAGTTGCAATTTTGATTATTCGTTCCTAAAATTGTCGGCGCAATATTTCAGCGTATGATTATATTTATGCAGTAGAATTTTAGAGGATATAAGTTGCTAGAATGATAAATGTGGTGACAAAAAAATTTAGATATAATTTTGCTAGCTTTTATTTACTTGAGGACAAGTAAGGGTGTGATGACATTAGAAATGACACTCAATTTCTCCTTAAATTAATGTATAAATTGTTCCTTTTGTACCATATTTAACATGCATTATTACCATTTGATACTTAGTATTTACATTTTCTAGCTCAATGTTGTTGGGTTTAATTTTCTTTCATTTTATCTCTATTGTGCTACTAATGTCGTTGTATTTAGTACTACTTTTGCGTCCAAAGTTGTCAGCATAGAAATCCACAAGGGAAGATGAGAGTAAGAAATCATTCAAAGTTGCGGTAACAAGTTGATCCAGAATTGCGGTTGAATATGTCGTCACATGAATGCTTCTATATCTCTATCAGGAATTTCGCGTTGCTAGCATAAGCAGAAGCACCAAAGTAGGAGAATGACAAATTGTCGCAACAAATTAGAAATCATAATTTGCATCCAGGAATGTCGCAACAATCTACAACTACTCAAAGAACATACCAGATCTGCGTGAGTGCATAGCTGGCAATAATGACTTTTACAGCTATATCAAGGAGTTAGATTTGAAGAGGGAGAAAGATTTGGAATGGCCAGTGATTATAAATAAAAAAAAATGAAAGAGAAGATGGAAAAAAGGAAGGTGTGAAGATTTCAAATCTATTATTTTTCTTATTCGTTTTCGAAGATAGCTGCCATGGAAGCTTAATTTCTAGAGGAAGGTGATCTGATGCCATAAGGACACAACAGCTTCTAACAAGAAGTGCTTGGTGTGACGCAAGAGGAGCAGTAAAGGGAGAGTTCTAGTAGACTAGGAATAGGATGCTTCAATTCATTTGTTAATCCCTCTTAAAATGAAGATGAATACTATTGATAATTGATTGAATATGAAAGTATCTTTTAATTTTAGGTTTGGTTTGAGTTCTATTCAATTATTCTCATTTGTTTATTTTTGGATTTAACCGTTTTGACCATGGAAGTGCAATTACAATCACAGTCACTAGAAGGTATGGTGACAAGTTAGATCAACAAGTAAGATAGTGAAAGTTGCTTGAGACTAGGAGGAATTCTTGTCACTTGTTCTTAAGTGCTCAGCATTACCGACACTAGAAGGTGTGGTAGTTGCGGGTACTTAAGTCTTTCTTTAACAAAGAGTTGATATTAGTACGATCTCATTGGAACATAATTACGGCGACAATTCATCTATAGTTACCTGGTAGTCACATTGAGCGTTAACTTGTGAAGTTAGTCATCCTCTCCATTTCTTTACACTTGATCTATTTCTTTATATATTTGAAATTACATTACAACATCTCAACTACCTATTCACTTTCTATAATTTGTTCTAACATTTTATATTCCATTTGCACTGATAGATTTATTTCTTAACTTGTATAGTTTTAACCCAATTGTATTGACATAACTCCTAACAATTCTTTTCATTTTAATTGAAAATGCTTCGACAAATTTAAACAATAAACAACCATCTCTATGGGATCGAGATTCGATAGATTCATTTTGATCTACTATACTTGCATCGACAATGTACGCTTGCACCTATTTGCTGTGACGTTGCGATCATCACCTAATGCCCGAAGATGTTCAAGCGGTAACCCATGATTCATAGGTACAGGGGCAAGGTTAGCACCAACAATCCACTAAAACCTCCAATTATTGCTTCCATCAGAGGGCCAACACCCTAATTTGGTATGTTCATCCTGTGCGACGACACAGGAGTTGTCGAGGATGAACCGACTTCTTGAGCATTAGCTTTCACATTAACACATCTAGAAGGCATATCAAATATAATCTAATTCATACAAAACAATAAAGGTGTGAGTGGCGGGGAAATGATCCAAGACATGTTCACTTTAGGATTAAAGGCAATGGGTTCTTGTTCATACCCTACATGAAATTTTATCAAAGATATTTCAAACAACTCAAGAAATAAAAGAAATTTGTACATTTGGGATTTGCAACCCAGTCCTCACAACAATCACCTAGGTTTGAGTGTTACTAAACCTAGGCTCTGATACCAAATGTAACACCTTATACTTGAACCTATTACCGAGCCCGAATACTAGGAATCTACACCACCTCCATGCATCATATATGTTAAACATTGTCACATAATTAAACAAACGTCATCTTTAATTAAAATTTGTATGAATTATAAGTCATACATTCTCTACTTATCAGTTAAACATGCTAAACATACATTGAGGAAACATATAATAAGCAATAAACATGCACTAGGACCACTTTGCAAAATTTCCAAAGTAGTTATGTAGTTATCGATATTGAAGGTGGGGTATCGATATTTCTCTCAAGTGTTACCGGTACCGCTTGGAAAATTGATACCAAAACTCCTTACTATTTCTCGTATAAAAACCAAAATCTCATAAATTATCGGTACCTTACAAAAAGTATCAATTATTTTACCTCAAGTATTGATACTCATGATATGGTATCGATACCAATTTACGTTATTGATTTGTTGCATTTTCAAAAATCATGGGGTATCGATAATAAAACACGAATATCGATACCTTTACTATAAAAAAAATATAGCAAACAATAGCATATAAACCATACCAACTTTAATATAATCATCATACATCATTCTCTTCAACATATAGACACTTAAATGTCCGAAATAATAGTCCTAAACATCATAATCATGTCTAAGCAAGAAACCAATAAATCAAACTTAAAGTCAATGTGCTCAAAAGCAAAATAACCGTGTAAGCAACTTAAAAAGCATAGAAAAACCAACATATAATCTACCACATTGCCTTTATTTCCCCAAAACATAATAAATAAATAAATACCTACAAATGTGTACTAGACTTTCACTTGGATCACCCCCTGAAACCACATCGCTCACACTGACACAACTAATCTAAAATGGTTTAAAAAGTGTAGGTGAGCTTAAACAAGCGCAGTGAAATGGTCAGAATAACCACTACGCAAAGAAGTCATTATGCATTAACGAAACAACCATATAACATATTCACAATATCTCCAACTTTAGTGTCATATTTCATACGTTTAAACATCTTTCATGAGTTTATTTACACAATTATCATAGGAACATTTAAGTATATATCAAATTACATAATAGTCACATTTAATGATAGTTTGGCTCTTGAGGTTATGAAACATAAAGTGGACGCTATCACCACACATCGAATACATGGATTTCCATCACACTAAATGACTTATAGAGTCGAACATATCCTAAAAGTGAAGCATATTCATAACACTCTCCAACACACCAAACAAATCCCGATGAATGTAGCTTAGCTCATATTCTGTTATCTCTCCAAAATTGTCTAGGGCCTCGACACCCTAAAATCACAACACAAATATGAGTACTCATAATTTTATGGGATGTTAACTATATCCAACAATCTCATAAGATCACAAGGCCAAAATATTCACACTATAATCACACATTACTTATCGATTTTTCGCACATTACCACTGCATATTCACATCATTAGCACAATATCATCATGATAGTGATAGAAAGAACCGTTGTTTTCTCCCTACTTATTGGTTAAGTTGTTCCCATTTAGTTATCTTTAGCATATATTTTAGCATTTTTAGTTTAGTTAATTGCATTTTATGACTTAGTGGACCTTAGCCTATTTACCCTTAATTTTGTCATGTGTTGGTACTAATGTTGCTGCATGAGTATTTCAGATTGCGTTAAGGATTATCGTTGCATCCGAAAACTATCCAGATAAGAACAAAAATGTGTGACCTGTCCAATCTGGTATAACCAACTTGTATGACCAGTGATAGCTTGATTTTGATGAAAGGACACCTACATAATTTGGAAGAATATAAATACCCACAAGGAAAGAGAAAAAAAAGAGAGGTCTTTTTAGTGCCATAACCTTCTTCAACCTACATTTTGAAGCTTTCGACTATTGAGGCTTAAGGTTGCCATGGGTGAACTGACGTGAAAAGGATGCAGATCAACTCCTAACGAGAAGCCTTAACTGCAGCAAAAGAGGAAAGTGAGAGAGCAAGTCGAGTTATCTAGGAATAGTATTCTCCACTTGTTTCTTTTATATTTCTTTCCTAAACGGTGGTGATTACTTTTTATTTCATACTTGTATGAAAGTACACATGAATTCTAGGTTAAATGTTATTTTATTCAACCTTGCTTCTACTATTTAATCTTTGGGTTTGAATGTTTTTAGCATGAAAATTTTATTGCGGTCACTATCACTAGAAGGTGCAGCGATAGTTCAAGCTAACAAGCATGACAACGGAAGCTGCATGAGGATTAGAGGAATTTAATCCACTTGTTCTTAATTGTGTTCCATTGTCATCATCAGAAGGTGTGGTTAATGTGCATGTTTAAGTCTTAAATCAAATATAGAAGTTAAGCTTGGTAAGATATTCATTGCAATTTATTGCATCGACAATTACCTATTCTTTTATACCTTGTGAGCACTTAGCATTCTATTAATTATTCATGTTGGGAATCCCATTTTTCATTATTATATTTCATTTTTATTTTCAAGTTATTGCTCTAACAACTATTCTCACAAATTATCTCATTTTTATTAATTCATTGCACTGAAATTAATAGACAAAAGAAAACCATCCTCGTGGGATCGATATCTGGTAGACTCGAATTTGTCTATTATACTTGCATCGATAGTGTACACTTGCACAATATTACTGTGATGTTAAACAACCAATCAAGTTTTGGCATCATTGTCGAGGATGGCATTCGTTTGTAGTGACACCTGATGATAAAGAAGAATGTCATACTGTTGGTGTGTTATAGGATCTAATTGAGGAAGAATTCAATGACCAAAGCACACTACTTTCTCAGAAGTTTGTAGTGACACCTGATGATGATTTCTTAGATGATTATGACAGCATGGTTGAAGCTAATAACATTAAACTCAGGCATGGATGGTAGATTGAATCCTTTAACTTAGCCAACACAATGAATATAATTTTCAAGTCATCTATTAAAGAGGCTCGTACTCTGGAATTAAAACCACTACCTGCTCATCTTAAATATGTCTTTCTTGGTGATAACAATTCTCTCCCAATTATTGTCTCCACATCATTGGATGTGACTCAAGAAGAGAAATTAGTCTATATTCTTAAGCAGCATAAATGAGCTATTGCTTGGAGTATTGACGATATTCGAGGCATTAGTTCATCTTTTTGCATGCACAAGATCAAGTTGAAAGATGAAGGCAAGCAATCGATTGAGCAAGAAAGAAGATTAAATGATAAAATGAAGGAAGTTGTTAATAAGGAGATTATAAAATGGTTGGATGCTGGAATTATTTACCTATTTCTGATAGCAGTTAGGTACTCCCAGTGCAATCCATTCCTAAAAAGAGTGGCCTCACTGTGGTAAAAAATGACAAAGACGAGTTAATTCCTATTAGATGGCGAGTTTGTATGGATTATCGCAAACTTAATACAGTCACAAGGAAAGATCACTTCTTGTTTCCTTTGATTGACCAAATGTTGGATAGGCTTACTGAAAGAGCCTACTATTGCTTTCTAGACGACTATTATGGGTACAATCAAATTGTCATTACACTGGAGGATCAGGAGAAAACAACTTTCACCTACCCCTTTGGTACTTTTGCCTTTTGTCGTATGCCTTTTGGTCTTTACAACGCACCAACCATATTTCAAAGGTGCATGATGGCAATATTTTTGAATATGATTAAAGATTCTTTAGAGGTTTTTATGGACGATTTCTTAGTTTATCGGAATGAATTTGATCATTGTACTGACAATTTAGCTAAAGTATTAAAGCAGTGTGAAGATTCACACCTTGTTCTGAATTGGGAAAATTGTCATTTCATGGCAACTAAAGGCATTGTGTTAGGCCATCGTATATTTAGTCAAGGCATTGAAGTAGAGAAAGCTAAAGTGGAAATCATTGAGAAATTACCTCCACCGATAAATGTGAGAGGCATTCGAAGTTTTCTTGGGCATGCGAGGTTTTACCGAAGATTTATTAGAGATTTTTTGAAAATTGCAAAGCCCTTATGCTCATTACTGGAATAGAATCAAAAATTCCTCTTTGATGATACATGTTTGGATGAATTCATTCAAATAAAAAAGCAGCTAGTAAATGCACCCATTGTCGCTGCACCAGATTGGTCTCAACCTTTTGAAGTTATGAGTGATGCAAGCGACTTTACTGTGGGTGTTGTTCTAGGACAACACGAAGGAAAAAATATTTCACGCCATCTATTATGCTAGCAAAACTCTTACTGAGGCTCAAATAAATTATACCACTACAGAGAAAGAATTGTTAGCTGTAATCTTTATTTTTGATAAGTTTCGTTCATATCTTGTCCGTGTAAAGCTTATTGTATTTACTGATCACTCAACGTTGAGATATCTTTTTGCGAAGAAGGATGCAAAACATTGACTGATATGTTGGATCCTACTATTGTAAGAATTCGATATCAAGATAAAAGATCATAAGGGTTTAGAGAATCAAGTTGCAGACCATGAATCTAGATTGGAAGTTAGTAAGGAAGATGGAAACATACTTCAAATTATCGATGCCTTCCTAGATGAGAAGTTATTTACTGTAGATGAACCCCTTGGTATGCTAATTTGGTTAATTATCTAGTGTTTGGAAAACTCCCATTGTGTGTCACAGGCTACAAAAAGGAAAGATTTCTTCGTGAAGTAGTGAAATGCCATTGGAACACATCGTATTTATTCAAGGTATGCAATGAAAATATCATTCGGTGTTGTGTTCCAGAAGAGGAGATGCTTTCAATCTTGAAGCATTATCATGATACTCCTTATGGAGGTCATTTCGGTTGCATGGGAACTGCTGCTAAGGTTCTTCAATCAGGATTTTACTGGCCTTCACTATTCAAGGATGCCCATAATTTTGTGAATCAATACGATAGGTGTCAATGCACTTATTCTATATCTTGACGCAATGAAATGTTGTAGCAGCTGATTATGGAGGTTGAATTATTCGATGTTTGGGGTATGGATTTTATGGGATCATTTTCAAGTTCATTTGGAATCTTTATATATTAGTAGCTGTTGACTACATCTCAATGTGGGTTGAAGTTGTTCCAGTCCTAATGGATGATGCAAAGACAGTGTTTAAATTTTTTCACAGGCATATACTTACCCGCTTTGGCACACCAAAGGCATTGATTAGTGATTAGAGTACTCACTTTCCTAGCAGCCAAGTGACAGCCGTACTAAAAAGATATGCAATTAATCATAGATTAGCTACTACTTATCATACACAAACCCATGGACAACCCGAAGAATCCAACCAAAAAATTAAGAACATTCTCGAGAAGGTTGTGAACCCTTCAAGGAAAGATTGGTCTTTAAGACTTGATGACGCTTTATGGGCACTACGGACAACATACAAAACTCCATTAGGGATGTCATCGTATCAGTTAGTTTTTGAGAAAGCATGTCATTTGCCAGTTGAACTAGAGCACAAGGCAATGTGGGCAATTAAGCAAGTGAACATGGACTATGAAGCTATAGGAAAGAAAAGGATGTTGGATATCTTTGAACTAGAAGAGATTTGATGAAATACCTAAGAAAATGCTGCAATTTACAAGGAAAAGACCAAACGATGGCATGATAGAATTATTTTGCAGTGACAATTTATCGCGGGAAAATAAGTTTTATTACTCAATTCTATGTTGATATTGCACCCAAGTAAATTATGCTCATGTTGGTTTGGAGCTTTCGAAGTTGTTAAAGCATTTCCTCATGGTGCAGTCACAATTAAAGATTTACATGATGGACACCAATTCAAAGTGAATGGATAGCGACTAAAACATTATTTTGGGAATATTGAGTAAATGCAAGTAGAGACTGTTAAATTGGTCGAATTTTTTCAATTTTTATTGAATGTATTATTACATAATTTTATTTTATTTTACTTCTTGTTTGTATTTGCAAAATAAGTAGGTCCCATTATCGACGCACTTAGACTTTATTGTCAACGCAATCTGTACGATTGTACTACGACTGATGACTCATAAAAAATGAGGGCATATCAAAGATTTAGATCCCACCGTTTCATCAAAAGTGACCCAGTCGTTGGATCTGTCTGAACGAGCGTAATTCTCATTAGACACATTTATTCCTGCCAGTTTTATGTCCTTTCGAGTAATCACAGAAAAATTATGCCATTCCATCTTCTTCTTTCACTCGCTATAAACCCTCTCCTCTATGTCGATTATAACAAACACAAAGTAACCATTTTTATTCATATTATTTTTCCCAAGCTCATACCTTTACAACTTAAAACCTTCTTCACTCACAAAAATATGAAAAGAAATAGAGGAGTAGCCAAGAAAGTTGCCAAATCTATCGAATAACACTCATCCTTTACAACTGTAGTTCATGAAGGAGAGCCCTCTATGCCAAAGGAGAGAAAAGATCTAGTATTTTTAATGAAAGCGGCCAAAGACCGGTTTGAAGACAACAATTTAAAGTGAAACTTCCACCCAGAACAAGGCTTTCTCCTTTAGCAACAGCAAGACTTGGGCAAGCAAGTATATAAAACCATCTCAAAGTTGAAGAGGGAGACTTTTAGCACTCATCCTGGCAGTTACTCTCCATCACTAGTACGTGAGTTTTATGCTAACCTTATTGACCATGAGTCAGAGTTTGTCTTTGTTTGCGAAGGCTTAATCCCATGGGATGCTCAAAAAGTCAATGAGCTGGGCAACACCAAGGTGGATATAGATGAACACTCTAAGTTCATTAAGGATATCACAGACGACAAGACAGATCTCCTGATGAAAGATCTATGTGTCAGTGTGGACAGATTCAAATAACAAAAATTATACCATGCACTAATGCTTCTTGACGCTATAAAGCAAAATCTTGTTCCATTTTGTCAACTGTAGGCTAAAACCATCTACCCACAGTACCACAGTCACCCTCGATAGAATGTGTCTGATACATTCTATTGTCAAGGGCCGAAAGATTGATGTCGAGGTAGTACTCCACCAGGAAATTACTGACTATGCTGCAAGGCAAACGAGAATTTTGGTTTTCCCATCGTTAGTAAAGCAATTGTACCAACAGAAGGGAATAGTGCCACGTGATGATGAATAAATCCTGAAGAATAAGGGTCCGATTAATGAAGCCTTTATTAAGAGAATGACTAGTGGTAAAGATACGCTGACAGTGAACAAGGCAAATACAAGCAAGATGACGAAGGGCAAGACCAAGGCAGAAAGAAAGGGAATAAACTTGACTGTAGAGACATCCTTGTTGCTGATAGCATTAGAAATAACACTTAATTTCTCCTTAAATTAGTGTATAATTTGTTCCTTTTGTATCATATTTAACATGCATTATTAACATTTCATACTTAATATTTACAATTTCTAACCTACTATTGTTCGATATTATTTTCTTTCATTTTACCGCTTTTGTATTACTAAAGTCGCTGTATTTAGTACTAGTCTTGTGTATAAAGATGTCATTACAGAAATCCACCTGGAAAGATCAGAGTATGAAAGCATTCAAAGTTGCGGTCATAAGTTAATCCAAAATTGCAGCTAAATATGTCGTCACATGAATGCTTCTACATGTCTATCAGGAATTTATCGCTACTAACATATATAAAAGCACCAGCGTAGGAGAATGACAAATTGTCGTAGCAAATTAAAATCGTAATTTGCGTCCAAAAATGTCGCGACAATCTGCAACTGCTCAAAGAACAAACTAGATCTACATGAGTGCATAGCTGGAAATAACAACTTCTACAGCTGCATCAAGGAGTTAGATCTGAAAAGGGAGAAAGATTTGGAATGGCCAGTGATTATAAATAGAAGGAAGAAAGAGAAGATTGATATAAGGTGTGAAGAATTCAAATCTATAATTTCTCTTATTCATTCTCGAAGATAGCTGCTATGAAAGCTTAAATTCTGGAGGAAGGTGATCTGATGCCACAAGAATGCTACAGTTTCTAATGAGAAGTGCTTGGTGCAATGTAAGAGGAGCGATTAAGGGAGAATTCTAGTAGACTAGGAATAGGATTCTTCAATTCATTTGTTAATCCCTCTTAAATGTCGATGAATACTATTTACAATTGATTGAATACGGAAGTATCTTTTAATGTTAGATTTGCTTTGAGTTCTACTCAATTCTTCTTATTTGTTTATCTTTGGATTTCACTGTTTTGACCACAGAAGTGCGATTGCAGTCACAATCACTTGAAAGTGCGGTGACAAGTTAAATTAACAAGCAAGACAATGGAAGTTGCTTGAGGCAAGAAGGAATTTTGCCACTTGTTCTTGAGTGCAAAGCATTACTAGCACTGGAAGGTGTGGTAGTTGTGAGTACGTAAGTCTTCGTTAAATAGAGAATTGATATTAGTACAATCTCATTGGAGCATAATTGTGGCGACAATTCATCTATAAGTTACCTTGTAGTCACATTTAGCGTTGTTAACTTGTGAAGTTAGTGACCCTTTCCCCTCCTTTACATTTGATCTATTTATTTTATAGCATCGAGTTACATTAAAACATCTCAACAATCATTTCATCATTTATTAATTTGCTCTAACATTTTATATTACATTTTCACTGACAATTTTTACTCTTAACCTATGTAGTTTTAACCATTTTGCGTTGACATTACTATTAACAGTTCTTACTATTTTAACTCAAATTGCTTCGATAGATTTAAACATAAACTGCCGTCTCTGTGGGATCGATATTCGACAGATTCAATTCTATCTATTACACTTTCATCACAATGCACGTTTGCAAATTATTACTGTGACATTCATAGCGCGATCAAGTTTCGACGTTGTTGCCCAGGACGACATTTTTTTTATGTTTATTTTTGTAGTCGCATTTATTTGTTTGTTTTCTAACCTTTATTGATTACTAATATTTTGTGTTAATTATTTTCAATTTTCTTTGTTAGGTGTATTTTGTCGACAAGGAGAAATCCTAACAACATTATTAGTTTTGATCTGGAAATTGAAAGGACTAGTCGGAGGAAAAGACAAGAGTAAAGAAAAATGGCTGGGAATAACAATGATCTAACACCATTGCTATCACAGAATGTTGTTCCTCCAGTGCAGCCACAAGGAGTCAACAATATACCGTCACCACAAAGAGAGCGAATTCTTGAGAGGAAAATCTGAAATTTTGTTGTTCCTGTGCTCAATGATTTATATCCAGGAGTTATTAGACCAGCATTACAAGCTGGTAATTTCGAATTAAAATTGGTTATGTTCCAAATGCTTAACTCGAATGGACAATATGCAGGTTTACCTCACGAAGATGCGAGAGAGCATCTTAAATCTTTTCTGCTTATATGTGTTTCCTTCAGTCAACATGGTGTTCCTGATGATGCCTTGAAGATGCAGTTGTTCCCTTACTCTTTGCAAGGAAAGGCACAAACATGGTTCCTTGGTTTACCGGTTGCATCTATTTCTTCATGGAATGCACTACCAGCTTAGTTTGTTTTACGATTCAATCCACCGAAAATAAATGTTAGATTGCGAAATGATATCACGACATATCATCAACTAGATGATGAGAATTTACATACTACATGGGAACGTTACAAGACTCTGATGAGATGTTGTCCCATGCATTGAATCCAACAGGAGATACAAATAGAAATCTTCTACAATGGATTAAATACGCAGACAAGAAATCTTATCAATGCATCTGCTAATGGTCCTTTGTTGGATTGCACTTACAATGAAGCTGTACGAATCTTAGAGAGGATTGCACAAAATGATTATCAATATCTGATTTCTCGTTCTGCAATGCTAGACAGAACGTGCCTGTTGCATTCTATACTAAAGGGACGACGAATTGATGTTGGCGTAATCCAACATCAAGAAATCACTGAAGCCGCCACCAAACAAATAGGTATCCTACCTTTCCCTTCTCTGATCATGATGTTATGTAAACAAAGAGGCATTATGCCTCGCAAAGGGGAGGAGACTTTGGAAAACAAAGGGTCAATTAATGATGTTTCGGTGAAGAGGATTATAAGGGGGCAGGAAACCCCTATGGTGAAGGAGGTGCCACCTAAAAAGGAAAAGGGGAAACAGAAAAAGAAAGACACTCAGACTCATGTGCCCACAAATCCTCAAATTTCGAGGAAGCTTGATGAGATTGAATAGTTTGTTGATCGGATAAGCAATAGACAAATCAAACTTGTCGGCGTAGCGGAGGAGATGCAATTCAAACAGAACTTATTCTATGCATATACTAGGGCATGGAAAACTGCTATTGTCAGCACATTACGAGACTTAAGCAGGAACACGATGCTAGAATTCCCTGTGTTCCCTCCTATTATTGATGTAGCCACTCCATCATCAGAGCAGCATGGTTCAGAAGGCAGAACCCAGTCCGTCTAGTCCCCAAATATAATTCACATCTTTAATGATGAGGATCAAGAGGTGCAATCCAGTGAAATGGAAGATTGCTTCCAAAACATAGCCAGCCTCTTTGAAGATGAACTGTCGAACAGTTTGAGACTATGACGGATAAAGAGGCTACTTCTATGGGAGATCACACACCAGTTGATTCTATGGGTATTGAGGCAGAAGAAGAAGAAAGAAAATAAGAAGAAAAAGAAGAAGATGTTGCCCCGACAAGTTTATCATAGGAATTTGTCGACGTACCAGCCAATGTGGGTGCATCTGTTGAAAAATTGGCACCATCTGGGGCGAGTTGGGCCGAGGCAGTCACATTTGGCAATAAGGATTCCAATCCTTTAGCTATAGTGCCATATTTGGCACCACTTGCTGAAATCCATCCATCGAACGTGACTGTCGTTGAAGCCAACATTCAACCAGTAATGGAGGAGCAATCAATTCCATCGGTTGAACCAAAAGAGAAGAGGCACAAACGAAAGCACACAAGAAGTACAAAGAGGAGCGCCCTAAGGAGAAAAATAAGAAAACATAATTTGCACCCAGCAATGTCGCGATAATCTGCAACTATCTAATGAACAAATCAGATCTACGTGAGTGCATAGCTGGCAATAACAAACTTTTACAGCTGCAAAAAGGAGTTAGATTTGCAAAGGAAGGAAGATCTACAATTGCTAGTGATTATAAATAGAAGGAAGAAAGAGAAGATAAATATCAAGCTGTGAAGAATTCAATTCTACAATTTCTCTCATTCATTTTCAAAAGTCAGCTACCATGGAAGCTTGATTCCGGAGGAAGGTGATCTGATGCAATGGGGAAGCAACTACTTCTGACAAGAAGTGCCTAGGTGCGACACAAGAGGAGCGATTAAGGGAGAATTCTAGTAGACTAGGAATAGCATGCTTCGATTTATCTTTTAATCCCTCTTGAATGTTGATGAATTCTATTTACTATTAATTATATATGGAAGTATCTATTAATGTTAGATTTACTTTGATTTTTACTCAATTCATCTCAACTATTTATATTTGGATTTAACTGTTTTGACCATAGAATTGCGATTGCAGTCACAAACACTGGAACGTGTGATGACTAGTTAGATTATCAAGTAAGACAATGAAAGTTGTTTGAGGCAAGAAGGAATTCTAGCCACTTGTTCATGAGTACAAAGCAATACTAGCACTGGAAGGTGCAGTAATTGTGAGTACAGAGGTTTTTATTAAACAAAGAGTTTGAGAGCAGTAAGATCTCATTGAAACATTATTGTGGCGACAATTCATCTATTAGTTACCTTGTAGTCGCATTTAGCGTTCCCAACTTGTGAAGTTAGTGATCCTCTCCAATTCTTTACACTTGATCTATTTCTTTTATATTTCTAATTTTACATTTACAAACATCTTCAACAATCAATTCATCTTTTATTAATTCGCTCTGACAATTTAAATTACATTTACACTGACAGATTTGTGTAGTTTTAACTAAATTACGTTGACATTACTCCTAACAATCCTTTTCATCTAACTCTAATTGTTTCGAAAAGTTTAAACAGTAAGAACACATCCTCGTGGGATTGATATCCGATAGATTTATCTCTATGTACTATACTTGCATCGATAATGTCCGCTTGCACATTTGCTGTGACGTTCATAAGCCCGATCGCATGACGTGATTGATCCAGCAGGCAATCCAAGAAAATCGGTACGAGCTTGTCCTTGCAATGAGTAAGGGAATAGCTGCATCTTCAAGGCGTCATCAGGAATGACATGGTGACTAAAAGAAGCACAAATCAATAGAAAAGATTTAAGGTGCTCTCTCGCATCCTCATGAGGTAGTCCAACATACTGCCCATTAGAATTCAGCATCTGGAACATGATCTGCTTTAATTCAAATTTTCCAGCTTGAATAGTTAGTCGAACAACCCCTGGCTATAAATCGTCTAACACGGAGACAAAAAAGTCTCGAATAGTTCTATTTTGCATTTTATATTCTTGTTGTAACGGATGATTATTTACGTTTTATGGTTGTATAGGAGGGACAAGATTTTGTGGCGGCAATTCTAGTAAGGTTGAATGATTTCCAAGCAGAGCCATATTTCTTTGTTCTTGTCTTCTCCTTCTAATAGTACGCTCAATTTAAGGATCTAAGCCAACAACAAATTCAGGATTGCTCCTGTTCATAAAACACCTAAAAAGAAAATTGAAAAATAGTCAACAAAAAAGAAAACAAGTTAGTAACGAGTAAAGATTAAAAAAATAAAAAATAAATGCAAATACAAGAATAAACATCAAACTAACGTCATTCCCAACAGCAATGTCAAAACTTGATCACGCTATGAACGTCACAGCAAATATGTGCATGCGTACACTGTCGATGCAAGTATAATAGATAGATGTAAGTCTATCGGATATTGATCCCACGAGGATGGTTGTTTGTGTTTATACTTGTCGATGCAATGACAGATTAAACAAGATAAATTGTGGTAATAATTGTGGGAACAATGAACTAGTAAATGCAATAAATTTATGAGATTAATTTGTCGAAGCAATAATGAAAAATTTTAGAAGTGAAGCAATGATAATGAAATGGGGGTTCCTAATGTGAAAAGTTGGCAGAAAGCTAAGTGTCGCTCACAAGGTTAAAATAACAGATAAATTTGTTACCATAATATTGCACAATGAAAATCTTACCAAACTTAACTTTCGTGTTATATCTAAGACTCAAATATTCACAGTAACCACACCTTCCAATGTTGGCAATGCAACATATTCAAGAACAAGTGGATTAAATTCCTTCAATCCCCAAGCAACTTCCATTGTCTTGCTTGTTAACTTAATTTGCCATTGTACCTTTCAGTGTCAGTGACTGTAATCACACTTCCATGGTCAAACAATTGAATCCAAAGATTAATAGTAAAGGCAAGATTGATATAGATATCATTCAGTTTTAAAATTCAATTGTATTCCAATACAACTCAAAATAACAAGATTTATCAGCGTTAAAGAAAGAGGAATAACAGAACAATTCGGGTATCCTATTCCAAGTCTACTCAAATTACTCCTTTACTCTCCTCTTGGGACGCACTTAGGATGCTCCTCGTCAGTAGCAAGACTTTCTTCCCTTCTGTGTTAGATCGCCCTTTAGGAAATTAAGTTGTCATGGATGCAAACTTGAAGATGTGTTTTGAAGAAGAAAAATCCAATCATCCGAAAAGTAAAAAGATTCTCCTTTTCTCTTTCCTTCTCTTCAGTATTTAATAGCAACCTCACAGTATAGGTGTCCTACCTTCCAAATCTAGCATTCTTTGGCTGTACAAGTTAGTTATACCAGTCGTACAACCCACACATTTCTGGTGTGATAACCAGACGGCTATCAGGTATTGCGACAGTTTTGGGCGTAATTTTGGATCCTTTTATGCAGCGAAAACTCTGGAAAACTTCATGCATTGATACTTCTAGATAGGTTCCTACAATGACATATTTGGCACAATACTAAGCAAACTAATGCAGCGACATCAGTAGTAAAGACATGATAAATTAAAAGGAAATTAGGTTGAACTTCATTAAGTTAGAAAATGCAATAACTAAATTAAAAATACTAAAAATGTATGCTAAAGATGAACAAATGGGAACCAATTATACCACAAGTAAGGAGAAATCAATGGTTCTTTCTAATGTTATCACTACTCTTGCCTCAATAATTGAAGTAAATAAACCAGAGGATGTAAGGCCCACTCAAATGAGCACTTACGAGACTCCTGCCCACTGTTACAACATCGAGGAAGAAGCATGGAATGACCATCCTGGGTACCAAGACATCTTACATTATTTAAAGGATCGCAAATACCCCGAGCAAGCTACCGAGAATGATAAATGGACATTAAGAAGGCTAGAAATTGATTATGTCTTGGATGGAGAAATCATGTATAAAAGGAGAAAGGATCAGGTGTTATTAAGATGTGTTGATGCTATTGATGCTAGGAAAATCCTAAAAGAAGTCCATGAAAATGTTTGTGGCATGCAGGCCAATGGTTTCACAATAGCTCGACAAATAATGAGATTTGTTTACTATTGGTCCACTATAGAAGGTGATAGCATTAACTACGACAAGAGGTGTCACAAATGCCAGATCTTTAGAGATAAGATCCCTGTATCGCCTTCACCTCTTATCATGACTTCCCCATGGACCTTTTTTATGTGGGGTATGGACATCATTGGACCAATTTCACCGAAGGCTTCCAATGGACATCGGTTCATCTTCGTGGTCATCGATTACTTCACCAAATGGGTAAAAGCTTACGCTAATGTTACAAAAACTGCAATTAGCAAATTCTTGAAAAGAAAGATTATTTTTCGATATGAAATGCCAGAAAGGATCATATATAACAATGGTTTGAATTTGAACAATAGCACGATAGCGTAGGTCTATAGTCAATTCAAAATCAAACATCACAATTCATCTCCCTATCACCCAAAGATGGCAGTAGAGGCAGCCAATAAGAACATCAAGAAGATCACTAGGAAAATGACAGAGTCCTATAAGGATTGGCACGAGAAGTTGCCATTCACCCTTTATGCTTATAGAACTTCTGTCAGAACTTCTACTAAGGCAACACCGTTCTCATTAGTTTATGGGATGGAAGTAGTTTTACCAATTGAAGTGGAGATTCTTTCTCTCTGAGTCTTGTCAGAACAGAAATTAGATAAGGCAGAATGGATCCAATTCAGATATGATCAACTGAACTTGATCAAAGAAAAGAGATTGGAAGTTGTCTGTCATGGTCAGATGTATCAGAAACAAATGATGCGAGCTTACAACAAAAAGGTCAGCCCCAGATATTTCCATGAGGGAGATCTGGTTCTAAAGAAGATACTTCTCATATAGAAGGATTTTCGAGGAAAATGGACGCCCAATTGGAAAGGACCTTATGTGGTGAAGAAATCCTTCTTTGGAGGAGCTCTCATTCTGACTAAAATGGATGGACACGAGCTATACAACCTCGTGAATTCAGACTCGATGAAGAAATATTTCACTTATAAAAAATAGAGGTCAGGATGAAAACTTGCAAAGGCTGTCTTAAAAAAAATAACTTGAAAACCCGAAAAGGGTGACTTGAATTTGGAGCAAAGAATGGACTTATAATGGTCTCTTCCCTCAGAAGTAAAAAGGTGGAAGAACTTTACATCTTGGGGCATCAACAAAGCACTTCAAGATTCCTAACACATATCAGGCTCAGAGCGGTCCTCATCAAGTCTGCTCGGGAAGCTCATCAATTGATATCTAGAGCACCTGATTTCGTTTTAGTTCATTTTGTACTTGGCAATTTTTTGACAAATGTCTACCATTTTCAGTCTTTTCTTCCATTCGAGCTTTGTCTCCAATAAAATTCAACTTCATCCATCTTATGACTTTGTCCAAGCGTTGTTGCATTGAACTAACATATATTGGATTAATGTGATAAAACGTACAAGGATTTTTTACGTATCACTCTGGGAGATTCCTAAATGGTACAAGGACCTGAAACAGGACCATTAGTTGGAAACAACAGTACTTGAAAGATAGAAAGTTCCCTAAAGCAAGTAGTTCAGATAATGAGCATCCCTTGATTTTCAAGTCAAAAATACCAAACCTAAAAGGAGGACATGGTAACACGTCAGTGATAGGACTTAGACGATCGATGAACCATTCGACCGAAAGACTAAAAAACAAAATCATTCTCAAAGATGACATTTTTGCATTCATCATTCATACCAATCTAGTTAGGAGCATTTGATCCATTTCGATCATAACATCCTAAGTGCATGGCAAAAATGTGAAAGAAGCATATTCTACAAGTGTCATTCCATAAAAAATAGCGTGATAGACCAATAAAATAGGGAATCTTATATCCCTGAAGTTGCAAGAGATTAGATTAAAGCCACAGTAACAAGTTTTTATCTCTCTGAAGTTGTAGTAGAGCAAGGCAAAGCTACCATCCAATCTCTTACCCTGACCATGGGGCAGATTGAAGCTATCCAATATTTTACCCTAACTAGAGGGAAAATTGAAGACACCATCCAATCTCTTACCCTGACCATGGTGCAGATTGAAGTCATCCAATCTTTTACCATAACCAAAAGGCAGATTGAAGACACCATCCAATCTTTTACCCCGACCATGAGGCAGATTGAAGTCATCCAATCTTTTACCCTTACTAGAGGGTAGATTGAAAACACCATCCGATCTCTTACCCCGACCATGGGGTAGATTAAAGTCATCCAATATTTTACCCTAACAAAAGGGCAGATTGAAGACACCATCCAATCTCTTACCTTGACCATGGGGTAGATTGAAGCCATCCAATCTTTACCGTAACTAATGGGCAGATTGAACACACCGTCTATCTCTTACCCGACCATGGGGTAGATTGAAGACCACTTGATAGCATTACAAATGACATATATTTTCTCTCTAAATTGGTGTTTTAATTGTCTCTTTTGTATCTCATTTAGCATACATCATAAGCATTTCATACTTAGTTTTTATAATTTCCAACTCATTGCTAGTTAGTTTAAATTCTTGTTATGTTTATATCTTCTTGTACTAATGTCGACACAAGTAGTCGATGTATTGCACTTTAGAATTGTTAGCGCATGAACTCAGTCCAGAAGATTAATGTTGTAAGAAGAATGCAACCACAAGATCAGCTTGGAATTGCGACCAGTGATATCGTCGTACAGAACCTGAACCTCAAATTAGTTAACTCAAGCTAAATTTACATATGGAAGCACCAGCACAGTAACATCATAGGTGTCGTTGTAATTATGATCTTAGATTGTGCCCAGCAATGCAACAACAACCTGCAGATCTCTGAAGAAAACATTAAATCTGCGTGAGTGCACAACTGTACTCTAACTAACTTTGACAGTTGCAAAATCTAGATCTAGATGTGAGAATGGGAAGCTGAAACTTGCAACTTTTAAAGGTTATAAATAGAAGAATGAAGAATGAGAAATTATCAAGAGGTAAAGGATTAAATTCTGTAATTTTTGTGTGATTTGGAGACTTTAGTTGGAATAGTGCACTGATGGAGCAAGGGAGCAACCACTTCTGACGAGAGGTGCTTGATGTAAAGCAAGAGGAACGATTAAGGAATAGTCCTAGTACACTACAGCAAAACAGGTTATTAGCGGCACTTTTAGCGGTGTTTGGATAGAAAACACCACAAAAGATAAAGCAATAGCAGTGTTTTTACACAAATGCCGCAAAAGGTAGAGCAATAGCGGCGCTTATGGGAAAGCGTCGCTAAAGGTCAGAGCAGTTGCGGCGCTTATGGGAAAGAGCCGCTAAAGGTTAGAGCAATAGCGGTACTTTTTGAAAAGCACTGCTAAAGGTTAGAGCAATAGCGGCACTTTTTGAAAAGCGTCGCTAAAGGTCAGAGCAATAGCAATGCTTATGGGCAAGCGCCGCTAAAGGTCAGTGCAATAGCGGCGCTTATGGGAAAGCGCCGCTAAAGGTTAGAGCAATAGCGGAGCTTATGGGCAAGCGCCGCTAAAGATCAAAGCTATAGCGGTGCTTAAGGGCAAGCGCCGCTAAAGGTTAGAGCAATAGCGGCGCTTATGTAAAAGCGCCGCTAAAAGTCAAAGCAGTAGCGGCGCTTATGAAAGGTCAAAGCAATAGTGATGCTTTTGGGAAAGCACCACTAAAGTGATGCTTTTGGGAAAGCACCGCTAAAGTGATGCTTTTGGGAAAGCACCGCTAAAGGTCAGAGTAATAGCGGTGCTTTCCCAAAAGCGCCGCTAAAGGTCATTTCATTGATACATTAAGGGAAAATTTTAATTATCTTTAATTATATTTATATAATATTGTATAAAAAATAATATAACTTCTTAACAATGGGATTTGAACTAGTGTCATAAGGAAAATAAGCAAGTATCTTAACCATTAAAGCCAAATTAATTAATTGACATATTAAGGAAGTAATATTATTATATTACTTATATTACGTGTTTCAAAGATTTATCGGACCTACTCCGTACACGTTCATATCCGAAAAAATAATATGATAATTCTATAAAAAAAATTCGTGTTTGCTTCGAGTAAGCAAGGAAAATAATAGTTTGAATGTTTCAAAATTTAAATTTAAACTAAAAAAATCAAAATTTAAAGGAAAAAAATGGTCGTTTTGGATGAAATTTTGATACTAAAAATTGCCCACCTTTATTTACATCATTTTCTATGCAACATTTCAAAATCAATGATATAATTAACTTCTCATAAGTTATTTATGCTAAACTATTGAGTGAGCTATGATTTAATCAATGATAATATCTATTCATTAATTCCTAATTAGTATAATACTTTTGGTATGCAAAATTAAGAATATTACCTTTTCATCCTTAATTCATTTATAAAAACAAGAATCATGAATGCTTTGCTTAAAACCATATGTTTAGATTGCTTGATCAAACTTTATGTTTCACGAGTGAGATGTTTGCTTAAGCTCATATATAGATGTTAGCAAATTGCAAACTTTATGCTCTTGGTTTTTCAATATATAATTTTTAAGTGAAAATCGGTTCCAAGATCAACGACGCCATCTCAAATGAGAAAGAGATTTAAAGTTGATATACTTTTTAAAGAGCTTTTTCCTTTATCTGTATGTGTGATGGGATTTGAACTCATACCATTTATATAGATTTATTAACCAAACACTCTAAATATTATTAATATTAGCTACCATTTAAATAATAGAGTAAACTACATCTAAGGTAATTAAACAATTTGGAAGTTAGTTAATGAATTTTTATGATATTCTCTATTCTCACCACATTCACTAGTCGAAAGCTTTTATTCCCTTTCCTTTTTTCATGAATCAACTATAAACGTCAAGAATATGTGAACATTACATCAACACGTATTTATCTATTGTATCGAATATCGAGTCATCATTTGGAGTTTACTAGTCCGACTTAAAAGAAAAACTAAATAAATAACTGATTTAAATGAAATTTTTTAAAAAATTTAATGATCATTTTATAATTTTTTGATGTTGAGAAATTAAAATGTGAACTTAAAGATAATTTAGTGCCATTAGCTTTAGTTTAACCTTAATATTTAAATAACAAAATGTGTTGACTCTAGAAAGGAGAAAAACATTGACTCACAAATGAAGGGAACTCAATGTGATAACGTTTTAACTTTTGATTTTGCTAAAAAAAAAAGAAGGGAAATCCAAATCCCGCTCAGTCCCAAAAAATAATTTTTGATTACCCGCTCCTTACTCCCTCTTCTTCTCATCTCCCCAAATTTCCCATTTCCAACCACACCAGTCAATACACCTTCACCAACACACACTTGTTTCTCCTTTTCATTTCACTGCACTGAATTCACTCACCATAGCTACTCCTTTTCTCTCCATCTCTTAGTGTTTCTTTTAATTTTAGGCTTTTAAGGGAACGTACAGTTTCTTTTTAATTTTACTGTTGACTTCTATGGCGACGGAAAACCTAGATGACAAGAAAGGGGAGTTTTAGGAAATTTGGTCTAGATTCATTGATTAAGCACGTAATAGGAAGAGATGAAGGGAAGATTTCAAGAAAGAAAGTGGTTTGTTCTTCTTTCTGTTATTGACATTATTTTATATAATTTTACTTGTGTTTCTTTTATGTTTTGATGGTTTCTGGCGTTCTTGTAGATGCCGTGCAACGTTAGGAGCAAGTCTTGAATTGTAACGTGCCCGACACTGTGGATGGGTTAACATATGAAAATCGAGATGAAGATGCTGTGGTAATGATTGAAGGGTCGCCTTTTGATGTTGGATTGAAATGCAATAAAATTGGTAACTAGTAAATTTCAATAAGCCATTGTTTTTAGTTAATCTTTTTATTCTTGCAACTCAAACTACTGCGGTTTCTTCATCTATGTGTGTGTGGTTGTTTGTGGTTTGCTTATTCGTAAGTTGCTAAATGGACAAAATAAGGAAGTATCACACTAAGCCGATTTTTTACTGGAAATGAGCAAATGGGTAGCAATAAATCATGGTTTATGTTATTCAAGAAAGTTAATTTTGAACTTTTCCTTAGCTTTTTTGTATTTGAGAGCAAAATATTAGTTACCATCTGATTGCAACGAATGTACCCTGATACTGGTTTGATATTTTTGTAAGGAATGATAAGGCTCATGACAATTATTCATCTTTTACTAAGGATCATTTGACAGTTCTAAGAGTTAATATCATTCATATAAGTTCTCCAATTTTAGCAGCTAAAAGTCCATTCTTTTATGAGGTAAGGGATTGTGGTTGGTTTCTGCCTTTATCATTGGTTGGCTTATTCGTGATTGACATACTTGTTTGTTCCTCTTGGCAGTTGTTTTCAAATGGAATGAGAGAGTCAGAGCAGGGATATGTAACCCTCTAGATACATGCTTCTGGTAAATGTTAAGTATTAAATATTCCCATTACAGTTTCCTATTTCTTTTGCCCCTTATGATATTAACCCAATGAACACAGACTACTTTCATGTGGGAATCAGCTATATATTTATCAGTTCATTCATGCATTTAATTATGATCTAATAGATCATTATATTCTTTATTAGGTCATTACTTATTGACTAGGTAACCATAAATATGACCTAGTACTGTTTGTTCTCTTCTTCTTTTTCCCCGAACAGAAGAAGCAGCTTTCCTGGACCTCCTTAATTTTATGTAAGGGAAAAGGGAAACATAATAACAGTATTGTACTCAACAATCATGATGACTACGTAATATATATATATATATAATATTTCCTGCCATTGAAATGAGCATTTTTGTAAGTTAGTACATGGAATGATTAGCAAGTTTGTGGATAAGCAAGGTCACAGTGCTCTTAATTTTAAAAGTTTCTGTAATGGAAAATATGTGGGTCTAGTCAATAACTAAATCATTAACACATTGAAGAAATCTACAAGGAATTTATACAATAATGATTGATGAGCAACTCAACAAGTTATGGGCATATAGTAATTGCACTGAATTGAAAAAGAATACTAGGTCTGGTCTTGTGCTAGTTAGATAGATGATATTACTAGCTGAGCTTACTTGTTTCTTCTCTATTATCTGCATATGCAACTTGCCACTTGTTAATAATAGTACCCAATGTATTTTTTTGTTCAACCATCAGTTTTCTTCCTAGGGTTTTACTAAGTCATGCAATTAAATCAGCTTGTCTTAAAACTTTCATGATACTATCTTTTATTGGTCATGGTTATTTGTCTTTCAGGAAATTGCTCGAAACTTATGCATGGAACATCAACTTTTGTTCTCGAAAGTGGTACTGTGTATATCTATTTGAGGTCAATATCATTTCTAACTAAAATATATATTGATTATGAAATGATTTCTGTAGACATCATTTGATGATAACAACCAGTTCAAGATAGGAATGTTAACATGAGGGCGCTTGATTTGCCTTTTCTTGAAACAAAATCTATTCTAATTATCTTTAAATTGATAGTGTCTATCATTACAGGGAATGTGGATTAGCACATAAAACGGTTATTGTGCTTGATGAATTTGATTTTTTTGCTCATATTAGGATATTCTATTTTCTATTTAATAATGTGAAATGTAAAAGCTCATTTTCTTTTCAGGGTGTCGACCATAGATAACGTATTAATAATTTTATTTTGGGAAAAAAATTTAGGTTTTAAAATTCACAAGCTATTGTCATTGGTGTGAGTTGTCGACTGGTGTGTTGAAAGTTCTTTATTTTTTGAATTTTTATTATTTACAGCATTTATGGTCTATCTTTAATTGTTTTATTTTGTTGAGTTTTGTATAAAATTCTTTTACTTGCTGAAAGATAAAAATTAACTAGAGAATTTATGCTTAGCTTTTTTCAATGAAGTAGTTTATAAAGATGAAGTTTATAAAATTCTTCTGAAAGTGTTTTTATTTTTTCCCTGTTGCCTACCTGCATGGTTCTCTTGTTTCATTTCCATGAAGTAGGCTGTATTGAAGATACATTGCCCATGCTTTACTGTGCATAAGGTGTTTTTATGCTTTACTGTGTATAAGTTGTTTTTCATCAAGTGGAAATTTCTTAATGACCGTTGTATTATCTTTTTCAGTAGGAAAAACAAAAAGTAAAAGTAATAGAAAAAATTGACAAATGTGTTAAAGAAAAAGGTTGATTTCTATGATTTACTTAACATTCCAATTATGAAGACTAGTGTAAGAAAGGTAAGTAAGAAATATATAAAATGTGTCATTTTTTATGCAATAATATTTCTTGCTTCTTTGAGTATAAGTCATTTCTATTTTGAAGGAGGAAGTCATTGGCAAATTATTGGAATTTCTGGAATCCCCTCATGCTACTACAGACATTCTTCTTGCTGACAAGGAATAGGTGCAAATGTTATTTCAAAACCTTTTGCATATTATGAAGTTTTTGATACGATTAACTGTCAGTTTTGGGCCAAATGAGATTCTTTTTCTTCTTGTTTTAGAAGGGTAAAAGGCGTAAGTCTACACCAAGCAAAAACATTGGTTCTGTAGGGTCAGAGCAATATAGGTTTATATGCTTATTTAACTTCATGCTTATTACGGTGAAATTTAGAGTTTAAGATTCAGGACTCAAGACTCATTTGCATGTCAAATTTGAGTATGATTTTGCATTATCTTATTTATTACAAAATAGTTCGATTAAATGTTTTCTATCGAACTTTCTTCATTTACTGGCCATTGACATAAACTAATTCATAGTATTGTATGAATCAAATCGAACCAAATCAATTTTGAAAATGATTATATTGTTTATGTTGTTTTAGGAACTTGTGGAGATGATCTTCAACTTTGTGCTATAAGAGGGACCTTGCAATTTAGCATTAGGAATAATTGATGATGTTTTTTATTTTCTTTTTGTTTCAATTTTGTTAAGAATATTTGTTCTTTTTTGGTAATTCAAGTGTAATTGAATCATTAGATTTTTGGATATTTAGTTGCTTGTGAAATGCAATTTTAGCCTGTCACATGTTTCAAGTTATCTATATGTATTTTCATATTTTAGCTTTTCCAGATTTCATCACTAACACTTAAAAAGGCTCTATCTTTCAAGAAATTTATGAAGGTTTGAGTAAAAATTTAATTGAAAATAAATATGAATTTACAGAAAAATATTGAAAATTTGGGTTTTATATGAATTAAAATGAGCTGGTAAAATTTGTTAATGTTAGTGGTGTTTGTGGGAAAAACGCCGCTAAGACCATGTTCATCAGCGGCGTTTGTGGAAAAGTGCCACTAAAGACCATGTTCTTTAGCGGCGTTTATGGTATAAGCGCCGCTAAAGAACATGTTCTTTAGCGGCATTTGTGGAAAAGCGCCGCTAAAGACCATGTTCTTTAGTAGCGTTTATGAGATAAGCGTCGCTAAAGACCATGTTCTTTAACGGCATTTGTGGAAAAGCGCCGCTAAAGAACATGTTCTTTAGCGGCGTTTATCAGATAAATGCTGCTAAAGATCATGTTCTATAGCGGCTTTTTTCCTCATAAACGCCGTGATTTTTAGTGGTGTTATCTTTAGCGGCATTTTTTTGCGACACTTTTACATGTTTTAGCGGCACTTATAAGAGCCGCTATAGGCCCAAAAAAATGCCGCTAAAAACCAATTTTCCTATAGTGGTAGTCTAAAGATAGTAAGCTTCGATTGTATTATTTAATCCTTCTTTTACGCTAATGGATTCTAATGACGATTGAATGAATACGAGAGTATCTTTCATTGTTAGATCACTTTGACTCTTATTTAATGCTTTTTATCTATTTATTCTTGGATCTAATCACATCAAACACGAGAGTCGCTTTGCAGTCTACCAACATCGAGAGATGCGGTGACAGGTTAGGTTAACAAGTAAGACAATAAGAGTTTCTTAGGACTAGAAGAGATTCTAGTTACTTGTTCTTGAATGCACAACATTGCTCGCACCGAGAGGTGGTGTGATTGTGGGTACTTAAGTCTCAAGTAAATGGTAGATTGTTATTGGTAAGAGTTCATTGGTGCGTTATTGTTGTGACATTTCATCTATACAATATATTGTCGGCGCATCCAGCATTGCGACTTAGCGAAATCAGTGATCCACTCCAATCCTTTTCACCTGATAATATTTACATTTCGTGCATTTAAATATTCAGTACTCAACACACATTTGATTTACTTTCAGTACATTGACATTTAACCTCTGACATTTAACTTTGATTGCATTGATAATATTGACTATTTTAGTGTGCAGATCTGACTTAATCGTACTGACATCTTTACTCACATTTTCTCTAATCTTAGCTTTAGTTGTTTCGACATTTAAACATCAAGAACCCATTCCTTATGGGATTGATATCCGATAGAATTGTTTTATCAACTATACTTGCATCGACGTGTGTTCGCTTGCACAATCGCTATGACATTACAAATGCAATCAATTTTTAGCGTCGTTGTCGGGGACTTGGCGTTTGTTTGATGTTTACTTTTATTGTTGCAATTAATTCTAATTACTTAACTCCTAACCTTTACTAATTTGTTTACTTTTCTATTATTTTCTTCTTCAGTTTTGTAGGTGTTGCTTGTCCACAAGGAGAAATCCTAACAACCTTGTTAGTTTTGATCCGGAGCTTGAAAGGACATTGATGAGGAGAAGGCAAGAACAAAGAAGAATGGCTGGAAACAACAATGATTTACCATCATTGCTGCCACAAAATGATATTCCTCCAGTGATGTCACAAGCAGTTAATAATATACCACCACCACCTCCACAAGAAGAACAAGTGCAAAATAAGACGATAAGAGACTTTGTTGTTCCTATATTTGATGATTTACAACTAGGGGTTGTAAGACCTGCTATTCAAGATGGTAATTTTGAGCTGAAACCGGTGATATTTCAGATGTTAAATTCAAAAGGGCAATATTTTGGTTTTCCTCATGAAGACGCAAGAGAACACTTAAAATCATTTATGCTTATTTGTGCATCCTTTAGTCAATATGGTGTCCCTGATGATGCCTTGAAAATGCAATTATTTCCTTATTCATTGTAGGGTAAAGCGAGAACATGGTTCTTGGGATTGCCGATTGGATCTATTACATCTTGGAATGCGTTAGCGACACAGTTTGTTTTGCGTTTCAATCCACCAAAAATGAATGCGAGGTTGCATAATGATATTACTACATATCATCAGTTAGATGATGAGAACTTACATACAACATGGAAGTGTTACAAAACATTGCTTCGACGCTACCCAATGCATGGAATTCAACAAGAGACCCAAATAGAGATTTTTTATAATGGTTTGAATGCTCAAACAAGGAATCTTGTCGATGCATCGGCTAATGGTCCTTTGTTAGATTGTACCTACAATGAATCTATAAGAATTCTAGAGAGGATTGCTCAGAACGACTATCAATATCCAATTTCTCATTCTGCACAGATAAAAACTAACCCTAGAGTTCTTTAGTTAGATGTTATTTTGCTTTGTCTGGGCAAGTATCCTCATTGGCCAATATCATAAAGAATACGATGGGAACAAATGACATTGCCCCTATTCAAGTGACCTAGCAATTGGATGCACAAATATTTTTTTTGTGAAATTCCTGGCGACAATCATAGTTATGAGGACTGCCCACAACATGTAGAAAATGCTTTCTATGTCAACAACATCAAAGAGGGTTCATTTGTAACTCATACAACAACCAATCTTAACAACCTTGGGGGAATCAAAATGCTTCCACATTTAGATATGAAAATTCCTCAAACCAAGGAGGTTATCGACGAGTTACAATACCAACCCACAATATAATTATAATCAAAATTCACAGGTGAGTTCTCAACAGATGTCGTCACATAGCCAGATGCACCCACAATCTCGATTACAGTCACAACAGTCTATGTTGCCACATATGCAAGGACAACATCATCAACATCAACAGTAGCAATTTTTTCAACCAAAGTCAGATCTTATGGCAGCTCTTGAAGCATTGATGCATGAGTATATCATGAGAATTGAAGTAATAGTAAAAGGCAACTCTTCTTCCATCCGAGCATTGGAAGCCCAGCTAGGACACTTGGCTTCTAATCTCAGCACAAGGTCACCGGGTACTCTGCCTAGTGATACTGAGAATCCTACGCAAAGGGTGAAGGAGCATTGCAAAGCAATCACGCTGAGAAGTAGGAAGCAGACGGTTAAACCAAGTAGTTCTGGCCAAGACCGTGTCGATGCATCTGAACCATAGCAACAAGAAGAGGATGCGGCTGAAGGAAGTCAAGTAGAAGTAAATGAAGAGGAACCAACTGTAGTAACATCTATGCCTACAGTTTGCCCAACAAAGTTGTCGACGCAACTACAAATGTCGACACCATCGAGTTTTCCACAATAACCACTGCTACAATACCTTTTCCATTTCTGCAAAGATTTAAAGAGAAAGTCCTTGATAAAGAGTATCAAAAGTTTGTTTCTACTCTGAAACAATTACACATTAACATACCTATTGTAAATGTTCTTGTGCAGATACCAGTTATGGGAAATTTATGAAGGAGCTACAATCAAAGAAGAAGAAATTATCCGAAATAAAGACTATTGCACTCACAAAGGGGTGTAACGTTGTGCTTTCAAATAAGTTGTCAACTAGGATGAAAGATCCTAGTAGCTTCACAATCCCATGCTCCATTGGGAATCATTATTTAGGTAAGGCTTTATGTGATTTGGGAGCAAGTATTAACCTTATGCTTTTGTCTACTTTTAAGAAATTAGGAATAGGTTCGATGAAGCCCACTGCGATGACATTACAACTTGCGGATAGATCTTTAGTACAACCTGAAGACCAAATCAAAGACGTTCTTGTCCAAGTTGATAAGCTTGTGTTCCCTGCTGATTTCATAATCCTAGACTGCGAAGCAGATAAGGAGGTGCCAATTATCTTGGGCCGGCTATTTCTAGCAATGAGACGCACAATTATCGACGTATTCAAAGGAGAACTTATCATGCGTCAAAATGATGAGCATGTGACCTTCAGTGTGTTTGAAGCATCTCCGTCTGGAACTAAAGAGCAATGTCATCACATCAACGCTTTGGATGAGATCATTATAGAAGAATTTAATGCAAGGAATTTAGTAATGTTAGATGAAGATGCGACGACATCCACCGATGAAATCCTAGATGATTGTGTAGACAAAGAAGAGGTTATCAATTGCGAGCTGAGACAGAATTGGAAATTGGAGTCTTTGGATTTGTCTAATAGGACGATCCTAGTGTTTAAACCATCTATTGAGCAACCTCTTACCTTGGAGTTGAAGTCATTGCTGACGCATTTGAAGTATGTCTTTCTTAGTGACAACGAGATATTACTTGTTATTCTCAACGCAAACGCAACACAAGAAGATAAGCTCATCGCCATTTTGAAAGAACACAAAAGAGCCATAGCCTGGAGCATTGCAGATATCAAAGGCATCAGTCGCTCTTTTTGCATGCATAAGATAAGGCTAGAAGATGAAGGGAAGCAATCAATTGAGCAACAAAGAAGACTTAATGAGAAAATGAAAGAAGTAGTGAAGAAGGAAATTATCAAATGGTTAGATGCGGGCATCATATACCCTATTTCTGATAGTAATTAGGTGAGCTTTGTCCAATGTGTGCCAAAGAAGAGTGGTTTCACAGTCGTGACCAATGACAAGAATGAATTGATCCTTACTCGCATTGCGACTAGATGGTGAGTATGCATGGATTATCGTCGGTTGAATGCGGACATAAAGAAGGACCATTTCCCACTACCTTTCATTGATTAGATGTTGGATAGGCTAGCTGGTAAAGCCTATTATTGCTTCTTAGATGGTTATCCTCGCTACAACCAAATTTCCATTGCTTCGGAAGACCAAGCAAATTCCACGTTCACATGCCCTTTTAGAATCTTTGCCTTCCGACGTATGCCATTTGGATTATGCAATGCGTCAACAACATTTCAGAGGTGTATGATGGCAATCTTCTCGGACATGATCAAGGATTCCTTAGAGGTATTCATGGATGATTTCTCTATCTATGGACAGAATTTTGACCAATGCGTTGACAATTTGGCAAGAGCTTTGAAGAGATGTGAGGACACAAATCTAGTTCTAAATTGGGAGAAATGTCACTTTATGGCAATTGAAGGCATTATCCTTGGCCATCGCATATCTTGTCAGGGCATTGAAGTTGACAAAACAAAGGTAAAAATCATCGAAAAACTACCACCACTCACCAATGTCAAAGCAATAAGAAGCTTTCTTGGACTCGCTAGTTTTTGTAGGAGATCCATCCGAAATTTTTCCAAGATTGCTAAATCGTTATGCTCACTATTAGAGCAAAATAAAAAGTTTATGTTCGATAAAAACTGTCTAGACGCATTCATGACAATAAAAAAGAAGCTAGTACAAGCTCCAATTGTCGTTGCACTGAACTGGACGCAACTGTTTGAAATAATGTGCGACGCAAGTGATTTTGCTATGGGAGCTGTACTAGGCCAAAGAAAAGAGAAGGTATTTCATTCTATTTACTATGCTAGTAAAACTCTAACTTAAGCACAGATTAATTACACTACCACTGAGAAGGAGTTGCTAGCAGTAGTCTTTGTAGTTGACAAGTTTTGTTCATATATTGTTGGCACAAAGACTATAGCTTACACAAACCACTCTGCATTGAGATACCTTTTTACAAAGAAAGACGCCAAGCCTAGACTGATATGATAGATCCTACTCCTTCATGAATTTGATGTTGAAATGAAGGATAGGAAAGGATCTGAAAACCAAGTAGCTGACCACTTGTCTCGACTAGAAGTTGGATGTGAAGATGGATAGATGTCCCAAATTGTCGAAGCATTTCTAGATGAGCAGTTATTCTTTGTTGACGCATCGCCCTGGTATGTCGATGTTGTTAATTACTTTGTGTGTGAAAAGCTACCCCTGAATGCTACTGGTCACAAAAAGATCAAGTTCATACGCGATGTTGCAAAATATCACTGGAACAAGCCATACCTATTCAAGGTATGCGTTGACAACATTATCCGTCGCTGTTGCTACATTACCATGATGCCCCTTATGGAGGCCATTTTGGTGGTACAAAGACTGCTGCTAAGGTTCTACAATCAGGATTTTATTAGCTCACATTGTTTCGAGACACCCACAATTTCACACAACAATGTGATCGATGTCAAGGCACTGGCTCAATATCTCAACGCAATGAGATGCTCCAACAATCTATCATGGAAGTAGATCTCTTTGATGTTTGGGGCATTGACTTTTTGGACCATTTCCAAATTCTTTTGGGATTGTGTACATTTTAGTTGTTGTTGACTTTGTATCGAAGTGGATCGAGGCAATTACGATGTCAAACGATGATGCTCAAACTGTGTTGAAATTTTTTCACACATGCATTCTTACAAGGTTTAGAACACCCAAGCATTAATAAGTGACTAAGGAACTCATTTTTATAACAACCAAGTGGCGAAAGTGTTAAAGAGACATGGTGTGAAGCATCGGATGGCTACTACGTATCACCCACAAACCAATTGTCAAGTCGAGGTACCCAATCATCAAATCAAAAGCATCCTTAAGAAGGTGGTTAATCCATCTGGGAAGGATTGGTTTTTATGGCTACATGACGCATTGTGGGTACTTCGTACTGCATATAAGACCCCATTGGGAATGTCACCGTATCAATTAGTGTTTGGTAAGTCTTGTCACCTGCCAGTTGAGCTTGAACATAAGGCCATGTGGGCAATCAAGCAGGTGAATATGGACTATGATGCTGTCAGAAGAAAAAGATTGTTGGACATCATTGAGCTAGAAGAAATACGTCGACAAGCTTATGAGAATGTCGCAATATACAAGGAAAAGACCAAGAGATGGCACGACAATATCATCTTGCGTCGATAATTTAGCCCTGATCAATTAGTACTTTATTTAACTTACATTTAAAATTGCATCAAGGTAAATTGCGATGAAGATGGTCAGGCCCTTTCAAAGTTGTCGAGGCATTTTAGAGTGGTACGGTGACAATTGAAAATCTAAAGGATGGACAACAATTAAAAGTGAACAGCCAACGTCTAAAGCATTATGTGAGCCCAGATGTTAAAGAACCAAACGAGGCCATCAATCTGGTCACATTTAAATAATGTCGATACATTTTTCTATTTACTTTTATTTGTTTCACTTTTACTTGTGTTGTTTCAAATTCCTTGCAGAAATAAAAATATCTTTTTGTCGAAGCATCGAAGCACGAATTGTCGGCGTATTCTATGATGAGTCAACATAGCTTTTTCAACAAGAATTGTGCCGATTGATCTCTCTTCTCTCTCAATAGATCGATCAAACGAAACAGTACGATTTGCAGCCTGGCAATTAATGGATACAGACGCAACGTTTCCCCGTAATCTTTTCAATCATCACCCCTAGTTTATAAACCTCCCTCCTGTAGATTTCTTTTCTCCTAACATCCTCTATTTTTGTTACATCTCATCTTTTCCCATTGCTTATATATTTCCTTCTCTGTTCATAAGTTACTTTTTTTTCTCTACTCTCTTCTTTAGTAAAAATGGCTAAAACTTAAGCATCGAAAAATTCTAAGACTCCTTCCAAAAGCACCCTAACAACTTCAACTACTGTGGCTCCGACCACAACACCATCTCATTTTACAGGTTCTATCCTATTCCTGACTATTACGATTAAGGACCATTACCAAAATATCATACTGAAGCATAACCTCCACCCTGAACAAGGTTTTCAACTGTCCCCGTATTAGACCTTGGGGAAACTTATTACCTGTACCATCAGTCGCCTTGGATGGGATTTCTTTTGCGAACATCCTTTTGGTTACTCCCTTACATTGGTGAGGGAGTTCTATGCCAACCTTGTGGATCCAGAGCAAGAGTTCATTTTTGTAAGGGAGGGGCTCATCCCATGGAGTGCCGCCCAAATCAATGTGCTATTGAGAATCCCTGAGAGGGTGGACAACCACTCACCGTTTATACATTGCCTGGATGATGAAAGCACTGGTCAGATGATGAAGGACCTCTGTGTCGGTGGAGCCACTTGGACTGGTAACGGGTTCCACAACTACACCATGCATAGAAGGTATCTCACAACCTTCAGCAAGGTATGATTCCAATTCATTAACAGCTGCATCATGCCCTCTACATATATCACTACGGTGACATTAAACCGTATGTGTCTCTTACATTCTATCTTACACTTTCGACACATCGGCATCGGAGAAATCATCCACAATTAAATCGTAGAAGTCGTTGGCAAGCAAATTGGTATACTCCCATTCCCCTCTCTAATCATGTTGCTTTGTAAATAGAAGGGCATTATGCCTAGGGATGGTGAGGAGATATTAGAGAACAAAGGCCCGATCAACGACCACTCCATCGAACAGATGACTTGTGGCCAAGAGACATCAGTGGCCAAAGAACCCTCGAAGAAGAAGGATAGAAACAAAGGGAAAAAGAAGGTAGAACAATCCGATGCACCCACAAATCCACAAGTAGCGAAGAAGCTAGCTCTAATGGCAGTACATCTTGACCGTATTGACATGCGCTCAATCCACACTGACGGTGTCGTCAATGACATGGATTACAGGCTGCATAAATTTTATGCCTACACAAAGGCCTGGAATGAGGCTATTATCGCTGCACTACGCCAGATCAGCCCCAGTCCATTGCCAGACTTTCCAGCCTTTTTGTCCATCTTCGGCCAGATGCAATACTCTTCCTCCGATCAACCTACTCCTGATGGTAGGCCTGTCACTGCACCAACACAGATTAACATTTTTTATGATGAAAAGGAAGAGGAGCACTCGAAGGCTAAGGAGGATTACTATCGCACTTGTGCCCATTTGTTTAAGGATGAGTTCTCCAACAGCCTTGGTGCGAATATGGCTAAACGTGAGGCTGTTATAGATAAAGGTGTCGACGAGTGGAATGCGCTAACATTGATCTAAATGAACTAGAGCAGCATGAGTATGAAGGTCCGAATCTGGGAGATGACCAGATGAAGGAAAACGAAGAAGAAGAGAAGAAAGAAGAGAATAAAGAGAAGGACCATGCCGAGGTGCAAAAAGAAAAGGAAAAGGATGCCCCGATAACGATCGCTGAGGATGTTGTCGGCATACCAAAGAGTGTAGGGGCATCAAGCTCTGATGAGGCTCGACCTGATTCGAGCCAAGCTAAGGTTGTTATGAGCAAAATCGAAGAACTGAATCCTCTTGCTATCGTGCCATATGTGGCACCGCTTGCGAAAATCCACCCATCTGAAGTGATAATCGATGAGGCCACCACCCAACCTATAGAGGAGGAGCAATCCACTGAGCCGATTGGTACAATAGATAAAAAGATGAAAAGGGGCAAGGATAAAAAGAAGAAGAAGAACAGGGACGAGGGTGAGCGCCCAAAGAAGAAGAAGAAGAAAACAAAGACAACCGCTACATCAATTGCTAACGAATAAGTTGGTACATTTCTTTTAGATATTTTCATGCATTTTTTTCCCTGCATTTTATTTTGTCACTGCATTCCTTTTATTAACTTAGTTCCATTGTCGTTGCATTTCCATTATTTCTGTAGAATATTATCAGTGCATTGGGGACAATGCAGACATTAAGTTTGGGGGGAGATAATGTGAAATGGAAATGTAATTACACCCACATATTTGAATTCTATTTGTTTCTTTGGTTAATGAGAATTGATAAAATTTCAACAAAAATGTGCCTACAATTTTTATTTTTATGTGTAATTCTTGAATTGTTTGGATGCTGATAAGTAAATTGGATGATTATGAATGAATGATGAGTCTGCTATTTTTGAATAAATGATTGGAATTGGTTCAGTAATGAATGGATAGCGTTGATGTTTGAATCTTGAACTAACTGACCAATTGCAGCGACATTGTATTAATAAAAGACACTCCAATGTGAGTGCATTATGATTATCCAAGGGAGAACACTCCGCTGCAGGTTTAGAAAAATCATATAGCCAAAGGCTGTCACTGCAAGAGTATGTGTCGACGCAATTATATACCTCCTGGGGGTTTGTTGCACCCCATCGTTACTGCCCAGGAATAAAGGTAGAATAAGACAATGACATCTCTCAGTCACTTGAAACAAAAAAAGAGAAAAGAAAAGAAAAAAATTATATTTATTATAATTACTGAAATGGTTTAAGGAAAATTAAGATTAATGCATAATACTAGCATTAATGAAGTTGTAGTTTTAATTGTTTATACCTATAAATTGTCGGCGTATTATTTTATCGTACAAATACAATTTGTGCATTAGGATTCCAGAAAATTCAAGTTGTGAGAATATTGATTGCTGTGACATTTTTGCTTAGGACTTTGCTAATTTTTGTTTACTTGAGGACAAGTAAAAACTTAAGTTTGAGGGTGTGAAAGCAATACAAATGACATATACTTTCGCTCTAAATTGGTGTTTTGATTATCTCTTTTGTATCTCATTTAGCATACATCATAAGCATTTCATACTTAGTTTTTATAATTTCCAACTCATTACTAGTTAGTTTAAATTCTTGTTATTTTTTATATCTTCTTGTACTAATGTCGATGCAAGTAGCCGATGTATTGCACTTTAGAAATGTCAACGCAGGAACTTAGTCCAGAAGATTAATGTTGGAAGAAGAATGCAGCCACGAGATCAGCTTGGAATTGCGACTAGCGATGTTGCTGCACAAAACCTCCCGAATGAGTAAACTCAAGCTAAATTTACATATGGAAGCACTAGCGTAGGAACATCTTAGGTGTTAACGCAATTACGATCTCAGATTCGCCCAACAATTCAGCGACAACTTCCAGATCTTTGAAGAAAATGTTAAATTTGCGTGAGTGCACAGTTGTACTCTAACTAACATTGACAGTTGCAAAATCTAGATCTGAATCTGAGAATGGGAGGCTGATACCTGCAACTTTTCAAGGCTATAAATAAAAGAATGAAGAATGAGAAATTATCAAGAGGTAGAGGATCAAATTCTACAATTTTTGTGTGATTTAGAGACTTTAGTTGGAACGGTAAACTGATGGAGCAAGGGAGCAACCACTTCTAACGAGAGGTGCTTGATACAGAGTAAGAGAAACGATTAAGGAATAGTCCTAGTAGTCTAGAGATAGTAAGCTTCGATTGTATTCTTTAATCCTTCTTTTATGCTAATGGATTCTAATGACGATTGAATGAATATGAGAGTATCTTTCATTGTTAGATCACTTTGACTCTTATTTAATGCTTTTTATTTGTTTATTCTTGGATCTAATCTCATCAAACACGAGAGTGGCGTTGCAGTCTGCCAACATCGAGAGATGCGGTGACAGGTTAGGTTAACAAGTAAGACAACGAGAGTTGCTTGGGACTAGAAGAGATTCTAGTTACTTGTTCTTGATTGCACAACATTGCCCACACCGAGAGGTGGAGTGATTGTGGGTACATAAGTCTCGAGTAAATGGTAGATTGTTACTGGTAAGAGTTCATTGGTGCATTATTGCTATGACATTTCATCTATACAGTACCTTGTCAGTGCATCCATCGTTGCGACTTAGTGAAATCAGTGATCCGATCCAATCCTTTTCACTTGATCATATTTACATTTCGTGCATTTAAATATTCAGCACTCAACACTCAACACGTTTGATTTACTTTCAATACATTGACATTTAACCTCTGACATTTAACTCTGATTGTGTTCAAAATATTTACTATTTTAGTGTGCAGATCTGGCTAATTGCACTGACATCTTTACTCACATTTTCTCTAATTCTAGCTTTAGTTGCTTCGACATTTAAACATCAAGAACCGATTCCTCGTGGGATCGATATCTGATAGAATTGTTCTATCAACTATATTTGTATCAACATGTGTTTGCTTGCACAATCGCTATGACATTATAAATGCGATCACCACTGAATCTTTTACCCTAACCAGAGGGCAGATTGAAAACACCATCCAATCTTTTACCCCAACTAGAGGGCAGATTAAAGTCCCCCAATTTTTTATCCATTCAGAGGGCAGATTGAAGATAAGTTACAAAGAGAAGACAAGATTCAGCAAGACCGGATGAAATTAGTCCTCCTTGGAGTCTTTACTCCATTCCCCTTACACAATAATGGGCAAAGAGGGGCAGCTGTAACACCTCAATTTCACCCAGCCCAAAAAAGCCTAAATAAACAAAAAAAATTATAAAAACACAAAAATATTCTTTTTATTAAAATGTCTCAATTCCATTTACAAATTAAAAATTAAATACCCAAATACACCCAAAAGTCCAATTTACAAACTCAAACCTAAACTAAACCCTAAAACCCAATTACCCAATTCAAGACCCAAACTATTGGGGCTCAAAACAACCAAAAATTTTCCTAAGGTAGAATCCCTAGGACCTTCGGTGCCACGTCAGCACGTACCCCCCAGGCCTTCTAACACCTCCTCTGCCATTGTATCACTGAAACGGCAAAGGGTGCACCTCCATCGTTGTTGTTGACCCCCCTAGAAGGTTGCCATTTCCATGTAACTTGCAAAAGAGATAATCAGTGACCAGAAAATGCAATATTTGTAGTATTTATTTCAGCTATAAAAGCCACAACCATCACTTGTAATTTTTTTTACAGAGAATCAAGCAATAGAATCAGAAAAGCTTTGAAATGTATTTTATTTTTTATTTAGTTCATTTCGAAAAAATAGTAAACAAAAATAAATAAATAAAAGAGAAGAAACATACCTATGTTCGGACGCCACCGCCGTCAATGAACGAGGCAGTCACCTCCAATGAAAGGTGACACCTTTCTGATATGAAACCTTCGAACCTCTCATGTTCGTCGAGGCTTCATCAAAAGCAAAGGAAAACCAAGGGTTTCATTCGAAAAAATGAAGGGTTTTTATATTTTTTTTCACGTTTGATTGATTTTCTAGAAATCCCGACCTCAGATCTATGTCCTAGGGATTGAGAGGTTTAAAAAAAAGAAACTCCTTTGTTTATCCGGCCACTGGAGGTGACGATTTTTGTCGTCGATGACCGACGATCGCCGAATAGAGGGACATTACCCTTAGGACCAGTTGAGAGAAAAATAAAGGCTTAGGGTTTTTAAAAAATGGGAGAGGGTAAAATGATTTTAAAGTCATTTTTTTATTTTATAACATATTAAAACGATGTTGTTTCATATAATAGCCTATTTTCAGTGGTTCTAGTAATATTAATTTTGAAACAAAACTTCAGTCAGGAAATTAGTCATTTTAATTGTTTAATGCCTATATGGAAATATGAAGAATTTAGTATATTAAGATTATACTCGGTAAAGAATTATAGGAGTGTACTAAATTGTAAGAGTTAGAAAATTTAGTTTCACATATGATCATTTGTTAAAATAACAATTATAAAATTGAAGAAGTTATAATCATGAGGGCTTAAGGAAATAATTTTTTATTATTATTATTATTATTATTATTATTATTATTATTATTATTATTATTATTATTATGTTAGTGGATTTGTTTGACTAAATGAGAAAGGAGTTTTTAATTGTTAAATGAGGGTTAAGTTAGTAATTTAATAAAGGATATGAAGAAAACAAACAAGGGAAAAGTCATATCCTTCCTTTACCTTTGTTTTTATTTATTTGTTTCAACCGAAAATACCATTGAAGAAGAGAGCTTCAAGGTTTGGTTCTTCAAGTCTTTGCATGTAAGTAGTTTGTGACCCCATCATTGTTAGCTTTTGTGTTTTCGTGACCAGCTCATCTAAACTCAACTATTTTGGGGTTTAATTCATGAAATTTTTATGAGTTGAAATCTTTTCTATGCTTGAGTTCTATAGATATGGTTGTTGTTTTTGTATAGAAAAATGAGGAGGAGAGTGATTAGAAAGCTTAATAGACTGGTGGTGAAATGATAGTAGACTAAGGGTATAAGAGAATGAGAATAATGAGTTGAGGGCTTATTAGGTAATTAAACTTTTCTATGGTTAGGATATAATTAAGAAAAAATATATATATGTTTGTAATGTTCGTGTATAGTGCTTCGGTTGAAAATTTGATAGGTGGATTTGTTAGTTAAATTATGGAAATGAGGAATATTGTGTGGTAAATTCGAAAAAGGCATGGACACATGAAATAGCTATTAATTCTAATTATTTTGTAGTGGAATTAGTCAATGTGTTTAGTTAAATTAATTTATTCTTGAATATTTATTAATTAGATCAAGAAACAGACATTACAATTCATAAACGAGGGAAGGGGAAGGTTGTCGAGTAATTCTACGCTAAACCTTTCTCGTACTGTGCAAGTAAGTTCATTTCATCACTTTGTATTTTATAAACTCACTTTAGAATTGTTGTCCTTGATTATCATGTTTTAGCATAAATGACACTTGCTTGTTGGTATATAAATTTCTTTGTGGAGTTGTATGGTTACATCTAAGAAATTTAGGCTATGTGCCTAGCAGGCTTTCTGCCGGTGTATTTGGGCTATGTGCCTAGCAGGCTTTGTGTCGGTGTATTTGAGCTATATGCCCAGCAGGCTTTGTGTCGGTGTATTCGGGCTATGTACCTAGCATGCTTCGTGCCAGTGTATTCGAGCTATGTGCGTAGCAGGCTTCGTGCCGGTGTAACTGGACTATGTGTCTAGCAAGCCTTTGTGCCGGTGATTCAGGAATGAATGTTTTACCCTTGAGCTATAAATCCTAGCTTTACCTTAAGTATGTTACCACTCATATTTCAAACTTACTAAGTCTTAAATGACTTACCATGTTTGATTTTCATAAATGTAGGTCTCCAGGAATCTTGGCATCGATTGGACCCGGTCAAGAGTACACACTATCATCCTCATCTTCAGTAGACTTTCGAGTAACTTATTTTTGGTTTAAGGGTGGCATGTATATAGGTTGTTTTAGTGGTTACCATGTTAATGAATAGCTTTTGTTAAGACTATAGCCTAAGCAAATTTTGAATTGTTTATATGTAGTGAATTTGGTTGTGATGTTTGGTATAATGAATGATTATAATGAATATAGTATGTCTTTAACATTTTGCTTGTGTATTAGTTGTTAAGATTTATGAGTGTGGAGGTTAAATCTTGATCTTGTCATGAATGCTTAATCGTAAGTAGTAATTGTAGCTAAAATATGTGTGCTTTAAATAGATAGGATTTGTAGCACAAGTAAAAATATGGTAAATGCAAATTTCATGGATTGCATGATGCTTTAGTACTTCAAATGTATGCCAAATGATGGTAGCTTACAATGCAAATAGGTTAGATGAGTATCTTCGGTAAAAAGTAACGTTTTGGACATATGGCCTGTGCCACGGGTTGACAAACGATCGTGTGCTTGATTTTTTGGTGCAGGGCAGTTTACACAGGCAGACACACTGGCTGGGACACGATCGTTTGGCCTAATTTTTCATACACAAATTATTTGTTACAAGGTTTTGCCCATGGGTGTGGGTTGTAAAACAAAATGATTTTGCGCATGTGAACACGGGCTGGTACACGGGCTGTTACACGGCTGTGTGACCCTTTTTCATACACACATAGAGGCTAGTACATGGTTTGGCACACGGGCGTGTGTCCTGTTTCAACTATTCTTTTCACTTTCATTTTAAGCATGAAATATTGTTTATTCTGGTTCTTTTGGTTTTCTAGATTAACTATAATTATATTAATACAAGTTATAGTGTGATTGTCTAAATGAATATACATGAGTGTATGCATTGATATGGTTGAATGATGTTGTTGTCTGATTGTAAGTAAAGTGGTTTTATGCATACGTTTTGAAGATGGATTGAATGATGAAATTAGAATGTTAGTTGGAGCTTTCGAGATTCATGAGTTAGTAATACTGTCTGATTGGGCTCAAAAGATGGAGTAAATTTTTGCTAGCAAAAAGAAAAATGAGGCGAAAGCCCGTGACTATGGCAAACTCTTCGAGACAAGAAGTTTTTCGGGATCACCGCAAAAGAAGTAGAAAGAATCAAACAGTGCATTTAATCCACCATCTGAGTTTTGTGTAAGAAGCCATGTCAAGCCAAGCAAAGCGAGAGCTCCGACTCCTTCTATGACTAGTGTGGGCAGTGTATGAAACACCAATCGAGTAGAGTGCAAGAAGTGTGGCAGATTTCATTTTGGAGTATATAGAGTTAACGATGGGACGTGCTTTATATGTGTATCTCCTAATCATTTTAAAAGGGATTGTCCTAATCGTAATGAGCCTAATAAAGGACAACACGAGAAGTTGGTGACCGCCCCTCCTTGAGGTAGACGCTCTGGGAACAGCAATGTAATTGGGACAAACAAAAATGTCTCTAGAGATATGTCCACCAGATCGGAGGCTAAATCTCTTACCAGAATGTATGTCATTCGTGCACGAGAAGAAGCTTCAATCCCTGACGTTATTACGAGTACATTCTCTATTTTTTATGTTCATGTATGCACTAGATTAGTAACAGAAAAGAATTTACCTGTTGAGCCTATTGATTATGTTATCAAGGTCACAAATCCCTTAGGCCATAGTGTTGTAGTTGATTTAGTATGCAAGCAATGTCCACTGAAAAATCAAGGCTATGATTTCCCTACCGACTTGATGTTATTGCAATCCAATAAATTCGATGTGATTTTGGGAATGGATTGGCTTAATGTTCATGATGTCGAGGTTAGTTTTCGACTAAGAAAGGTTGATTTGAGAAGTTTAAGTGGTGAGATCATTTCAATTATATCAGAGAAGTCTGATTGTGCATCAAATTTGATCTCAGCTTTGAACGCGCAGAAACTAGTTTATAAGGGTTGTCACACATTTTTAGCCTATGTCCAAGATACTAAAGTTATAGAGAAAGAAGTGAGTTAAGTGCCCACAGTATGCGAGTTCACTGATGTTTTTCTCGAAGAATTACTGAGGCTATAACCTAAGCGAGAGGTTAAATTTGCTATTGAGTTAGTATCCGGTACTACTCCAATTTCAATCGCTCCGTATCGATGGCTCCAATGGAAATCAAGGAACTTAAGGCATAGTTGCAAGAGTTATTAGATAGGAGTTTCATAAGACCCAGTATATCGCCGTGAGGTACACCTGTATTACTCGTAAAGAAAAAAGACTGATTGATGAGGTTGTGTATTGACTACCGGTAACTAAATAAAGTTACGATTAAGAACAAGTATCCCTTGCCACGAATTGATGATTTGTTTAGTCAATTGAAGGGAGCTACAGTGTTTTTGAAAATTGATCTTAGATCTGGTTATTATCTACTACGAGTAAAGAATGTTGAAGTGCCAAAGATAGCATTCAGGACTCGTTATAGGCATTACAAGTTTTTGGTCGTGCCATTTGGGTTGACAAATGCTCCAGCGGTATTCTTGGATTTAATGAATAGGGTTTTTCAACCACACTTGGATCGGTTTGTCGTAGAGTTTATTGATGACATCCTGATCTATTCCAAGAATCAAGAAGAGCATGCTCAACAATTAAATATCATTTTACAAACATTACGAGAGAAGAAATTGTATGCTAAGTTTAGCAAATGTGAGTTTTGGCTTTTGGAAGTGGGATTTTTGGGTCATGTGATTTGGAGTGAAGGGATACAAGTAGATCCGAGTAAGATTTCTGCCATTTTGAATTGGAAGCCTCCACGAAGTGTGTCTGAAGTATAGAGTTTCTTAGGACTAGCTAGTTACTACCGGAGATTCGTTAAGAATTTTTCAATTATAGCTCTACCCATGAAGAGATTATTACAGAAAGATGTTAGCTTTGTTTGGTCATAGAAGTGTCAAGAGAGTTTTGATCAATTAAAGAGTATGCTAACTGAAGCACCAGTTTTGACACAGGCTAAGTTAGGAAAAGAATTTGTCGGTTTTAGTGACGCATCATTGAGTGGCTTGGGTTGTGTATTAATGCAAGAGGGAAAAGTTATCGTGTATGCCTCCCAAAAACTTAAGCCTCATGAAAAGAATTACCTTACACATGATCTTGAGTTGGCTACAATTGTGTTCGCATTGAAAATATGGTGTTATTATTTAAATGGCAAGAAGTGCCACGTGTTTACAGAATATAAAAGTATGAAGTATGAAGTATTTGATGACGCAGAAAGAGTTGAATCTAATACAGCGAAGGTGGTTAGAATTTTTAAAGGATTATGAGATTGTAATTGATTACCACCTAGGTAAAGCTAATGTTATTGCTGATGCGTTTAGTCACAAATGTCTTTTTGCACTTCGAATGATGAATGCGCAGTTATGTATGGAAAATGATAATTCTATTTTAGCTAAGCTCAAGGTTAAACCATTGTCTTTACAAGAAATACGAGAGTTGCAACAGATGGATCCAAATGTTATAACCAAGAAGAAACAAGTAGAAGGTGGTCATGTTTCTGAGTTCTTTATTGGTGACGATAATAATTTGTATTATTGCAAAAGACTAGTCGTACCAAATGATGCTCAGTTGAAACAGGAACTGCTAACAGAAGCTCATAACAGTATATTCTCAATTCATCCTAGTAGCACGAAGATGTACTGTGATCTAAAACAATTTTATTGGTGGCCAAAAATGATGCGGGAAATTTTTGAATTTGTATCCAAGTGCCTTGTATGTCAGCAAGTAAAAGCTGAACATCAAGTTCTGTCTGGGTTATTGCAACCAATTATGATACCAGAATGGACATGGGAGCACATCACGATGGATTTTATATTGTGATTACCTGTATAGCCAAAGAAGAAGGATGCCATTTGGGTAGTTATCGATCGTTTGACGAAATTGGCACATTTTACTCCAATACGAATGGATTATCAGCTAGAAAAGTTGGTCGAGTTTTACATGTCTGAGGTGGTTAGGTTACATGGTGTTCCATTGTCGATTATTTCAAATCGCAACCCGAGATTTACCTCTAGATTTTAGAGCATGTTACAAGCAGCTTTGGGAACGAAATTAAAGTTTAGCACAACTTTTCATCCTCAAACGGATGGTCAGTCAGAGCGAGTAATTCAGGTATTAGAAGATATTCTACGTTGTTGCATAATTGAATCCGAAGGCAGCTGGGAGAAGTACTTATCGTTAGTTGAATTCGCCTACAAAAATAGCTACCAATCGAGTTTGAAGATGGCATCATATGAAGCTTTATACGGATGAAAATCTAGAAGTCCATTGTATTGGTCAAAATTCAAAGAAAGGAAATTGGATGGATTTGATTTGGTTCGGGAAATTGAAGATAAAGTGAAGATCTTTCGGGATAATTTGAAGGCAGCATCTGATCGTTAGAAATCTTTTGCAAATTTAAAGTGTAAAGACATTGAATTTTCTGTAGGTGAGAAGGTTTTTCTTAAAGTTTCACCCTGGAAGAGAGTATTGCACTTTGGTCGAAAGGGAAAACTTAACCCTAGATTTATAGGACCTTATGAGATTTTGGAGAAAATCGGACCAGTAGCTTACTACTTAGCATTGCCTCCTGAATTGGGTAAGATTCACAATGTGTTCCACGTTTCTATGCTTCGCCGCTATAGATCCGACCCCTCACATGTGTTGTCAGTGGAAGTTTTTGAACTACAACCTGATCTTACCTATAGTGAAGAGCCTATTAAAACTTTAGCTCGAGAAGTGAAAGAATTAAAGAACAAAAGGGTTCTGTTAGTTAAGGTATTGCGGCATAAGCATGGAGTAGAAGAGGCTACTTGGGAAACGGAAGAATCCATGAGAATACGAAACTCGAATCTCTTTTTCGGTAAGACTTTCGAGGACGAAAAGTCCTTATGAGGGGGAGAATTGTAATAGCCTATTTTAAATGGTTCTAGTAGTATTAATTTTGAAATAAAACCTCAGTCAGGAAATAAGTCATTTTAATTGTTTAATGCCTATATGAAAATATGAAGAATTTAGTATATTAAGATTATTATTGTTATTGTTATTGTTTTTGTTTTTGTTTTTGTTATTCTTCTTATTGTTATTGTTATTATTATTATTATTATTATTGTTGTTGTTGTTGTTGTTGTTGTTGTTGTTGTTGTTGTTGTTGTTGTTGTTGTTATTTGTTATTATTATTGTTATTGTTATTGTTATTATTATTTGTTATGAATATTTTATTAAGTGGATGTCCATCAAGATCAAGATAAGTTTGGTTGAAGTTTAAATTCTCGTTGTCATCAGAATTAGAGTTTTATTCCTTTTATACTTTCTATATCTATAAATATAGACCTTAGATAAGCATTGCAAGATACTTTGATTGATCAATAAAAATAGACTCTCTCTCTCTTGCTCTCTCATTTTCTTTGTCGTTTATTATCTGTCTCTTTATTTTATAACACGTTATCAGCACGATTCTCTTTTAATTATTTTTTCTTTCAATCGTCAATTGAGGCCGACATACTATGGGTAATCACTAGAGCCTTTAACTACTCAGTGCTCATGATAATAGTCATGGTGATAACGATGATGTTAAAGATTTCAAATATATTTTTCTATGATTTATTTATTATATCGTGTTTATTATAATTTGAGACTAATCATGACAACATGAATAGATGGATTTTGATTTGAAATACACGCATATTTGCGATGGTGATTACGGAATAATCTAGCGGGACATTTATAAGTTTGTCCTACTAAATTTGTTGCATTCCTAGAAGTGAATGCAAACATAAAGAAACTAATAATGGACCACTAAAAGTGGGAACATAGTGATGAATAAGAGAACAATGAGGGTTCTCAAGAAACTCTTCAAAGGGCAAAGATAACTTATGTTATCAATGTGATATGAAAAGTTTTTAGCCACATATGTGGTGTATGCCAAAATATTTTGTTTGAGTTAATATTCTTTGAGGAAAGATATGAGAATGTAGTAATGAATTCTATCATTACAGATAGAAAATATTTATTTTATTTGGTACTAAAAAAACCAATATTATTCCAATATTTGGTAGTACAAAATTAGTCGAAAGCTCCAGAAGAGCTAATATATTAATATCTTGTGATGATTAATCCATTGGTTTTAAAAGATATTAATAATGGATCTCATATTGAGATTGTGAATGAGGAAAAAATTATATTTCATATGAATCAAAAGAGGATTGGGTTATTGATTTATATTAAATTGATTGTGATTATATTTATGATATTCTTTTGTCATTATCTCCATTAAGGGGTTGAAGTCAAAATATTTGACTGTGAAAGATCTACTTAAATTGTGAAAGAAAAATATGAGCAATAGAATATGATAATTCTATCTAAAGCTTGTTATGGTTGGATGAACCTAAAGAATTTTGGACATGTGAATATTTTGGCATATTCCCTGAAGTGAATATTGCATATAATTATTTGAAAATTATATTATATGACTTAAAGTCATTATAAACTTCACATTGATTTGGACATTTCCAATAGTAAATGTCACAATGGTACTTGTATATGGATACAAAGTGAAAGGAATGACGGTAAAATTATCAATTTGCTACAATTTAGTTCAAATTGAAACCCGTGTTAAAGTAAACCAGAAGTTTACTGGTACAAATATATTTACTACTTGGCATGACCAATTAGACCATCCTGGATCATATATGATGCGAAAATTAATTGGGAATTCAGATGAACATTCATTAAAAAAACAGAAGATTCTTTAATTTAAAGAATTCTCATTTGTTGGTTGTTCTCAATGAAAATTGTTTGTTAAAAACTCACTAGCTAAAGTTGAGATTTAATGTCTTGCATTTCTGAAATGAATATGGGCTCATTAATCCACCATGTGGATGGTTTTGATATTATATGATTTTGGTATATGCATCTACAAAATAAACACATATGTGTTATCAACTTGCAACATGTCGTTTGCAATATTGTTTGAATAATTAATTTCAGATAATGCAATTAAGACAATTCATCTTGCTAATATTGATGAGTTTATATCTCAATCTTTTATTGATTGAGTTTTAAAAACTTTGGTAAAAGTTAATTATTTATGCGCATAATGGTTTAGAGAAATTATTGATTGAACGTCTCTGATTATTACTTATGAGAACTAAACTTTCACTTCCAACATGGGATTATGTTGATCTACGTGTTGTACGCATCAAGCCAATAAGTTTTAAATACTCCCAATTGCAATTGATTTTGGGTCAAAAGTTAAATTGAATTTTTGTATGTGCGTATATGTTCCATTTACTCCACCACAACGCACAAAGATGAGTGAATCTTCAAAGAAAGTTGAAAATATTTATTAATTATGGGCCTCCTTTTATTATGATATATTCAATTATGATATGATTGTGATTATTATTTCGATTTGATAGTTTTCTCGACATTAAGGGGAGGGAACTAATAACTTAGCATGGTGAAAGCTATGGCATCACCTTGACTCCGTTCCCAACAACAGCTGCCAAAGTCCACCTTTGCACTTCAAATCTTGCCTTAAAGATGAGTCCCTTGCTCATGCTCTCCGACGTGTAATGGACTAATTTTGCAATTGATTCCTCTATATCTTTTTCTTCTTAGACCTCCCTCCATTTATACACAGGCCTTCACACACCATGCATGCAAATCCTATTTTCATGGGATCCTTCTAGTACTTTTCTTTGACCCTCTTAATGCAGCTCCCTCTCAATCTGGCTTTGTTGGTTGAATCAACGATCCTGGAATTTTCAGGTCATTTGGCATGGCATAATCACCAACCGTTTTTCCATGGAAATGCTTCACTACCTAGATTCTTCTTTTTCCTTCCTAGAACTTTTGCTACAACAACACCACAAACACTTTTGCCACAACAAGGGTAAAAACATCAAAAAAATATCCTTTAAGTTTGACTTTAGCTCCAATATGAAATTTTAACCAAAATGTAATTAGAACATCCTAAAATGCAGGTAATTTTACTAAAGTACAAATAATAAACTCAAATTAAGGTTTGTCATATAACTCTTTTCAAGAGTTACAAGTTAGTCGTTGGGGATTTCAATGCCTTGCTTAGTGAAGAGGAGAAAAAGGGTTAATCAAGAAAGTTCACTATTGGATGCCAGTGTTTTTAGCAGATATGTTTTGATTGTGAGCTAAAAGATCTAGGTTATAAAAGATCAAAAATTACATGGAATCATGGGAATTTTTTTTAAACGCCTCGACAAGGCCCTGTGTAATGTTCAATGGGATTTGAAGTATCTGAATACTATGATGTTTCATATGTCGAGACTTAAATTAGATCATCGATCAATAGCTGACGATAGTTGATGCACAGCCTCAAAGGCCCATCCTTCTTCTTAACGAACAAACTGCTGCTCCCCACGGAGACACATTCGGACGAATAAACCCATGATCCAAAAGCTCTTGCAACTGTAGCTTCAACTCTTTTAGTTCTTTTGGTGCCATGCGATACGGTGCAACAAACACCATAGCTGTTTGGGATAGAGCTCAATATTGAAATCGACTTCTCTATCTGGTAGTAAACCAAGCAACTTCTCAAGATACACATCTGAAAAATCACAAACAGCTCGAATCTCATCCAACCTCATCTCCCTACTTTTAGCATTCAGGATATAGGCTAGGTAAGCTTCGTAACCTTTTTGAGCCAACTTCACAACACAGAGTAAAGATATCACATTCGACAACAACTCAAACTTCTCTACCATAACAACCACTTCAGAACCACCAGCACCACTCAAAGTCCAGATCTATTGAAATGACCTCTCTTACCCTTACGACCAGAACCACTAGCAGCATCGGTCATTCTTTTAACAGCTCCAAACAAAATAGCTTTGGGCTCCTCCCCCAGAGTATGCTCAAGTGCATGAGCCTTCTCAACTAACTCGTCGAAGACCTCGGTACTCTAAGTAACCAAATAGAGCTTAATCTCGCGGTTTCAATCTGAACTTAAACCTCTTACAATGGCTCACCTCATGAGCCACCATCTCGGGAGCGTATTGGCTCAACCGAGTAAACTCAGCCTTGTAATCGTCCATTGATAGAGTATGCTAGATAAGATCCATAAACTCCCATCTCCTAGCCTCGAGATATTGCTCACCCATGAACTTCTTCCGGAACGACGTTAAGAAGACGGCAACCCTCTCGATCGTCAACCATTATATGTGAGTCTTGTCCATTAGTAGCGATACTACACAACCCAACTTACCCTCTTCGAAACAATCCATCTGATCGAGAATACGAATGACGCCATTTAACTAGTACTTGACACATGTCGGATCACCTCCCCTAACACCATGAAACACTTTATCACCTATAGCTCGTAAGCACTTTAGTGGCAAACCTTGATGAGCTAGAGTAGCGTTGGCACCAACAATACGCTATAGTGCCCCGACCATCTTTGACATGAAGTTCTCGACACGGCCCATCTAAGCATCATTCCATGGCAGCACATCATCCTCCATACTACCCCGATGGAGACGCGAAGGCATAACGACTATCGTATACTAAAGATAAGAGTAAAGTAAATGTACCAAGAGAGAGTAGTGACAAGAGATCCAAGATTAACTATGTATAGTTCCTATAGGGTATTGTGTTCCTAAATCTTACCCTAGTAACAATTTATATAGCAAAGAACATGAGCAAACAAACATCATAAATCCAAGATCGTAATTATTTTAATATCGACAAACCTAGGCTCACCTAAGGTTTTAAACCTAATATGGCTCTAATATTACCAAATGTGACACCCCAAACCCAATCGAGATAGACTGACCTGAATTCGAAGCGTTCATTAACCACCTAAGTGACTCTTCGGCTAACAACCACCCAAGACACACCCCGACCATATAAGACCTCAATCTTATCCAATTATTAATTAATTATTAATGCAAAAGCAATTTGTGAACCAATTTAAATCTTTTTATATGTAATTTAACTTAAGGGCATTTTTGTCATTTTACCACCTACGGTTAAACTAACTCGAATTTAGATCTAAACATTTACCAACCCTCTTTTAGTCAATTTATGTTAGCCCTAAAAATTTCAGCTTAATCCGAGTTTATTTATTTTGTCTAATTCAAGTTTTAATATTAAGGACTAAATCTTAACATTTTCAAACTATCAGTACTATACCAAAATATTAAATTTAGTGTGTTTCTAACAATTTTAAAAATTTTTACCAAGTTTCCTTATCATTTAAGGCCTTAATTAGACTTATCATATTTTAGGACTAATTTGTAATTTAAACGGATTAGAATACCAATTTAAAAAGACAAAAATTCAAACCCCCAACAAGCCACACACCCATGTGAAATATTCTACACCTATTTTTGCGAAAAATCATTTTTAAACTCGATTTTACCTATTTTAATGGTCAATTAAACTCGCTTTAGCTACTATTAAATATCATATTCCTTCAATTAAATTTATTAACACCAATTAATAATTAAATAGAATTAAACAATCAATTTAAACAATTGTTAGTGTAAACATCATGCCTCACACACCGTGTTATCAAGCAATAATACACCATAAATTATTCAATAATCAAACTCAAACATGCATACATGATATTATAAAACCATCCAGAATTAAAAATGTCCAATGTCCAAGTCTAATTACAAAAAAAATAAAAATAAACTAAGTCCCGAGAGTTCCACAATGCCCGATTAACATCTCTAAAATGTGTAACTAAATCTGTATCGAGGCTTAATCTCTTGGAACTCTCTTGCTCGGCTCCTCAGCTCCTCAATCCCATCAGATATCTGCACAAATGTGAGGGTGTGAGCTTAAAAAGCCCAGTGAATGTTAATAAAACGATGAGTAAATTGGCACCCAATTCATGCTTAAATCGAAACCAATCAAATACCAATTTTCAGTCACAAAATCAATCCATAATAGTTTAATGTCATATGCTTAAACCATGTATAAAAAATCATAATTAACCATGGCATATGATCATCAATTTAACATATAACATTTCATACATTTATATTGGCATATACATTCATGGCTTAATCGGATGATTATACATCGGATAAATGGATCTCCTTACTCCCAATTAGAATCAGAATCAGTCCTGAATTAAGCGGGCCGAAGCCACATGCTCCCTTATATCGCCTCAAATCAGTCCCATTGAGTGGAGACACAAGCTCAACACTCCTTTATCTACTTCAAATCAGTCCTCCTAAAGCCTTATGGCTCACAAATAACATATCAATATGGTGAGTACTCACAAATTCTATGGCATGCCAACTATATCCAATGGATCCACCATGCTATAATGCCAATATAACCAATCAATCATAACATAATTTTAGTCAATAATGTGTTCAATTTAAAGTGTGAAAATGCATATGTGAAACATGTAACGTAGTCATTTTAACATCAAATTTAATCAAGCTTACTAATTACCAATTATTAATGTTCACACTATCAATTGAAATATCAACATACCATAAACCAAAAACTCCAGCATGCATGCTTAAATCATCATTATAATCAATCCAATCAAAACACATAAAATCACTATATTTTTACTTACCAACACTTAGTAAAATTTTCACCATTTAGACATATATCAATAATGTTGCAAAATCAACCAACCAAAACTCATTTAAATATTTGTAATCAGTAATTAATCATCTAATTAAACACATAGAGATTATCACCTTTCAAAAGATATATTAAACACAAATTTTCAACAACTAGGCTACACAAAATTCTCTCTCAAAGTTATCTTACCGGATTTGTATCATCAAGCCAAAAACACGATTCCTCACAAAATCGATCACTCCAACCCTCCTAATCTCTTTCAAACATCAATACTAGACCAAATAAACATATACTAAGCATCAATTTCTCATTTAAATCAATTTCACAAAAATATGGAAAATCGGTTCATGAAGATGATGAAATTGAAATTTCTTTAAATTACCCTATAAAACATGTTTAATCATGATAATTAAGATCAAAACCTTTTTAATAGATCTATTTTGATTAGGAACATCCATTGATTTGTGGATTTCCTCTCAAAATTCAAGATCCACCATTAAAGCACCTTAAGCTTTTGAAGAAGATGACATTGATAAAAAAATCATGTAATTATCACTCAAATCATGTAAATATGTTTCTAATCATCATAAAAATAAGTTTAGAAATAGTAATTAACTTTGATTCGTTCTAAATCCTTTGATTGAAAATCTTGATTTAATAATCTTGAGAAATTTCATAATATTTTTGACCACTTTTGTGAATAATTTCAAGTGAAAAGAGAGTATTTTGAGAAGGAAATTTGGTGGATCTATTCTCTAATCATAGATCCTTAAAACCATGCAAAAAAAAAAAAATTAGAGCTCTCTAATCTAATGTATATGATGTGAAAAGTAAGCTAGATACAATGAATTTAAAATTGAAACAACCCACCAGAAAATTTAAAAATTGGGAAATTTGCCTAATGGTCACTCTCACATTTCCCTTATTTTAACAATTGATCATTTCCCTCCAAAATTCTGAATTTAAAGGTTTATTTTCCAAATAAATACTCTAAAATTTCCCTTATTTTACAATTAAATCTAATTTAATTAATATATAAATTTAACTCAAATTAACTCCAAATAAAAATTAATTTAGAATTATTTTTCGACCCAAATTAATTATTTTCACTAATAATTATTTAATTACTTTAAAATTAATTTTTCAAAAATATTTTTATTTTTCCAATTATTTTTAATCAATTTTAGATGAAATTGACCTCCTAAATTAAATTAAAAATTACTATTAACCCAATAAATTCTTAAATTCATGCTCGAAACCCAAAAAATATACCTAAAACTACTAGACCTGGTTTATGGATATTACAAGGAAACTTATTAGCCTCAACACTCTCGTGTTCAGTGACTTAAGGAGGGAGATTGCAACACCTAGTTTTTCCACATGTGTGCTAATCATCGAGAAAAAAAAATAAATTGAGGGGCTCTTGAATGTCGAGGGGAAGTAGATGGATGATGCGAGGGAGGTGACCACCTCCAAACATACTCCAATTTGGTACAGGTTTTCGGCTTTCGTAACCATACGAGTTAGGTTGTAATATAGATTTGTACAACGAGATACTTGGCAGTATTCTGAGGATCGTACCCAAAGGAGGCATAAGGCGATAGTGAATTAAATCCCTACAAATAATAGAATTAACTAGTACTAAATTTAGGGATTATAGTATAATAATAAAATAAAAGTGTTGTTCGTGAAAAACATAAAAAGAAATAAACTACATAAAGGACGAGATGTAAAGAATCGATAAACGGCTTTGGGAAGATTAGGTCGCTTTAGTATGATTTCTTCAATTGTTGGGTTTTAGGGATTTTTTTTCAATCAACTAGTTACTACCCCAGTTGGATCTTTTGATCTTCTGCCAGCACAGCATGTCGATAGAGACTTCTTATCGCTAGATGTCACAGTCTAAACTAGTTTGAGGAAAAGGTTTTCATGGATAGGCAATACAATTTTTGGGTTCATTCTCACCTAATTGACTTTCTAGGATTGTCAAGCCTTATTTTTGTTTAATGTTTTTCCTTTCCCAAACAGCTGATCCGATTGAAAATCTATGTTTTTACAATAATTAAATACTCATGCTTCCACTCCCTAATTCCCCAAACTAGAATTAGTTTCTCATGATTTCTTTAAACATCATAAAAAATAATAATATAACCAAGCATAAAATTGATTCAATGAAATAAAATGAACTTTAATTGTATTGGCAATCTATAGGGAAAAATTCCTCGAACATTTATGTGAAAGTTACAATCTCGTTTCTAAACGAAAATAACAAAGTAAAACTGAAAACTAAGAAAAAGGTGTGCTCAACCCTAGTGCTAAAGGCTCTATTTATAGCCTTGGCTGGCCGTTTTAATCAACCTTAGGTCAATTGTCGTCCTTCATGTTTAAGTGGCATTGTAAAGATTGAAATGTCCTTCACTCGGTGAAGAAACCGCGTCTAAGGGTCGATGTCGCAACACACTAGGACCTATGTCACAACAAAGAAGTCAGTCCTCTACTTAGTGTCATCATGCAGGCGTTGTGGCAACATAGCCTATGTATGTCACGACAAAGAAGTTAGTCCCCTTAATCTTCAAGTCTGGTCCCTTTTTTATGATGTAGAACATCCTATGTTGTGACAAAGTGATCAATTTCATATTTGTTCAACTTCTCATGGCCTCCTGCACACTCACGAAGTATGTTAGCTCACCTTTAGGCCTCAATTAGTCTTAAAGATAATAAAGTAACTTTTTAACACTTGTTTTACACAATTTATTCAAAAGGTAAAAACTAAGTTAAATCTTGTGAAAACATAAAGAAAATACTTAATTTCAAGCTCTTCAAGTATGAAAACTAGTCCAATCTTCTAGTTATAAAATCGACAGATCAAACTCCCCCCACACTGAAGTCTTCGCTTGTCCTCAATAAATCAATAAAACAAGAAAGGAAAGCTAATGAGCTTGAATTTTTATTATACATAGTTTAGGTTTGCAACATCTACTTTAGGCATTATGTATTTCTCAATAATTCTAACATGATGAGTGGGTAGTTTTACCATTTTTATTAGAAATGATACAAGTTCAGTAAATTACAAGAAATACAAATATCAAAGTTCATTGATATAAATTCATCAATGCCTAATATAAGTACTTTGATTATTCTAGTACAATATAGATAGTTATAATGAGATCATACAATTTTCATATCTATTCATGCACAGAGCTGTTTAAGTCACATAGGGCTTTTCGGCTTGTAACATATTGAGGCTTAGGATAGGTATGAATTTCAAAGAACAGTTAAGCACAAAAGGTTACAAACATAATAGTTTGATAAACTGTATTGTTCCCTATTTTTCCCCTTAATGTCCCATTCCATCTCACCCTCTTATCTCTCCTTCTCTCACCTTTCTTTTCTCTCCAATTTAGAAATTTCAATATAGTCTAACCCCTTTAGCTAGCCTACAAGTATTCTTTTGTTTATTAAGTAAGATTTCTTTTTCTTCTTTTTTGGTAACCTTGTGACTTTGTCACTTTTCACGTAATTTCTTACTCACAAATTTTCCACTTTTATTTCTACTCATTTTTCTTTTTCTTTTTTCTTTTTTTCACTATTTCTCTCTTTTTAGCTAACTTAAAGTTCATATACCATATTGATTTTCCTATTTCACTCTTTATTTTATAACCTCCAGCATAATGTTTCTACTTACCCTCAATACATATGGCCATACATCTATTATCATGCAAAACAGGACCAAAAAAAAGAGTATACACAAATCATCGTTTAAGGCTTTAGAGGCTTATAGTGTGGTTCATCAAGAAGGGTTATAAGACTCAAAGATGGGTACTATTTAGAAATTCAGAATAGGGTTTGGCTTTTTAGCTCTAGATATAATGATCAGTTATAAATGTCACAGTAAATATGTGAAAGCGTACTTAATAATCTCCTTCTTTACTACTTCCTTCATTTTCTCATTCAGTCTTCATTGTTGCTCAATGGACTGTTTTCCTTCATCTTCCAGCCTAATCTTATGCATGTAAAAAGAGGGACTAAAGCCTCTGATGTTTGCTATGCTCCAGGCGATGGCTCTTTTATGTTGCTTCAGTATTACGATTAATATTTCTTCCTGACTTGCATCGAGACTTGCACTGACAATCACAGGTAATGTTTCATTGTCACCTAGGAAAGCATATTTCAAGTGTCACCTAGGAAAGCATATTTCAAGTGTGTTGGTAATGGCTTTAACTCTAGAGTCGAAGCTTCTTCAATTGATGGTTTAAAAACAGGGATCGTCTGATTAGTCAAATCCAAAGATTCCAATTGCCAGCCATGTTTCAGCTCATAGACCTTAGCCTCATCTGTGTGGTCACATTCAAGTGGAATATTGTCATCAAATGTCACCGCATATTCTTCTGGCACTATTGATCTTCGTTCATGAAATTCTACCGTAACTAGCTCATCTAGAACATTAATGTGATGACATTGTTCCTTACTGCACGATAGAAATGCTTCAAAAATGCTGAAGGTTACATGCTCATCATTATGACATATAATTAGCTCCCCTTGAAAAAGTTGATAAGAGTGCATCCTGTTGCGAGAAATGGATGTCCCAAAATAATAGGCACCTTCTTATCAGCTTCGCAATCAAGTATGATAAATTCGGCTAGGAACACGAGCTTGTCTCATTCATAATTTTTCAATAGCTGGGATCTGCACAAGAGCATCAACTAGAGGTATGTTAATATGAAATTGTTTCAAGATAGATACAAAATTTGGTAATCTCTGTCATGCTCTTTCTCTTTGAATCTTTACGGAAATGGCAAAGGTATGTGTATAGTGGGTTGTGTTGTTGTAATCGGTTGTGACAACATTGGCAGTTGCATCGATAACTTCTTAGGATGAATTGTAGGCATTGGCGTGACTACTGGTGGTTCCTCATCATGTACTTCTACCGCGTCTTCTTTAGCTGTAACTTCTCTTTGTTGCTTTGGTTCGTTTGCGTCGATAGGTGCTTGATTGGAGCTGCTACTTTGCTATGCAATTTGCTTTCCACTTCGCAATGTGATAGCCTTGCAATGCTCCTTTCCTTTTTGATTTGGATTTTTAGTATCACTTGGCAAAGCACCTGGTTACCGTGTGCTCATGTTAGAAGGCAATTTTCCTAGTTCAGCTTCCAACGCTCGATTGGAAGAAGAATTTCCTTGCACAGTAGCTTCTGTTCTTATGATATGCTCACGCATCAAAGCTTCAAGAGTAGCCAATGGATCTTCTCTTGGTTAAGAATACTGTTGCTATTGATGTTGATATTATCCTTGCATATTTGACATTGCATTCTGTTATGGCGGCATTCGAACTTGTGGCTACATCTGATTAAATGACTGTCTCTAGGCCTGTAATCGCATATGGTCATGAGATCGCATATTATCTGATTGCGAATACATTTGCGGATTATGGTTATAGTTCTACTGATGTTGACCATAACTCTATTGTCTAAAATTATATTGATTTGAGGAATTTTCATATCAGTATGTGGATGAATTCTGGCTCCCCCAAGGTTGTTGAGCTCTACTTGAACTATTGTACGAGTTACCATATGAATTTCCTCGGATGTTATTCACATAGAATGCATTTTCAGCATGCTGTGGACAATCCTTAAAACTATGGATGTCATCGCAAATTTCACAGGAAAATGTCGGGACATCCATCTGTTGGGCTACTTGAATAGGGGCAACATCACTTGTCCCCTTCATGTTTTTAATCATGTTCACCAATGAGGATACTTGCGCACTCAAGGCTGATATAGCATCTAATTTTATAACTCCATGATTTGTTTTTACCTGAGCAAAACGAGAAATTGGGTATTGATAATCATTTTGTGCAATTCTCTCTAATATTCATACGGTTTCATTGTAGGTGCAATCCAACAAAGGACCATTTGCAGATTCATTGACAAGATTTCTTGTCTGCGCATTAATCCATTATAGAAGATCTCGATTTGTCTCCTGTTAGATTCCACGCATGGGACAACGTCTCAGCAGAGTCTTGTAATTTCCCATGTTGTGTGTAAATTCTCATCATCCAATTGATGATATGCCGTAATATCGTTTCACAATCTAGTATTCATTGTTGGTGGATTAAATTGCAAAACAAATTGCATTGATAGCGCATTCCAAGAAGTAATAGATCTAGCCGATAAACCAAGAAACCATGTTCGTGCCCTTCCTTGTAAAGAGTAAGGGAACAGTTGCATCTTCAAGGCATCATCAGGAACACCATGTTGACTAAAAGAAGTACATATAAGAAAAAAAGATTTAAGGTGCTCTCTCGCATATTCGTGAGGCAAACCTGCATATCGACCATTCAAATTAAACAATTGAAACATAATCGATTTTAATCCAAAATTACCAGCTTGTATTGCTGGTTTAACAACTCCTGTTATAAGTCATCGAGCACAGGAACAACAAAATCTCTAATTGTCCTACTTGAGATTTGCTCTTCTTATGGTAGCGGTGATATATTGTTGTTGACTACTTGTGGCTGCACTAGAGGAATAATATTTTGTGGCAGCAATGGTGGTAGATCGTTGTTATTTCTAGCCATTTTTCTTTGCTCTTGCTTTTTCCTTCGAAGTGTCTTTTCAAGTTCAAGATCAAGACTAACAATGTCTTTAGGATTTCTCCTTATGGACATAAAACACCTAACAGAAAAAATTGAAAAAGAATTAACAAGAGATTAGTAATTAATAAAAGTTAGAAAAGAAACAAATAATGCAACTACAAAAATAAACATCAAACAAACGTCATCCCCGATAACAGCGCCAAAAACTTGATCGAGCTATGAACGTCATAGCAAATAGGTGCAAGCGTACATTGTTGTTGCAAGTACAATAGATAGAAATGAATCTATCAAATATCGATCCCACAGAGATGGTTGTTTATTGTTTAAATCTACCGAAGCATTTTCGGTTAACATGGAAAGAATTGTTAGGAGTTATGTCAACTCAACTGGGTTAAAACTGTACAAGTTAAGAATTAAATCTGTTAGCGCAATTGGAATAAAAAATGTTAGGACAAATTATAGAAAATGAATGGGTTGTTGAGATGTTGTAATGTAATTTAAGAAATAAAAAGAAATAGATCAAGTTTAAAGAAGTGGAGAGGATCACTAACTTCACAAGTTCACAATGCTCAATGTGACTGCAAGGTAACTCATAAATGAATTGTCGTTGCAATTATGTTCCAATGAGATCGTACTAATATCAGCTCTTTATTTAACAAAGACCTATGTACACACAACTACCACACCTTCCAGTGCTGGTAATGCTAAGCACTTAAGAACAAGTGATAAGAATTCCTCCTAGTCTCAAGCAACTTCCGCTGTCTTGCTTGTTGATCTAACTTGTCACTGTACCTTCTAGTGACTATGTCTGCAATCACACTTTCCTGGTCAAAATAATTAAATCCAAATATAAATAAATGAGAAGAATTGAATAGAACTCAAAGCATAATTGAATAGAACTCAAAGCAAATATGATATTAAAAGATACTTCCGTATTCAATCAATTATTAATAGTATTCATCAACATTTTAAGAGGGATTAACAAATGAATTGAAGCCTCTTATTCCTAGTCTACTAGAATTCTCCCTTAATCGCTCCTCTTGCATCGTACCAAGCACTTCTCGTTTGAAGCTGTTGCGTCCTTATGGCATCAGGTCACGACATATTCGACCACAATTCTGGATCAACTTGTGACCGTAACTTTGAATGCTTTCCAACTCTGATCTTCCCCTGTGGATTTCTACGCTGACAGCTTTGGACGCAAAACTAGTACTAAATACAATGACATTAGTAGCACAATAGAGATAAAATGAAAGAAAATAAAATCTAACAACATTAAGTTAGAAAATGTAAATACTAAGTATGAAATGCTAATAATGCATGCTAAATATGGTACATAAGGATCAATTTATACATTAATTTAAGAAGAAATTAAATGTCATCTCTAATGCTATTAGGTGGTAAAGAATTTTCTAGAGTGAAAGGAACTAATCCGACCATAGTTGAGTACTAGTTTGAGGGAGTTGAAAGGATCCTCAAACAGATGTCCAGTACTAACGAGGAGTTGGGTTGTACAGTGTCCCTACTTGATGGTGAGGCTTATCCTTGGGGAAAGTTTGTGAAGATTATTTAGCTTATGTGATGAATTCGATTAGTAAGGAGTTAAGAGTTTAGGATATTCATACAGTTAAGGATTTTCCTAACATGTTTCTAAAAGAGTTGTCTGGCTTACTATCGGAACGTGAAGTAGATGTTGGAATTGAGCTCTATCTTGGTACTACACCATTGTTTATTAATCCCTATCGCATGGCACCAAAAGAGCTCAAAGATTTAAAGATTATATTACAAAAGTTGCTTGACAAAGGGTTCATTCGACCAAGCATATCTCCAACAGGTGCACCAGTTTTGATTGTGAAGAAGAAGGATGGTACGATACGGTTGTGTTGATTATCGATGGTTGAATAAGTTGACCATAAAAAATAAGTATCCTTTTCCTTGAATCAATGACTTATTTGATCAGTTCCGAGGTGCAATGGTGTTTTCAAAGAGTGACTTGAGATCTTGGTATTATCAGTTGAAGGTGAAGGAGTCTAATGTCTTGAAAATTGCTTTTAGGACTTGGTTTAGGCATTATGAGTTTTTGGTCATGTCATTTGGTTTAACGAATGCCCCTGCCACGTTCATGGATTTGATGAACCGTGTATTCTATTCATACTTGGATCAATTTGTGGTTGTCTTCATAGATGACATTTTGGTGTATTATCATTCTGAAGAAGATCATGATACGCACCTAATGGTTGTTTTGTAGATTCTTCAAGATAAGTAGTTGTATACGAAGTTTAGTAAGTGTGAATTTTGGCTTAAAGAAATGGCATTTTTAGGTCATGTGGTATCGGTAGAAGGAATTAAAGTGGAACTAAAGAAGATTAAGATGACCTTAGAGTAGAAGTCACCTAAGAGTGTTACCGAAGTTAGGAGTTTCTTAGGTTTGGCTTGTTACTATCGTAGATTCGTTGAAGGGTCTTCCTTTGTTGCTGCACACTTAACGAAACTACTTCAGAAAAATGTGGTGTTTGAATGGACTAACAATAAGCAGAGAAGTTTTGAATAGCTTAAGACAATGTTGACAATGACACTTATGTTGATTCAACTAGATCTTGAAAAAGATTTTGTAGTTTATAACAAGGTTTCGTATATAGGACTTAGTTGTATGTTAATGAAAGAGGGCAAGGTTTTGGTATACGCTTCAAGGAAGTTGAAGACGCGTGAATGTAACTATCCAACTCATGATTTGGAGTTAGTTGTTGTGGTGTTTGCACTTAAGATATGACGACATTACCTGTATGGAGAGACGTGTGTGATTTATACTGATCATAAGAGCCTTAAGTACCTCCTCAACTAAAAGGAGTTGAATTTAAGGCAAAGGTGTTGGATTGAACTTTTGTAGGATTGCGATTGTATGATAAATATCATTTTGGCAAGGTGAATGTTGTTGCTCACGCTTTGAGTAGGAAGTCGATGACGGAATTGAGAGCTATGTTTGCACGCTTGAGCTTAGCTAGTGATAGTGGTTTGTTAGTTAAACTTCAAGTGAGGCTGACTTTGTCTAAATAGATTAAGGAGAAGCAATCATTTGATGGAGATTTGTTAAAGAGGAATCATCAAGTTGAGTAAGGTGTTAAGGGAGATTTTGATGTTATCAATAATGGTGGACAGGCTTGTTGGTAAGGCCTATTACTACTTTCTTAATGGATATTCTTGTTACAACCAGATTACAATTATGCCGGAAGACCAAGAAAAAATAACTTTTACTTGTCCGTTTGGTACCTTTGCTTTTCGCCAAATGCCATTTGGTCTATGCAACACATCGGCCACATTTCAAAGGTGCATGATGGCAATCTTTCTCAATATGATTGAAAATTTGTTGGAGGTATTCATGGATGACTTTTTTTTTATGGTCACACTTTTGATAAATGCGCTGATAATTTAGCTAAAGTTTTAAAGCGATGCATGGACACTAATTTGGTGCTAAATTGGGAAAAATGCAACTTCATGGCAACTGAAGGCATTGTCCTTGGGCATCGTATCTCTTGTCAGGGCATCAAAGTAGACAAGGCAAAGGTGGAGATTATTGAGAAGCTTTCCCACCTATTAATGTTTAGGGAATAAGGAGTTTTCTCGACCATGTAGGATACTATCGACGATTTATTTGAGATTTCTCAAAAATTGCAAAACCTCTCTTCTCACTGTTTGAACAAAATAAAAAGTTTTTGTTTGATACTGCTTGTCTGGAAGCATTTGTAAAAATTAAGCAACAATTAGTTTGAAGTTATTTGTCTGGAGATTTATTTGAGATTTTCCCACCTATTGTCGTCGCATCGGACTGCTCACAATCGTTTGAAGTTATTTGTAATACGAGCGGCTATGCAGTAGGTGCAGTGCTTGGGTAACGCAAAGATAAAGTATTTCATACAGTATATTATGCTAGCAAAACTCTTACTAAAGCAGCCACGGAGAAAGAGTATTTGATGGATAATTCGATGGATCTACTGTTACAAGAATTTGATGTTGAAATTAACGATAGAAAAGGATCAAAAAATCAGGTAGCAAATCATTTACCTTGTCTGGAATTTTAGAGTGATGATGGAAACACTTCACAAATTGTCAACGCATTTCCAGATGAAAAGCTCTTTTCTGTCGATGCATCCCAATGGTATACGGATGTTGTCAATTATTTGGTCAAACTAAAGTATCAAATCGACAAATTAAAAATATACTTGAATAGGTTGTGAATCCTTCCAGATGTGATTGGTCTTGAAGGCTCAATGATGCATCTTGGGCGCTTCACACAGCGTACAAAACACCATTAGGAATGTCGTCGTATAAGCTTGTTTTTGGTAAATCCTGTCACTTGGTTGTGGAACTTGAACATAAAGCCATGTGGGCAATTAAGCAAGTGGATATGGATTATAATGCTGCTGGAAAAAAGAGATTATTAGACATCTCTGAATTAGAGGAGATTCGACGAAATGCATACGAGAATGTTGCCACATACAAAGAAAAAACTAAGAGATGACACGACAACATTTTCTTGCGTTGATAATTTTCTGTAGGTCAGTTAATACTTTTATTTAATTCACGTTTAAAACTGCATCTTGGAAAATTACGCTCTAAATGGCCAGGACCATTCGAAGTTGTCGAAGCATTTCGTCATGGGGTAGTGACAATTAAAGACTTAAATGATGGGCACCAATTCAAGGTAAATGGCCAAAGGATGAAGCACTATCTCAGCCCAAACAATCACGAGCAGAACGAGACCATTAATTTGGTCACATTTTCTTAACATGTTATTGCATTTATTCTATTTACTTTTTGTATTCTATTTTATTTCAATTATCTTCTTTAGTTCTTTTGCAAGAATAAAAGCTAACCTTTTTCTCGACACATAGAAAACACTACGTGTCGACTCAATTTACTTGCTGACTCATCACACTGAAACATTTTAGGAAAGAATCACGCCGTTTGATTCACACTGCTCCCCAATCGTCGGATCGATTTGGAAAAAGGAAAATCCGTGTCATTGCATTTATAAGATGTAGACACAACGTCCTATCCTTGTTGTGGAAATCATCATGCCTCTTCATCTTCATCCCCAATAAAACACTCCATTATGTTGATAGTGTTCTTCAAAACAACAACTACCATTGTTGCTGCAAAACTTTCTTTTCTTCAACCTTCCAATTTCCTATAACTCTCATTCTTTTTCTATCATACAGTCATGGCGAGAACAAGAGGATCAAAAAACCCTTCTAAATTAGTCGTTAAATCCTCTACTGCGGTGATTCGTAACGCAGAGCAGTCACCATCCAAAGAACCAGTATCATTCCTTACAAAAGCTTTCGAAGACCGCTTCCACGACAATATGTTTAAGCGTAATTACCACCTAGAGCAAGGATTCCAACTATCTCTACTACTCACGTTGGGAAAACAAGTCCATAGAACCATCTCACGCCTGGGGTGGGAAAAGTTTTGCGACTATCCTGAAGGGTATTCTTCGTCCCTTGTTAGGGATTTCTATGCCAATTTTATTGATAAGGAACAAGAGCTTGTCTTTTTTTTAGAGGGACTGATGCCTTGGGGTGCTGCACATATCAATGCCCTGTATAACATTGTTGAGGGAGAACAACTAACAGAGGAGGGTGCTAATTTTTTAATGGATGATCTGTGCATTGACGATGCCGTTTGGATCGGTAACAACCCCAACAGCTATATAATGCATCGTCAATTCCTCACGGTTCAGAGTAAGGTCTAGTTTCATTTTATCAACTGCTGCTCATTGCCTTCTACTCACAGCATCACGGTGACTTTAGATAGAATGTGTCTCATACATTCAATTATTAAAGGCTGCCGAATAGATGCCAGTCAATCCTACATCAAGAAATAGCAGAAGGTGCAGCAAAGCAAATAGGTATTTTCCATTCCCCTCTCTTATAATGCAATTGTGTCGACAAAGGGGTGTTGTGCCTCGAGAGGGGGAGGAGTTCTTGGAAAATATGGGACCCATCAATGATTTATCAGTTAAGAATATGAAAAGAGGGAAGGAGACCCTTATGGTGAAAGAAGTTGTACCAAAGAAGAAGAAAGAAAAGCAAAGAAGGAAGCAAAATAGTCTCATGCCTCCACAGATCCTAAATTATGGAGGAAGATTATAGAAATCGAGCAACTGGTTGACAGAATGAGTGTATGAAAAATTAAACTTGTCGCCACATTAAAGACATGAAGCAGTCACAAAACTTATTCTATGCCTACACTAGGGCATGAAATACAGCAATTGATAGCACCTTATGTAGCATTAGCAAGAATCCTTTACCAGAATTCTAGTGTTTCCCCCAATCATTAGGGAGACAACACCATCAACCGAAAAAGCTACTTCGGAAGGGAAGGATCACTTTGTCGAGTCTCCGCATATGGTCTATATTTCTGATGATAAGGATCAGGATGTGAATTTAAAGGATGTTGAGGAGTGTGTCCGCAATATTGCTAGCCTCTTTGAAGATGAATTTTCTAATAGTTTAGGGGAAAATATGGCTGACAAGGAAGCTGCTACTGCTGAAGAGCACACGACCATGGATTCTGTGGGTATCAAGGAGGGGAAGGAAGAAGAGAAAGAAGAAGAAAAGAAAGGAGTTTTCACGAAATGGGAGATGCTCCGATTATTAAAAATTTTATTTCATGTTATGCAATTGCTTCTGTTCTGAAAAATTGTTTGTGTTCTAATGGGAGAGTATTCGATCCTAGGGAGAAGGGGGATGTTGTGTACATTTCGAAGGAAACTATTCCCATCCAGCAGGTGACTTAGGGATGGTGGATCAATTAGAGATGAACGAGAATGTGGTTGAAGTAGGTGGCTGAGCAATTGCTTGTGAAACTTTGGGTTTGGCAGATCAAGGTCTAAATTCGAGAGGGAATGAACTGTTGGGTCAAGAGTGTGAATATATGGTATTACTCATGGAAAAAAATGTAGAAATGACAGGTTCAAATGTCTTAGACCTTGTGTTATTTGTCTTATGAAGTCGACTTTTTTAGTGTGGAATTTCCAAGGCGCTGGTCACCCAAATTTTTGGTAAAATTGTTAATGAATATTTGCGAGAAGTGAATCCTAAAGTTCTTGTTTTAGTGGAAAATAGGATTAATAGCTTGAAAGTTGAAAAAGCAATTAGGAGTATTGGAATTCCATTCTTCCATAGGGTAGAGTCAATAGGCTTTTCTGGCAGGATTTGAGTTCTATGGAAAGAGAAAGTTCGTGTAAGAGTGGTGGTGGTGAAAAGATAAAGTGATAAGAAAGATCGTTTCCACAGGGATAAATTTTCAGTAAAATTTGAATTATGTTATTATAACAAATAAATGTTATGGAATACAAATAAGAGTATTATAATAGCAAAGTTATGAATAAAATCTGCAATGAAACATAAACAAGCTTAATGAAAATATTGGCAAAGATCTTAATGTAAGACTTAATTTGTTGAATGAAATGGTTGGGGTTCTTTAGACTTTATCTTTAAATCTAACAATGCTACGACAATTCCTAACTTATTTATGATTTAGAATGGGTCGGTTGTGGTTCACTTTCGTTGAAGGAAAACTTAAGGGTAATACATCTTACATAATATATGTTTATATGTTGAAGATGAATTTTCCAACATAAACCTATCTCAATTCTATATGAACGTGCTCTATGTCAAGAGTCTCCTTCAAGTATTTTTCGTATTACTTTCTCATAACACTTGATTTTATGCCAACAATCCTAATCTCGTCAGATCAAATTATGCACATACAAACAAATGCCTATGTCTAGGATTTTGCATGCATGTAGAATTCATAAACAAAATTCAAGTGAAACAGTTAGCAAAATAGGATTAAAATCATAACATTTATAAAAATAAAAATATCATCCAAAGTACCCTACCCAATGAGTGTTTAGCTCATGGGTGACAAATTAAAAATATCAAGTTTTCTTCAACCACATTCATTTCGAAGAACATTTCCAGAACCCAGGAAGAACTTTAGGTTTGCTTCAATGATTAGGCCGTCACAACTACCACAACAATGTCTAGCATGGTGAAAGCTATGGCATCACCTTGACTCCGTTCCAAACAACAGCTGCCAAAGTCCACCTTTGCACTTCAAATCTTGCCTTAAAGATGAGTCCCTTGCTCATGCTCTCCGACGTGTAATGGACTAATTTTGCAATTGATTCCTCCATATATTTTTCTTCTTAGACCTCCCTCCATTTATACACAGGCCTTCACACACCATGCATGCAAATCCTAGTTTCATGGGATCCTTCTAGTACTTCTCTTTGATCCTCTTAATGCAGCTCCCTCTCAATCTGGCTTTGTTGGTTGAATCAACGATCCTGGAATTTTCAGGTCATTTGGCATGGCATAATCACCAACCGTTTTTCCATGGAAATGCTTCACTACCTAGATTCTTCTTTTTCCTTCCTAGAACTTTTGCTACAACAACACCACAAACACTTTTGCCACAACAAGGGTAAAAACATAAAAAAATATCCTTTAAGTTTGACTTTAGCTCCAATATGAAATTTTAACCAAAATGTAATTAGAACATCCTAAAATGCAGGTAATTTTACTAAAGTACAAATAATAAACTCAAATTAAGGTTTGTCATATAACTCTTTTCAAGAGTTACAAGTTAGTCGTTGGGGATTTCAATGCCTTGCTTAGTGAAGAGGACAAAAAGGGTTGATCAAGAAAGTTCACTATTGGATGCCAGTGTTTTTAGCAGATATGTTTTGATTGTGAGCTAAAAGATCTAGGTTATAAAAGATAAAAAATTATATGGAATCATGGGAATTTTTTTTAAACGCCTCGACAAGGCCCTGTGTAATGCTCAATGGGATTTGAAGTATCTGAATACTATGATGTTTCATATGTCGAGACTTAAATTAGATCATCGATCAATAGCTGACGATAGTCGATGCACAGCCTCAAAGGCCCATCCTTCTTCTTAACGAACAAACTGCTGCTCCTCACGGAGACACATTCGGACGAATAAACCCATGATCCAAAAGCTCTTGCAACTGTAGCTTCAACTCTTTTAGTTCTTTTGGTGCCATGCGATACGGTGCAACAAACACCATAGATGTATTGGGATAGAGCTCAATATTGAAATCGACTTCTCTATCTGGTAGTAAACCAAGCAACTTCTCAAGATACACATCTGAAAAATCACAAACAGCCCGAATCTCATCCAACCTCATCTCCCTACTTTTAGCATTCAGGATATAGGCTAGGTAAGCTTTGTAACCTTTTTGAGCCAACTTCACAACACAGAGTAAAGATATCACATTCGACAACAACTCAAACTTCTCTACCATAACAACAACTTCAGAACCACCAGCACCACTCAAAGTCCAGATCTATTGAAATGACCTCTCTTACCCTTACGACCAGAACCACTAGCAGCATCGATCATTCTTTTAACAGCTCCAAACAAAATAGCTTTGGGCTCCTCCCCCAGAGTATGCTCAAGTGCATGAGCCTTCTCAACTAACTCGTCGAAGACCTCGGTACTCTAATTAACCAAATAGAGCTTAATCTCGTGGTTTCAATCTGAACTTAAACCTCTTACAATGGCTTACCTCATGAGCCACCATCTCGGGAGCGTATTGGCTCAACCGAGTAAACTCAGCCTTGTAATCGTCCATTGATAGAGTATGCTAGATAAGATCCATAAACTCCCATCTCCTAGCCTCGAGATATTGCTCACCCATGAACTTCTTCCGGAACGACGTTAAGAAGACGGCAACCCTCTCGATCATCAACCATCATATGTGAGTCTTGTCCATCAGTAGCGATACTACACAACCCAAGTTACCCTCTTCGAAACAATCCATCTGATCGAGAATACGAATGATGCCATTTAACTAGTACTTGATACATGTCGGATCACCTCCCCTAACACCATGAAACACTTTATCACCTATAGCTCGTAAGCACTTTAGTGGCAAACCTTGATGAGCTAGAGTAGCGTTGGCACCAACAATACGCTATAGTGCCCCGACCATCTTTGACATGAAGTTCTCGACACGGCCCATCTGAGCATCATTCCATGGCAGCACATCATCCTCCATACTACCTCGATGGAGACGCGAAGGCATAACGACTATCGTATACTAAAGATAAGAGTAAAGTAAATGTACCAAGAGAGAGTAGTGACAAGAGATCCAAGATTAAATATGTATAGTTCCTATAGGCCATTGTGTTCCTAAATCCTACCCTAGTAACAATTTATATAGCAAAGAACATGAGCAAACAAACATCATAAATCCAAGATCGTAATTATTTTAATATCGACAAACCTAGGCTCACCTAAGGTTTTAAACCTAACATGGCTCTAATATTACCAAATGTGACACCCCAAACCCAATCGAGATAGACTGACCTGAATTCGAAGCGTTCATTAACCACCTAAGTGACTCTTCGGCTAACAACCACCCAAGACACACCCCGACCATATAAGACCTCAATCTTATCCAATTATTAATTAATTATTAATGCAAAAGCAATTTGTGAACCAATTTTAATCTTTTTATATGTAATTTAACTTAAGGGCATTTTTGTCATTTTACCACCTACGGTTAAACTAACTCGAATTTAGATCTAAACATTTACCAACCCTCTTTTAGTCAATTTATGTTAGCCCTAAAAATTTCAGCTTAATCCGAGTTTATTTATTTTGTCTAATTCAAGTTTTAATATTAAGGACTAAATCTTAACATTTTCAAACTATCAGTACTATACCAAAATATTAAATTTAGTGTGTTTCTAACAATTTTAAAAAATTTTACCAAGTTTCCTTATCATTTAAGGCCTTAATTAGACTTATCATATTTTAGGACTAATTTGTAATTTAAACGGATTAGAATACCAATTTAAAAAGACAAAACTTCAAACCCCCAACAAGCCACACACCCGTGTGAAATATTCTACACCTATTTTTGCGAAAAAATCATTTTTAAACTCGATTTTACCTATTTTAATGGTCAATTAAACTCGCTTTAGCTACGATTAAATATCATATTCCTTCAATTAAATTTATTAACACCAATTAATAATTAAATAGAATTAAACAATCAATTTAAACAATTGTTAGTGTAAACATCATGCCTCACACACCGTGTTATCAAGCAACAATACACCATAAATTATTCAATAATCAAACTCAAACATGCATACATGATATTATAAAACCATCCAGAATTAAAAATGTCCAATGTCCAAGTCTAATTACAAAAAAAAAAAAATTAAACTAAGTCCCGAGAGTTCCACAATGCCCGATTAACATCTTTAAAATGTGTAACTAAATCTGTATCGAGGCTTAATCTCTTGGAACTCTCTTGCTCGGCTCCTCAGCTCCTCAATCCCATTAGATATATGCACAAATGTGAGGGTGTGAGCTTAAAAAGCCCAGTGAATGTTAATAAAACGATGAGTAAATTAGCACCCAATTCATGCTTAAATCGAAACCAATCAAATACCAATTTTCAGTCACAAAATCAATCCATAATAGTTTAATGTCATATGCTTAAACCATGTATAAAAAATCATAATTAACCATGGCATATGATCATCAATTTAACATATAACATTTCATACATTTATATTGGCATATACATTCATGGCTTAATCGAATGATTATACATCGGATAAATGGATCTCCTTACTCCCAATTAGAATCAGAATCAGTCCTGAATTAAGCGGGCCGAAGCCACATGCTCCCTTATATCGCTTCAAATCAGTCCCATTGAGTGGAGACACAAGCTCAACACTCCTTTATCTACTCCAAATCAGTCCTCCTAAAGCCTTATGGCTCACAAATAACATATCAATATGGTGAGTACTCACAAATTCTATGGCATGCCAACTATATCCAATGGATCCATCATGCTATAATGCCAATATAACCAATCAATCATAACATAATTTTAGTCAATAATGTGTTCAATTTAAAGTGTGAAAATGCATATGTGAAACATGTAACGTAGTCATTTTAACATCAAATTTAATCAAGCTTACTAATTACCAATTATCAATGTTCACACTATCAATTGAAATATCAACATACCATAAACCAAAAACTCCAGCATGCATGCTTAAATCATCATTATAATCAATCCAATCAAAACACATAAAATCACTATATTTTTACTTACCAACACTTAGTAAAATTTTCACCATTTAGACATATATCAATAATGTTGCAAAATCAACCAACCAAAACTCATTTAAATATTTGTAATCAGTAATAATCATCTAATTAAACACATAGAGATTATCACCTTTCAAAAGATATATTAAACACAAATTTTCAACAACTAGGCTACACAAAATTCTCTCTCAAAGTTATCTTACCGGATTTGTATCATCAAGCCAAAAACACGATTCCTCACAAAATCGATCACTCCAACCCTCCTAATCTCTTTCAAACATCAATACTAGACCAAATAAACATATACTAAGCATCAATTTCTCATTTAAATCAATTTCACAAAAATATGGAAAATCGGTTCATGAAGATGATGAAATTCAAATTTCTTTAAATTACCCTATAAAACATGTTTAATCTTGATAATTAAGATCAAAACCTTTTTAATAGATCTATTTTAATTAGGAACATCCATTGATTTGTGGATTTCCTCTCAAAATTCAAGATCCACCATTAAAGCACCTTAAGCTTTTGAAGAAGATGACATTGATAAAAAAATCATGTAATTATCACTCAAATCATGTAAATATGTTTCTAATCATCATAAAAATAAGTTTAGAAATAGTAATTAACTTTGATTCGTTCTAAATCCTTTGATTGAAAATCTTGATTTAATAATCTTGAGAAATTTCATAATATTTTTGACCACTTTTGTGAATAATTTCAAGTGAAAAGAGAGTATTTTGAGAAGGAAATTTGGTGGATCTATTCTCTAATCATAGATCCTTAAAACCATGCAAAAAAAAAAAAATTAGAGCTCTCTAATCTAATGTATATGATGTGAAAAGTAAGCTAGATACAAAATTGAAACAACCCACCAGAAAATTTAAAAATTGGGAAATTTGCCCAATGGTCACTCTCACATTTCCCTTATTTTAACAATTGATCATTTCCCTCCAAAATTCTGAATTTAAAGGTTTATTTTCCAAATAAATACTCTAAAATTTCTCTTATTTTACAATTAAATCTAATTTAATTAATATATAAATTTAACTCAAATTAACTCCAAATAAAAATTAATTTAGAATTCTTTTTCGACCCAAATTAATTATTTTCACTAATAATTATTTAATTACTTTAAAATTAATTTTTCAAAAATATTTTTATTTTTCCAAATTATTTTTAATCAATTTTAGATGAAATTGACCTCCTAAATTAAATTAAAAATTACTATTAACCCAATAAATTCTTAAATTCATGCTCGAAGCCCACAAAATATACCTAAAACTACTAGACCTGGTTTATGGATATTACAAGGAAACTTATTAGCCTCAACACTCTCGTGTTCAGTGACTTAAGTAGGGAGATTGCAACACCTAGTTTTTCCACATGTGTGCTAATCATCGAGAAAAAAAAATAAATTGAGGGGCTCTTGAATGTCGAGGGGAAGTAGATGGATGATGCGAGGGAGGTGACCACCTCCAAACATACTCCAATTTGGTACAGGTTTTCGGCTTTCGTAACCATACGAGTTAGGTTGTAATATAGATTTGTACAACGAGATACTTGGCAGTATTCTGAGGATCGTACCCAAAGGAGGCATAAGGCGATAGTGAATTAAATCCCTACAAAGAATAGAATTAACTATTACTAAATTTAGGGATTATAGTATAATAATAAAATAAAAGTGTTGTTCGTGAAAAACATAAAAAGAAATAAACTACGTAAAGGACGAGATGTAAAGAATCGATAAACGACTTTGGGAAGATTAGGTCGCTTTAGTATGATTTCTTCAATTGTTGGGTTTTAGGGATTTTTTTTCAATCAACTAGTTACTACCCCAGTTGGATCTTTTGATCTTCTGCCAGCACAGCATGTCGATAGAGACTTCTTATCGCTAGATGTCACAGTCTAAACTAGTTTGAGGAAAAGGTTTTCATGGATAGGCAATACAATTTTTGGGTTCATTCTCACCTAAATGACTTTCTAGGATTGTCAAGCCTTATTTTTGTTTAATGTTTTTCCTTTCCCAAACAGCTGATCCGATTGAAAATCTATGTTTTTACAACAATTAAATACTCATGCTTTCACTCCCTAATTCCCCAAACTAGAATTAGTTTCTCACGATTTCTTTAAACATCATAAAAAATAATAATATAACCAAGCATAAAATTGATTCAATGAAATAAAATGAACTTTAATTGTATTGGCAATCTATAGGGAAAAATTCCTCGAACATTTATGTGAAAGTTACAATCTCGTTTCTAAACGAAAATAACAAAGTAAAACTGAAAACTAAGAAAAAGGTGTGCTCAACCCTAGTGCTAAAGGCTCTATTTATAGCCTTGGCTGGCCGTTTTAATCAACCTTAGGTCAATTGTCGTCCTTCATGTTTAAGTGGCATTGTAAAGATTGAAATGTCCTTCACTCGGTGCAGAAACCGCGTCTAAGGGTCGATGTCGCAACACACTAGGACCTATGTCACAACAAAGAAGTTAGTCCTCTACTTAGTGTCATCATGCAGGCGTTGTGGCAACATAGCCTATGTATGTCACGACAAAGAAGTTAGTCCCCTTAATCTTCAAGTCTGGTCCCTTTTTTATGATGTAGAACATCCTATGCTGTGACAAAGTGATCAATTTCATATTTGTTCAACTTCTCATGGCCTCCTGCACACTCACGAAGTATGTTAGCTCACCTTTAGGCCTCAATTAGTCTTAAAGATAATAAAGTAACTTTTTAACACTTGTTTTACACAATTTATTCAAAAGGTAAAAACTAAGTTAAATCTTGTGAAAACATAAAGAAAATACTTAATTTCAAGCTCTTCAAGTACGAAAACTAGTCCAATCTTCTAGGTATAAAATCGACAGATCAAACTCCCCCCACACTGAAGTCTTCGCTTGTCCTCAATAAATCAATAAAACAAGAAAGGAAAGCTAATGAGCTTGAATTTTTATTATACATAGTTTAGGTTTGCAACATCTACTTTAGGCATTATGTATTTCTCAATAATTCTAACATGATGAGTGGGTAGTTTTACCATTTTTATTAGAAATGATACAAGTTCAGTAAATTACAAGAAATACAAATATCAAAGTTCATCGATATAAATTCATCAATGCCTAATATAAGTACTTTGATTATTCTAGTACAATATAGATAGTTATAATGAGATCATACAATTTTCATATTTATTCATGCACAGAGCTGTTTAAGTCACATAGGGTTTTTCGGCTTGTAACATGTTGAGGCTTAGGATAGGTATGAATTTCAAAGAACAGTTAAGCACAAAAGGTTACAAACATAATAGTTTGATAAACTGTATTGTTCCCTATTCTTCCCCTTAATGTCCCATTCCATCTCACCCTCTTATCTCTCCTTCTCTCACCTTTCTTTTCTCTCCAATTTAGAAATTTCAATATAGTCTAACCCCTTTAGCTAGCCTACAAGTATTCTTTTGTTTCTTAAGTAAGATTTTTTTTTCTTCTTTTTTGGTAACCTTGTGACTTTGTCACTTTTCACGTAATTTCTTACTCACAAATTTTCCACTTTTATTTCTACTCATTTTTCTTTTTCTTTTTTATTTTTTTCACTATTTCTCTCTTTTTAGCTAACTTAAAGTTCATATACCATATTGATTTTCCTATTTCACTCTTTATTTTATAACCTCCAGCATAATGTTTCTACTTACCCTCAATACATATGGCCATACATCTATTATCATGCAAAACAGGACCAAAAAAGAGAGTATACACAAATCATCGTTTAAGGCTTTAGAGGCTTATAGTGTGGTTCATCAAGAAGGGTTATAAGACTCAAAGATGGGTACTATTTAGAAATTCAGAATAGGGTTTGGCTTTTTAGCTCTAGATACAATGATCAGTTATAAATGTCACAGTAAATATGTGCAAGCGTACACTATCAATGAAAGTATAGTAGACAGATGTGAACCTGTCGGATATCGATCCCACAAGGATGGATGTTTGTTGTCTATTAATACCGGTGCAATGAATAAGTAAATGCAATAAAATTGCAAGGGTGATTTTTGAAGCAATAATGTGAAACTAAAGAAGAAATGTAATAATAATGAAATGGGGACCTCAACATGAATAGTCAGCAGAATACTAAGTGTGACTCACAAGGTTTTAAAGAATAGGTGATTGTCGCTACAATAAGGTACAATGAATGTCTTACTAAAACTGGGTTCTCATTCAATCTAAAACTTAAATATGCACACTAACTAGTGGCAGTGACTGCAATAACACTTCCGTGGTCAAAACATTCAAACCCAAAGATTAAACATTAAAAGCAAGCTTGGATAAAATATCATTTAGTCTAGAAATCAAGTGTATTTCCATACAAACATGAAATAAACATTAATCACTAGTGTTTAAGAAAAGAAATACAAAAGAACAAATGGAAAATACTATTCATAAGCTACTCGACTTGCTCTCTTACTTCCTTCTTACGTTGCACTTAGGGGCTCCTTGTCAGGAAAAGATCTGCCTCCTTCTTCATGTCAGTTCACCATTGAGAGGTTTAAGCTTCCATGGCTGCAAACCTCAAGAATGGATTCAAGAAGAATAAAACCTGGAAGAAGACTCCTTTCTCTCTCTCCTCATGAGTATTTATCTTCAGCTGAATAGTATAGGTGTCCTTTCCTCCAAATCTAGCAATCTCTCGCCGTACCAATTAGTTACACCAGACTAGACAGCTCACACATTTCTATTTTTTATCCAAACAGCTGTCATATGTGGCAACAATTCCTGGCGTAACTCTAGACATGCTCATACAGCGACAACTCTGGACATATTCATGCAGCAATAATTCTGGACAAGTTTTTATAGCGACAATTCTAGAACGCTCATGCAACGACATTAGTACTAAAATATAACAAAATTAGGGGCAGCAAGGCTAAAGTCCATTGAGTTGGAAAATGCAATAAACTAAACCAGAAAATGCTAAAATATGTGTTAAGGATGACTAAATGAGAACAATAAGTAAGGAAAATTCAATGGTTCTTTCTAGTACTATCAACAACCAAATAATGCCTTAGGTCATCCGTAAACACCACATTATGCATAAATATCAATTTAGTCACATAATTCTCAAAATTACTATCAATTATCTATACTAGCGTGCTTGTTTCCTCATATTATTCACATCATTTGGTATTAATAATATTTTTTATATCTATAGTTAATGTAACATATAGAACTTAGTAATTTTATGCTAAAAATTTTAAAAATTCCTCACCATTATGCCAAATTTATCAACAAATACAATCAACCAATTATACATGCTCCTAACCAATTACTTTTATTTCTACAAGCTCAAGCACACATTAAATGAAAAACTAAAAACTACAAACTATATGCAAAAATTCCTATGTTACCCCCCACACTTTATAAAACACATTGTCCTTAATGTGTAGCCTCTTAAATAGTAAGGAAAGAAGTTACCTGATTGATCGTGAAAGTCCTCTTCTTCTCATGGTGGTTGTCTTTCTCCTTTTTGTCGTGAATGCTCGAAATTTTTGTGTCTTCATAGTGTGGGGTTCCTACAAAAAGAATTAAGGCATTTATATGAAAAAATAAATCCTAATCCTACTCCTACAAATTATATAAGTCTTCAAAAACAAAAACCAAAAATATCCAAATTTACAAGTCTATAAATTAAATAAAGTCTAAATCTTGCTAAAAAAAATATTTCAATCCTCTTCCTACGAGTCGGATTGAGGGTCCATTAGAGCTTTGTCCTTGCTAGAATACTTTTGGTGAGAGCTCCAACTTTGTCGTCTTGCTAGGCTTTGAATCATCGGTCCTTTGGGAGTTGAGTATTGAGGCTGGAACATTGCCTCATACTCATCTTCGATGTTAGGGTCTTCTTGCTCCACGTTGATCCCTTCCAACTCGATTTCATCTTTAACTCCTTCTTCATTTCCAAACATGTTCGGTGGATAGTTTAGAGTATGTAACCAATTCATCCTTGCAAATTCTTTCAATACAGGACCCGTTTCCTGCATCCACCTAATCATTCCATCTAACTTCCCTTCTATGCTACCCCTATACCCTTTTCGAGCTCTTGTAACATCTTTTTATTTTAAAGACGCTGGCACATCCATCTTCTCTTTCCTTCTTTGATTCCATTCTTTTATCTGTTTTGCCGAAACTCAAGTACTGTTTATATATGGAATCGCTAATGATGCTTCTTGTTGGCTTCAAGAATGGTTCATTGAAGATCCAAACTTTGTGAGTGAGAAACGTCATCCTTCTCTATAGGGATTGATTCTTTACTGGATTGAGACGCATTCTCGATTTTCAAAATGCTTTCAACTTTCCTTTTTAGTGATATTATGTTGATGTGTTTGACGGTTCGATCAGAAACTTCTTCAAAAATTTCTTTTTCAGTGTATAACCTCTTCTCTTATTTTTTCTCTAATTGTTCAGCTTCTGTATGTGTTCCTCCGAAGGATAGCTTACTATGTTGATCAAGATTTGGGACCTCTTCGTGGAGTTGACTCAACTCTAACATCAATATACTTTGATTTTCCTAGATATTCCAATCTTCATAGTATCCATTGTCGTAGATATCACCATCGTAACTGCAATCCTTATCTGAGCAAAGTTAATAGTAAGCATCTATGTCCTAAGAATAATGTGATAGAGATAAAGGGAAGTAGTTAATCTGAAATTCCAAAGAACTGTTAGTTCGTATCTATAGCCTAAAAATTTTGTAATTATTCTAATAACCAAGAAGAAATAAAAATCACTAAAGTGTTGCTCCCCGAAAACGGTGCCAACAACTTGACCGCCTTCGAACCTACTCCCATTCGGTGTAGGTTTTCGGCTTTCTCAAGTATATTGGTCAGGTTGTAATATAGATTTGTACAATGAAATACTTGGCAGTATTTTGAGGATCGTACCCAAAAGAGGCATAAGGTGATAGTGAATTAAATCCCTACAAAAACTAGAATTAATTAGTACTAAATTTAGGGATTATAGTACAAGAATAAAATAAAAGTGTTGGTCATTAAAAAAATAAAAAGAAATAAATTAAGTAAAGGACGAGATACAAAGATTCGATAAACGACTTTGGGGAGATTAGGTCGCTTTAGTATGATTTCTTCAATTGTTAGGTTTTGGGGATTTTTCTTCAATCAACTAGTTACTACTCCAGTTGCATCTTCCAATCTTCCACCATCATAGTAAGTCGATAGAGACTACTATCGCTAGATGTCATAGTCTAAACCGATTTGAGGAAAAGCTTTTCACAGATAGGTAATACCAATTTTGGGTTCATTCCCACCTAAATAACTTTCTAGGGTTGTCAGGCCTAGTGTTTATTTAATTCTTTTCCTTTCACAAATAGCTGATCCGATTAAAAATCTCTGTTTATACAACAATTAAATACTCAAACTTCCACTCCCTAATTCCTTAATATGGAATTAGTTCCTCACGGTTTCTTTAAACATCAATTGTATTGGAAATATGTTAGGAAATATTCCTCAATCATTTATGCGAAAGTTATAATCTCGTTTCTAAACGAAAATAACAAAGTAAAACTGAAAACTAAGAAAAAGGTGTGTTCAACCCTAGTGTTGAAGACCCTATTTATAGCGTTAGCTGGTTGTTTTCATCAACCCTAGGTCAGTTGTTGTCCTTCATATTTAAGTGGCATTGTAAAGATTGAAATGCCCTTCACTTAGTGCAAAAATCACGTCCAAGGGTCTATGTCACAACATACATGGACTTGTGTCATGACGAAGAAGTCAGTCCCCTACTTAGTGTCATCGTGTAGGCATTGTCGCAACATAGCCTATGTATGTCGCAACATAGCCTATGTATGTCGGAACAAAGAAGTCAGTCCCCTTAATCTTCAAGTCGGGTCCCTTTATTGCGACGCAAAACATCCTATGTCATGATGAAGTGATCAATTTCATAGTTGTTCAACTTCTCATGGTCTTTTGCACATTCATGAAGAATGTTAGCTAACTTTTAGGCCTCAATCGGCCTTAAAAAAATAAAGTAACTATTTAACACTTAGTGTACACAATTTATTCAAAAGGTAAAAACTAAGTTAAATCCTATGAAAACATAAAGAAAATACTTAATTTCAAGCTCTTCAAGTGTGAAAACTAGTTCAAGATGCTAGGTATAAAATTGGTACATTATGAGGTTTGCTAGTTGCTAAAAATTATTTCTAAACCCTTTAAATCAAAGGCTAGTGGTAATTTGGATAGGGTTCTAAGTGGAATTTAGAGATGTGTAATTGAGGAAATGATTGCGGATTTGGAGAGGAGTATATCGGACAAAGGGCTTGTGAATGCATTTAATCATATGGAACCTCGTAAAGCATCGGGGATCGATGGGCTTTCGAGTCTCTTCTTCAAAAAGAATTGGGCGACCGTGTAAAAGGATGTGCTAAATATTTGCCATGACATCTTGAACGGGAATAGGGAGGTTGATGACATCAATGATAATATGATTGTCCTCATCCTTAAAATCAAGGAGCCCAAGGACATGACCCATTTTCGTTTGATTGGCCTTTGTAGGGTGGTCTATAAAATGACATCCAAAGTACTTGCTAATAAATTGAAGCCTCTACTCTCGAGCTGCATTAGTTAGAATCAGAGTGCCTTTGTCCTCGATCATATGATTCATGACAATGTGTTGATTGCGCATAAGCTTATGCATTACCTTCAAAGTTCGAAGAACGACCCTAATAAAGGTTTGGTGATTAAGCTCGACATAAGTAAAGTGTATGACAAGGTTGAGTGATATTTTTTAGAGAAAGATTTGCTTCAAGTGGGCTTTGCCAATGGATGGGTCACAAAGGTGATGATGTGTGTCTGCTAGGTGACATACATTATTAAGTGCAACTTGACCTTGATGGATGAAATTATTCCGGAGAGGGGTCTTCCTCAGGGTGATCCCCTCTCCCCCTATATTTTCCTATTTTGTATGGAGGCTCTCTCCAATATGCTTCACCAGGCACAGACCGAGGGTAAGATTCGAGGGATTAAAGCTAGCCAAAACGACCCTCAAATTAACCATATTTTCTTTGTTGATGATGCCCTTTTATTTGTGAGGAACAAAAAGGATGAGGTTGAGGTGACTATGAATATCTTGGGGGACTTTGAGAGGGTTTCGAGGTGAAAGGTCAACTTATCTAAGTCTATTGCTTATTTTAGTCCTAATACTTCGAGGCCCAAAAGGATTGTTTTAGTAGCAAGCTTTGCATGAGGATGCTTGATATGATGGACAATTACATGGGCCTCCTATTGATTATTGGAAAGAATAAGACAAAAGCTTTCCAGCACATTCTCAATTGGTTTACGAGTAGGATTAAAATTGGTCAAAATGATTGTTATCCTATAGTGGTAACGATATTTTCATTAAGTCTATTTTACGAGCGATACCTTCTTATGCTCTCTCATGTTTCCTTAATACTAGGGGCTTGGTCGAGGAAATGACTTCAAGAATTCACAGGTTTTGGTAGCCAAGCAAAGATAGAGGTAGGGGTTGGGCGATGATGCCTTGGGACAACCTATGTACTCCAAAGGGCATGGGCAATCTTGGTTTTCGTGATCTCAAGCTATTCAACATCGCGATGCTTGGAAGACAAGTTTGGCGTTTGGTCAACCACAAGGACTCCCTATGTTTCAAGGTGCTTAGTGCGAAGTACTTTCCGGATGGGAATATTTTCCACTTAAAAAGAGCGATAAGCCATCTTACACATGGACGAGCATCACTGCTGCTGCGAAGTCCCTTGAAAAGGGCTTTGGTTGGCAAGTTGGGGATTGGAAACTGTGCTCATTGATGTGGATAATTGGGGTTTTGAGAGACTATATCAGAAATATTTTAAGGATCTGAATGGTGATAACCATAACAATGTGGTTCACGAATTATTGGAAATTGGGAAATGTATGTGGGATCGTGACAATGTCTACGACCTGTATGGGGAGTTTAGGGGTAAGCTGATTTACGAGGTGCCTTTGATTCAAGATGGGCCCTCTGATAGAGTGAGCTGGTTTCATAATAAGAATGGGCATTATTCTACCAAGTCGAGGTATTCCTGGCTGATTTTAAAGAAATTTAGTCTCGGACCCCATAAGTCGTTTTGGAGAACCATTTCAAAGCTCTGTATTCTTCCTAAGATCCATGTCTTTGCATGGAGAGTTGGGCACGACCTACTTCCTACTAATGGTAAAATCTTTGCAGTCAATCATAATGTTAACAGAGGCTGCTTGAGGTGCGGTGATGGGAATGAAACAGTCATCCATGCGCAAAAATTGCACAAAAGCTTGAACGGTTCTTACCATGGTAGGTCTTGATGGTCGGTTACTTGACAATGACCATGAAAGATGCATCGACTGGTTGGAAGAAGCTATGAGATTGCAGGACAAAAAAGCATTTGAAGACCTCATTACTCTTCTGTGGAACATTTGGAATAATCAGAACAATTATATTTTCTGGGGGAAGGATGATGAAGCTCTCGTTGTTTGGGATCACGCAAAGGCTCTTAGTGATGATATTAGAATTCACAACTTGAGTAATGGCCCAATGATTCCCAAGACTCTGAAGCTCCAAAGATGGATAAACCTCTTAGGGATGTCGTTAAGGTTAATATTGATGCCACAGTTACTGATTATGGAATTGGAATTCGTGACGAGGAGCAGGATTGGGAGGGGTTTGTGTTGGGGGGCTCAGTGAGATTCAAGGATGTTCACATGCAGGCCGATAGGGTGGAGTTAAAGGCACTTAAGAAAGGTATATATTGGGCTCGGAACAACAATGTCTCGAGCATTGATTTTAAAGTCCGATTGTGTTGTTGTTATCAATCGCTTTAAAAAGAATTAAGATGATATTTCCACTATGGGGCATCAAGTCAGAGAGGTCAAAGAATTGCTAGAAGGGTTCCGTGAGGTCAAGGTTGAGTGGACGAATTGCTCTTGTAACAAAGCTGTTGATTGTTTAAGCAAAATTGCTTTAAACAAGCGGTGTTTTTTTTCATTTTAACATGGATTATACGAGTGACATACATGAAATTTTATTACTGATTCATGTTAGTAAATGAGGTTGCAGCCTTTATCCCATTTTTGATAAAAACATTGAGTCTCTTTTTTTTTTTTAAATTAAGTTTTAAAAATGTTTTCTTCATTAATAATAATATTTTAAATAATAAACAACCTTAAACATCTTGCATTAAATTATAATTAAAATTTAAATCTAAAATTTCAACACAAATCACAAAATAATATTATTGTATGCAACAATCATATATATCATATCACAAAATAATATATATGATATAAAAGAAAGCTCGAGACCATGGAACATTGAGTTCTCAGATATTTCTTTAAGTTCCAAAATATCTCGTTAATTATTAGTTTATAATTATGGGACCCATTATCAACTTAATTTAATTAAAATATATAACATTTTAATTTACTTTAATCACATTGCATAATAATTAATTTAATTTAATTACCATATTATATATCTCACTATAAATCAGACGATATAATAGTTTAATTTAAATTGATTTAGGAATCAAATATAAATAGAACGTATATTTTTAATGTATTCATCGGGCAGAAATGAGATGTTGAGTATGACTCATATTTCAGTTAAATTTGAGAAATAGTCTTCCAATTAAACTTTGTTTATTTATTTCAATCAAACTCTGATTTATCTAGATTATGTTATTATTATTTAACCCAATAATTTAGCCTAAAATACACCCATTAGATATTAGAACTCATAACACTTTTGGAGAATTTAGTGTTTATATTTTGAGGGTTCTTTGTTTTCAAGTTTTTGGGGTTTAGTTTTTATCTCTATCATTTGTACTCTTCATTCTTTTTCCATTTTAGTAAAATTATCTTTGCCCGTGGTTTTTATCCTCTTTGGTGGGCTTTTCCACATAAAATTTTTGTGTTTAATTTCTCAATTTCTTCTGCTATCTTTACTTGTTGTTGCTTAATCTGGTCGACCCCTAACAAGTGATATCAGAGCTAGTTCGATTTTCATAGATTAGCCCATTCAGAGATGTCAACAACAAGGTTCAACATTGAGAAGTTCAATGGTGTCACAAATTTCAATTTGTGGCAAGTTTGAATGATGACAAATTTAGTTCAAACCGGCTTGGAAAAGGTCGTTACTGGGAAAAAGCCCGAGAATCTAGATCAATCAGAACGAGTAGAGCTTGATGAAAAGGACCTGTTTGCAATCCAGTTGTGCCTTGCGAATAAGGTATTGTAGGAGGTATTGATGGAGAAGACCTCATCCATCTTTTGATAAATGTTAAAAACTCTTTATGCGACTAAGTCTCTGGCTAACTGTTTAGTGTTAAAATAATGTTTATTTACGTTTCGCATGAACTAAGGTGTGTTTCTTAGAGAGAACATCAGTTAACTCATTACTCTTTTAAATGGTTTAAACAACATTGAGGTTCAAATTGACGATGAATATTATGTAACATCCGCGTTTTTTAACTGGAGTTGGAACAGTATAGGAAAGGAGCCAAGAATTAGAATATGTAGCTAAAATAAGTAGATTAGCAAAATTTAAGGATTAATTAGTCATTGTGAGAAAGAAGGAAGGACTAAATAGCAATTTATCCAAATTGAATTATGAGTCATCATGGGAATTAGATTGATTAAGGAGGGGCAAAAGAGTAAATTGGTGGAAGATATTTTTGGAGGCAAAGTTTTGGGCCTAAGTGTAAAGTTGGAAGACCTAGAGACTAAAAGTTAAATTTTACCATTTTTATTAAAGAGAGATATTTTAGTGGAAAATTCTAGAGAAATTGAGAAAAGAAAAAGGAAATAAAATATGAAAATATCATCTTCTCTTTAAAAAGTCCGACATTCCATGTCATTCTTCTCCATCCAAACTTTTGCTTTTATTCCAATTTAGTCCCTTCACCATTGTTAAGCCCTTCAAGCTCCAAAATCTTCCATTTTCTTTAAAATTTCTTAAGGAAAGGCATAAAAGGAAGCTAGTAGACACCTTAATATCCTAATAGAGTCCACTTTGAAGTGTTAAAGTGGATAGGGATTGGATTAGAATTTTGGAAATTCAAGAACAAAGAGGGAAGAAGGAGAAGGACCAATTTGAAGAAAAAGGAAAGGAGAAAGCTAAGGTATGAGAAGAAATTATCTACAAGTGAGGTAAGTACTACAAGTATTAAAAGACTTAGTAACAATTAAGTTAAAGTCTTTATAATTTTAATATATATGATTAATCATGATGAAAATGAGATTTTTAATTATAAGTACGATAATTATGTGAGATTGAATGAAATTTAGTACAAAGAAGCATGAGAAAGGTATTAATCTTATTGAAATAGTTTGGACAGAACAGAGGACTAACTTCGAAAATTCACCAAATATTGTATAAAAAGAGTTAAGAGTTGAATTAAATATTTAATTAAAGCTTATTGAGTGTAGTTTCATATGGAAGAAACAGTGAATTAAAAGGAATTTTATATTTCTAAATATATTAGTTTTTGTGTAATAAGGTCAGAGTAGGTTCGAGTTCCCCTGTTCTGACTTTGAAAAATCATAGAAAAATTTAGAAAATTATTAGAGACTGAAATTTATATGATTAATTTTATAATGAGTCTATTTTCAAAAGAAACAGACAGGAACAATATTGGATTCCTGTAACAAAAGATAGATAATTTTTAGTAAAGAAAGGTCGAAACTGTTAGATAGCAGAGAAGGGGTAAATTGAAAGAAGTTACTGTACAAATTGGCTACAGTAAAAATTTTGGAATTTTTATGGTAAAAAGATATTTGAGTCTAGTTTCAGGAACATCAAGTGAATATTAATTTCAAATTCTGTAGCTCAAGATATAAATAATTTAGTGACTATGACACAAGTGTATAGCTTTGAAAATTAATGTAAAAAAAATTTGAATAGAAATGAAAAATTGATGCATATAAAGTGATATGTGATGAAATTGAGAAATGAGAATGAAATGGATAAATCAAAGGTTTCCAAAGTTATTAGTATCTAACTGTTTATGATATTTGGTTGTTATTTGGTTAAATTGATTTGTTATTGATTTGTATTACTATAATCTGAATTATTCATTATTTAATGTCTATTTCGATATTTATATTTAATAAGTGAATATAAGGTAAGCGTTAGTATTGAGATGAATGAAAATTTATATTTAATTAATAGTATATTTGAATTGAATTTGAATGATTTGTGATCAAAATTGAAAGTGAAAGTGAAAGTGAAATTGGAATTGAAAGTGATATGAATTGTAAATTGAAAATCCCTATTAACTAGTCGGGCTGAGTCAGATATAGTTGGCATGCCATAGGATTGGAAGAGTTCAGGGATACTTCGACCTTGAGTCGATGAGATACTGGGTGTCATTATTTTACTTCGGATAGATTCGATGAGGTACTGGGTACCACTTTACTTTGGCTAGGCCGATGAGACACTGGATGTCACTTTATTGCTTCGAACTATCCGATGAGGCACTGGGTGCCATTCTGGTGTGTTTGGTTAGATCCGTGTATTCACCAAGGTCTAAGTCTTGTTAATAGGGTAAACAATGTGAAAAAGAAAGAATGTGCAAATTGTGATATTGAGGTAAGTGAAATGATAATCACATGAAAGGTAAGTACAATATATGTTTAAGAAATCAAAGAATGATAAAACTAAGTAAGCTAAGAGATTAGAATGGCTAAAATGTGAAATGAGGAGGAATATGTGAATTCATAACACTACTGTAAGTTAAATGTTATACACATAAAAAGGTATCTATTTTGCATGAATAAATAAATATATGAATGAGTTTGAAATGTGTGATGAAAAGATGAATGATTAATGACTCTTGTAGTACTTACTAAGTCTTTACCAGCTTAACGCAGTTATTTCAACGCGTAGGTATAAGACCTCCGAGAAGCTAAGGTTGGATTAGGTGCCTCTCATCAAATCACATCAACATTGGAAGATTGCAAGACGAGGTATATTTATTTTGTGTCAAATGGCATGAACAAATGGTAAAGTTTTTATATAATTTCAGGGGGTTAGTTGAAGTTTTTAGTTATATTTCTTGATTTTAGAATAGAGGTAATAATATTTTTATGGTGGTATCGATATTTGCCCTGTTTTGAGTAAAAATTACTTTTTCATTATTTTCAAACTGGTTTTAAGTCTCGATTTTGATTATACTTGATTATTTTGTGATATTTTGAGAAAAACAATTCAATTACACATTATTTGAAAGAAAATTTTGTTATACTCGTTTTTAATTCTCTGACACTGTATGTAATACTCTTATACCAGGTTTATACATGTGAACCAGCTGTAGGGCTGTTACATATTAGGTTATGCTATTATTGTGCTCTTTGCACCCTTCATACAATCTTTCAGGGAGACCCTGATTTATGGTTAAGACACTTTCATTCGAGGATGTGAAGGGTCATTTGTTGAGTAAAGACAAACTCAACAATGAGTTTGGTTCAAATAGTAAGGTAAATAGGCAAGCTTTCGTTTGTGTAGCACCAAAGAAGTGAGACAAAAGGTGTCGCTATTGTAAGAAGTGAGGTCACGTCAAAGCAGATTGTTATAAATTGCGAAATAAAAGGGCTACTAGAGCAACGAGGAAGGTGTAGCTGGTGCTAATTTCACCGATGAAAGCGGTAATGATTTCTTGTTAGTGTCAACGAGCAAAACCTCCAAGCTTTCATCCGAGTCGATCCTAGATTCGAGATGTTCTTTCCACGTCTCCTAATAGAAAATGGTTCTCCATAAATAGTTTAGTTGAAGGTGGAGTTGTGCACATGGGTAACGATTCATCTAGTAAGGTAATCGGTATTGGTACCATTAAAATTAGGATGCAAAATGGGACAATTAGGACACTCTCAGATGTTTGGTATGTACCTGATTTACGAAAGAATCTCATCTCAGTGAGTATTTTAGACTTGAAAGGTTGTAGTATCAACATCGAGTCTAGCAACATTAAGATGTCTCGTGGGACTCTCGTTTTGTTAAAAGGTAAAAGGACCGACAGTCTTTATATTCTGGAATGTTCTACATTGACCGGTGAAATAACACGTCTCTCATTTATTATGGAGTTGAATTCAACTCATTTGGAGCAGAGGCAACTTGGTCATAGGAAGGAAAAAGGTATGATCATTTCATTGAAGATAGGTTCTCTTTTGGATGCAGGTTTTGAAAAGTTGGGGCATTGTGTTCGTGAAAATCAAACTCGAGTTTGTTTTGATTTGGCAATGCACAAGTTGAAGGCTAGAAGTCTTCCAGCTTCTAAGCACATATTCGACTTAGTTAATTCCCTGCATAGTTGAAGATAGGCCCGTGACGAGCTTTTGCAAAGATAACATTATGAAAATACAAGTCAATGTGGAGATTTGTTAAGTATGACTCATATTTCAGTTAAATTTGAGAGATAGTCTTCCAGTTAAACTCTATTTATTTGTTTCAATCAAACTCTGACTAGTCTAGATTATTTTACTATTATTTAACTTAGGAATTTAGCCTATAAATAGACTCTTTTACAACCTTTGAAAATACATCCATTAGAGATTATAATTCATAACACTTTTGGAGAATTTAGTGTTTACGTTTTGCAGGTTCTTTATTTTCGGGTTTCGGGGTTTATTTAATTTTTATCTCCATCCTTTGTGCTATTCGTTCTTTTGTCATTATAATAAAATTATCATTGCTCGTATTTTTTATCCTCTTTGGAGAGGCTTTTCCACGTTAAATTTGTGTGTTCAATTTCTCAATTTCTTCCGCTATTTTTACTTGTTCATTGCTTAATCGGATGATCCTCAACACGAGAAAAAATATTATTTTATTTTATTTTTTGTTTATTATAAATATGATAGCATACATATATATATCATATCACAAATATATAATATAATATATATAATAAAATAGAATTTTTGAACAATTTTAATAACAATTAGTTCTAAACTAATTCAAAGATATTTGTCACCTATTACATATTGACACATTAGAATGATTTATTTTGATAATCAAATTATTAGTGTAATATTATAAAAATTAAAGAAATTTATAAAAATAATTAAATATAATTTTATTAATACATACAATTAAGTCTGTTTATTGCAAAAATATGCAAACAACTTTCTTATAAATTTTATGACTAATTATATATGACATAATAACAGTTATAGTTATTGCATTTGTAGACGAAAGATTCCGTTGTTTTTATTTTTGTTTACAAAGGTCAAATGCCTATAAAATTATATCTATTTGTCTGTTCTCATGTCAATTCTTCTAGGTCTTGTCTTTTTAAATTGATCGTGTGTTGTGATTTAGTTACAGTTTGTATTTATATTTTATAAGTGCAATAGTCTCTATTCTTAACTCTATTATAATTTATTCACTGAAAAGTGATTTTGGATTAAAATTATTTTGATGATTAAATTTTAATTTGTAACTTCTTAGCACTCATATTATTAAATTATAAAAGTCTCATGTTTAATATTTAATTTTATCCCTTACGAAATTGTAATAACAACTCATGAATGGTTTAGGAAGATTATAGAGAATAGTTGACATGTCATGATATAAAGCTCTTTAAACATTGTGTATATGTCATGGGTTGCATATCAAAGTCCATGGTGAATGTACAAAGAGCATCTTATAGAGGTCAAGTGATGAAATGGGAGTCATTTGACCCGTATGAATTGGCCCAATTCATGGAACATGTGGAAAAATTCATCTACTTGAAGCCTTAGTGACCCAATGAAGTACTTATGAAAAATTAGGGCTACCTTAGTAAATATGAAAAGTAACATTAGAATATTTGTAATCTGATAAGATTTGATTTTGTAATCTTAAAGGATTGAGTCAATCCCTTAAGAATCTCAATTGTAGATAGGCTTTAATCTCAATTGTTGATGTAACTTAATTTGTATTGTTGTTGTTGAGGGAGATCAACTATAAATAGGGGCATTCCTCCTCATTTGTAATCATTCCATTATTTGTACTCTTTCTAGAGTAATAGAATACTTTGAGAGCAGTTACTCAAACACTTAGCATGCTTTGCTTTTTTGTGGCATTTTTCTATTCTTTTGTTGTTCTTTCATTTTAAGTTGTTTCCGCTTTATTTTCTATGCCTTGGAGAATTTCAAGCGAGAATTCTCACTTTGCGAGAGTTAGGCTCACTTAGGCGGATTTGAACCCAAGAAATCACCTAAGGTCACATGGATTGCGATGCGAAAGTTTCAGCTTTGTGATAGTTGGTATCAGAGTTTGTGTTTGTCGTCCCCTTTGTTCTCTCAACTCTCTCAATAAATTTTCTTTTATAAACCTTCACCCTCTTGATTTCTATCATCCGTCAAGCCATAAACCTCCATTGAAACCAAGAAAAAACACCAAACACACTGTAGACTTCTTCATTGTCAAGCTTGTGGGTTTTTCAGGTGTTTGATCAAACGGTAGGATTTTTTTTCAACTAAGGTAATGTTTCAATTCCTAATTAGTTTTAAATGTTATCTGGTCTTTTAAACTGAATATTTAACTTGATGCATTAAACCGAAATTGCCAAGAGGGAGTGAATTGGCCTTTTAAAAATGTTGGATGGAAAGAGAGAAAATAAAAGCTATTTGGCACAATGATTTTAGAGAGGTTCAGCCTTAAATGCTTACTTCACTACCTTAGCTTTCCACCACTAAGGATTTTCCCAAATCCACTAGATTTGTAAAACCTTTGAGAACAAGGTTTAACCTTATAATCACTTAAGATTTCTACCCAAATCTTACGTCACAAATTCTCTCAAAAGAGATACAAATAAACAAATAAGAAATAATCCTAACAAGATCAAATTGTTTACAAATGAAGCTCAAAATACAATGAAATACACTAGAGCAAAGAAATGGAAAACAGGCTCACAAGTGTATGAAAGAAAGATATGAAAAATTAAGCTCTTGAGTAGTTTGATTGAAGATATTTGCTTATAAGTACTTTGTTAGTTGTTGTAGGTCCTTGGAAGATAGTATTTATACTCCCAAATTGATTTCTAACTATTGTGGTTGTTGGTATAATAATTGTAACCGTCGGGGATGAAAAAACAAAGCATTTATGTCACCTACAACTTCGAGTATCGATACCATACAAATAGGTATCGATATTTTTGTCATAAATGCTAAATTCAGTGACCTTTGGTTCATTTAAAATCAATACAAAATTAAAATTATCGGTACTTTTTCCAAAAGGTATTAATATCGAATCGATATCTCCAAGGGTTTGTAAAAAACAGAATGCTCATTCGGTATCTTTTTTGAAAAAATGTGTAACACCCATACCCCGTAAGTATCATCGAAGTAGGGATACAGTGTGTTATTGTTCAACCAAGAACATCCTCTTAAGTTTAATTCATAATAGTAATCATTTAATATGAAATATAAATATGCCGCCTTTAGATTGGGCCTTCAGGGCCCTAAAATGTACTTTCAAACTACCAGGGACCCATATGAATTAACTTAAAAAGTTCATGTAAAAAGTTACAAAATTTGAGAAGATAGGGGCACACGACCGTGAGTCAGGCCATGGGTATATCCGGGTCGAGTCACACGCCTGTGTGTCTACCTATGTGTTGGCCCGTGTATAGCTGTGAAAATAGACCCCACGATCATGTGTTAGGTCGTGTAAGCCCTACAGCAAGCACGCCCAAGGCACACACTCGTGTGAGCCTTGAAATTTCCTAAAAATGCATTTAAAGCAACCCAAACCTCACCAATTTGAATTTCTATACCTAAACCAATTCACAAAACCATTTAAACAAACATGGAACACTTCAATAAGCATTCAAAAACATATTATTTTACCCTTTAATATACTATATACACAAACAGAAGAAGATAATCACTAAATAATACACATCCATAGATTCAAAATGAGTTCACATGATTTTATATAACTTAGTCTAGGTCATATCTTACAAGTGAGACCACCTATACACATGCCATAGTTAACCTAAAGTTGAGGATCAAAAACTACCGAGATAAAGGCTTGAAGTTGTGACTGCTCTGGCGATCCAATCTTGAAGAAACCAAAAGTTCAAAATCTACAAAACAAAGAAATTTAGGTAAGTTTTACTGTCATTAAATAATCCTCCCAAGACAATCTCTAGCAAAGTAAACCAGATCTTTCAATAAACTTTTCAAGCATGTCAATTTCACACATATAATCTATTTTACACATATCAAACTTCATACGTTTATACTCGTTAGCATATTTGTGCATTTACGCTCACTTCGTTAGCTTATTCATGCGTTTACACTCGCCAGCTTGCACACGTTTATGCTCGTCAGCTTTTTTATGCATTTAAGATCCCTAGCTTGCACAAGTTTATGCTCGTCAGCTTATTTATGCGTTTATGCTCGCAAACTTGCACACGTTTAAGCCTGTTAGCTTATTTCTGGATTTATGCTCCCCAGCTTGCATATATTTACGCTCGTCAGCTTATTTATGCGTTTACTCTTGCTAGCTTGCACAAATAGGTATATAAAATATGTATTCGTGCCACCATACAGATAACATATAAACTTACATGATAAGAAGTTTCACCACTCAGGTCTAGTCGATGGCCTTGCTCTTGAATCGAACGTCTTCCACACGTCGTGATTCTTGATCTAAATAACAATTTCACTTCATTAGTGCTCAAATTCTACTTCACTAATTGACACATTTACACAACTCCCCTTTTTGGGGTAGTTTATCAAATTTTTTCAATGACCAAACTATTACATAGACAATTTGCTCATTCATGAACTCATAATGCACGTGAGAATCAAGTAATTCATGCTAAAACAAATTCACATGAGCACAAATCAAACAAGAATTTCGTCACTTTACAATAGCTCTTATTAACTAATACCCTTTTACTTCTCTAGTCTTTAACTTCAAAAAAAATACAATAAGTCTTTCACACATGCCCATATCCAACTCCTTACCATACATGGAAACCCAAATTTAAAACCAAACTCAAGGTACCATAAATTGCAAAACCCTAAACTCTCAAGAGCTTTCCAAATAAATTTCCCATTTGGATAAATTAAACTAACATAGGCTTAACCCAAAATAAAATTCACAATTAAAGTTTCTAGAAATCTTACATGGAGAGCTTGAATGGAATGAACCCTAATTCTCCCAATTCCTTTCCCCTTTTTCGTGGGAGAAGATGAAGTAGAGAATAAATAAAAATGTTTCTTCTCAGATTTCTCTTCTCTGTTTTATATCCACTAGCTATAATAATATTTTTTTATTCTAATCAAATTTTCACCACAAAACTCATGTTTGCTTACTAACTTTTCCACTAATTCCTATTCATGGTTTATTTGTTACCTTGGTCCCTAACTTCCTTTCTTTCTATTTAATTAATCACTTCTTTCTTAATATTTGATTTTTTCTATATTTTATTTTATAACTTTCAATTCTAGATCATTATGACTACTTAAGTATTTTATTCATATAATTCCCAAATTAAAATTATAACTTTACCCCTCTCTCATAAATACTGAGACACATAAATTTATTAGGTAACTGTCAATAAACGTGACCCCGAGTCACTATTATCGACACTACTAAAATCAAGGTGTTACAAAATGTATCAATATTTTTCAAAAATTATCAATACCTATAAAATCGTATCGATATGTTTCAAGGGTTGTCAAAACAGAATGCAACTTTGGTCTCAATTTTTCTAAGGGTATCGATAATAATTTAAAATTTATCTCTTAGACTTTAAATTGAGAAATTATTTTGTCAATTTTTACTTATATTCAAAAACATTTTAATTTGTTATATCAAAATACTTTATCAAATAATGTTTAGTTTAACATGAATTTTTACCCATTAAATTGCATGTTTTAAATCAAAATCGAAAATTGAGTCGTTAAAGGTGAATTTTAGGATTCTTAGTAAAAGTGTGTTTTCAAAATGTTTTTCAACCTTTTTTGACGTGGTTAGAAGGTTTATAAACTTACTTTGAAGTTTCGTTAAAGATTTCTCGAGTTTAATGAATTTTCGTATAATAGCCATTGTACGTCGAAAAATTTTGATACCATGAAACGAGTACTTTGGTGTGGTTTAAGGGTTGAGAATCAGTCATAGAAGAATAACTGGATGAATGGAATTCGTTTCATGCGAAAAGATTGAGTATAGATCGAGATATTTGAATTTCAAGTTTGTTATGTCGAAGGGTTTTGGTTACAAGAGAACCTAGCTTAGGATTTTGTTTTTTACTGTTTGAGGTGAGTCATTGGCTGATTGTTGGTTGTGTTATTGTTTGGTTTATCTTGTTGAAGCTTCTGAATCATTAGGACCTTCAACAAGTAGAGGCGAAGGTAAAGAAAAGCTAGTTTGAGATTTCTACTACTCGACGAAAACATATTCGATGAGTGTTCTGAACCATTGATTGTAAACACAATTCATAGTGTTAAATGGGAGCTTAGGAATAGCCTAAACCCCTATCCTAAGTTCCAAGTGTAAGCTTTCTATTTCCCTTGTGTATTTTGGAAAAACATGTGATTATGTGAATAATTGTAGATTTAGTAATATGATGTGGTATTGTGATTTGAGATATCCGTGATGTCTATTGTGAATTGTGTTGTGTTGTGTTTTGGGTATGATATCCATGCTAAATGACAGTGATAATTATATGCTAATGATACAAAAATGCAACGGAAGTGAGCAAAATTTCGAAAAGACATATGTGTTGAATTGTGGAATGTGATATTATTATGACAGGTAATATGTGAGAATACTTGTATGTGTTATATAATGTACTGAATTTAATGCACACATATGTGGTCGAATATGAGATGGCTCCCTAAGCATTATTGTGGCACTTAAAGTGCAATTAAATGTGAATACGATAAGCATGCATTGTGTACAAGTTTGTAATCTAAATTGATGAATGTGAACATAGATGATGTGCATTAAATCAGTAATTAAAATTTTGTAATTGTGGATATTTTGGCCTTTTGATCTCTTGAAACCATTGGATATAGTTAGCATGCTATAAGATTTTGAGTACTCACCTATATGTGTTATGTGATTTGGGTATTGAGGCCTTAGAACATGTTAGAGAAATAAGGGAATGTGAGCTAAGCTCCATTCAACTGGACATTGTTTGGTGTGATGGAGAGTGTTAGCTATATGCTTCACTTTTTGGGACATGATCGACTCTATGAGTCATTTGGTATGTTAGAGAGTGTTAGCTATATGCTTCACTTTTGGAATATGTTTGTCTCTATAAGTCATTTAGTGTGTTGGAGATTCGTGTATCTGTTGAGTGGTGATAGTGCTCACTTTTATGTTTCATATCCTCATGTGCCAAATTATCATTTAAATGTGATCTTATATATGGTGATAATATAATGTGAGATGATGCATAAACATGTGAATAATATACTAAATGAGTTTATTTAAGTTTCATGAATATGTTAGTATGTTCTCATAGTAAATTGTGTATGTAATTATGGTTTGGATGATTTTCATTTAACTTGTGAACGCATGTGAATATATAAGCTAGATTTATGAATTAATGAAGCATGAACACATAATTCTGACTCAATTAGAATATGATTGTGAATGTGTTATAGTATGCTCTTGTTTAACCTTTGATGTTGTGTATACTTTGTGGTTATTTCGACATTCACTAAGCTTTCTTAAAGCTCACCCATCCCTTTTAAACCATTGTAGATTAGTAGTGTCGGTGTGAGCGGTGTGATATCCAAGGGGTGATCCAAGGCAAGAAATTATTTTTCAATTCGTAAGTGCTTATTTGATTATTTATGTTTTGGAACAAAGGCAATGTGGTAGACTTTATTTTACTTTTTCTATGATTTTAAGTTATGTACTTCGTTATTATGCTCTAGAATTTATGGACTTTATGTATGCTGATTTCAATTGTTATCTTGGACTTTTTAGTGCCTATTTGATGATGGAATGAATCATGATGTTTAGAACTAAGTTGGAATGAACTATATGATGATATATGCTGTGTTTTTTGTGGTCTTGAGTAGAGGCATCGATATTCGGGTTTTAAAATACCTCTGTGAATTTCTGAAGTGCAAGACTCAGTTTTATAATTTGGTATCGATATTTTATCACAAGTATCGATACTCGGGTAAAATTATTGATTCTTTTTATGTGGTACTGATAATTTTTGAGACTTGGGTTTTTAAATGAGAAACAGTAAGTAGTTTTGATATCGATTTTCCAAGCGATATCGATGCCATTTAAGAGAAATATCAATATCACATCTTCAGTATCGATAGCTACGTAACAATTTTTGGAAATTTTTGTTAAGTGGTACCAATGCTTATTTTATGTTCATTTGATTCATGTTAGCAAGTTTTAATGTTAATTTGAGTATGCATGACTTCTAATTCGTACGAATGCTAAACAAAGGAGACGTTTAATGAATTATGTGACAATGTGTAATGTCTACGATGTGTGACGGTGGTGTAGCGTCCTAGTATTTGGGCTTGACGATCGGGCTGGGTATAGGGTGTCACAGAGTCCATGGGGGATATGAGGGAGACACTCAAGGTAGTTGAGGAATGTTGGAAAAAACCCGAACAAAAACAGTTTCCTTTCATAGCGGAAAATTAAAATTTTGAAAACTAAGTCAGTTTGTGATATTTATAGCAATAAACCTTTTCCCGAAATCACACCTATGTTTTTTGCTAGACGGACCATTGTCGTTCTCAGTTTTCAACCAAATGGCCTTCTTTGCTATTCTCACCTTTGTGATATTGATAGCAATAAACCTGCTCATGCAGTGACAACTTTGGACATATTCACGCAGCGATAATTCTGAACAAGTTCCTGCAGTGACAATTCTGAGTGCAATGCTAAATAGACTTATGCAGCGACATCAGTAGTAAAAATATTATAAAATCAAAGGTAACTAGGCTAAGGTCTATTAAGTTAGAAAATGCAATAATTAAATTAAAAATGCTAAAAATATGTGCTAAGGATGACCAAATGGGAACAACTTAAACAATAAGTAGAGAGAAATCAATGGCTCTTTCTAATACTATCACACCCGCAAACTTGAGTTTTTACTTGTCCTCAAGTAAAATCAAAACTAGCAAGGCTATACCAAAAACTTTATCAAGGCAATGATCATTATAGCAACTTGAATCATCTAAAATCCCAATGAATGAATTACATTCAAATGATAAAATATTAGGCCGACAATTCATAAGCATGAATAACTAATATTGCAACTTCATTAATGCTAGCATCATGCTTTAAATCCTAAATTCTATCTACCAAAACAACACTTATTTTCAAATAATATATACATATATCTTTTTCTTTTCTTTTATTTTCTTTTCTTTTCTTTTCTTTATATATATATATATGTGACTGAGGCACGTCTTTGCATTACTATACCCTTGTTCCTGAGAAGTAGCGATGGAGTGCAACAAACCCCCAGGGAGTTTGTAATTGTGTCGACACACACTCTTGTAGTGACAGCCTTTGGCTAGATTACTTTTTCTAACACTTGAATTGGAGTGTTTCCCCTTTAACAGTTCACAATACACCTACATTGGAGTGTCTTTTAATTATAATCATATATATATACAAACGGCTGTAAATGGAAAATTCATTCAAGATTCAAAGTATGATACTATTCATCCATTAGTAATGCAATCTAAATAATTCATCAAAGAATTGAAGATATAACATTCAGTCAAATTCATCCAACTCATTCATTGACAGTTCACATGATTCAAGAATTAAGCATCAATTAAAAAATTTCAAACACATTTGTAATAGCCTTGCATGCTTCATTAAACTCAAAAAGAAAAATTTTTGAAATGTGGGTGCAATTTCATTTCAAAACTCCATATACATTCCCTCAAACCTAAAGTTTTCATTCTCCCCAATGCACTAACACTAAATTCTAATGACAAATGGAAATGTAATGACAATGCAAATGTAATGACAATTAAAATGTAATGACAACGGGAATGTGATAACAATGCTTACTAACAGACTACAAATTACAACTACATGCTATGCATGAAAACTAAAACTAAGAATTGAAATAAAGCTAATTCAATTTTCTGCAGCCGTTGATGTGGCTGCATGGTGGTTTTTTCTTTCTTCTATTCCTCTTATCCTTTTTATGCTCTTGTCCTTGGAGTGCTTTCTTTTTCTTTCTTTTGGCTTTGCCCGATCCTCGGATTTCTCCGCAACATCTAGTTGTGCCTCGACATCATCAACTGTGGCTTCTGTTGGATGGATCACTTTAAGTAGTCCAATGTAGACCACAATAGCCAAAGGATTGTGATCCTCATTCAGTTCATCCAAAGGTTCCTCCTAACTCGCTCTAGTTCTTGCCAAGCCCTCAATTGTTGCACCCACAATTTCAAGTGCAGTGACAAATTCATCAGCTAAATTTTCCTCAACTTCTTTTCCACCATCTTTTTCTTCCTCTTCTTCAACTTGTGTTTCCTCCCCTTCAGCAGGAGTCTCTTCTTTAGCAACATGTGCAACCGGACTAGCAATGAACTCATCCTCAAACAAGCTCGCAATATTCTGCAAACATTCCTCCACCTCCCTTGATTCTACCCCTTTCTCATCATCAGATATGTTCACCATTGGAGGGGAAGCCACTAATTGGTCTTTCTCCCTTAAGTCAGCCTCCTCACTTAAAGGCTCATATTTTTTGATAATTGGAGGGAATACTGGGAGTTCAGGGAGAGGTGCTTTGCTTATCTGCCTCAATATGGTCACAACAGCACTATTCCAGGCCTTGGTGTAAGTGTAGAATAAATTCTGTGATCTCTCCATGTCTTCCACCGTGGCGACAAGCTTGATTTGCCTAATGTTTATGGAATCTGCTATCTTCTCGACCTCTTTCATTTTATGCCACAGAGATGAATCTGCAGTCACATGTGCACTCTTGTCTTCTATAGTTGCTTTTCCCTTTCTTTTTCTTGCATCTGCTTCTTTTACTATTGGCGTATCTTTCCCACAAGTCATTCTTTCGATTGATGCTTCATTTATTGAACCCTTGTTCTCCAAGATCTCTTCTCTATCATATAGGGTACAACTCACCTTTTTTTGGCACAACTGCATTACCAATGAGGGGAACACCAATATGTTTGTTTTTTTGGCAACACAATCAACAATCTCTTGGTGTAAAATTGCCTCGACATCAATTTTCCTTCCCTTAATGATTAAGTGTATTAGACACATTCGATCAAGGGTGACAATTGTGCTGTGTGTTGAAGGCATCAATCTACAGTTCACAAAGTGGAACCAAACCTTGCTTTGCAATGTTAAAAATGGCCTATGCATGCTATAGTTATTTGGATTCTAGCTCGTCCATCTAGCTCCTTCAATGTAGAGATCCTTCACAAAAATATCCATCGGTTCATCAGTGAGTTCCACAATAAATGCAATGTGCTCATCCTTATCTACTGTGGTGTTGTAAAGCTCGTTGATGTGTGCGGCATCCTAAGGGATTAAACCTTCATGGACAAAAACAAATTCTTATTCATGGTCAATGATATTGGCATAAAACTCATGTACCAGAGATGGAGAATAGCTTCTACGGTGTTGGTAAAAGTTTCCCATTTTAACTTCGTGATGGTTTTGTGGATTTGTTTCCCCAATTCTTGTTGTCTCGATAAGAGGAAACCTTACTCTAGGTAATAGTTCCTTTTCAGCATGTTCTCCTAGAAACGGTCTTTAGTCACCTTTGTGAGGAACATCACAAGCTCTTTGGACATTGGAGGCTCAATTTCACGAATGACTGTTGCAGATGAAGAAGGTTCTGTAACAGATTTAGGTATTTTCTTCATTGCTCCACGAGTTCCAGCCATTGTTTTTTTAAGCAAAAAGGGTTGTAAGGTGGAAAGGTGTAAGCCTGAAGAAAGTTTGTGAACAAAAATGTCATCTTTATGAATAGCACAATCGGCACAAAGGGGTTGCTTATAGGGAATGAAAAAGGTGTCTTTTATGCATCAGAGGGAAGTACATAAAGTCTGCAAGAATAAATGCGTCTAATAGGATTACACCCCTTCAATCTAATCCAACGGTTGGGTATTGAAGGATAAAACGATATGATTTGTTTCCTAATACACTCTGATTTTCTGATGAGTCAGTAATTTTAGTACAGGCAGGCGAGTTGCGTTGACAAGGAGTTCTACATGAGTTGAAAAAAGAGATGACTTTATCTTGCAAAAAATACTAAGTAAAATAAACTTAAACAAAAACAAAAGAAAATAAAATTACATGATAAAAATGTCAAGAAAAATTTGACAAATTTAATGGTCTCTTCGTATTTGTGATCATTATGGCCAAAATAATGCTTCAGCCATTATCCATTCACTTTAAATTGGTGCCCATCATCTAGATCTTTAATTGCGACTGCACCATGAGGAAATGCTTCAACAACTTTGAATGGTCCAAACCAACGTGAGCACAATTTATCTGGGTGCAATTTCAGTCGATAATTGAATAATAATACCTATTGACCTGTAGTAAATTGTCGCTGTAAAATAATTTTATCGTGCCATCGCTTAGTCTTTGATTGTAAATTGTTGCATTCTCATAGGCATTTCGCCTAATTTCCCCAAGTTCAATGATGTCTAGTAGCCTCTTCTTTCCAATAGCCTCATAATCCATGTTCACTTGCTTAATCATCCACATTGCCTTGTGCTCCAATTCAACTGGAAAGTGACATGCTTTTCCAAAAAAAAGTTGATACGATGACATCCCAAGTGGGGTTTTGTACGCAGTCTTCAGTGCCCATAGAGCATCATCAAGTCTAGAAAACTAATCTTTTCATGCGAGGTTCACCACCTTCTCGAGAATATTCTTGATTTGTTGATTGGAAACTTCAGCTTGTCCATTAGTTTGCGAATGGTAAGTGGTCACCATTCTACGATTAAATCTATACCGCTTCAGTGCCGCTGCCACCTGGTCGCAATGGAAATGAGTACCCTAATCAATGCTTTAAGCGTGCCAAAATGGGTGAGTATATGCTTGTGGAAAAACTTAAGCAACTAGAATATAGACGTTTCCAAATGAACTTGGAAATGATCTTATGAAGTCCATACCCTAAATGTCGAAGAGTTGAACTTCCATGATTGGCTGTTGTAACATCTCATTAGGACGAGATATAGAACCAATGCGCTGACATCGATCACATTGATGCACAAAATTGTTGGCGTCCTTAAATAATGAAGGCCAATAGAATCCTGATTGAAGAACCTTTGCAGCAATCCTCAAGCCACCAAAATGACCTCCATAAGGAGCATCATGACAATGCTTCAGGATTGAAAGCGTCTCTTCCTCCAGAACATAACGCCTAATGATATTATCATTGAATACATTGAATAAGTATAGTTCGTTCCAATAGTATTTCTATACTTCTCGAAAAAATCTTTCTTTCTTGTGGCTTGTGACACCCAAGGGTAGTTTCCCACATACCAGATAATTAACCACATCCGCATGCTACAGGGTTGTATCGACAGAAAACAACTTCTCATCAAGAAATGCGTCGACAATCTGAAGTATGTTTCCAACTTCACTTCCAACTTCCAAACGAGATAGGTGGTTGCCACTTGGTTTTTTGAACCCTTTCGATCTTTGAACTCTATATCAAATTCTTTTAAGAATAGGATCCAACGTATCAGTTATGGTTTTGCATCCTTCTTTACAAAAAGATATCTCAACGCTAAATGGTCAATAAATACAATAATCTTTGCATCGACAAAGTTTGAGTGAAATTTGTCGAAAGCAAAGGCTAAAGCCAACAATTCCTTCTCTATGGTTGTATAATTAATTTGAGCCTCTGTAAGAGTCTTACAAGCGTAATAGATAGCGTGAAATATTTTTTCCTTGCGTTGACCTAAGATAGCACCCACAGCAAAATTGCTAGCATCACACATAACTTCAAACTGTTGAGACCAATCCAATACAACGCTAATGGGTGCTTTAACTAGTTGCTGCTTTATTTGAATAAATGCATCCAAGCATGGATTATCGAAAAGTAATTTTTTATTTGTTCCAACAATGAGCAGAGGGGTTTTGCAATTTTGGAAAAATCTTGAATAAATCAACGATAAAACCCTGCATGCCCAAGAAAACTTCTAATGCCCTTCACATTTGTCGGTAGAGATAGCTTCTCAATAATTTTCATCTTAGCTCTGTCCACTTTAATGCCTTGACTGGAAATGTGATGACCTAAGACAATTCCTTGAGTTGCCATGAAGTGACATTTCTCCTAATTCGGTACAAGATGTGTGTCTTCACATTGCTTTAAGACTCTAGCTAAATTGCCAACGCATGGATCAAAATTATTCCCAAAAATTGAAAAATCGTCCATAAATACCTCTAAAGAATCCTCGATCATATCTGAAAATATTGCCATCATGCACCTTTGAAATTTGGCCAGTACGTTGTAATGACCAAACGACATACTACGAAAAGAAAAAGTGCCAAAGGGGCTAGTAAAGGTTTTTTTGCTTGATCCTCCGGCGCAATAACAATCTGATTATAGCCAGAATAACCATCTAGGAAACAATAGTAGGCTTTTCCAGCAAGCCTATCCAACATCTGATCGATGAAAGGTAGTGGAAAGTGGTCCTTCCTTGTGGCTGCATTCAATTTGCGATAATCTATACATACTCACCAACTCGAAGGAATGCGTGTAGGGATTAGCTCATCATTGTCATTACTCACCACAGTGATACCACTCTTCTTAGGGACACATTGAACTGGACTTACCCAATTGCTATAAAAACTTGGGTAAATAATGCTCACGTCAAGGCGGTTGATAATCTCCTTTTTAACCACCTCCTTTATTTTCTCATTCAATCTTCTTTTTTGTTCGATCAATTTCCTTCCTTAGTCTTCCAACCTAATTTTGTGCATGAAAAAAGATGGAATAATGCCTCGAATGTCGACAATACTCCAGGCAATAGAACTTTTATGTTGCTAAGGATATGGATCAATTTTTTCTCTTGAGTTGCATCTAATGTTGCAGAGACAATGACTGGTAGAGTATTGTTATCACCAAGAAAGCCGTACTTAAGATAAGCAGGCAGTGTCTTCAACTCCAAAGTACGAGCTTCTTCAATAGATGGCTTAAAAACTGGAGTTGTTCTATTGGTTAGGTCTAGAGATTCCATCTGCCATCCATGTCTAAGCTCAATGTTATTTGCTTCAACCTTGCTGTCACAATCAACTAAAGATTCTTCATCCGATGTCACCGTAAATTCTTCCGAAAATAATGTGCTTTGATCATTGAATTCTTCCTTAATTAATTCGTCCAACATATTGACAATGTGACATTCTTCTTTGTCCTTGCAGGGAATAGCTTTAAAAACATTAAAGGTGACATGTTCATCATTGTGTCGCATGGATAACTCAGCTTTGTACACGTCGATGAGAGTGCATTCATTAGCTAGATATGGTCAACCCATGATTATAGGGACCTCTTGGTCTGCTTCGCAATCTAGTATAATGAAATCCACCAGAAACACAAATTTATCCACGCGAATTAAGATATCCTTAATTTGTCCTTCAGGTTGTGCCAAAGATCTAGCATCACTGCAATGGGCTTCATATGACCAATTCCCAACTTTTTAAAAGTATACAGTGGCATAAGGTCACAAATCACATAAAGCTTTACCCAAGTAGTGGTTCCCAATTGAACATGGGATCGTAAAGCTTCCTGGATCTTTCATTTTGGGCTGCAACTTATTTGTCAGGACTGTACTACAGCCTTCTGTGAGTGCAATCATTTCAATATTATTCAACTTCTTCTTCTTCTTAGATAGGAGCTCCTTCATAAATTTCCCATAACTAGGAATCTTAACAAGAGCGCCCACGAGAGGGATATTGATATGAAGTTTCTTTAATGTTGTAAAAAACTATTGATATTGTTTATCATGCTCCTTTTCTTTAAATCATTGTGGGAGAGGCAAAGGTATGGATACATCAAGTTGCATCGACATGTTTGTTGGTCAGATAGTAGGCATCGGGATGACAATTTGTAGAGCCTCCTTATCTGGTTCATCTACAATTTCTTCAAATACAACTCTCTCACTCTGATTCACTTCACTAGTGTCTATAGGTGCTGCAGTAGAGTTGGTAGGTGGCTCGACAGTTTGTCGACCACTCCAAAGGGTGATTGCTTTGCAGTGCTCCTTCCCTTTCGAATTTGGATTTGTTGTGTTGCTGGGTAATTTACCTGATGGTCGAGTGTTTAAATTCGATGCAATTTGTCCCAATTGTGCTTCTAATGCTCGGATGGAGGAAGAATTTCCTTGCACAATGGCTTTCGTTCGAGTGATATGCTTACGCATTAAGGCTTCGAGGCTGCTAAAGGATCAGATCGTGCTTGTGTGTACTGTTATTGTTTTTGTCCTTTAACATTCAGATTTGGCATTGAAGATTGTTGTGGTTGCACACGATTCTGATGAGGCTGCATCTGAGAACTCTGTTGTTAATTCTGTTGCTATTGATTGTAATTCTCTTATCTATAGTTACCTAGATTAGATGAACTCCCATATTTGAATGTCGTAGCATTATGATTTCCCCAAAGCTGTGAATTACGTGTAGAATTATTATAGGAGCTACCATAGGAATTTCCACAGATATTATTGACATAGGAAGCATTGTCCACGTGCTGTGGATAATCTTCATAATTGTGGTTGTCACCGTAAATCTTGCAATAAAATGTAGGAACATCAATTTGTTGAGCGACTAGAATGGGTACAACGTCACTAGTCCCCTTCATGTTTTTTATCTTGTTTGCGAGCGAAGAAACTTGCGCACTCAAAGCAGATATAGCATCTAATTCAATAACTTCAGGATTAGATTTTACTTGTGCAGCTTTATAGATTGGGTAGTGATAATCATTCTAAATGATTCTCCTAGAATTCCAGCAACTTTATCGTATGTACATTCTAACTAAGGACCATTAGCAAATGCGTCGACAAGATTTCTTGTTTGTGCGTTCAACCCGTTGTAGAAAATTTCAATCTATGTCTCTTGTTGAATGCCATTAATGAGGCAGTGTCGTAGCAAAGATTTATAATGCTCCCACATGGTATGAAGATTTTCATCATCCAGTTGAGGATACACAGTTATATCGTTTCAAAGACGAGCATTAATAGTCGACGGGTTGAAACACAAGATAAATTATGTTGCAAGCGCATTCCACTAAGTGATTGATCCAACAGGTAGTCCAAGGAACGAGATACAAGCTTGTCCTTGCAATGAATAAGGGAATAGCAGCATTTTCAAGGCGTCATCAAGAACGCCTTGCTGGCTAAAGGAAGTACAAATCAATAGAAAGGATTTAAGGTGCTCTCTCGCATTTTCATGTGGCAGTCTAGCATATTGCCTATTGGAGTTTAGCATCTGGAACATGACTGGCTTTAATTCGAAATTTCCAACTTGAATAGATAGTCTAACAACTCCTAGCTGCAAATCATCCAAAACAGGAACAACAAAATCTCCAATAATTCGATTTTGTATCTGATCATCTTGCAGTAGTGATGGATTATTAATGTTTTGTGGTTGTATCGAAGGTAGAACAGGATTTTGTCGCGGCAATTGTGGTATGGCTGCATCATTTCTTGACAAAGCCATATTTCGTTGCTCTTAACGTCTCTTTCGAATGGTTCGTTTGATTTCTGGATCTAAACAAACAATAAATTCTAAATTTCTTCGGGTCATAAAACACCTAAAATAAAATGTAAAAGCAGCAACAAAAAGAAAATAAGTTAGTAACAACTAAAGGTTAGATAATAAAGAATAAGTGCAGAAACAAAAATAAACATCAAACCAAATGTCATCCCTTGTAACGACACCAAAACTTGGTCGATTGTAAATGTCACAGTGAATATGTGCAAGCGTACACTATTGATGCAAGTTAGTAGACAGATGTAAAATTATTGGATATCGACCCCACGAGGATGGATGTTTGTTGTCTATTAATGTCGATGCGATGAATAAGTAAATGCAATAAATTTGTGAGAGTGATTGTCGAAGCAATAATGTGAAATTAAAGAAGAAATGTAATAATAATGAAATGAGGTCCCTAACATGAGTAGTCAACAGAATACTAAGTCACAAGGTTTAAAATAACAGGTGATTGTCACTGCAATAAGGCACAATGATTGTCTTACCAAACTTGGCTTCCCTATTTGATCTAAGACTTAAACATGCACACTAACCACACCTTCCAGTGTTGGCAATGCAACACATTCAAGAACAAGTGGATTAAATTCCTTCAATCCCCAAGCAACTTTCATTATCTTACTTGCTAGTTTAAATTTTCGCTTCACCTTTCAGTGACAGTGACTGACCTTTCTGTGACAGTGACTGCAATAACACTTTCGTGGTCAAAACATTCAAACCCGAAGATTAAACACTAAAAGCAAGCTTGGATAAAAAACCATTTAGTCTTGAAATCAAGTGTACTTCCATAAAAACTTGAAATAAACATTCATCGTCTGCATTTAAGAAAGAGATATAAAAGAACAAATGGAGAACACTATTCTAGGCTACTCAACTTGCTCTCTTACTCTCCTCTTGCGTCGCACTTAGGGGCTCCTCGTCAGGAGCAGGTCTACCTTGTTCTTCACGTTAGTTTGCCCTTGAAAAGTCTAAGCTTCCATGGCTGCAAGCTTCAAAGATGGATTTTAGAAGAAAATATCCGAAAGAATGCCCTCTTTTCTCTCTTTCCTCATGAATATTTATCCTAACTCAATAGTTGATAGCATTAGAAAAAACCATTAAATTCTCCATAATTAGAGTATAATTTGTTCCCTTTGTATCATATTTGACATACTTTTTCAGCATTTTATACTTAGTAATTGCATTTTCTAAGTCAGGGTTGTATGGTCTTATTTTCTTTCATGTTATCCCATTTTTACTACTAATGTCGTTACATTTAGTATCAGTTTTGCGTCTAAAGATGTCAGCGCAGGGATCCCTCTTAGAAGATCGAAGCAGGAAAGCATTTAGAGCTATCGCCACAAGTTTGATATTGAATTGCACCCAAATATGTCATCGCATGAATACTTCCAAATTGCAACAGGAACTTTACGCTGCTAACGTATCCAGAAGCACCAGCGCATGGGATGTCAAGTTGTCGCAATTGCCTAATGCATAAACCAGATCTACGTGAGTGTACAGCTGGAGTAACTAACTTGTACAGCTGCAAGGAAGTTAGATCTAAGAAAAGAAGGATATATGTACTTGCCAGTGAAAATAAATAGAGAGAGAGAGAAGATCATCATCATTCTCGTGAAGAAATTAATTCCATATTTTTCTAAACCTTTCTTAAGTAAGTTGCCATGGAAGCTTAACTTTTGAGGAGGGTGATCTGATGCAACGAGAAGGAAACTACTTCTGACAAGGAGTGCTTTAAGTACGACGCAAGAGGAGCAATTATGGAAGGATTCTAGTAGGCTATGAAAAGAATGTTTCAATTTCTTCTTTAATTCCTCTTGAATGTTGATAAATTCTATTGACTTTAATTCTATATGGAAGTACGTCGTAATGTTAGATCTATTTTGATTTCTGCTCAAATCTTCTTAACTGTTCATCTTTAGATTTAATTGTTTTGACCACGAAAGTGCGATTGTAGTAACAGTCACTGGAAGGTGCAGTGACAAAGTTAGATCAACAATCAAGACAACAGAAGTTGCTTGAGGCAAGAAGGAATTCTAGCCACTTGTTTTCAAATGCAAAGCATTGCCAACACTGGAAGGTGTGGCTAATGTGAGTGTTTGGGTCTTTGCTAAATAGAGAAGTCGAAAGTAGTGAGATCTCATAGAACTTAATTGCGGTGACAATTTATCTACCAGTTACCTTGTAGTCACATTTAGTGTTTGCCAACTTGCCAAATCAGGGATCCCCCACTTCTTTACACTTGTTTTACTTCTTTAATTTTCTCAATTTACATTCACAAAACATCTTCAACATTCATTTTATCTTCTATTAAATTGCTCTGACGATCTGTATTACAGTTTTACAATATTTGCATTGATAGTTTTAACTGTTTTATTTGTGCAGTCTTGACTTAATTGCATTGATATTACTCTTGAATATTCTTCTTATTTTAACAACTTTTTCTTAGAAAAATTTAAGCAACAAGAACACTATCCTCGTGGGATCGATATCTGACAGACTCACATCTGTCTATTATACTTGCATCGACAGTGTCCACTTGCACATTATTGTTGTGATGTTTATAGCGTGATCAACAGTACAGGTGTCCTTTCGTCTAAATCTAGCAATCTTTGGTCGTACCAATTGGTTAAACCAACTATACAGCTCATGCATTTTTGGGTTTTTTAACTAGACAGCTGTCATATGCTGCGACAAATTTTGGGCGCAATTCTGGACCTGTTCATGCAGCGACAACTCTGGACATATTCACACAGCGATAATTCTGAACAAGTTCATGCAGTGATAATTCTGGGCGCAATGCTGAATAGACTCATGCAGCGACATCAGTAATAAAAATATTATAAAATCAAAGGTAACTAGGCTAAGGTCTATTAAGTTAGAAAATGTAATAACTAAATTAAAAATGCTAAAAGTATGTGCTAAGGATGACCAAATGGGAAAAACTTAAACAATAAGTAGGGAGAAATAAATGGTTCTTCCTAATACTATCACTCATTTAGTTATGAAGTTATTCCACAATAGTATTATGATTGAGCTCTCCCTAATGACATATCATTACGAAAGTAACTTGAGCAATGCTCATCCAATGACCTTTTCATAAGTGTGTTACCCTCATAGGATATCCTTAATATTTCTGGGATAGATTTGTTCTCCTAATATGATCCTATTTTATCTCATGGTAACCATTACATCTTCTTTCATGAAAAGTCAATGACTATCAAATAGTAATAAACTCATTTATCACAAAGACAAATGGCCCATGATCACGTTTACTTTTCATCTACCATGTAATACCAATGAGAGGATATCATTTACCCATATCTCAGATTATGAATTCCACTATTGTGAATGGCACTACATACTACAGAAGTCATATACCTAATGCACCAGCTTTCGATTCATTATCTATTTGAACTCATGCTTTTACTTACTTTAAAGTGTAAGAGTCACAATTACATAGTCTATCATCCACTCAAGATTAAGGTATTACACACTATAAACGTCACAAGTGAATAAATACATAAATGGATTTAGGATCTATTCTCCTTGGGTTCAGTCCTATTTACTATCAGTGTAATTAGTTACATCTATGTGTCTATCTTCTAGGAGTCACGTGCTCCGTTGCCCAAGACAAAGCATCTCCTTAATTGGACTTGATAAATGGCATATTAGTCTTTCAATCAGTTTGCTCATTTTCGATTAGATTAAGGATATGCTTAGGCTCATCTACTAATATAAGTTATCTTTTTGGTATTATGATTCGACCACGTAATACGCTTAGTATTAGTTTAAACGTTATACAACCAGTGAGCCAATATTTGCTTCTATTTTTCTTTGCATGAAAAACCATATGAGGACATTATATGAAGTATGTTAATGTAATCCAAGAATTATTTTATTATCAAATCTAATCGAAAAAAATTACAAGTTTACATATGGATATACTAAACTTAAGGCACCAGATCTAACAATCTACGACTTGTCATAGTGAAGTAGATGAGTCATATTATGCATTCACATGCTCTCTATATGTTTCTCAAAACTCCTAGCTAGTAGAGTCTTGGTAAATGGATCCAAATGGATGTCTATGGATGCAAATGTGACATTACTTAACGTTCTAATATCTTGTCTATGTATGAAGCTTGCGATAATGTTATCACTTTGTTCTTTCGATCCCTTACGATTTGAATTCCCAGAACAAAATTAGCTTCTCTCAAGTCCTTCATATTAAATTGTTGGGTTAACCACAATTTAACCAATGATAATGTCCCTGCATCAATTCCAATGAGTAGAATGTTATCGACATATAGAATGAGAAAGATCACCTTTCCATTCCTAATATGTTAATAAACACAAGGTTCATCTACGTTTTGCTCAAATCCAAGAGTCTTGATCACTTGATCAAATCTTTAATTCCATGAGCGGGATGTTTGCTTAAGTCCATATAATGGATCTAACCAGTTTGAAAACTTTATGCTTGTTCCCTTTAGCTATATATTCAATAGGTTGCATCATATAGATGCTCTTTGCAAGATAGTCATTTAAGAACTTTGTCTTGACATCCACTTTCCAAATCTCGTGATCGAGAGTCGCTACAATGGATAACAATATCTGGATTGACTTGAGCATGACAATTGAAGAGAAGGTTTCTTCGTAATCAATGTCTTCTTTCTGAGTATAACCTTTTACTACAAGTATAGCCTTATAAGTTTCCACTTTTCCATCTACATTTCTTTTTCCTTATAGACCCACTTACACCCTACGGGTTTTATCCCTTCTAGTAAGTCTACAATTTCCCACACTGAGTTGGAATCTATAGAATTCATCTTAGTTTTTATAGAAATTTTCCAAAGCTTGGAATCAGCACTCTGATCGCTTCATCATGTGTTAATGGGTCATCATCTTCCTATTTGGTAGACTTAGTGTTTAAAACACTTCCGCTAGATTAGAAGAACTCAAGCCTACGAGATGCCCTCCTACTGCAATGAAGCATCTTATGTTGTTGATCATTTGCAAGTCAACTATTATGAGTTGGTTTTGGAACCGTTTCCATAAGGCTTTGTGTATTTCCCGAAAGTTCCCCAAGTAGTAGCATAAGTTCACACTATCATTGTTTGCTCAAATGATATATAATTCAATTTCATCTTTTTGCCTATTAATTATAAACTCATTTAGTCACAAAATCATTCAACTATAGTATCAGGACTAAGCTTGTAACACCCCTAACCCGACATAAATATCAAACTCACATATTTTGATAAACCTTCATTATAAATAACAGTCATCAATAATAATGTTTAATTTTTCAATCTGTCAATACCATATATCAGAACAAAAAGACTTAAAAGTAATTAAACAACACATACTTGGAATTCAAGATTAGCATGCAATTTCTATATGAAATGATAATTCTACTTATACAAGAACAAGTAAGTATCGGTAGAACAAACAATAATCAAACTAAAAATAATACTGCAATGAATTACCAACATTATAAAAGTTCTACTGAAACAAAGGGGTCTAGATCTACTGATACCCAAACAAGCTTCTACCGATACCTAAAACTACAGTAAGCAGAACTACTTAGCCTGTTGACTTCTGCCGATACCTCTCTTCCAACTATTGATACTAAAATTGACAGTGAGAAAAGTTAACAAAACTGACATTTTTTACCGATACTTAGATTAGTCTATCGATACTATTCATATCGTTCTACCGGTAGTCTAGGTCCCTGCTACCAAAACCAAATAAGTCAGTAGCTAAAATTCCCAAACCCTTGTACTTTTACTAACATCATCATTCAAGTACCAAAACAACTCAAACTGCTTCTTGAAATTCAATTCATTCTTTTACACAAAACTCATCTTTACTTATAACTCAATACAAGTTGTCTATCTAAACTCTAAACCATCACATTTGAGCATGCATAAATCCACAAATATCAATCTTGGAAAGCCAAAACATAAGCAAAATGTTAAAGGCATACTATATCGTTTGCAACTATTCATTTCACAAAACTCACAATCTAAATTCACTACAAATATGTACTTCCACAATTTCATAAGTCAAAGTCTTTACATAAGCTACCCATCAACAACATAATCATCAAAACATCCTATATACATGCCACTCTTATACCCAAAACAAGTTACTCAAATGTCTACTGAGTATAAAGATGATAATGTGCACTCTTGACTGGTTCCAATCGGTGCTAAGATTCCTTGAGACCTACAATCATGAAAATCAAACATGGTAAGTCATTTAAGACTTAGTAAGTTTGAAATACAAGTGGTAATGTAATTATGTAAGCTAATGACTATACTTCAAAATTCAAACACTCATTCTTGGACCACCGACACAAAGCCTGCTAGGCACATAGCCTGAATACATCGACACGAAGCCTACTAGGCACATAGCCTGAAAACACCAGTAGGAAGCCTACTAGGCACATAGCCTGAATACATCGGCTCAAAGCCTACTAGGCACATAGCCTGAATACACAGGCACGAAGCCTACTAGGCACATAGCCTGAATACACCGGCACGAAACCTACTAGGCACATAGCCTGAATACACCGGCACGAAGCCTACTATGTACATAGCTTGAAAAGGCTGGCAAAAAGCCTACTACGCACAGAGCCTGAATACACCGACACGAAGCCTACTAGGCACATAGCCTGAAAACACCGGCACAAAGCCTACTAGGCACATAGTTTGAATATTGTGTGAGCAAAGCAATCCACAAAGGATCATACATGTTAGCAACAACCATTATATATGACAACATATATATTTCAATTCTAATATTTATAGAGTCAGTTTATAAATATAATATAATGAAACGAACTTACTTGTGTGATGGCAACAGATAGTTATATGTCGTCGCTTACTCAATTACTTTTCCTTCCCTTGCTTATCTACTAGAGTGTGTTTCTTCATCTAATTAATCAAATTTTAAGGAATTAATTTAGCTTAACTATCTTAACTCACTCTATTACTCAAATAATTAACATAATTGCATAGTACTTGCATCATTTTCTTTTACCGAGACATTCTAGAAAAATGCCCATTATTTCAATGAATTAGATTCCAGTTCCGTAACTCAAATTTTAATTAAACAAGAGTAAAAATATATATATAGATAATGAAATGTAAAATTTCTTTACATTATTATAACATAAAAAGGGTCTAATTAACTGATAAAGTCTTTAATTCTTATGCTTGGCCAACAAGTTCATAATCTATCACTCACCCTCAAACTTGCCATGAAACTCACCAATTCACATTCTACTTTGTATTTCACTCCAAAAATGGCAACTAGAGTATAAATTCAAACATGGCAACTTCATCAAATCTTAACATTTTTGAACAAAAATCATTAGGTTACATGACCCAAACCCTAAGGAGCATAAATACACAAAAACTAGTAAGAAAGGATCACAAAATTACTTACATGCATGAACTTTTGTACCAAAAACCCCCAAGCTCTCTTCTTCTTCCTCTAATTTCAGTTTAATAGCAAGAAAATAAAAACATGAAAATGATGACATTTTTCTCTCCTACTTGTCTCGTTATTTCTTTTACTATTTTACCCACCTAACATTTTATTTTCATAATAAAAACCCTTTTTATTATAATCATCAAATCCCAGTAACAAATAAATGAGTTATTATTCATTTAATCTATCACTATTTCATTTCTTACATTTTTAGCTAACAATTATTTTAGAATATTTTTACTTAAGAGATCAACCTTTCAGATTTTTCAATTTAGTACATTTCACTAATTATCAAATAACTATGGAAACTCACTATACCAAATATCTTAAACGACCTTAAAAAAATAATTTAAATAATAAAAATTAACTTGCTAAGTGCAAATTTTATTTCTAAGCTATGCTCTCATTACCACTGAAAGCAGGCTATTACAATTCTCCCCTCTTAAGGACTTTTAGTCCTCGAAAATCTTACCAAGAAATAGATTCGGATATCTTGATCTCATGGATTCCTCCGTTTCCCAAGTAGCTTCTTTCACGCCATGTTATGCCACAGTACTTTAACCAATTCAACCATTTTGTTTCTTAATTCCTTTACTTCCTGAGCCAAAATTTTGATAGGCTCTTCATCATAGGTTAAATCGAGTTGTATTTCAATCTCTTCCACTGAAAACACATGTGACGGGTCTGATCTATAATGACGAAGCATGGAAACATGAAACACATTGTGAATTCTATCGAGCTAAGGAGGCAAAGCAAAACGATAAGCCACTGGTCCAATCTTCTCTAGAACTTTATAAGGTCTGATGAATCTAGGATTAAGTTTCCCTTTACATCCAAAAAATAACACTTTTCTCCAAGGCGAGACTTTTAGAAGAACCTTTTCGCCCACAGAGAATTCAATGTCCTTACACCTTAAATCTGCATAGGATTTTTGACGATCAGAGGTGGCTTTCAAATTATCCCTAATGATCTTCACCTTATCTTCCAGATCACGAACCAAATCGACTCCATCAATCTTCCTTTCTTTCAATTCTATCCAATACAATGGACTTCTGCATTTACATCCATATAAAGTTTCATACAGTGCCATCTTTAAGCTCGTTTGATAACTATGTTGTAGGTGAATTCAACTAGCGATAGATATTTCTCCCAACTGCCTTCAAATTTAATTATGCAACAACGTAGCATATCTTCTAGTACTTGAATTGCCCGTTCTGACTGGCCATCAGTTTGACGATGGAATGTTGTGCTAAACTTTAACTTAGTTCCCAAAGCCACTTGAAATACGTTCCAAAATCTGGAAGTAAATCTCAAATCACCTCCGACATGTACAACTCGGCCAACTTTTCTAATGAATAATCCATTCGTACTGGAATAAAATGTGTGGACTTCATTAAGCGATCGACAAAAACCAAAATGGCATCCTTTTGCTTTGGCGAAACAGGTAATCCCGATACAAAATCCATCATAATATGCTCCCATTTTCATTACGGTATCATAATTGGTTGTAACAACCCAGATGGAACTTGATGCTCAGCTTTTACTTGCTGACATACGAGCCACTTGGATACAAATTCAGAAATTTCCCTCTTCATCTTTGGCCACCAATAAAATTATTTTCAATCATAGTACATCTTCGTACTACTTGGATGAATAGAGTACATACTGTTGTGAGCTTCTAATAGCAACTTCTGCTTTAACTGAGCATCATTTGGCACGAACAATCTTTTACAATAATACAAGTTATTATCCTAACCGATTGAAAATACAGAAACTTGACCGCTTTCCACCAAATTCTTTTTGGCTATAACATTGGAATCCACAAGTTGTAACTCATGAATATCACGTAGAAACAACTATCTAACTTTGAGTTTGACTAAAATAAAATTATCATTTTCCATACACAACTGCACATTCATCATTCGAAGTGCAAAAATACTTTTACGACTTAGCGCATCAGTAACTATGTTAGCTTTATCGAGTGGTGATCAATCACAATTTCATAATCTTTTAACAATTCTAGCCATCTCTGCTGCCTCAAATTTAATTCTTTTTGTGTCATCAAATATTTCAAACTTATATTATCTGTGAACACGTGACATTTCTCGCTATATAAATAATGACGCCAGATTTTCAACGCGAACACGATTGCAGCTAACTGAAGATCATGAGTAGGGTAATTCTTGCATGAGGCTTAAGTTGTTGGGAAGCATACACAATAACCTTTCCTTCTTGCATCAATTTACAACCCAAGCCACTCAAAGAGGCATCACTAAAAACGAAAAATTCCTTTTTTGACTCGAGTTGTGCCAAAACCGGTGCTTTTGTCAACATATTCTTTAGTTGATCAAAACTCTCTTGACACTTCTCTATCCAATCAAAACTAACATCTTTCTGCAACAATATCGTCATAGGTAGAGCTATGATTGATAAATTCTTAACAAATCTTTGATAGTAACCAGCTAATCCCAAGAAACTCCATACTTCAGACACATTCCGTGGAGGTTTCCAGTTCAAAATGGTAGAAATCTTGTTGCGATCTACTCGTATCCCTTCTCTAGAAATCACATGATCGAGAAATCCCACTTACGAAAGCCAAAACTCACATTTGCTAAACTTAGCGTACAATTTCTTCTCTCGTAACATTTGTAAAATGATCTTCAAGTGTTGAGCATGCTCTTCTTTATTCTTGGAATAAATCAGAATGTCATCAACAAATACCATGACAAACTAATCTTGGTGTGGATGAAATACCTGATTCATTAAATCCATGAATGCCACTGAAGCATTTGTCAACCCAAAAGGCATGACTAAAAACTCTTAATGTCCGTAACGCATCCTGAATGTTTTCTTTGGCACATCAAAATCCTTAACTCGCAGGTGATAGTAACCGGATCTGAGATCAATTTTCGAAAACACAGTCGCTCTCTTCAACTGATCGAACAAATCATCAATTTGAGGAAATGGATACTTGTTCTTAATTGTAATTTTATTTAGTTGTCGGTAGTCAATACACAACCTCATCGATCCATCCTTTTTCTTTACGAACAACACAGGTGCACCCCACGATGATATACTAGGTCTGATGAAGCCCTTATCCAATAACTCTTGCAACTGTGCCTTAAGTTCATTAAGTTCTGTTGAAGCCATTCGATATGGAGCAATCAAAATTGAAGTAGTATCAGATACTAACTCAATAATAAATTCAACCTTTCGCTTAGGTGGTAGCCCCGATAATTCTTCGGGAAAAACATCAGGGAACTCGCATACTATAGGCACTTGACGCACTTCTTTCTCTGCTACCTTAGCATCCAAAATATAGGAAAAATATAGGCTAAAAATGCATGGCAACCCTTACGAACTGGTTTTTGTGCATTCAAGGCTGAGATCAGATTTGATACACAATCAGACTTCTCCGATATAATTGAAATAATTTCACCATCCAAACTCCTCAAATCCACCTTTCTTCGTCAACAACTGACCACAGCACAAATGAGATATTATTCATTTAATCCATTACTATTTCATTTCCTACATATTTAGCTAAAAAAAATTTTAGAATCTTTTAACTTAAGAGATCAACCTTTCAAATTTCTCAATTTAGTACATTTCACTAATTATCAAATAACTATGGAAACTCACTATACCAAATATCTTAAACAACCTTAAAAAACATAATTTAAATAATAAAAATTAACTTGCTAAGTGCAAATTTTATTTCTAAGCTATGCTCTCGTTACCACTGAAAACAGGCTATTACAAAGCTCTCACTAATGACATACCATTACGAAAGCAACTCAATCAATGCTCGTCCAAAAACCATGTCATAATTGTGTTACCCTTATAGAATATTCTCAATCTCGTTGGTATAAATTTGTTATCCTAATATGATCCTAGTTTATCTCCTGGTAACCATTACATCTTCCTTCACAAAATGTCAATTACTCATTCACCATAAAGAGGAATGATCAGTGGTCACGTTTACTTTTCATCTATCATGTAATCCCAATTAGAGGATATCATTTACCCATATCTTGTGCTATGAATTCCACTATTGTGAATGGCTGTACATACTGCACACAATATATACCTAACGCATCATCTTTCAATTCCATATCTATTTAAACTTGGGCATTTACTTACATCAAAGTATACGAGTTACGCATACATAGTCTTTCATCCACTCAGGGTTAAGGTACGCCACACTATGAAAGTCACAAGTGAATAAATCCATAAACGGATTCAAGATCTATTCTCCTTAGGTCATATTCAATGAACTGTCAATCCAGCCAGTCGCATCTATATCTTTATATTCTATGAGTCATTCGCTCCAATGCCCAAGACAAGGTATCTCCCTAACTAAACTTGATAAACATCATATTAGTCTTTCAATCGGTTTTCTCAATTTTGATTAAACTAAGGACATGTTTCGATTCGTCTACTAATATAAGTTATCTTTTCGTATTACGATCCGACCACGTAATACCGCTTAGTATTAGTTTAAACATTCGACAAATAGCGAGTCAATATTTGCTTCTATTTTGCTTTGCATGCAAAAACCACATGAGGATATTATACAAAATATATTAATGTAATCAATGAATTATTTTATTAACCAATTTATTCGAAAAAAATGACAAGTTTAAAAATGAATATACTACACTTAGTGCACCAAATCCAATAAGGGACACACTACAAAGTCAGACTCGATGCAGGAGCTACTCAGAGAAATCGTGTTGGAGTCTCTCGGTTCTAATGTGGAAGATATGTGAGGGGTACTCAATTCCACTAAGGATAAGAAGATAGTAAGGGATGATGCTCTCAAGGCCATGGTGATGGCTTTGAAGGAGTAAAAAATAGCCACAACGAGGGCTTTGAGCACAAGAATTGAGGAGCTCGAGGGAGAATTTGACTTGTTTCGAGCCACCATTGGTAAAAGAATGCTCAATACAACTCTAAACCATGAGATAGATGTCTCCAAAACTAAAGAAGCCCAAGGGGACAAGGTGCGGAAGTGAACTGGAAAACTTCTTGTAGGACATGGAGCAATACTTTCTTATTATGGGAATCAAGGATGATGATGCTAAGGTAAATATTGTTACTAGATATTTTACTGATTTTGCTTTTTTTGGTGGAGGCGTATGTCCGTAAATGAAAAGCTTGGTCAAGCTATGATTTGGGAATTAGGAGGAGTTCCATAATTAGTTCAAGGAGCACTTTGACCCCTAATACGTAGAGAAGGAGGCTCAGTCTAAGTTGCATCGATTCTCGTAACAAAGTATAATTTTGGAGTATGTGATGGAGTTTATTGAACTAATGCTTCAAATAACTAATCGGAGTAAGATGAAAGCACTCTTCTATTAGAAAATCGACCAAGATGATCAAGATAGTAAATTGTTCATATCAATCAATGGGTAAACTTTGTCTCTCAGTTAGAAAATTAACCAAGCTGATCAAGAAGGTAAAATATGAAAGAGGTCTCAACTGTGGGAGTGACACAAGGAGTTGGGCTATAAATCGGTTAATGGAAAGGCAAGGAATACTTCGAGGTAATACACTTGGATGATTACAACTATGTTCTTGGCTTGAATTTCTTAACAAGGTCAATGCTTTGTTTGGTTCCTTCTGAGGATTGTGTGTGTATCTTGCATACTCCTCAACAAGCATGCATTGTGTCGATTATTTGAGACATAAAAGGGGGAACCAAGGTATTACCGATAATTCAACTAGCTAAGGATGTTCATGGTGGAAAGAACATTGACTCGGTAGATCAAAAAAGTGCTAAAAAGACCCCCTTAAATATCCTAGAGGGGCGACAAACTGATATGAAGCCTGTTAAGTCATCAATGGGGCTATCACCAATGAGAGAGGTGGATTGTGCATCAGATTTTTGGGGTAAAGTAGTGATGTAATTTGGGCAGTTAGAGTGAGTAAATGCCACGAGTGACGTACCTCTCAAACACTTATCCAGTATTTTTCATTTTGACTCATTGAGTTATAAAATGCAATTTACTGAACTAAAAATGCTAAAATATGTACTAAAGATAACTAAATAAGGACAAGTTAACCAATAAGTAGGGAGAAAACATATGTTCTTTCTAGTACTATCACACCCCCAAACTTGAGTTTTTACTTGTCATCAAGTAAAACAGATACTAGCAAGGCTACACAAGAACTTACCAAGGCAAATGATCATTCTAGCAACTTGAATCATCTAAAATCCCAATGAATGAGTCACATTCAAATGATAGAATATTACATCAACAACCTATAAGTATGAACAACTAACATTGCACTTTCATCAAAGATCGTATCATGCCTCAAATCCTAAATTCTATCCACCAATACACCATTTATTGTACAACATTAAGTATTCAGGAAAATTGTAAATATATATATATTTTCTTTTCTTTTCTTTTCTTTTTTTATAAGGGATATCGTTGCATTATTGTACCCTTGTTCTTGAGAGGTAACGATGGAGTGCAACAAACCCTCGGGGAGTACGTAATTGCGTCGACACACACTTACGTAGCGACAGCCTTTGGCCATATTCATTTTTCTAACGCTTGCATTGGAGTGTTCCCTCTTTAACATTTCACAATACACACACATTAGAGTGTCTCTTATTTATAACTACATATATATAATCTGCTGTAAAAGGCAGATTCATTCAAGATTCAAGGAATGCTACTAGTCATCCATTACTAATAAACCTAAATCATTCATCAAAGAATTGAAGATACAACATTCAGTCAAATTTATCCAATTCATTCACTTATAATTCACATGCTTTAAGAATTAAGCATCAAATGTAACAAAAAATTTCAAATACAATTTCATTAACCACAAATAAACCTTTCATGCTTCATTAAACTCAAAAAAAAATTGAAATGTGGGTGCATTTCCAAACCCCAAATTCATTCCCCCAAACTTAAAGTTTCCATTATCTTCAATGCACTAACATTAAAATGCAATGACAATAGAAATGCAATGATAATGTGCACTAACAAAATAAAAATTACAACTACATGCAATGCATGAACACTACAGCTAAAAGATATTTAAAATAAACTAACTTAGTTTTCCTTACCACAGACGTGGCTGCACGATGCTTCTTATTCCTCCTCTTTTTCTCCCCTTTCTTGCACTTTTTATCTTTGGAGTGCTTTCTTTTCTTTTCTTTGGGCTTCACATGATCCTCAGATCGCTCTTAAGTTTTCGACTTTACCCCGGCATCATCGGCTGCTTCCTGTGTAGGAGGGATCACCTTAGGTGGTCCGAGGTAGACCACTATCGCCAAAAAGTTATGGTCCCTACTGGTTACCTCTGTAGCTTTTGTCGATCTAGCTTCATCTCGCTCCAAATTATCAGAAGTTACACCCACAAACTCAGGTGCAGTTACAATGTTCTCAGTAGGTTCTTTCTCAGCATCTTCTTTCTCAACATCTTCTTTCTCAGCATCTTCTTCAAGGACTTCCTCCTCTACAACACCAACTTCCTCCTCAACAAAAGGTTCCTCTTGACTAGCAATGAAGTCACCCATGAACAAACTCCTAATCCTTCACAAGCACTCCTCAACATCCTTTGTTTCTTCTTCTTTCTCATCATTAAAGACGTGCACAATGAGATAGGATGCCACTGACCTATCTCAGTACCTTAAGTCAGTCTCCTCTGATGAGAGTTCATAATCTTGGATGATTGGTGAAAACACTAGAAATTTTGGGAGTGGGGTCGGGCTCATCTGATGCAATGCGACTACAATAGAACTGTTCCAGGCCTTGGTATAAGCATAGAACAAATTTTGTGATCTATTCATATCCTCTATTATGGCGATAAGCTTTATCTTCTTATTGCTAATGGAATTGGCCAACTTCTCGATATCCTTCATTTTGTGCATCAAGGATGTCTCTGCAGTAAGGTTCATTACCTTGCTTTCTACCTTGGCTTTGCCTTTCATTGTTTTGCATGTTTCTGTCTCCTTCACTGTCGGCATATCTTTGCCACAAGTCATTCTTTCAATAGAGGCTTCATTTGTCGAGCCCTTATTATCCAAGACTTCTTCATCATCATAGGGCATGATCCCTTTTTACTAGCACAACAGCATCACCAACGATGGAAAAACAAAAATTCCAAATTGCCTTGCGGCATAGTTAGCAATTTCCTAGTGGATTATTACGTCGACATCAATCTTTTTGCCCTTGACAATTGAATGTATCAAACACATTCTATTGAAGGTGACTGTGGTTATGTGAGTAGAGGGCTTTAGCCTGCAGTTGACAAAATGAAACCATATTTTACTTTACGGTGTCAGGAAGTGTCGGTGCATTGTATAATTCTTATTCTGTGAACCCATCCACACTACTTCCTCAACACATAAGTCCTTCACCAACATGTTTGTTTTATCGTCTATGAAATTCTCAATGAACTCGGAGTGTTTATCCTCATCCACTTTAGGGTTGCACAGCTCATTGATTTTGTTAGCACTCCATGGGATTAAGCCTTCTCAAACAAAGATGAACTCTAATTCATGGTCATAAAGGTTAGCGTAAAATTCACGTATCATTGAAGGAGAATAGCTTCCAAGATGAGTGCAGAAAGTCTCCCACTTCAGCTTGGAAATTGTTTTGTGGACTTGCTTGCCCAAGTCTTACTGTTGCGAAAGGAGAATACCCTCTTTTGGGTGGAAGTTTCGCTTCAAAATGTTATCTTGAAATCGATCCTTGACGACTTTCGTTAAAAAGATAGTTGTCTCATTTTTCTCCATTGGCATGGAAGATTCCGATTCACAAATTACAGTTGCAGAGGACGAGTGTTCTTTAATAGATTTGGTTGCTTTCTTGACTGATCCTCTCGTTCTTGCCATATTTTTTTAGTAAAAAAGGGTTAAAGTTGTAAAAGTACGATCTTAGGGAAGAGACAGTGAATAAAAATGGTTGCTTTGTATGTGTTACAGTCGGCACAGTGAATGGGGTTTATATCGAGTGAAAGAAAAAGATGGAAAGGCTTGATTTTTTTTTTGTGATTAATGGAAGGGACATAAAGCTAGCGGGAATAAAAGTGCCCAATGAGAATTACGCTCACTCAAACGGATTAGACGGCTCGGTAACTTTTGATAAAACGGTGGGATTTGGAATCCATGATATGCCTTCCTTCTTGATGGGTCATAAGTGACAGTATAATAGTACGAACTGCGTTGACAATAAGGTCCAAGTGCATCGACAATGGTACCTGATTATTCTGCAAAAACAAGAAGTATAACAAACTTGAACAATAACAGAAATAAAATAAAATAAAACTACATAATAATAAATTCAATAAAAATTAAAAAAAAATTGACCAATTTAATGGTGTTTGTCTGCTTTTGATCAATATTCCCAAAATAATGTTTCAACGCTGTCCATTCATTTTGAAATAGTGTTCATCGTGTAAATCTCTAATTGTGACCACACCATGAAGAAATACTTTGACAACTTCGAAAGGTCCAAACCAACGTGAGAGCAATTTACCCGGGTGCAGTTTTAGTCTAGAATTAAATAATAAAACTTGTTGACCTACAATAAATTGTCGCTACAAAATAATTCTGTCATGCCATCATTTGCTCTTTTCCTTGTAAATTGCAACATTTTATAGGCATTTCGCCTAATCTCTTCTAGTTCAGTGATATCCAACAGTCTTTTCTTTCCAGCAGCTTTATAGTCCATGTTCACTTGCTTAATTGCCCACATTGCTTTGTGCTTCAGTTCAACTGGCAAGCGACATGCTTTCCCAAAAACCAACGGATACGACGACATTCCAAATGGAGTTTTGTATGTTGTCTGCAATGCCTATAAAGCGTCATCCAATCTGGAAGACTAATCTTTGCTTGGAAGGTTCACAACCTTCTCAAGAATGTTCTTAATTTGTCGATTGGATACTTTGGTTTGTCCATTGGTTTTTGGATAATAAGTAGTAACCATTCTATGATTAACTCCATATATCTTTACTGTGGCTACCACTTGGTTGCAATGAAAGTGTGTACCCTGATCACTAATCAATGCTTTTGGTGTGCCAAAGCGGGAGAGTATATGCTTGTAAAAAAATTTAAGCACTATCGTTGCATCATCCTTTGAGACTGCAACAGTTTCAACCCACTTTGAGACGTAGTCAATAACTACTAATATATAAAGATTTTCGAATAAATTTGGAAATGGTTTAATAAAATCCATACCCCAAACATCGAACAATTCAACCTCTATAATCGGTTCCTGCAACATTTCATTACGTTGGGATATAGAACCAGTGCACTGACACCTATTATATTGATTCAATAAAATTGAGGGTGTCCTTGAATAGTGAAGGCAAGTAGAATCCTTACTGGATAACCTTAGCAACAGTTCTCATGCCACCAAAATTACCTCCATAAGGAGCATCATGACAGTGCTTTAGGATTGAAAGAATATCCTCTTTCGGAACACAACACCGAATGATGTTGTCATTGCATACCTTAAATAAATACGGCTTGTTCCAATGGTACTTCACTACTTCATGAAGAAATCTTTCTTTTTCACAGCTTGTGACACCCAATGGGAGTTTTCCACACACCCGCATAACACGGGGTTGTATCTACAACAAATAATTTTTCATTCGAGAATGCGTCGACAATTTGAAGTATGTTTCCATCTTCGCTGCCAACTTCCAATCGAGACAGATGGTCTGCAACTTGATTCTCTTAACCTTTACGGTCTTTTATCTCGATGTCAAATTCTTGCAATAGTAAGATCCAGCGTATCAATCTTGGTTTTGCATCTCTCTTTGTAAAACAAAATCTCAATGCCGAGTGATCAGTAAATATGGTAACATTTACATCGATAAGATATGAATAAAACTTTTCGAAAGCAAATATTACAGCCAACAATTCTTTCTCTGTAGTGGTATAACTGATTTGAGCCTCTGTAAGAGTTTTTCTAGCATAATAGATAGCGTAAAATATTTTTCCTTTCCGTTGTCATAGAATATCACCCACAGCAAAGTCACTTGCATTGCACATAACTTCAAAAGGTTGAGATTAATCTGGTGCAACAACAATATGTGCATTTACTAGCTACTTCTTTATTTGAATGAATGCATCCAGACATGCATCGTTAAAGAGGAATTTTTGATTCTATTTCAATAAGGAGCATAAGGGCTTTACAATTTTCGAAAAGTCTCTAATAAATCTTCAATAAAACCTCGCATGCCTAAGAAAATTGCAAATGCCTTTCACATTTATTGATGGAGGTAATTTCTCAATGATTTCCACTTTAGCTTTGTCTACTTCAATGCCTTGACTAGAGATGCGATGGCCTAACACAATGCCTTTAGTTGCCATGAAATCACATTTTTCCCAATTTAGAACATGTGTGTCTTCACATCGCTTCAATACTTTATCCAAATTGTCAGTGCAATGATCAAAATCATTCCCATAGACTGAGAAATCATCCATAAAAACCTCTAAATAATCTTATATCATATCCGAGAATACTGCCATCATGCACCTTTGAAATGTGGCTTGTGCAATGTAAGGACCGAAAGGCATACGGCAAAAAGTAAAAGTAACAAAGGGGCAGGTTAAAGTTGTTTTCTCCTGATCCTCCAACGTAATATCAATTTGATTATACCTAAAATAGTCGTCTAAAAAGTAATAATAGGCTCTTCCAGCAAGCTATCCAACATTTGGTCAATGAAAGGAAGTAGGAAGTGGTCCTTCCTTGTGGCAACATTAAGTTTGTGATAATCCATACAAACTCGCCATCCCGTAGGAATGTGTAGGAATTAACTCGTCTTTGTCATTGCTAACCATATTGATGCCACTCTTTTTAGGTACGCATTGCACTGGACTTACCCAATTACTATCAGAAATAGGGTAAATAATTCCAGCATCAAGCCATTTTATAATTTCCTTCTTAAAAACTTCCTTCATCTTCTTGTTTAATCTTCTTTGTTGCTCAATCGATTGCTTGCCTTCATCTTCCAACTTTATCTTGTACATGCAAAAAGATGGACTAAAGCCTCGAATAACGAAAATACTTCAAGCAATAACTCGTTTATGTTGCTCAAGAATATGGACCAATTTCTCTTATTGACTCACATCCAGTGTTGCAGAGGTAATAACTGGGAGAGCATTGTTATCACCAAGAAAGACATATTTAAGATGAGTAGGTAGTGGTTTCAACTCCAAATAGGAGCTTAGTCAATAGATGGATTGAAAATTAGAGTCGTTCTGTTGGCTAAGTATAAGGATTCAATCTGTCATCCATGCTTGAGTTTAATATTATTAGCTTCAACCATGTTGTCACAATCATCTAAGAATTCATCATCAGACGTCATTACAAACTCCAAAGAAAGTAGTGTGCTTTGGTCATTGAATTCTTCCTCAATTAGATCCTGTAACACATCAACAACATCTTATTCCTTTTTATCCTTGCATTGAATAGATTCAAATACACTAAAGGTAACGTGCTTATCATTAAGTCTCATGGTCAGTTCACCTTTGTAAACATCAATAAGAGTTTGTCCGATAACTAAAAATGGTCATCCCAAGATTATGGGAATTTCCTTGTCTGCCTCGTAGTCAAGAATGATGAAATCAGCTAGAAAAATGACTTTCTCGACACGAACTAAGATTTTCCTTTAAGGTTGAGCCAAGGATCGATCTGCTAGTTGCAATGTCACTGTAGTAGGTTCCATATGACTAATCCCCAACTTTTTGAAAGTAGATAGTGGCATTAGCTTGATGCTAGCTCCCAAGTCGCATAAAGCGTTGCCCAAATAATGGTTGCCAATTGAACATGGGATAGTAAAGCTCCCAGGATCTTTCATTTTGGGGGGCAACTTATTTGTCAAAACAGCACTATAGTCTTCTATGAGTGCAATAGTTTCAATATCATTGAGCTTCTTCTTCTTGGACAATAGCTCCTTCATAAATTTCCCATAATTAAGAATTTGCACTAGAGCATCCAGTAAAGGAATATTGACATGAAGTTACTTTAGTACATCTAGGAACTGCTAATACTACTTATCATGCTCATTCTCCCTAAATCTTTATGGAGAAGGTAAAGGTGGGAGATACATCAGATTACGTCGCACCTTTTTTGCATCGATAATTTCGAGGGTGGATATTAGGCATATGAGTGACAATTTGTGGAACTTCTTTGTTTTGTACATTGACAATCTCTTCAGATTCAACCTTCTCACCAGGGATCACTTCACCAATATCTTGAGTTGCTACAGTAAAGTTTGTAGTCAGCTCACCAGTTTGCTTACCACTCCTAAGAGTGATAGCTTTGTAATGTTCTTTCCCCCTCGGATTGGGATTTTTCATGTCACTAGGTAGTGTGTCTGGTGGTCCAGTATTCAAAATTGAAGGCAGTTATCCTAATTGTGCTTCCAACGCTTGAATAGAAGATGAATTCCCTTGCACAATAGCTTCTGTATGAGTAATATGCTCCGGCATTAAAGCCTCAACAATAGTTAACATATTAGAAGGAGAAGCTTGCGTGTACTATTGTTGTCGATGTCATTGAACATACTGATTCTGCATTGAATAGTGTTGTGGCTGCGTCTAATTCTGGTGTGGATGCATCTGGGTATGATGATTGTAGTTCTGCTGATGTTGATTGTAATTCCCTTGTCTTGGATTATAATTGCCTTGAGTAGATGTATTCCCATATCTGAATGTCGCAGCATTTTGTCCAGCATTCTGAGTTCCCCAAGGCTGTTGATTGCGAGCAAAATTATAATAAGAGTTGCAATAAGAATTGTCGCGGATATTATTGACATAGAAAGAGTTCTCTTCATGTTGTGGACAATCTTCATAGTTATAGTTGTCATCGTAAATCTCACAACAAAAGGTAGGAACATCAACTTGTTGAGCGACTTGTATAGGTGTAACATCACTAGTCCCTTACATATTTTTTATCATATTTGTAAGAGAAGAAATTTGAGTGCTAAGTGTAGATATTGCATCCAATTCAATAACTCCCAGAGTTGCTTTTGCTTGAGCAGCTCTAGAGATAGGATATTGATAATCATTCTAAGCAATTCTCTAAAGAATTCCAACAGCATCATTATAAGTACAATCCAGTAGGGAACCTTTGGCTGACGTGTCAACAAGATTCCTTGTTTGTGAATTCAGCCTATTATAGAAAATCTCAATTTGTGTTTCCTGTTGAATTCAAAGCAAAGATTTATAGCATTCTCATGTAGTGTGAAGATTTTCATCATCCAACTGATGATAAACTTTAATATCATTTTGGAGACAAGTATGCATTGTCAGCGGATTAAAATGCAAAACAAACTATGTTGCTAGTGCATTCCAAGAAGTAATTGAGCCGGCAGGTAGCCCAAGGAACCAAGTACAAGCTCTTCCCTACAAGGAACAAGGAAATAATTGCATATTCAAAGCATCATCAAGAATGCATTGTTGACTTAAGCAAGCACAAATGAAAATGATTTAAGATGTTCTCGTGCAACTTCATGTGGTAGTCTAGCATATTGCCCATTAGAGTTCAACATTTGAAACATTACTGGCTTGAGTTCAAAATTCCCAACTTGGATTACTGGTTTAACAACTCTCCTTTGTAAGTCATCCAAGACAGGTACTACAAAATCCCGTATAGTCTTGTTTTGTATTTGATCGTCTTGCGGCAACGGTGGGTCTTCAGCGTTTTGTGGCGGTATTAGGGGTATGGCTACATTGTTTCTTGGTAAAGCCATATTCCTTTGTTCTTAAAGTCTCCTCCGAATAGTTCTTTCAATTTTTGGATCAAAATCAGCAATAAACTCCGAATTGCTTTGGGTCAAAAAACACCTAAAATAAAATGTCCAACTAGTAGTAAAAAGAAAACAAGTTAGTAACAACTAAAAATTATATAATAAAAATAAAGTGCAAAAAGAAAAATTAACATCAAACGAATGACATCCCCGACAATGGTACCAAAACTTGATCGGCTATTTAACATCATAGCAATATTGAACAAGTTTACACTGTAGATGCAAGTATAGTAGACAGATATGAATCTGTCGGATATCAATCCCACAAGGATGGTTGTCTTTTGTCTATCAATGTCAGTGCGATAAACAGATAAAAACGAGATAAATTGTGAGAATAATTGTCGAAGCAATACTTTGAAAATAAAGATGAAATATGATAATGATAAAATAGGTTCCCCAACAAGAAAATAGAATACTACTAAGTGCTCACAAGGTATAAAGATGAAATATGATAATGATTGGTGATTGTCGATGCAATAAATTGCAATGAATATCTTACCAAGATTAACTTCTATATTTTATCTAAGACTTAAACATTCACATTAAACACACCTTCCGATGATGGCAGTGAAACACAATTAAGAACAAGTGGGTTAAATCCCTCTAATCCTAAAGCAACTTCCATTGCCATGCTTGTTAGCTTAAACTATCGCTGTACTTTCTAGTGGCAGTGGTTGTAATAAAATTTCCATGCTAAAAAAATTCAAACCCAAATATAAAATAGTAGAAGCAAGGTTGAATAAAATAACATTTAACCCATAATTCATGTGTACTTCCATACAAACATGAAATACAAAGTAATCACCAGCCTTTAGAAGAGAAATGTAAAAGAAACAAGAGGAGAATACTATTCCTAGACAATCTCAACTTGATCTCTCAATTCCCTCTTGTGTCGCACTCAGAGCTCTTCGTCAAGAGTTGATTTGCATTTGCTCATGTTAGTTCACCCGTAGGAGACTTAAGCCGCCATAGCTAAAAACTTCAAAGGATAAGTTGCAAAATATATTGTACCAAAAAGACCCATTTTTCTCTTTTCTTGCGAGCATTTATATTCTTCCAAATTGTACAAGTGTCCTTTCCCAAGAATTATGCTAGCTTTGTCCGTGTCAGTTGGTTATACCAAACTGGACAGCTCACACATTTCTGTTTTTATCCACATTGGAAGCTTCTTTGACAGTCGTCGGGTACGGTAACAGTCTTGGACACAATCTGGAAATACTCATGCAGCGACATCAGTACCAAAACATGACAAAATTAACGATAAATAGGCTAAGGTCCATTGAGTTATAAAAATCAATTTACTGAACTAAAAATTCTAAAATATGTGCTAAAGATAACTAAATGTGGATAAGTTAACCAATAAGTATGGAGAACACATATGTTTTTTCTAGTAATATCACACCCCCATACTTGAGTTTTTACTTGTCCTCAAGTAAAATAGATACTAGCAAGGCTACACAAGAATTTACCAAGGCATATGATCATTCTATTGACTTGAATCACCTAAAATCCCAATGAATGAGTCACATTCAGATGACAGAATATTACATCGACAACACATAAGTATGAATAACTAAGATTTCACTTTCATCAAAGCCCGCATCATGCCTTAAATCCTAAATTCTATCCACCAATACAGCATTTATTGTACAATACAAAGTATTTAGCAAAATTGTAAATATATATATATATATATATATATATCTTTTTTTCCTTTCTTTTCTTTTTTTATAAGGGATATCTTTGCATTACTGTACCCTTGTTCCTGAGAAGTAACAATGTAGTGCAACAAACCCCCAGGGAGTACGTAATTACGCCGACACACACTCATGCAGCGACAACCTTTGACCAGATTCATTTTTCTAATGCTTGTATTGGAGTGTTCCCTCTTTAACATTTCATAATACACCCACATTGGAGTGTCTCTTATTTATAACTATATATATATATAACCAATTGTAAAAGGCAGATTCATTCAAGATTCAAGGAATGCTACTAGTAAGGCAGATTCATTCAAGATTCAAGGAATGCTACTAGCCATCCATTACTAATGCAACCAAAATCATTCATCAAAGAATTCAAGATACAACATTCAGTCAAATTTATCCAACTCGTTCACTGATAATTCACATGCTTCAACAATTAAGCATTGAATGTAACAAAAATTTTCAAACACAATTGCATTAACCACAAATAAACTTTGCATGCTTCATTAAACTCAAAAAAAAATTTAAATGTGGGTGCATTTCCAAACACCATATGCATTCCCCCAAACTTAAAGTTTGCATTGTCCCCAATGCACTAACATTAAAATGCAATGACAATAGAAATGCAATGACAATGTGCACTAACAAAATAAAAATTACAACTACATGCAATGCATGAACACTATAACTAAAAAAAACTTAATATAAACTAACTCAGTTTTCCTCAGCCACAAACGTGGCTGCACGATGCTTCTTCTTCCTCTTTTTCTCCTCCGACTTGTGCTTTTTATCTTTGGAGTGATTTCTTTTCTTTTCTTTCAGTTTCGCATAATCCTCGAATCACTCCTATGTTTTCGGCTTTGCCCAGGCATCATCGGCTGCTTCCTGTGTAAGAGGGATCACCTTGGCTGGTCCGGTGTAGACCACTATCACCAAAAAGTTGTGGCCCTCACTGGTTACCTATGCAGCTTTCGTCGGTCTAGCTTCATCTCACTCTAAATTATCAATACTTACACCCACAAACTCAAGTGCAGTGACAGTGTTCTTAGTAAATTATTTCTCAGCATCTTCTTTCTCAACATCTTTTTTCTTAACATCTTCTTCAAGGACTTCCTCCGCTACAACACCAACTTCCTCCTCAAGAACAAGTTCCTATTGACTAGAAGTGAAGTCACCTTGGAACAAACTCTCAATCCTTCGCAAGCACTCCTTGACATCCCTTGATTCCTCTTCTTTCTCATCATCAGAGACGTGCACAATGGGATGGGATGCCACCGACCTATCTCGGTACCCTAAGTCAGTGTCCTTTAATGAGAGTTCATAATCCCGAATGATTGGTGAAAACACAAGAAATTTTGGGAGTGGGGTCGGGCTCAACTGATGCAATGTGACTACAATAGAACTGTTCCAGGCCTTGGTATAAGCATAAAACAAATTTTGTGATCTGTTCATATCCTCTATTGTCTTTATCTGCTCATTGCTGATGGAATTGGCCAACTTCTCGATATCCTTCATTTTGTGCATCAAGGATTTCTCTGCAATAAGGTTCATTACCTTGCTTTCTGCCTTAGCTTTGCCCTTCATTGTCTTGCTTATTTTTGTCTCCTTCACTGTCGACGTATCTTTTCCATATGTCATTCTTTCAATAGACACTTCATTTATCAAGCCCTTATTTTCCAGGACTTCTTCATCATCACGGGGCACAATCCCTTTCTGCTGGAACAATAGCATCACCAACGATGGGAAAACAAAAATTCTAGATTGCCTTGTGGCATAGTCAGTAATTTCCTGGTGGATTATTACACCGACATCAATCTTTCTGCCACATCAATCTTTCTGCCCTTGACAATAGAATGTATCAGACACATTCTATCGAGGGTGACTGTGGTGCTATGAGTAGAGGGCTTTAACCTACAATTGACAAAATGAAACCATATTTTGCTTTGCAATGTCAGGAAGCATCGGTGCATTGTATAATTCTTGTGATGTGAACTCGTCCACACTGCTCCCTTGACACAGAAGTCCTTTACCCATAAATTTGTTTTATCATCTGTGATATCCTCAATGAACTCGGAGTGTTCATCCTTATCCACTTTAGTGTTACACAACTCATTAACTTTGTTAGCACTCAATAGGATTAAGCCTTCTCGAACAAAGATGAACTCTAACTCATGGTCGTAAAGGTTAGCGTAAAATTCGCGTACTATTGATGGAGAATAGCTTCCACGATAAGCGCAGAAAGTCTCCCACTTCAACTTGGAGATGGCTTTGTGGACTTGATTACCCAAGTCTTGCTGTTGTGAAAGAAGAATGCCCCATTCTGGGTGGAAGTTTCGCTGCAAAATGTTGTCTTTTCCTCCATTAGCATGGAGGATTTCGATTCATGAATTAAAGTTGCAGAGGACGAGTATTTTTCAACAAATTTGGCTACTTTCTTAACTGATCCTCTCGTTCTTGCCATATTTTTTTTAGTAAAGAAGGGTTAAAGTTGTAAAAGTACAATCTTGGGGAAGAGAAAGTGAATAAAAATGGCTACTTTGTATGTGTTACAGTTGGCACAATAAAGGGGTTTATAGCGAGTGAAAGAAGAAGATGGAAAGGCATGATTTTATTTTGTGATTAATTGAAGGGACATAAAGCTGGCGGGAATAAATATGTCCAATGAGAATTATGCTCGCTCAGACGGATCAAATAGCTAGGGCACTTTTGATCAAATAGTGGGATTTGGAATCCATGATATGCCTTCCTTCTTTATGAGTTATAAGTGACAGAACAATAGTACGAACTATGTTGACAATAAGGTCCAAGTGCGTCGACAATGGTACCTGATTATTCTGCAAAAACAAGAAGTAAAACAAACTTGAACAATAAAATAAAATTACATAATAATAAATTCAATAAAAATTAAAAAATTTCAACCAATTTAATGGTCTCTGCTTGCTTTTAATCAATGTTCCCAAAATAATGTTTCAATCGCTGTCCATTCACTTTAAACTGGTGTCCATCATGTAAATCTCTAATTGTGACCGCACCATGAGGAAATACTTCGACAACTTCGAAAGGTCCAAACGAATGTGAGCGCAATTTACCCGGGTGCAATTTCAGTCTAAAAATGAATAATAAAACTTATTGACCCACAATAAATTATCGCTGCAAAATAATTGTCATGCCATCGTTTGGTCTTTTCCTTGTAAATTACAGCGTTTTCATAGGGATTTCGCCTAATCTCTTCTAGTTCAATGATATCCAACAGCCTTTTCTTTCCAGCAGCTTTATATTCCATGTTCACTTGCTTAATTGCCCATATTTCTTTGTGCTCCAGTTCAACTGGCAAGTGACATGCTTTGCCAAAAACCAACTGATATGGTGATATCCCTAATAGAGTTTTGTATGCCGTCCATAATGCCTATAAAGCGTCATCCAATCTAGAAGACCAATATTTTCTTGAAAGGTTTACAACTTTCTCAAGAATGTTCTTAATTTTTCGATTGGATATTGCGGCTTATCCATTAGCTTGCGGATGATAAGTAGTAGCCATTCTATGATTAACTCCATATCTCTTTAGTGCGGCTGGCACTTGGTTGCAATGAAAGTATGTACCCTAATCACTAATCGATGCTTTTGGAAAGCCAAAATGGGTGAGTATATGCTTTTGAAAAAATTTAAGTACTGTCTTTATATCATCCTTTGGGACTGCAACAGTTTCAACCAACTTCGAGACGTAGTCAACAGCTACTAATATATAAAGATTTTCAAATGAATTTCGAAATGGTCCCATAAAACCCATACCCCAAACATCGAACAATTCAACCTCCATAATCAGTTGCTATAACATTTCATTACGTTGGGATATAGAACCAATGCGCTGACACCTCTCGTATTGATTCACAAAATTATGGGTGTTCTTGAATAGTGAAGGCCAATAGAATCCTGGTTGGAGAACCTTAGCAACAGTTCTCATGCCACTGAAATGACCTCTAAAAAGAGCATCATGACAGTGCTTCAGGATTGAAACCATCTCCTTTTCCGGAACACAATGTTGAATGATGTTGTCATTGCATACATTGAATAAATACTGCTCGTTCTAATAGTACCTCACTACTTCACGAAGAAATCTTTCTTTTTTATTGCTTGTGACACCTAATGGGAGTTTTCCACACACTAGATAATTAACCAAATCTACATACCACGGGGTTGCATATACAGTAAATAATTTCTCATCTGGGAATACGTCGACAATTTGAAGTATGTTTCCATCTTCGTTGCCAACTTCCAAACGAGACAGATGGTCTGCAACTTGATTCTCTAAACCTTTGCGATCTTTTATCTCGATGTCGAATTCTTGCAACAATAAGATCCAGTGTATTAGTCTTGGTTTTGCATCCTTCTTCGCAAAAAGATATCTCAAAATCGAGTGATCAGTAAATACGAGAACCTTTGCGCTGAAAAGATATGAATGAAACCTGTCGAAAGCAAAGATTACAAGCCAACAATTCTTTCTCTGCAGTGGTATAATTGTTTTGAGCCTCTGTAAGAGTTTTCCTAGCATAATAGATGGCGTGAAATATTTTTCCTTTGCGTTGTCCTAAAATAGCACCCACAGCAAAGTCACTTGCATCGTACTTAACTTCAAAAGGTTGAGATTAATCTGGTGCAACAACAATAGGTGCATTTACTAGCTGTATCTTTATTCACAAACATGCGTCATTAAAGAGGAATTTTCGATTCTATTCTAACAATAAGCATAAGGGCTTTGCAATTTTCAAAAAGTCTCTAATAAATCTTCAGTAAAACCCCACATGTCCAAGAAAACTATGAATGCCTTTCACATTTATCGGTGGAGGTAATTTCTAAATGATTTCCACTTTAGCTTTTTCTACTTCAATGCCTTCACTAGAGATGTGATAGCCTAACACAATGCCTTTGGTTGCCATGAAATGGCATTTTTCCCAATTTATAACAACATGTGTGTCTTCACATCGCTTCAATACTTTATCCAAATTGTCAGTGCAATGATCAAAATCATTCCCATAGACTAAGAAATCATCCATAAAAACCTCTGAAGAATCTTTAATCATATCCGAGAATATTGTCATCATGCACCTTTGAAATATGGCTTGTGCGTTGCAAAGATCGAAAGGCATACGGCAAAAAGTAAAAGTACCAAAGGGGCAGGTGAAAGTTCTTTTCTCTGATCCTCCGGTGCAATAGCAATTTGATTATACCCAGAATAGTCATCTAAAAAGCAATAATAGGCTCTTCCAGCAAGCCTATCCAACATTTGGTCAATCAAAGGAAGTGGGAAGTGGTTCTTCCTTGTGGCAACATTAAGTTTATGGTAATCCATACAGACTCGCCATCCCGTAAGAGTGCGTGTAGGAATTAACTCGTCTTTGTCATTTCTAACAATAGTGATACCACTCTTTTTAGGTACGCATTGCACTAGACTTACCCAATTGCTATAAAAAAAATAGGGTAAATAATTCCAACATCAAGCCATTTTATAATTTCCTTCTTAACAACTTCCTTTATCTTCTCATTTAATCTTCTTTGTTACTCAATCGATTGTTTGCCTTCATCTTACATCTTAATCTTGTACATGCAAAAAGATGGACTAATGCCTCGAATATCGACAATACTCCAAGAAATAGCTCGTTTATGTTGCTTAAGAATATGGACTAATTTCTCTTCTTGAGTCACATCCAGTGTTACGGAGACAATACTGGGAGAGTATTGTTATCACCAAGAAAAGCATATTTAAGATCAATAGGTAATGGTTTCAATTCCAGAGTAGGAGCTTCTTCAATAGATGCCTTGAAAATTGGAGTCATTCTGTTGGCTAAGTCTAAGGATTCAATCCACCATCCATGCCTCAGTTCAATATTATTAGCTTCACCCATGTTGACATAATCATTTAAGAATTCATCATCAGATGTCACTACAAACTCTGCAGAAAGAAGTGTGCTTTGGTCATTGAATTCTTCCTTAATTAGATCCTCTAACACATCGAAAGTATGTCATTCATCTTTTTCCTTGCATTAAATAGATTCAAAAACACTGAAGGTAACGTGCTCATCATTAAGTCGCATGGTCAGTTCAACTTTGTAAACATTAATAAGAGTTCGTCTGATAGCTAAAAATGGTCGTCCCAAGATTATGGGAACTTCCTTGTTTGCCTCGTAGTCAAGAATGATGAAATCAGTCGAAAAAATGAATTTATCCACACAAACAAAGATATCTTTGATTTGCCCTTCAGGTTGAGCCAAGGATCGATCTGCTAGTTGCAATGTCACTGTAGTAGGTTTCATATGACCAATCCCCACCTTCTAAAAGTAGAGAGTGGCATTAGGTTGATGCTAGCTCCCAAGTCGCATAAAGCCTTGCCCAAATTATGGTTGCCAATTATACATGGGATAGTAAAGCTCCTAGGATCTTTCATTTTGGGGGCAACTTATTTGTTAAAACAGCACTATAGCCTTCTATGAATGCAATAGTTTCAATATCATTGAGCTTCTTCTTCTTGGACAAGAGCTCCTTCATAAATTTCCTATAATTAGGAATTTGCACAAGATCGTCCACTAAATGAATATTGACATGAAGTTGCTTTAATATGTCTAAGAACTGTTGATACTGCTTATCATGCTTATTCTCCCTAATTCTTTATGGAAAAGGTAACGGTTGAGATACATTAGATTGCACCGACACCTTTGTTTGCATCGATAGTTTCGAGGGTCGGACATTAGGCATATGAGTGATAATTTATGGAACCTCTTTCTCCGGTACATCGAAAAGATCTTCATATTCAACCTTCTCACCAGGGATCACTTAACCAATATCTTAAGTTGCTACAGTAAAGTTTGCAATCGACTCTCCAGTTTTTTTACCACTCCTAAGAGTGATAACTTTGCAGTGTTCTTTCCCCCTCGGATTAGGATTTTTCGTGTCATTAGGTAGTGTGCCTGGTGGTTGAGTATTCAGATTTGAAGCACGTTGTCCTAATTATGCCTCCAATGCCCGAATAGAAGATGAATTCCCTTGCATAATAGCTTCCGTACGAGTAATATGCTCCCGCATTAAAGCCTCAAGATCAGCTAACAGATCAGAAGGAGAAGCTTGCATGTACTATTATTGTCGATGTCCTTGAACATGTTGATTCTACATTGAAAAGCGTTGTGGCTGCATCTGATTTTATTGTGGATGCATCTGGGTGTGTTGATTGTAGTTTTGTTGTTGTTGATTGTAATTCCCTTGTCTTGGACTATAATTGCCTTAAGTAGATGTATTTCCATATCTGAATGTCGCAGCATTTTGTCCAACATTCTGAGTTCCCCAAGGCTTTTGATTGCGTACAGAATTATTATAAGAGTTGCCATAAGAATTGTTGCAAATATTATTAACATAGAAGGCATTCTCTGCATGTTGTGGACAATCTTTATAGTGATGGTTATCACCGCAAATCTCATAACAAAAGGTAGGAACATCAACTAGTTGAGTGACTTGTATAGGTGCAACGTCACTAGTCCCTTGCATATTTTTTATCATATTTGCAAGAGAAGAAACTTAAGCACTATGTGCTGATATTGCATCCAATTCAATAGATCCCGGAGTAGCTTTTTCTTGTGCATCTCTAAAGATAGGATATTGATAATCATTTTGAGCAATTCTCTCAAGAATTCCAACAGCATCATTATAAGTACAATCCAGCAAAGGATTGGCTGATGTGTCGACAAGATTCCTTGTTTGTGAATTCAGCTTATTATAGAAAATCTCAATTTGTGTTTCCTGTTGAATGTCTTGCATGGGGTAACGTTAAAGCAAAGATTTATAGCGTTCCCATGTAGTGTGAAGATTCTCATCATCCAGTTGACAATAAGCTGTAATATCATTTTGGAGACGAGCATTCATTATCGGCGGGTTAAAGTGTAAAACAAACTGTGTTCTAGTGCATTCCAAGAAGTAATTGAGCCAGCAGGTAGCCCCAAGAACAAAGTACGAGCTCTTCCCTACAAGGAATAAGGAAATAATTGCATATTCAAAGCGTCATCAGGAACACCTTGTTGACTAAAGGAAACACAAATCAATAAAAAAGATTTAAGATGTTCTCATGCATCTTCATGTGGCAGTCCAACATATTTCCCATTAGAGTTCAACATTTGAAACATTATTGGCTTGAGTTCAAAATTTCCAGCTTGGATTACTAGCCTAATAACTCCTGGTTGTAATTCATCCAAGACAGGTACTACAAAATCCTGTATAGTGCTGTTTTGTATTTGATCGTCTTGCGGCAACGGTGGGTCTTCAGTATTTTCTGGCAGTATCGGGGGTATGGTTGCATTGTTTCTTGGTAAAGTCATATTCCTTTGTTCTTGAAATCCCCTCCGATCGATTCTTTCAATTTCTAGATCAAAATCAGTAATAAACTCCGAATTGCTTCAGGTTAAAAAAACACCTAAAATAAAATGTGCAAATAGCGATAAAAAGAAAACAAGTTAGTAACAATAAAATATTATATAATAAAAATAAAGTGTAAAAACAAAAATAAACATCAAACGAATGTCATCCTCGGCAATGGTGCCAAAACTTGATCTGTTGTTTAACATCAGAGCAATATTGTGCAAGCGTACACTATCGGTGCAAGTATAGTAGACAGATATGAATCTGTCGGATATCGATCCCACAAGGATGGTTGTCTTTTGTCTATCAATGTCAATGCAATAAACAGATAAAAACGAGATAAATTGTGAGAATAGTTGTCATAGCAATACTTTGAAAATAAAGATGAAATATGATAATGATAAAATGAGTTCCACAACGTGAATAATCAACATAATACTAATTGCTCACAAAGTATAAAAAGATAGGAGATTATCAATGCAATAAATTGCAATGAATACCTTACCAAGCTTAACTTCTATATTTTATCTAAGACTTAAACAGGCACATTAACCACACCTTCCGATGATGGCAATGGAACACAATTAAGAACAAGTGGATTAAATCCTTTTAATCCTCAAGCAACATCCGTTGTCATGCTTGTTAACTTGATCTGTCACTGCACTTTCTGATGGCAGTGACCGCAGTAACATTTCCATACTAAAAAAATTCAAACCCGAAGATTAAACAATAGAAGCAAGGTTGAATAAAATAACATTTAACTCAGAATTCATGTGTACTTGCATACGAACATGAAATAGAAAGTAATCACTAGCGTTTAGAAAAGAAATGTAAAAGAAACAAGTGGAGAATACTATTCCTAGACAATCTCAACTTAATCTCTCAATTCCCTCTTGTTTCGCACTCAGAGCTCCTTGTCAAGAGTTTATCTGCATCTACTTACATCGGTTCACCTGTAAGAGACTTAAGCCGCCATAGCCAAAAGCTTCAAAGGATAAGTTGAAAAATATATTGCACCAAAAAGACCCCCTTTTTCTCTTTCCTTGTGAATATTTATATTCTTCCAAATTGTACATGTGTCATTTCCCAAGAACTATGCTACCTCTATCTGTGCTAGTTAGTTATACCAGATTGGACAGCTCACACATTTCTGTTCTTATCCACATTGGAAGCTTCTTTGACAGTAGTCGGGTGCGACGGTAGTCTTGGACGCAATCTGAAAATACTCATGTAGCGACATCAGTACCAAAACATGACAAATTAAGGATAAATAGGCTAAGGTCCATTGAGTTATAAAATGCAATTTACTGAACTAAAATTGCTAAAATATGTTCTAAAGATAACTAAATGGGGATAAGTTAACCAGTAAGTAGGGAGAAAACATATGTTCTTTCTAGTACTATCACTTATCGTTGGCTTGGCAAATACAAAGGCCCTTTCAGAGTTCTAAAGCAGGTAATCCGAAGGGCTTACAAACCAGAGTTAGCGAGAATAATCAAGGTTAACCCAGTGTTCACATAAGCATGCCTAAGCTTATTTGTCCGGATCAATGGGATTCCGATCGAGGCAAGTCACAATGTGGGCAAGAGCAACGGGCTCTTGGGAACGAGATGTACTAGAGAGGAGAGGAACGATTCGAGTTAGGAGACGATGAAAGTTGAGGAGAGTTCTTCGAGGGGCAGAACTCTCTAATAAAGAGGCTAGTCAGGAATCGATCGATAGGGGTGAGCATTCAATTGAATCGAGTGAAAAAATTGAGTTAATAGAGTTGTTGAGTCTCATTTTATAATCCTAACTCGATATAAAAAATTTTGAATCAAGTCGAGTTAAATGAAATTCGAGTAGAAACGAATCGAATCAAATCAAATCAAGTGAAATTGCTCAAGTTAAATTAGAAAAATTAAACATGTCAAATTAAAATCTTCCTACAATCTAACTAATTCCATGTTAGAGCACATAAATTTGAAACTATATATATTTGAAAACTTTTTCAAAACAAAATAAATAAATAAAATTAGTATGACAAACTTGAATCATTAATTAACTTATTTATGTCCCAAAATTATTATTCTAGAGAATTTTTAATATTTTAACTTTCTTTATATATTTTCTAGAATTATTTTTGAAATTTTTATAATTTTTAAAAATATAAATTTATGAATTTTTATAAATATTCTAAATTTTAAAAATTATTTTGAATTTTTGAAAATTATTTCGATTCTTTATGTAATTTTTGTGAGAGTGAGATCAATTTACTCATTTTCAAACTTGACAAAGACCAAAATGGTATTTACACCACTATATTATTTGAACTATTTGAATTATTCGAGCTATTCAAATTGTAAAATTCAGCTCGATTCAAACTTGAAACTCAAATTATTTATTCGATCCAACTTGAATAACTTGATTTAGTTAACTCAAAATTTGAATTTTTCGATTTTTCTATCGAGGCATCAAAAAAGTTCCAAGACGAATCAAACCGGTGTCATTCCAAGGACACAACGAGGGCATTGTGAGAATGGATGGGAGAAAATGTCATGGATCGCGAATCAAAGCTCGTGACGAATGCACAAAAAGCATACCATTGAGATCAAGTGATAAAATAAAGTCATTTTAACCACTTGAACTGACCTAATTCATGAAACATGGGAAAAAATCTATTACTTGATGTCTTAATAACCTAATGACGTATACTAGTTGCTATATGCACTCGAGAGTAACGCATGGTTGTGCTTTGCACATTCGGTGTAATGGTTGCTTAAGTCGTATTATGCACATACTGGAGCCGTGCTTTGCGCTTTGTTGTAATGGTTGGATATTTTGTAGTCGAATGATTTTCTATATCGTTTGTTTGGGACTCAATAACTAATGATGATAGTTAGATATTAAAATCAATTGAAAAGAATTAGTGTAACCAGTAATTGTGGATATAGGTTGTTAATGATAAACGCATGGGCAATGACAAAGCTTCTGTTGTTAATTAGGAAAATTATATCTATATTTTTTATGCTTTACAGCAGGAAATTGCACAGCGCATATGTAATGAATAGTTGAGCACTGAGAATACATGCACATCCCAATAAATGCCAAACAGAATTAAGATAAGTGGTAAGTTTCAAAATTGTCTAAACATCTAACTTAGCACATACCAGCCTAGACACAAGCAAAATGCTAAAAGGAGTAAACAAACTGGTACAAAGTGGTACATACATGCAGAAGTGCCAATATCATATGTTAAACTTCTAAAACAGAAGCAACAAAATATCTACAGAGTTAAAAGTCACTACTTAACCCTACTTCCAAGGAATAAAACACATAAATATCAATTGAAATGGTTAGCTTTTTTCAGAGGTGCTGAAACTAGATAAAGCGGCAAATGACAAAAGATGTAATAGCCTGGATAACCGTAAAAATAATAGCACAAAAAGACATAATCATCCCTGTTTCTTTCAGCTCTTCTGAAACTTTTCCACATACGCCTGCAACAGAATAAAAATTTGCAAGCTCAGCATGTTATGCATAAAATAATCAAATTATGAAAAGCATGTCTATCAACTTCAACATTGGACATCGGGAATCTTTCAATGAGTTTATACTTATCTGACAATAAGCACATTGAAGGTCCCTGGCTATTAGCAAGTTATTGGGTGATAACAAATCACACAAAACAGATACATGATGGCTCAAATGAAAGAAAAAAAAATGCTGCGCAAAAGGGAAAAAACAACAAAGGAAAGGCCTTATGTTCTTCTCCCACACCTCCCCCCCAAAAAAAAAAATAAATAAATAAATACTCTAAACCCTTCAATTTAAAATAAAGCTGCACTCACCTGTACAAGTTTGCTAAGCTTCGGTTTTGAAAATGACAGATATTGATCAATTTTTTCAGGTGTTTGCGGAATATTAGTCCCTTGAATTGTAGCAATCACTTTGTCAACAACCTTCTTCACAATGTTTTTGTAAGCCTCTTTGCCAATTTGACCTTCCTTCCATGTCGGTTTGAGGAGATCCTTGACAAACTCTACGAGTGCAAATTTAAATGCACGAATTCCCTTACTATCCTTGTTCTTCTTTGCCTCATCAGTCTTGTCATCAGCATCTCCACTCTCTGATGGGCCATTCTCCCCTTCAGCTTTCTTGGTTTCTTCAACTCCCTCATTTTTCTTCTTTGCCCCAGAACTTGCAACAGGCTCCAGCTGATTTAGCCTATGGCTATCAAAATCAGGCTCTCTTCTGGAACTGAGATCATTATGATAATCATCATTATTACTACACAAAAGAGATGATGGTAACAACTTATTAGCCGATAGTTCAGGTTGGCCATCAGTATTTTTCTCTGCAACAGGTTGTATCGAAAACCCCAAAGGCTTAGTATCCGTGCCCTGCTTCCTGGCAGACTCAATACTGTCAGATATAGGATCATATTCTTTTGGGAAAGTAATGTCTTGATCTGGCTGTAGATTTTGCATGGAATCTGGCTCAATATGACCCCCAGAGTTTGCAATAGAAGTCACCTGCATTCCATTATGGGCACTAAGAGCAGCATGAAGTAATGGAAGTTGCTGCCCCTTTCCAAACAACTGAGCTAGAGAGGCTGAAAGATTGGTAAGTTGGGTGAGCTGCTCATTGCTTACCATAGTCTGAGTTGACTTAGATCCAGAATTACCATGTAATACATTAGGATCCCCAATAGTTAGTTCATTGCTTTTTTTCTCCTCTTGAAACAGCAGGTCGTTTAGAGTATCTTCCATACTTACTTCATTAGAAGGGATTGTCACTTGACTTTGTCCAACTGTATTTAAGTTTGAACAAGGTAAAGTACTAGGACTTGGCCCAGGATGGTCAAAGCTTGGCAATGGCGTGTTGTTGATAGAAAAATTTAGAACAAAGTGTGAATTGGAAGTTGTGTTAAGAGCATTGCTGACACATGGCAGTGCTACACCACTGCTGCACCTCATCAGGTGGTCCTGGTGAACATTAGATTTCTCAGTTAACATTGGCTGCAAAGGTGCAAGCCCATCAGGTACCTGACCCGAGGCCTCTTCAGTTACATTCCTTTCTTGAGAATGTAAAAGTGTTTCAACAAGAGTTTGTTTTGAACCATGAGAGTGTTCCATTTTAACAGAAGACTGTATCTTGTAATTCCACTCAGGGGACATTTCCATATCACCAAGCGATTCTTCAGCACCTTTTGGTTCAGATACGCCAATATTAACACCAGAATTTTCTATCTTCTTAGGAGTTTGTTCATCCTTGTCAATATCAACTGTTTTATACTGCACATCAGCAGCCTCAATGTTCTTTCCACTGACATCATAGTTGTGCTGCCATCTCTTATCCATGGACCAATTAGAGAATCTTAGTTCAGAGGCACCCCCTTTTCCAATTGTGTCCTCGCCGAACTTTGTAGCCCCTAAGTAGGCACCTGTATCACTCCATTTTGAACCAGTCCATGAGTTGTTCACATCATTTGAAGCATCAGCATCACTCCATTTTGAACCAGTCCATGAGTTGTTCGCATCATTTGAAGCATCAAGATCACTCCATTTTGGACCAGTCCAGGGTATCTCAGCTTCATTTATCACATTAGCATCACTTCGTTCAGGAACATTCCAAGATTTATTCACGCTGAATGAAGCATCTGTATCTCTCAATGTTGGACCATCCTGCAACCTATCCACACTAATGGAACTTGGACACCATACACCTCTATCACCACGTGACCTTCTATCAGGACTTGCATGTGCCTGACCATGATGAGAAAACCTACAATATTTTCCATTATGACAATTTCCAGAAGCAAAGAATTTGCAAGGAATATCACTGCTTCGACGAGCTTCACGCTCACCATCACAATCTGGAGTTCTAATTCTGTTCCGCTTGCTGTTTTCCCTTTCACTACTTATCTCATTCGTTGGTCTTCTACTGATGCCATCAGTAGCACCATCATGAGCAAACCTACATGATGCACCCCTGCGGCAGTTACCTTTCAGATAATCAGTGCAGAATTCAGTAGATCTTCCACTCTTAACAAGGTAATCTTTACAATCATTGTGAGTAATATATTTTGAAACACCAGCTCTCTTTTGTCTATTATCCCAACCATCCTCACGACTTTGAATATCTTGGTGAAGAAAGTGACACTGACTGCCTCTCCTGCATCTACCAGCCATAAAATCTTTACATAATTGAGTTGACACTCCAGATCTGTTTCTGGTTCTCTCATGTAATCCTGATTGCCACCGAACGCTACGAACTGGACTCCGGCTCCAGCTTCTACTTCGACTTCTGCTCCAGCTCCTACTCCTGCTTCTGAGGGTAAAACTTAGATTAGGAGACAAATTAAAAATCAATATTATTCGGTAGAAAGATGAGACACAAGCAGAATGATGAAGAAAACAGAATCCTTTATCCAAGCCACTTAAGAGTTTCCTAAACCATTGTGTTCAAAGAATTACGGTGAGATGCAACCTCAGTAACAAAATAAGATTTTAAGAGAACCAACAAGGGGGGAAATCACAAACTGGGGAAAAATAATATATTTTGTGTAGAGAAATTTTCAACATAAAATGAAAATGCAAAAGAGAAATAATAAGCATGTGATTTTAATTTTCATAAGGAACATTTAAGAATTATTACATACTGATCTCATGGAGTCAGATTTTACAAATGCTATACTAACAACCAGGTTACAATCAAAAGAAGATAATAACAACCAAGGATAAACAGAGTAGACAATCCAACCTGTGAGACCCATTCCAATCACCTTTAGGAGAACTGTGGTGTTTTTTATGCCTCCAATCATCAAGACCAGGTGACATTTTCATGCTGTAAGTCTCATCCCCATCCCATGGAGTTGTAGTTTTCCAATTTTTAACAAAGTCACTGTTATCATCCTTTTCGCCAACTCTGCTTCCATGTAAAGATTCCCTTGAAGGCATTCCATGCTTAGATTTCATCATGTCACTGACTCCGACAACAGACCACTTGTCCTTCCTACCAACCTCTGCAGAGAAATATCCATGTTCTGATTCTCTATCATGAAAAGACGCACTGCCTTTCGCAGACCAAGCCTTATCTCGCACATTTTCAAGAGAATATTGGTGTTCCTCTTTTGAATTCCACTTAGAATCACGTTTTTTGCTTCCACTCATCTCACCAGTAACAGGAATTCTTATCTATACAGTATGATCTGGAAGTACAAAATTAAGACATTAATAAACTGCCACCCTCCATCTGTCTCATGACAACCATTGATTTAATTCAGGATCCAATTACATGCCAATCAATCTCATGTCCACTCTGCTGCGAGATTTAATTCCCTAGGGGGCAAAAACCTGATTCCATTAAACAGATTCCAAATTTCAAATTAACAAAAGTCAGGATACTAACACGAAAATAAAGATATCCCACATTCAGAAGTAAATGTGCAGTTATAATTGCAAGCACTTGTGTACAGCATTAATATACTGTTTGAAACTAGATTCTGCTCATTTCGCTGTTTGATTTCTGCCAGACTATTTTGCCTAGGGAAACTGCTATTCAGTGATAGAATAAGATAAAATGCTAAATGCCAAATTGCTCCTAACACATGAGAGTAAATTTAATTCCGGCTCCTGGTAGGAGTCTCTGCAGCTGAGGCCTGAACCAAAGACGTCATCTACGAAATAGATATATGCTCAAAGTTACATTAGATATCTGGATCTAGAAATCAAGCTTACAGGCAAGCCAGGTTGAATTTTCACACAAAAGCATCAGAAAAACTTGCACTCTCCTATAACTAGTATTTTATTTGTGAAAGTAAAATTTTCTCTTTGTGCATGCAAATTTTTTTTAAATGTATATAACAACCCTTACAATCTAATAATCAACTATCAAATTTGATGTCCTGTTTTAAGTTGACCATGCAAAACTCATCTTTTTAAGCCATGCACGAAGTTCACAAATTTGAAGTGCTACAAACCAAAATTAACTTAAAAGCTAGCACACATTTTGTGTAAATAAACCATGGAAGCTAATAGTCAAAACAGTGAAATGTAAAACAATACAAAAGTTACAACAGTGTACAGTTAAGGTTTCTGGTTTCTTATACTGATATAGATTATCAATTGCACAAATCAGTGTTTAGACACTTTTTATACAGTTGACCTCTATTCAATCAATGATATACTATAATAATAAAACGTTATGCAACTAAAGGTTTCAGTATTTACCAAATACATTTACTAACATGAACAAAAAGCAGTTTTATCAATCAAATTGTTACAAATATTCAATTTAGCTCAAAACTAGCATACATGTCGCACATAACTAATTCCGGTTAGGAAAAGAGTAAAAAATAAAAAGCTATAGAATAATAGACAAAGAGTTGAAAAAACTTTTGTTGTAAGTATCATCTTTCATGTTGCACATACAAACTACATTAAGGATATATCCCCATGAAATGATGTTTAAGATTAACAAACGGTAAAACATCTTCAGGGAACACATTAAGAGCGCATTTGGTTTAAGCAATGGAAGATTGCTTTTCGTAATAGGATTACGGGAATGTGAGATTACAAGGTGGAACATTCAATATGTTACATTAACTTGTTTGGTTCATTTGGATGAAATCTAAGATTTAGGAGTTTAGTTCACAAAATATAAGATTACTTAAAAGTACAATTCAATATTTTTATAGTATGGCGTCTATTGTTTCACTGTTAAGGAAAAGAGAGTTTTTTTTTAATTAAAAATAAATAAAAAGGTCTAAACTAATTAAAATAATAATAAAAACAGTAAATCAGTCCAAAATTTAAGATTACATGCATAATTTAAGATTACCTAAAGAATATGTGATAGTCAGATTAAACCCTATATTAGAGCATACTGACACTATTTAAGAATGTGAGATTACAAGATAGCCGAAATGTTGAAAATTCAAGCACCATAATATTATTCTGGAATGTAACATTACAAGATAGCCAAATGGATGGGATTATGTTAAGATATGTGAATGCATATTTATGTTGAATTAGAATGGTATTATGTGGTTGAATGTGTGATTTGTTTGGTAACACTTCATAACCTTAATCCGGCGATGGATACGGGTTAGGGGTGTTACAGTAGCGATGGCGGAAGCGAAAGCAAGCTTACAAGCAATCACGGTGGTAGAAGAGTTGGGCTTCCGAAAGATAGTCCTTGAAGGTGATAACTCAACCGTTATAAAAAAGATAAACGATGAGAACAAAGATCAATCTCTTCTATCAACATTTATCAAAGAAATCAAGAACAGATCCACAAGATTTGAAAGTTTTACCTGCACTTTCTCTGGACGAGCGGTGAACCAAGCAGCGCACAAAATAGCCAAAGAAGGTAAAAGGTGGCCGAATCAGTCGGTCTGGATAGAAGAGGCACCTCAAAACGTCATGATAGTGGTCGAAAGAGACAAAAGACTGCTGACTAATGGCAGAAATGGGTCAGAGGAACTAGATTTACATTGACTCCGACGGTTTCTGTGTCTACGGAGAACCATCGTATTTTGAAAATCACTCAAAATCTTAGATCAGCAGGGTGGAATCGATGCTTGGTAGATGAGGATTGTGGATGAAAAGAACAAACTCTGCAGGAACTCTCAGATCTTTAGCATTCTGGCTTTTAGGTTCTCTCTATTTGTTTTAAATTTCTTTTCCTTAGGGTTTTGGTAAAAGGCGTATAGCTGCTGCCGTTTCTTTTCTTTTTCCGTTTTTTGGGTTTTATTTTTTCTTTAATTTTTTTTTTTTTGCTTTTTTGGTTTTAGAAACTGATCTAAGAAGGACACATGTCCTCCAAGGTTGTAATTAATTTACTCTGAGTTGGAATCCACTTTCTTATTTCTTCCAAAAAATATAATTAATTATTTTAATTAGATGATTATTAGTTTTATTCTTCAAATCTCAAGTTGGATTTATCTCACTCACAATTATATTTTTTATTCTATTTTGTTTTACATTTTTTATATTTTTTATTAATATTTTTAATATATCAACTCATTTTGGTTAAATAATAATGATTTTATCATTAAGCTTAAGGTTTTATTTCTTTCTTTTAAACACATTTATAATTTTTATTTCATGTTATTTTAAATTCTTTTAATTTTTAAAAACAAAACATTCTTATCATGTGTGCTTAAAATAGGTCACTTTTCACCCAAAACTAGATTTTTTATATTGAGAATAAATTATATTAGGTTGATCCTAAAAATCGTAGTTTTTAAACACCAATAAAATAAATCAATGTCATTAGATTTTAAGAATATACAAATTTTATCATGCTCTCACATGTATACAATCATTACTTTAATTATATTTTTAATTATCTTCTACCCCCAATTCAAAACATCAACATTACAGATCGTCAATTAAAAAAAATCAAAAACTTTTAGGATTTTTTGGAAAAATCTACCACAAGACAAATTTCATTTTAAAAAAAGTCATTAGAGTTCTAGCTATTAGCAATAAGATAGTTGATATTCCTCCTAATGAATATTCATGGAGAAAATATGGGCAGAAACTAATCAAGGGGTCCCCTCATCCAAGGTTAGTAAAGATTATTAGTTTGTTTGTTTTTTTTGCCTTTCATCTGGATCTCTTTACCAATCATTCCACCATTACCTATTTGACTAAACACCTCAAAAGGACAATAATTCAAGTTTGCATATTTAAATAAACTTTTTTTCAACAACAATTGTCATTGACTTTATTATGTATTTTAGATTCAATTCTCTATTGAGTTAATTCATCTGTTAAGCTTGCATGGGACCAAACTCGAATTTTCCTAACTAGTTTATTTGGGGCAATTTTCATTAGTTGATATGTTAGCTCTTGAAAAAGACAATATAGGCTTCCTTATTTTGTATTTTGGTTAGTTAAAAACAAAAGGAAAATAGGTACAATCCTATTTTTGAAATGGCTCTTTTAATTTTGAAAGGTGTTAGGTTGGACTCGACTTTGGCACCACCCAATGTGAAGGGTGTATAGTCATTGACGAGAATGGCTTTGCTCACTTAAAAACCATGCTATAGAATAGAGTTTGGAAACCCAAATTTGTTTTCAGTGGTGTGCTGGACCTTGGACATGCTTCTCGAAGTTGTTTCTGTAGTCAATTTCTTTTAGTATTCTCTATATATTCAGGATTTAACATAGGGTTTATGGTTACACCCAAGCCTTGTTCGGTTTTTTTTTCAATCTTCTTTGGTTGTCATGTTTCTTTAGGTGTGTTTTTTTATCTAGGATGTTTTTTTGTGCACATAGTGGTGGTGGTATGAAGTCAAGTTTATAGTTTTGTATTTGGCATGTCATTGGAGTCTGTGTACTGTTTGTTTCAGTTTTACTTGGGACATACATTGGTAAATGGTGATAAAAAAATCAATGATCGAATTATTTTTAGCTTTATATAATATTATTAATTATTCTTTTTTCAATTCTCATTAATCTGAAAATAAAAATAAATATCAACTGTTTCCAAATGACTTATTTTTTTCATTTTTCTCAATGAATTTTTTTGAATTATATTTTTATTAGTAAGTTAACACATAAAAAATACAGAGTTATGTCAAGAGATACATCCATAAGAGGTGAGATTATTATTTATAACAATTCCCTTGAAGATGAAACAAACATTGGGATTGAAGAACAAAATGAGATTGATGTTGATTCAATTGAAGACACTAATGGGCAGCCAACTAAAAAATTTTGTGCTAGTAGTGGATCATTAGAACCATGCCAGGAATGCAATTTGATGAACTAGAAGACGTCGAGGCATGTTATAAGGCATATTCGAGATGAACTGGTTTTAGTATATGAAAGAGTCATACTTGATTGTCTCGCATTGATAAATCCTTAGTTGGAGTAGATTACACTTTCTAGAGAAGGATTTCGACATAAAGATTGTCAAAAAGTGATGCAAAATGTATGGAACAAGCGAAAACAAGAATTATTTGCAAAGTGATGATGAGTTTGAAGAAAGGTGAAGGCAAACAAATTGTAAGTAAGTTTGTCGGTAAACACAATCACGAACTCCTTACACCAAAAAGCACAAGTTTTCTTCGTTGGCATCGAAAAATAACAACAAACCAAAAGAATCTGATCAATACATTGAATGAAACTAGTGTATCAACTCGAAAAATTGTATCCGTTTTAAGTTAAGAATTTGGTGGCGATTACAATATTGGTTGTACGTCGATTGATATCCAAAATTATTTAGGAAATAAAAGAAAGAAGCTTCTTGAAAAAGGAGATGAAAAGAGGATGTACAAGTATTTCAAAGAATGTCAAATAAAAGATTCTGGTTTTATTTATGCACTTCAAGTTGATGAAGGTGGTCACATGGGAAATTGTTTTTAGGTTGATGGGAGATTGAGAATGGCATACCAATATTTTGGAGATGTTGTAACTTTTTATGCTACATATCTTAGAAATCGATATAGTATGACTTTTATACCATTCACTGGTGTTAACCATCATAATCAATCAATTATGTTTGGATGTGCTTTATTAATTAATGAAACTGCAAAATCTTATATGTGTTGCTAACCACTTGGCTTGAGGCAATGCTCGGTCATGCGCCAACTACAATTATCACCGATGACGACAAAGCTATGGGTAAGGCAATTTCATAGGTATTACCAATTGCTACTCATAGATTATGCATGTGGCATATCTTACAAAAACTTTCAGAACATTTGGCACATGTATATAATAAATATCCTTTGTTTCATGATGAGCTTCACCATTGTATTCATGATAAAGTTACAATTGAAAAGTTTGAGCTAGAATGGAATGGGATTACTTGTAAGTATGGCTTGGCAGAAAATAATTGGTTGGAAGATTTAAATATTCATTGTGAAAAGTGGGTGCCTACATATTTGAGAAAAACATTTTGTGCCTGAATGTCAACAACACAACGGAGTGAGAGTATGAATAAATATTTTAAAGATTTTGTTTGATCTAGCACTTTAGTAAGTGATTTCATTAATCAGTATGAACAGGCTTTGAATGCCAAATATGTAAAAGAGATAAAAAAAGATGTGAAGATAATGAACTCTAAAGCAATTTTGAACATGTGTTACAATGTTGAGGCTATAGTTGCAAACACTTACACTAGAAAAATGTTTTTTAAATTTTAGAGAACTTTTTTTCTAGTCAATGTTTAAAGATAGTCAAACTTGATGAAAATGGGGGTGAAAAGATATATAGAGTGATACCTTTTGGGAAGGAAGGTTCATCATATGAAGTAGCTTTCACAAAATCTAACAAGAAAGTCATATGTTCATGCCACATGTTTGAATTTGTTGAGATTTTATGTAGTTATATTTGGGCAGTGTTTGTGAAAAAGTCTTTAGTTGAGGCACTTGATCCCCAATATGTATTAGATAGATGGACAATGAATGCTAAAAAACGAATAGTTTATGAAAATTTTGAAGATGTTTTACAAGTTGAAAGGCAACCTTCTGAATTTTCTATGCGAAATAGTTTAATGGTGCAATTTTTAGAAATAGCTGAGCTTGAATCAAAATCGTGTAAGAAATATTAACATCTTTCTACGACTTTGAAAAAAGTTCATGAAAGGCTTTTGTCCATGTTTGATGGTGAAAATGACACAACTTTGGAGGATGGAAATTTAGAAGGCACAACTCAAGTTCAAGATAATCAAAATTTGTCAAATATTACTCCTTTAAAAGATCCATTGCATTTCCCAATCAAAGGAAGACCAAAATCCATGAGACAGAAAATTCCAAGAGAAAATCATTCGACAGGAAAAAAAAAGTATAGTGTGCAAGCAACCTAATCATACAAGGACTACATGTTTTGTTAACAAACGAGTAAGGTACATATGAATTTCTTTTAAGTATATATTTCAAATTTGAATTGTTTAATTTGATTATATTAACTTGTTTTTATGTTTCTTTTTGTTTAGAGGAGAGAATATGATTTTGACATCAATAATGACAAATCCAATACCATTCAATCAAGGAGATAATACTTTAAAGGTAAATTAATAAGGCAATTATGTATTGGTTGAATAAAACATTTAGGGATCAAATTTTGATTATCTTGTATATGTTATGTACAAATATTTCAAGAATCTCACCCAATAAATTTCTCTCATTTGATACCATCATTCAACATGTCTCAAGATTTCAATCCTCAATCATATACGATAAAAATATTATTGAATTTTTTTTATTTGTTTCAAAGATCTTCAAATTCATAATATGTTATTTTACCAATTTTTCATGCTATTGTGTTATATTGTAGGAGCTGACAAAGGAACAATACTTGAATGCATACAACCAAGAGAAAATTTGAGTTTGTCAAATTAAATTTTTAATTGGATATAAGGGGAGTAACATTTAAATGCATAGGGCTAGACCTATATTTTTTTATGAAGTTAATTTTTTAATCAAATATTTTAAGAGAATATTTTATACTCTGTCAAATAGACCTTAATTTGATCTTTATAATTTTTTTAAATAAATTGATTTTAGTAGAAACAATAGTTAATGCTCTTCTATTTATTACTCTCTATCTCATGATCTATAATTTTACATATAACAATAAACATACTGAAGTCCTATTTTAATTATTAAATTAATTAACATGCAACAATTGTATTAAAATAACCAGTAAATTTTAAAGAAGCATGTTAGGCTTCTAGTGCTAATAGATTTTATGGGGGAAAAGGATAAAATATAAATATGAGACCATTATTTTCATATGAAACATTGAAGAAAACTCTTTAGTTTCAAGAATCATATTAACAACATCTCAATACCTAAGAATTCAATTACTGAATGAAGCACTCAATGTTTAAGAGAAGTGGCATAAGCAATGAATTTTGCTTGTCAGTGGTTTGCTATTCATCATTTAAAGCCGTTTAGACACTTTAATGAGAAGTGTCTTGGAATGCACTGTATATTCCAATTATATGTTCTGTCCACCAAATTGGTCATTTGCCTTAATTGAGTTCATATCTGAGTTGGTATTGTCATTTTGAGTCCTCCCTCTATCAGCAGATCATAGCGCACAAGTCATTTATCCTTGCCTATGAAATGTTGGTGAAAGGGAAGACCCTGGTGTTGCCATTATACAAGCAGGTCAATGTCATCTCTTAGTTGCTCTTCATGATCTGCAATTACAAGTCAAGGCATTAGTATGACTATCGAGTCGAGAAGTTGCCTGGAGATGAGATTGAATGCAATTAAAAAGAAGCAAATCACTAAGCATGCTACCACTAACAGCTTTTTCATACTTACAATTCTAGTATATCATGTTGAAGATTTGGTAAACTTAAATGGTGACAACAGAAATTAGATATCTGGTTTTCATAATTCACGGCAATTATTATATGGATTAGAAAGGAGAATTTCACTGTGGAATTAGATAGTAACTGCTTCGATGCTTTTGCTCACCATCACAAGGACAATACTCATCACATTGCCTGATCACATTGCCCACATTTCTTCACTGAGCTAATAGATGCCAAGACACGATGTCTGCATCCAAACTTGAGATAGAATTTGAAAAAACAGATATTAATACTTACATAAAGAATAAACTAGTCAAGAACAAAACAAATAGCAAGTTCTTTTTAAGGCAAACTTGAATTATTGTCCTTCTTGAGGTGTTTAATCAAACAGGTAACTAGTGGAATGATTGGTAAAAAGACCCACATGAAAGGCAAAAAAAACAAGCTAATAATCTTTACTAACCTTGGATGAGGGGACCCCTTGATTAATTTCTGCCCATATTTTCTCCATGAATATTCATTGGGAAGAATATCAGTCATCTTATTGCTAATAGCTGGAACTCTAATGACCTTCTTTAAATTGAAATTTTCCTCGTGCTAGATTTTTCTAATAAACCCTAAAAGTTTTTTATTTTTTAATTGATGATCTATAATGGTGATGCTTTGATTTGGGGGTAAAAGATAATTAAAAATATAGTTAAGGTAATGATTGTATACATGTGAGAGCATGATAAAATTTGTATGTATTTAACATTTAATGACATGACTTTATTTCATTGGTGCCCAAAAACTATAGTTTTTAGGATGAAACTTATGTAAGTTACTCCCTTTTATATTTAGTCGGAAAATTATTTATATACTTGAATGCAATTACAATGCAACAGTAATATGAAGATTCTATACTATAACACAAAACAATATTAGGTATATCAAAATTTTTCTTTTATATTGATCTGATTATTAGAATTAAAAACCTAATACTCAATCAATACATCACAAAGTTATTATCGATTCCATTCATTTAATTTTTTAATTTTCTTTTATTATTGTTTCTATTTTTAATAAATATATATTATGTAGAAACTATCCATCAATAAAGTTCATGATCAAATTACAAATATACAACTCATTTTGGTCTATTGAATTTTTAATCCAAATATGTCATTTTCATTCATCTTTTTTACTTGCATATATCATACCATAAAATGAAAATATTTCATAATCTTATCAACTCTATTTGTCAGTCCCAAAATAATAATGATAATAATAACATTAATTAAAAATAAAAAACAGCTTTAACTTGAGACTTAAAGGATAAAATTATTAGTATTTAATCATCTAATTAAAGTAATTAATTATATTAAAGAAGTCAAAAAAAATTAAATTAAGAGAAAGCAAGCCCAATTGAAAATGCGCTCAACTGTACGCACTTTCCAAAAACCTCGTTCAGCCAAACGAGTTTTCCATCAAAACCAACCTATTTTCCTAATTAATGTTAAAAATGGCTTAAATATGTAATTAATTATTAAAATCGGCTAATAAGCCTTATTTAGCCCTATTTTAGAGTATCATCGTTGTAGTTTAAAAAAAATTCTAGCAACATATGGGTAATATTATATATACCTAGTGCAGCACTCGAGCTGACCAAGTCTACTTTTCGAACTCTATACTCTCTTATTCGCTCCATTGAAGATCAATTGGCGGCTCAACTCATCTTTTCTCTCCCATTTTGCTTGATTCTTACATATTTATATATTGTTTTCAAGGTGAGTCCTCTTATCCGACTCTTTTTCGATTGTTTCTAGGGTTTTGTCACTAGTCTCTATTTATAGAACTTCGAGGTAACTTTTACAAGGCAAACTAATTAGGGTTCTTTTAAGGTTCCATTACCTCTCTTGATTAATGGATCTCTGTTGATATCTCGGGTTTCTTTGGGTCTGACCTTGGAAGTTCTTTTTAAATTTCTATTATCGTTTTCTAGTAAGGAACTTTAGGGTGGTTATAATTGATTGAGTTGTTGAATTATTCTGAATGTTGAAAATCCTTGATGTTTTTTTTCCTATCTTGTTTGTTTTTCAAGCAATTAAGTTATTTTCCAGTGTGTGCTAAATAAATTTCTCTTTCTTATGATTGTATTTTCTGTTTTAGATTTAAAGAGTTAGAAGCAATTAGTAAACAGTTGATAGAGTTGATATTTGCATAAAAATATTAGAATAAAGTCTAGCAACTTGCTATTTAAGTTATTTTGCGCAGATTGTAACCTCATAGCTTTTTCTTTGTTTCTTAGTTAGGAGATCGAATTACTAAATTCTAAGCTTAAACTAATTGATATTATACTCTTTCAGATAGCTAGTTACTCAATCTTACTGAGGGATCTTTTCCGCTAAATGTTTTGCTATGGAAAGAAAAAATAGTAGGATTATTGGGCATTGTAGCTGATTATCAACATTTCCATCATGTTGAACTTTATAGCTTTTTCAGAAAATTTTGTTGAAATATCATGTGTTATACTAGTGAAAAATCTATGTTATATATATTAAGCTTTTAACTAAGTTGGTGTCACGAGTCAATCGGGCACCAACACAATTGAGTAATGACTAAAGAACCATTGTTTTGCAAAGTAAATTATATTATTTAGATATGGTTTTTAACATCTTTACCTTACCATTTCAACCAAAGCTTTAATTGTTTTCTATGTCAATTATATAGATATATATATATTACATAATTTGGTTTTTCACCCACTTCGTGGGTGTGCCATAATCTATTATATTTTAAAATTTTATATAGTTGTGAGAGTTGTAGACTATTTTTCTGTTGTTGAAATGGTATTTAGGCACCTATTGATTTGGGTAGTTAACAATATTTTCTAGTGGGGTTTGTGATGTCTGTTTGCATTTGTCTTTATTACGTTTTATTTCCATTCCTAGACAAAAATGTGTTGGATATCAGGTTAGATAGTCCTGCGAATGCTATAGTTCTATGTATCTCATGGGAGTACATTTGCCAGGGTTCTAATATCAGACATAATTTTGCTGCAGTAATTTTTACAAGATCAATGGTTGGAGGAATTACCAAGTGCATTCCATAACTGATGCAAATGTTTTTGCAAAGGAAGTCTTTCCTCAAGTGACATATTGGATATGAATCCATATTAATGCATTTATAGCAGTTTGTTTAATGGAGACTGCCAAAGATTTCATCATGGCATATAAAAATCTAGATCATAATTCAAGAATAAAGAGTTTCTCAATCTTTGGATTTTGTTTTGCTGAGTCTTTTTGATGTTCAATATCATTGTCATTGTGAAGTGAAGGATGGGTTTGGAAGGAAGATGTTGCTTCTATGCAGGAAATGGCTAAAGATTGTGGTTTGGTTGGTTGGAACAAATTTTTTGACATACGTGAATTGAATGTACTTCTCTACGTGATATAAAGCTGAGAAATTATATAAGATAATGGTCATTTTTGTATATCAAGAAGTTCTAGATGATTTATGTGTTGAATTGGAGATTCTACATGGAAGTGGCTTGTTTTATCATCATAATTCAAATTTGACTTGTGTCCCTAAATATAAAATTAGCTTTCTTCATTATGAGAATTGCTATATTTATGTATTAGGATTACACAAACTTTGTGTTTTAGTGGTATTATTAAGAGAAATTAGAGTTCATGTCTTTATGGGTGTATAGTTTTCGATATTTAGAATTCTTTGATTGTATTGATTAGATTTACACCCGGTCATGCAAGTATACTTGCTAAATTTAAGGATATTCTATACCTAATGATGTTGAGGCATATGTCATGGGCTACTAGAGCTTTCTGCCATTGCAATATGCACTTATCTCTTTTTACCTGCACATACCACATGGATTCTTAACAATTCATGAAGGTGTTAATGGAGCTTTCGGTCATTATTTGTATTTTGACCTTTAGACTTGTGCAACTGCTTCATGTTCCGCACTATGGAAAATTTAATCTCACCAATTTTTGGTTAGATATTTTTATTAGACTCCTGGATGAATTGAAGAGTTTTTAAATTTGATTTTTTTATTTTTTGGCGTGGGCATAATATGAGTGCATCTCTCTTCATTTTGGGTGTTCTCTCATTTACTTGGTTACTGCAAAATAATGCTTTAGTCTATACTCTACATGTTTCATATATAAGTATAGCATTAGCAATTTTTGCTGAATTTTACAATATTTATCACATTTTTCACTTTTCTTTAACACATGTTGGGTGAAATGTTCTTGCCTCATTTTGAAGTTAAAAGTGCATATATGACTCTGGGAGGGGGGGCACTATGGTCTAATGAAAGCTTTATGAGATGTGTAATTACATTTGAAGGAAGGCTTGATAGTATTTGCTATCATGCATTTTAGAGTGGTGGCACTTGAGATCCAGTGTAACAAATTAACTTTAAGCCATGCTATGCCTAGTAAGTTGTTCTACTATGACATAATCTTTTGCTTAGGATGAATCATGTATTACTAACATTTCCTTGGAAGGGATTGAGAAGTTATAAGCACTATTTTTTAAATCTTCTATGTTGAAAATGTTAAGGTGTGTTTGGCTAGCTGAATATTCAAAAAATAGTGCTTATAACTTCTCAATCCCTTTGAAGGAAATGTTAGTAATACATTATTCATCCTAAGCAAAAGATTATGTCATAGTAGAACAACTTACTAGGCATAGCATGGCTTAAAGTTAATTTGTTACACTGGATCTCAAGTGCCACCACTTTAAAATGCATGGTAGCAAATACTATCAAGCCTTCCTTCAAATGTAATACACATCTAATAAAGCTTTCATTAGACCATAGTACCTCCCTTCCAAAGTCATATATGCACTTTCATGAATTGTTAAGAATCCATGTGGTATGTGCAGGTACAAAGAGATAAGTGCATGTTGCAGTGGCAGAAAGCTCTAGTAGCCCATGACCTATGCCTCAACATCATTAGGTATAGAATATCCTCAAATTTAGATAGAATATCCTCAAATTTAGCAAGTATGCTTGCATGACTGGGCGTAAATCTAATCAATACAATCAAAGAATTCTAAATATCGAAAACCATACACCCATAAAGACATGAACTCTAATTTCTCTTAATAATACCACTAAAACACAAAGTTTGTGTAATCCTAATACATAAATATAGAAATTCTCATAATGAAGAAAACTAATTTTATATTTTGGGACACAAGTCAAATTTGAATTATGATGGTAAAACAAGCCGCTTCCATGTAAAATCTCTAATTCAACACATAAATCATCTAGAACTTCTTGATATACAGAAACGACCACTATCTTATATAATTTCTCAGCTTTATATCATGTAGAGAAGTACATTCAAGTCACGTACGTCTAAGAATTTGTTTCAACCAACCAAACCACAATCTTTAGCCATTTCCTGCATAGAAGCAACATCTTCCTTCCAAACCCATCCTTCACTTCACAATGACAATGATATTAAACATCAAAAAGACTCAGCAAAACAAAATCCAAAGATTGAGAAACTCTTTATTCTTGAATTATGATCTAGATTTTTATATGCCATGATGAAATCTTTGGCAGTCTCCATTAAACAAACTGCTATAAATGCATTAATATGGATTCATATCCAATATGTCACTTGAGGAAGGACTTCCTTTGCAAAAACATTTGCATCAGTTATGGAATGCACTTGGTAATTCCTCTAACCATTGATCTTGTAAAAATTACTGCAGCAAAATTATGTCTGATATTAGAACCCTGGCAAATGTACTCCCATGAGATACATAGAACTATAGCATTCGCAGGACTATCTAACCTGATATCCAACACATTTTTGTCTAGGAATGGAAATAAAACGTAATAAAGACAAATGCAAACAGACATCACAAACCCCACTAGAAAATATTGTTAACTACCCAAATCAATAGGTGCCTAAATACCATTTCAACAACAAAAAAATAGTCTACAACTCTCACAACTATATAAAATTTTAAAATATAATAGATTATGGCACACCCACGAAGTGGGTGAAAAACCAAATTATGTAATATATATATCTATATAATTGACATAGAAAACAATTAAAGCTTTGGTTGAAATGGTAAGGTAAAGATGTTAAAAACCATATCTAAATAATATAATTTACTTTGTAAAGCAATGGTACTTTAGTCATTACTCAATTGTGTTGGTGCCCGATTGACTCGTGACACCAACTTAGTCAAAAGCTTAATATATAACATAGATTTTTCACTAGTATAACACATGATATTTCAACAAATTTTTTTGAAAAAGCTATAAAGTTCAACATGATGGACATGTTGATAATCAGCTACAATTCCCAGTAATCCTACTATTTTCCATAGCAAAAAATTTAGCACAAAAGATCCCTCAATAAGATTGAGTAACTAGCTATCTGAAAGAGTATAATATCAGTTAGTTTAAGCTTAGAATTTAGTAATCCGATCTCCTAACTAAGAAACAAAAAAAGCTATGAGGTTACAATCTGCGCAAAATAACTCAAATAGCAAGTTGCTAGACTTTATTCTAATATTTTTACGCAAATATCAACTCCATCAACTGTTTACAATTTGCTTCTAACTCTTTCAATCTAAAACAGAAAATACAATCACAAAAAAGAGAAATTTATTTAGCACACATTGCAAAATAACTCAATTGCTTGAAAAACAAACAAGAAAGGAAAAAAACCATCAAGGATTTTCAACATTCAGAATAATTCAACAACTCAATCAACTATAACCACCCTAAATATTCCTTACTAGAAAACAGGAATAAAAATTTAAAAAGAACTTTCAAGGTCAAACCCAAAGAAACCCGAGATATCAACAGAGATTCATTAATCAAGAGAGGTAATGGAACCCTAAAAGAACCCTAATTAGTCTGCCTCGTAAAAATTGCCCCAAAGTTCTATATTTTTCCTAAGATTAGTAAACAATTACTCTTTTTTCTTGCCTTGAAATAGTTAATCAAAGCATTAATATAATTTCCATGCTATCACATAACTCATACCCATTGAACCATTTCGAATAACGTCGGATACTCGGAAACCTTTCCATGCAAATATATCCTTTCCGTTTTCCTTTTCAATAGTGCTCACACGAGCTGTGAAATGGGCCTGATCACACAAGCTGTGGATCAGGATGGTAGCTACTCGATGCTGCTCACACGAGCTGTGGAGAATCTGCACCACATGTTGGATCTCAGCCATCGGTAAGACTTCTGATAGCTTTAGAAATGACACTTAATTTCTCCTTGAATTAGTGTACAATTTGTTTCTTTTGTATCATATTTAGCCTACATTTTCAGCATTTCATAGTTAGTATTTGCATTTTCTAAATCAGTGTTGTATGGTCTTACTTTCTTTCATTTTATTCCTTTTGTGCCACTAATATCGCTGTATTGAGTATCAGTTTTGCATTTAAAGTTGTCAGCGCAGAAATCCACCTTAGAAGATCAGACTAGGAAAGCATTTAGAGTTACGGCCACAAGTTTGATCTAGAATTATGGCCAAAGATGTCACCACATAAATGCTTCTACATTTTATCAGGGATTGTACGCTACTAACACATTCAGAAGCACCAGCGTAGGAGAATGTTAAGTTGTCACGGCAAATTTAAGTCATAATTTGCATCGCGACAATCTACAAACTACCTAATGCACAAACCAAATCTACGTGAGTGCACAGTTGGTAATAACAAACTTGTATAGCTGCAAAAAAGGGAGTTAGATCTGAGAAAGCGGTAGACCTATACTTTCTAGTGATAATTAATACAGGGGAGAAAGAGAAGATTATCATCAAGCTGTGAAGAATTCAAATCCACAATTCTCTCATTCATTCTTAAAGTCAGCTGCCATGGAAGCTTGATTTCGAAGGAGGGTGACTTGAGGCAACAAGTGAGTGACTACTTTTGACGATAAGTGCCTAGATGCGATGCAAGAGGAGCAATTATGGAAGGATTCTAGTAGACTAGGAATAGCATGCTTCAATTTCTTCTTTAATCCCTCTTGAATGCTGATGAATTCTGTTGGCCATTAATTGTGTTTCAAATTAATGTTAGATCTATTTTGATTTCTACTTAATTCTTCTCATTTGTTTATATATGAATTTAACTGTTTTGACCACAGAAGTGTGATTACAGTCACAGTCACTGGAAGGTGTGGTGACAAGTTAGATTAACAAGCAAGACAACGGAAGTTGCTTGAGGCAAGAAGGAATTTTGGCCACTTGTTCTTGAGTGCAAAGTATTACCAGCACTTGAAGGTGTGGTAATTGTGAGTACTTGAGTCTTTGTTAAACAGAGAAGTTGATAGCAGTAAGATCTCATTAAAACTTAACTGCGGTGACAATTCATCTATCAGTTACCTTGTAGTCACATTTAGCGTTGCCAACTTGTGAAGTCAGGGATCCCCCTATTTCTTTACACTTGATCTACTTCTTTTAAATTTCTGAATTTACATTTACAAACGTCTTCAACAATCAATTAATTTTTTATTAATTTGCTCTAGCATTTTATATTATATTTGCATTGACAGATTAAACTCTTCATTTGTGCAGTTTTAACTAATTTGCGTTGACATTACTCTTAACAATTCTTTTTTTTGAACTTACTTTGCTTCGACAAATTTAAACATAAACAACCATCTCTATGGGATCGATATCTGATAGCTTACATCTATCAACTATACTTGCACCGACAAGTGTTCGTTTGCACATTTGCTGTGACGTTGCAGGGGATGGCGTTTGTTTGATGTTTATTTTTGTAGTTGCATTTATTGTTTCTTTTCTAACTTTTATTGGTTACTAATCTTTTGTTAAAATTTTCAATTTTTGTTAGGTGTTTTATGTCTACAAGGAGAAATCCTAAAATCATTATCCGAAATTTAAAAGAACAATTCGGAGGAAGAGACATGAGCAAAGAAAAATGGCTGGAAATAACAACAATCTACCACCTTTACTACCACAAAATATTGTTCCTCCAATGCAACTATAAGGAATCAACAATATACTACTGCCACAAGAAGAGAAAATTCCAGATAGGACAATTAGAGATTTTGTTGTTCATGTGCTCGATGAGTTACAACCAGGGGTTGTTAGACTAACAATATAAGCTGAGAATTTCAAATTAAAATTGGTGATGTTCCAAATTCTTAACTCGAATGGGTAATATACGGGTTTACCTCATGAAGATGTGAGGGAGCATCTAAAATCTTTCTGCTTATATGTGCTTCCTTCTTTCAACATGGTGTTCCTAATGACGCCTTAAAGATGCAGCTGTTCCCTTACTCTTTGCAAGGAAGGGCACGTACATGGTTTCTTTGTTTACCCGCTGGATATAATACTTCATGGAATGCACTAGCAACTCAGTTTGTCTTGCGATTCAATCTAGCCACAATGAATGCTAGATTGTGGAATAATATCACATCATACCATCAATTAGATGATGAGAACTTGCACACTATGTGGGTACGTTACAAAACTCTGCTTAGACGTTGTCCCATGCACGAAATCCAACAGAAGACACAAATCGAGATCTTCTACAATGGATTAAATGTGCAGACAATAAATCTTTTCAATGCATCTGCTAATGGTCCCTTGTTGGATTGCACTTACAATGAAGCCGTGCGAATCTTAGAGAGAATTGCGCAAAATGATTATCAGTATCCGATTTCTTGTTCTGCTCAGGTGAAAACAGATTCTAAAGTTATTGAGCTAGATACTATATCAGCCCTAAGTGCACAAGTACCCTCTCTGGCAAACATGATAAAAAACATGAAGGGGACGAGTGATGTTGCCCCTATTTAAGCAGCTTAACAAATGGATGTCCCGACATTTTCTTATGAAATTTACAATGACAACCATAGTTTTGATGACTGTCCACAACATGCTGAAAATGCATTCTATGTCAATAATATCCACAGAAATTCATATGGTAACTCATATAACAGTTCAAATAGGACTCAACAACCTTGGGGGAATCAGAATGTGTCCACATACCGATATGGAAATTCCTCAAATCAAGGCAACTTTAGACAAGGGAGTTACGGTCAGCAATAGTAGAATTATAATCACAATTCGCAAGTGCATGCGCAACCTGATTAGATACGATCACAGACCTAAATGTAGTCATATAATTAGATGTAACCACATGTTCAAATGCCACTACAACAGACTGTGATGTCAAATATGCAAGGACAACATTAACAACAGCAACAACAATATTCTCAACCAAGATCAAATCCATTAGCTACTCTTGAAGCTTTGATGCGTGAGCATATTACAAGAACAGAAGCTATCGTACAAGGAAATTCTTCTTACATCCGAGCATTGAAAGCTCAACTAAGACAATTGGCTTCTAACATGAGCACACGACCACTAGGTACTTTGCCCAATGACACTGAAAATCCAAATCAGAAAGGGAAGGAGCATTGTAAGGCTATTATGTTGTTGAGTGGAAAGCAAACTGTCGAACATAGTAGCAGCTCTAACCAAGCACCTGTTGATGCAAACGAACCAAAGCAACAAGGGGAAGTTGCATCTAAAGAAGATACAACAATAGTAAATAAGGAGGAACCACTAATAGTCACACTTATGCCAACCATTCGTCCTACGAAGTTGTCGATGCAACTACCTATGTCGAAGCAAATGGTTATATCACAACAACCCACTGTGAACATACCTTTTCCATTCCTAACTATGAGAAATTTATGACAAAGATTATCAAAAGTTTGTATCTACCTTGAAACAATTACATATTAATATACCTCTAGTTTATGCTCTTGTTCAGATTCTCAACTATGAGAAATTTATGGAGATATTATCGAAGAAGAAGCTATTCGATATTGAGACAATTGCGCTCATAGAAGGGTGTAGCGCTGTACTAACAAATAAATTGCAACCAAAAAGGAAAGATCCTGACAGTTTCACTATTCCATGCTCTATTGGAAACCATTACTTAGGTAAAGCTCAATGTGATCTAGGAGCTAGTATTAACCTTATGCCATTGTCAACTTTCAGGAAATTAGGAATTGGTCATTTGAAACCCACTGCAGTGACATTACAACTTGTGGACAGATCTTTGGCACAACCTGAAGAACAGATTAAAGATGTTCTCATCCATATCGATAAGCTTGTGTTCCCAATCGACTTCATCGTACTTGATTGCGAAGCTGATAAGGAGGTGCCCATTATTTTGGGATGCCCAATTCTAGCAAGGAGATGCACACTTATAGATGTTTTCAAGGTCGAGTTGATCATGCGTCATAACGATAAACATGTAACCTTCAGAGTTTTCGAAGCATCTCTATCATGAAGTAAGGAATAATGTCACCACATTAATGTTCTGGATAAGTTAATTATAGAGGAATTTATTGAAAAAAGTTCAGCAGTGCCAGAGGAATATGCGGTGACATCTGAAGACAATGTCATACTTGAATGTGACCACAAAGTTGAGGCTAATGTCTGTGAGCTCAAACATGGCTGGCAATTGGAATCTTTGGATCTGACTAATAGGATGATCCTTATTTTCAATCCGCCAATTGAAGAAGCTCTGATTAAGGAGTTAAAGCCACTGCCAACACATCTGAAATATGTTATCTTAGGTGACAGTGATACATTGCCTGTAATTGTCAGCGCAAGTCTTAATGCGAATAAAGAAAAAAAAATAATCGAAATATTGAAGCAGCATAAAAGAGCCATCGCATGGAGCATAGTGGACATCAGAGGCATTAGTCGCTCTTTCTGCATGCATAAAATTAGGCTGAAAGATGAAGGAAAACAATCAATTGAGCAACAATGAAGATTAAATGAGAAAATGAAGGAAGTAGTGAAAAAAGAGATCATCAAATGGCTGGACGCAGGCATAATCTAACCAATTTTGGACCGTACATGAGTGAGCCCGATCCAATGTGTGCCTAAGAAGAGAGGCATCACGGTGGTTAGTAACAATAAAAATGTGCTAATCCCTACTCGCATTGCTACAGGTTGGCGAATATGTATGGATTATTATCGTTTAAATGTGGCCACAAAGAAGGATCACTTCTCACTTCCGTTCATTGATCAAATGTTAGATAGACTAGCTGGTAAGGCCTATGAATGTTTCCTTGATGGATACTCTGGATATAACCAGATTACAATCACGCCGAAAGATCAAGCAAAGTACTTGTCCATTTGGAACCTTTGCTTTCCAATGAATGTCATTTGGTTTATGTAATGCCCCAACCACATTCCAGAGGTGCATGATGGCCATATTCTCTAATATGATCGAGGATTTATTAGAGGTATTTATGGATAATTTCTATGTTTATGGGAAAAATTTTGATAAATGCGCTGACAATTTAGGAAAAGTGTTGAAAAGATGCGAGGACACTAACTTGGTTCTAAACTGGGAAAAATTCCACTTTATGTCAACTGAAGGTATTGTTCTTACCATCGCATATCTTTTTAGGGCATTGAAGTGGATAAAGTGAAGGTGGAGATCATTGAAAAACTACCTCCACCCACTAATGTAAAGGGAATAAGGAGTTTTCTCGACCATGTTGAATTTTATAGAAGATTTATCTGAGACTTCTCCAAAATAGCAAAACCACTTTGCTCCTTGTTGGAGAAAAATAATTTTTTTTCGATGAAGCTTGTCTTGAAGCATTTCTTAAAATTAAACAATAGCTAGTGCAAGCACCCATTGTCATCGTATTAGATTGGTCACAACCGTTCGAGGTGATGTGTGATGCGAGCGACTTTGCTGTGGATGCTGTACTTGGACAAAGAAAGGATAAGGTATTTCATTCAATTTATTATCCTAGTAAGACTCTAACTGAAGCGTAGGTGAATTACACAACCATTGAGAAAGAGTTACTAGCAGTAGTTTTTACATTTGACAAGTTCCATTCATATCTTGTCTGCACAAAAATTACAGTGTATAGTAATCATTCTACTTTGAGATACCTTTTTGCTAAGAAAGATACAAAACCTAGGCTGCTTAGATGGATCCTTTTATTATAAGAATTTGATGTTAAGATTAAGGTCAGGAAAGGATCGAAAGACCAAGTAGCAAACCACCTATCTCGTCTGGAATCTAGAAAGATGGAAATAAGTAACAAATTGTCAATGCATCTCCATGGTATGCAGATGTCGTCAATTATCTAGTCTGTGGAAATCTAACATTGAGTGCAATAGGTCACAAGAAGGTTAGATTCCTTCGGGATATTGTGAAGTGTCATTGGAATGAGCTATACCTGTTCAAGGTATGCGCTGACAACATCATTCGTCGTTGCTTTCTTGAGGAAGAAATGCTTCCTATCTTGAAGCATTACAATGATGCTCCTTATGAAGGTCATTTTGGTGTTGTTAGGACTGCTGCAAAGGTCCTACAATCAGGTTTTTACTGGACTACATTGTTTTGAGACATCTACATGTTTGCTCAACAGTGTGATAAATGTCATTGGTTCCATATCTCGACGCAACGAGTTGCTCTAATAACCTATCATAGATGTTGAGATATTTGATTTTTGGGGTATAGATTTTATGGGGCCATTTCCAAATTCTTTTGGAAATATGTATATTTTGGTTGCTGTTGACTATGTTTCAAAATTATATTTTGGTCACTGTTGACTATGTTTCAAAATGGATCGAAGCAATAGCTGTTCCAAAGGACGGTGTTAAAGTTTTTTCACACATACATCCTTACACGATTCGGAACACCTCGAGCATTAATAAGCGACCAAGGCACTCATTCCATTGTAATCAGGTGGTGATAACTTTGAAACGTTATGGTGTGAAACATCGCATGACAACCACATATCATCAGCAAACAAATGGACAAATGGAGGTATCCAATTGACAAATCAAAGGTATTCTTGAGAAGGTGGTTAACCCATCTGGACGAGATTGGTCTTCGTGATTAAATGATGCATTGTGGGCGCTTTGCACCGTATACAAAACACTATTAGAGATAACGCCATATCAGCTGGTTTTTGCAAAATCATGTCACTTACCTGTTGAACTTGAACATAAGGCCATGTGAGCAATCAAGCAAGTGAACATGGACTTTGATGCTGCTAGGCAGAAAAGATTGTTGGACATTTCAGAATTGGAAGAAATTCGATGCAATGCTTATGAAAATGATACCATTTACAAGGACAAAACTAAGAGATGGCATGAAAACAACATTTTATGGCGACAATTTTCTCCTGGTCAGCTAGTGCTTTTATTTAGCTCACGTTAAAATTGCATCCAGGAAAATTGCACTCAAGATGGTCAGACCCTTTTGAAGTTGTCGAAATATTTCCACATGGTGCAGTGACTATCAAAGACTTGAATGATGGACACCGATTCAAAGTGAATGGCTAACGGTTAAAGCGCTACTTAAGCCTAGACATCAACGAATAAAATGAGACCATTAACCTGGTCACATTTTCTTAGAATGTCATTGCAATTTTTATATTTACTTTTTTGTCTTTTATTTTAATTCATTTTCTTTAGTTTTCTGCAGGAATAAAGATCTCCTTTTGTCGATGCATATGAAAGCACGACTTGTCGACGCATTTAATTGATGACTCAGCGAAGCATTTCGGGAAAGAATCACGCTGGTTGATTCACCCCCATCCCCAACCGTTGGATCAATACGAAAAAGTACGATTTGTGTCCTGACATTTATTGGCTACAGGCACAATGTACTCTTATGATAATCATCACTTTTCTTCATCTCCATCTTCTATAAAACACCCTTTTTATGCTGAGTACACCTTCACAATCACAACCACCATTGTTGCTATAATTCTTTTTTTCTTCAACCTTCATTTTTCTGCAAAATATTCTCACTCTTTTTATTTTAGTAGTTATAGAGAGGACTCGTGGTGCTAAAACCCCGTCTAGATCAACTATGAAATTATCGGTTACAATGGTGAGAAATGCCGACCAACCACCACCCAAGAAGCCTATCCTGTTCTTATCGAATGTTGAAAAGAAACTATCTTCCTGAGTAGCGATTTTAGTTGTCCCTACAATTGACATTGGGGAAACTGGTGGCTAGAACAATTTCACATTTGGGCTGGGAGCAATTTTGTGACCATCCGACAGGATACTCTCCATCCATGGTAAGGGAGTTTTATGCTAATTTGGCTGATCTAGAGCAGGAGTTCATTTTCGTCCATGAAGGTCTGGTGCCATGGAGCGCCGACCACATCAATGCTTTCTTCTACATTGTTGAGGGAGAAGACAAGCATGTCGAGTTTTTGGAAAACTCGATAGAGGAAGGTGCTGATCTTTTGCTAAATGACCTATGCGTCGACGACACTGTTTGGACTAGCAACAATCCAAACAATTATACGATGCACCGTCGCTACCTCTCCGTCTAAAGCAAGGTGTGGTTTCAGTTCATCAACTCCCATCTCCTGCCATCCACTCACAGCACTACTGTTACACTGGACAGAATGTGCCTGCTACATTCTATACTCAACGGCCAACGAATTAAAGTCAGAGCAATCCTTCACCAGGAAATTACTGAATCCTCCACCAAACCTTCTCTGATTATGCTGTTGTGTAAATAGAGAGGCATTCTACCTCGTGCTGGGGAAGAGTTTTTAGAGAACAAAAGTCCGATAAATGATGTTTTGGTGGAAAGGATGACAAGAGGCCAAGATACCCCTATTGTGAAGAGGTACCACCAAAGAAGAACAAAAGGAAAGGGAAAAAGGACACCAATACCCATGCGCCCACAGATCCTCAAATTTGGAGAAAGCTTACTGAGATTGAAAAGATTATTGATCAGATTAGAATCCAACAAATCAAACTTGTCAGCGCAATCGACGAGATGCAGTACAGATAGAACTTATTCTATGCCTATACTATGGTATGGAATACTGCTATTGTCAACGCATTAAGTAGTTTGAGCAGAAATTCGATGCCAGAATTCTCTGTGTTCCCTCCTATTATCGATGAAGCTACTTCATCATTAGAGCAGCATGCTTTAGAAGAAAGAACTCAGTCCGCCCAGTCCATCACAGAATCCACATCTCTAACGATGAGAATCAAGAGGTGCACTCCAAGGATATGAAGGATTGTTTTCGAAACTAGCCAGCCTCTTTGAGGAAGAATTTTCAAATAGTTTGGGGGCCAATATGGCGAGAAAAAGTGGTTTCTACTGTGGAAGAGCACACACCAATTGCTTCTGTGGGTATTGAAGCAGAAGAAGAGAAAAGAGAAGAAGAAGGAAAAGAAAAGAAGGAAATAGAAGTTGCCTCGACAAATTTATCGGAGAAATTTATCGATACATCTGCCAGTGTGGGTGCATCAATTGAAAACCTGGCAGTATCTGGGGCGAGCTAGTCCTAGGCGATCACATCCAGCAATGAGGATTCTAATCCTCTGGTTGTCGATGTGATTGTCGATTAGTATGGAGGAATAATCTACTACACCGGTTAACCCCAAAGAGAAAAAATGCAAACGTAAGCACAGAAGAAGAGCAAAGAGGAGTGCCCTAAGAAGAAAAAGAAGTCCAAAGCAGCCATATCCTCGACTGTAACACACTGAGTTAGTTTACTTTTCAGTAGTTAGTTTAGTTGCATGCATTTCATCTAATTGTCATTACATTTTTATTATCTCTGCATTTTACTTGTTCTCACATTTGCATTGTAGTTGCATTTTCATTAATGTTTGTATAATATTGTTAGTGCATTGGGGACAATGAAGACACTAAGTTTGGGGGAAAGTTTGGAATGAAAATGCAATTACACCCACAAGTTTAAGAAGATATTTGTCTTTTTAATTGAATGAAAGTATGCATAGTTAAGAAAAATGTGACCATAATTTTTTTCATTTGATGCTTAAATCTTAAATTATTTGGAATGCTAATGCGTGAATTTGATGAATTTGATTGAATGTTGAATCCTTCTATTTTTGGATGAATGGTTGAGATTGCATTAGTAATAAATGAGTAGTATCATTCTTTAAATATTTAATTAACTTACCATCTTACAGCTATTTATATAATTACATCTACTAATAAAAGACAATACAATGTGGGTGCATTATGACTCAAAAAGGGGGAACACTTCGATGCAAGTGTTAGAAAAATTATCTAGCCAAAGGCTGTCACTGCAAGAGTGTGTTGCGCAATTACATGCTCCCAGGGGTTTGTTGCACCCCATCGTTACTGCCTAGGAACAAGAGTATAGTAATGCAATGACATCTCTCAGTCACATATAAAAAAAAGAGAGATAAAGAAAGAAAATTTGAGAAAAAGAAATTATATATATGTATATGTATATTATTATACAATAATGCTAGCATTAGTGAAGTTACAATTTTGATTATTCATGACTATAAATTGTCAGAGAAATATTCCAGCATATGAATGCAATTTATACATTAGGATTTTAGAGAATTTAAGTTGATAGAATGATGATTGTGGTGACAAGAATTTGGATATAACTTTGCTAGCTTTTATTTACTTGAACACAAGTAAAAACTCAAGTTTGGAGGTATGATAGCATTAGAAATGACACTTAATTTCTCCTTGAATTAGTGTATAATTTGTTCCTTTTGCATCATATTAGCCTACATTTTCAGCATTTCATACTTAGTATTTGTATTTTCTAAATCAATGTTGTATGGTCTTATTTTCTTTCATTTTATTCCTTTTGTGCTACTAATGTCGCTGTATTGAGTATCAAATTTGCATCTAAAGTTGTCAGCGCAATCCACCTTAGAAGATCAGAGTAGGAAAGCATTTAGAGTTGCGACTACAAGTTTGATCTAGAATTACGGCCAAAGATGTCATCACATAAATGCTTCTACATTTTATCAGGGATTTTACGCTACTAACACATTCAGAAGCACCAGCGCAGGAGAATGTCAAGTTGTCGCAGCAAATTTAAATCATAATTTGCATCCAAAGATGTCGCGACAATCTGCAAACTACTGAATGCACAAACCAGATCTTCATGAGTGCATAGCTGGCAATAACAAACTTGTACAACTGCAAAAAAAAGGGAGTTACATCTAAGAAGGGGGTAGACCTATACTTTCTAGTAATTATTAATAGAAGTGAGAGAGAGAAGATTATCATCAAGCTGTGAAGAATTCAACTCCACAGTTCTCCTAGTCATTCTCAAAGTTAGATGCAATGGAAGCTTGATTTTGGAGGAGGGTGACCTGATGCAACAAGTGGACGACTACTTCTGATGAGAAGTACCTAGATGTGACGCAAGAGAAGCAATTACAGAAGGAATCTAGTAGACTAGGAATAGTATGCTTCAATTTCTTGTTTAATCCCTCTTGAATGCTGATGAAATCTATTGATCTATTTTGATTTCTACTTAATTCTTCTCATATGTTTATATTTGGATTTAACTATTTTGACCACGGAAATGTGATTGCAGTCACAGTCACTAGAAGGTGTTGACAAGTTTGATTAACAAGCAAGACAACAGAAGTTTCTAGAGGCAAGAAGGAATTCTGGCCACTTGTTCTTGAGTGCGAAGCATTACCAGCACTGAAAGGAGTGGTAATTATGAGTACTTGGGTCTTTGTTAAACAAAGAAGTTGATGGCAGTAAGATCTCATTAGAACTTAACTACGGTGACAATTCATCTATTAGTTACCTTGTAGTCACATTTAGCATTGCCAACTTGTGAAGTCAGGGATCCCCCTATTTCTTTACACCTGATCTACTTCTTTTAAATTTCTGAATTTACATTTACAAACGTCTTCAACAATCAATTCATTTTCTATTAATTTGCTCTGACATTTTATATTATATTTTCACTGACAGATTTAACTCTTCATTTGTACAGTTTTAACTAATTTGCGTTGACATTACTCTTAACAATTCTTTTATTTGAACTTACTTTGCTTCGACAAATTTAAACACAAATAACCATCTCTGTGGGATAGATATCTGATAGCTTACATCTATCAACTATACTTGCATCGACAAGTGTTCACTTGCACATTTACTGTGACGTTCATAGTGTGATCAACCCCCAAAACCAGCACCCAATACATATACTTTCTAATGACATGTCATTCGTTTCCTAATTTTTCTCTAGGTTCAATCGGGAATCCTTCTATCATATGTACAAGCATCTTTGTATCACATCTCCATTATAATTGATATGCATAAACTGCTAAATAACATTATCTAAATATAACATAAATACATTTTCAGCCACCTTACAAATCATACAAACTTACCTCGATATTTATGGTGTACGAGCGAAGTTGACGATTATTCCCCAACTTTAGCTTTACCTCGGTCTAAGAGCGGTTGATTCTTTTCTTGATCTAAAATATAATTTAACTTAATTAACACCCAAAATATAATTCAATTATTCCTTTTTATTCTTATTTCTTTATTTTACAAAATTATGGATTTGCCCTTAACATTTTAAACTTTTAACAATTTAATCCTTAACATTCTAACTTGAATTTACTAATTTCCCCAACTATTATGACAAGGCCGAATGTCTTCCTCAACTTCAACAACCCACCTTTTTACTTATTTTACTAAATTCACATGAATTTCACTAGCTCAAGTAATTCAACACTGTACTTAAATCTACCACATTTTAATTAACAATTTATACTCAACAATCACATGGGTTCACTATCTCACTCATGAACTCTTAAAAATATAAGAATTTCATTCATGTAAATTCCCATAACTATATCCATTTCTAAATCCAACTCTTAATATAAATAGATTAGACCATGACAAGCTTAACAACACAAATATCATGAAAAACAAAGCTCAAACACATTTGCATGGAAGCTTCTCCCTAGCCGAATAACGAAGCTTCAACAATGGTGATTTCCTTGCTAATTTTCGTTAGTGAGAAAGAAATGAAGAAAATTCATATGTTTTGTTATCTTTTACCCTAAATTATAATTACTTATTTACTATTTTAACCTTTAAAATTAATTAAATATTCTTAACTTATTCCACCAAACCCCACTAGCATATAACTTGGACTATTTAACATACAAATCCGTTTTTTTTCCTATTTATACTATTTAGTTCCTTTGACATTAACCACAATTTTTTGCACATTTTTCAATTTAATCCAATTTTCTCTATTTTACTATTTAAACATTAAATCTTCTACTAAAATTATAATACTACTTAACTAATTACTCCAAACATATAAAATTAAAACTAAATAATAATTTTACTCATAGGAATTGTGGCCACGAAACCATTATTTCCGTTATCGATTTAATCGAGTCGTTACAGCTGCATCCGAGATATGCGTATTCTGGTAAGTGCTCACTGTCATACTTCACCTTCACTATTTCTGAAAATAATACCCGAGACTAATGTGTGGTTTCTGGGACTGTATGCTACATCAAAGTTACATTTTGTGATATTTGGATTGAGTTTCATCCATAACAGAGGCTCCGTCCTGATAACAGGTGATGTTATTGTGATAAACTCTCACTTTCCAATTTATAGGCATTGATGAATGCAATAATCTCGATAATGTTTAGCTTTTCTCCTTGATGATGAATCTTATTCCTTGAACTCCATATTTCCCAACATGTTATAGCAAACAATATTCTTTTATTTTCATCCATGTTTAAAAAACTAGAAACTAGCCTTTCTTCCCATTCCGATGCATGGTTGGTGGCCTCGATTGCAATTCCTACAGCATTGAATATTTGTTTCAACACCATGTATTCTCTGAGCAAGTGTATCATTGGATTTTTCGTGAGGCGACATAAGGGACAAACATTTGTAACTAGTAGTCTTCTATTTTGTAGATTAGTAAAAGTGGTGATGTAATTTTTAATAGCCTCAATAGGGTGACTTTTATCTTATTTGCTATCTGTAAGCTCCAGATTTTTTTGTAAACACCATGTAAAATAGTTGGCTGGGTTGAAGCCAGTCTTGGATTTGTAATTTCTTGGATCAGCCATCTATACCCGTTTTTAGCAGTGTACTCGCCTGAGTCATCTCCCCTCCATATTTTGGTGTCCTTGATGTCACTGCTCGTAATTGGAATGGTCAGTATTTTATTGACCTGCTCTTCATTGAATAAATTCTTCAGGACTTCCTTGCGCCAGGTAACGCTCTCGGTATCAATTAAATCAACCATGACAGTGTAGTTTATGTTTATATTCTGATCCATAATGTTGGCTTGTTCAGTGCAGGGAAGCCATGCTTCTCTCCAGATGTTGACATCCTTGCCATTACCTACCCTCCATCCCTAGCCTTCGTCCAAAGAACTCCTAGCACTCCAAATGCTTCTTCAGGTATAGGAAGGGTGAGTTCCTAACCTTGCACTAAGAAAATCACTATTCGTATAATATTTTGCTTGCATGACTTTCACTAAAAGGTAATTTGGATGCATAATTAACTTCTAGCATTGCTTAGGCAGCAATGCGACATTAAATTTGGCTAGATCTAGAAAACCCAACCCACCTCGTTCTTTTGGCAAACAAAGACCATTCCAATCACACCAATGGATTCCTTTCCCCTTTTTAGAATTTTTCCACCAAAATTGGCTAATTATTTTTTCTAAATCATGGCATAAAGTTACAGGTAATAAAAAGCACTGAATGATATAAACTGGTATTGCTTGTAAAACAGATTTAATAAAAACTTCTTTACCACCCATAGATAAAAAGCAAACACTCCAACTCTCAATGCGCTTGGTAAATCGGTTATTAAAACTGGCAAAAGCTTCTTTCTTCTGTTTTCCCACAATTGTAGAAAGACCTAGGTATTTTTCTAGGTTGGATGACACTCTTACTCCCAAAGGAATGCCTATTTGAAATCTTATATCTTCTATTACGTTGCTACTAAAATAAATTATTGACTTCTCAAAATTGATTAGTTGCCTCGTAACTCCTTCGTACTCGTTAATAACTGCTTTGATGGCTTGAACTCCTTCTTCATTCGCCTCTCCGAAAAGTATACTATCATTTGTAAAAAATAAATAGGTCAAAGCTAAATTGTATCTTCCCATTTTCACCCCTTTAATGGCTTCTTTGGCTTTTGCTAATTTGATAAGTGATGAAAATCCTTCCAAACAGAATAAAAAGAGATAAGGGCTAAGCGGATCACCCTGTCTTAGTCCTTTCGAGGGCCTTAAACATTCACCTTTAGTTCTGTTCATTGTAACTAAATACTCCACAAAATGAATATAGCTCATCATAAGACCTAACCAATCTTTGCAGAATCCTAAATGCAACATGACATTCTCGATAAAGCTCCACTCCACCTTATCATAAGCCTTGCTCATATCGAGCTTTAAGGCAAATTGACCCCTTTGACCTCCTTTTTTTAAGCTTTAACGAGTGTAGAACTTCATAGGTGATCAAAGCGTTATTTGTATTTTGTCTTCTTGGTACAAATGTCGCTTGGGCCTCGTCGATACAACCATCAAGAAAAATAAAAAACCTGTTTACAATTACCTTTGCTACAAGTTTATAAATGATGTTATAGAGGCTGATAGGCCTAAACTAAGACATCTATTCTGGTTGAGCAACTTTAGGCAAAAGTACTATGACTGTATTATTAATGCTCCCAATTGCCTTTTTTTGATTCAAGATATCCAAACAAAACTTGGAAATTTCATCACCCACAATATGCTAATTTTTTTAGAAATACAATGCAGGAAATCTATTATCCCCTGATGCTTTTAATGGGGCCATGCTTTTAAGAGTTTCTTCTATTTTATTCTTTTTTAAATTCTTTCATGAATGCTTCATTCATGTCATTGTTGATACATGGGAGAATACCTAACAAAGCTTTATTTGCATCAATGGTGTCTGAGGCAGCAAAGAGACCCTTAAAGTAGTTTGTTGCCACTTCCAACTTACCAACTTCATCTTTGACCCATAAACCCTCTGATGTTTTAAGTTTCTTCATCGAATTCCTATGCTTTTGTTGATTTATGAAGTTGTGGAGAAAACAAGTGTTGATCTCCAAACTTAAGCCAGTTAGCCATAGCTTTTTGCTCCCACTCAACTTCTTCTTTTTCTGCTTCCCAATTCATTACTATTTTTACTTCTTCCATTTCGGCTAAAACTATCTCTGTTGGATCTTAAATTGATAGCTCCTTAAAATGTTTTGAAAGAAGCAATGCCTCCTTTTTATTTGAAGTTTGATAAGTGGCTCATCTCTTTGCATAAAAATGAGCCTCCGAACGATTCTCCCAAAGACGCTTTACATGCTGCTCGTTGGTTTCTTCAAATACCTAACTTACATTAAACTTAAACCCTCTTTTATAAAGGGTTTTATCGATTTTAACTCCGAAAGAGGTGAGAATGGGGCAATGGTTAGGTATCACAAGAGGTAGGTGTTTTAATGAGTGCTTCAAGAATGCTCCCCACCGTGCTTGATTTGCAACTCCTCTATCAAGCCTTTCGCGAACGTTATTTTCTGAGTGTTTACCTCTCTCCCATGTATACCATCTCCTAAAGAACCCGATATTCGAAAGATCATAATATGCCAAAGCTGACCGAAATCGAGCCATATTACTCTCTTCGGGGGCTGATCGGCCTGTAAACATCATAGCATTTAAGTGCAAGCAGACACTCGTCGATGCAAGTATAATTGATAGATTTGCTCTATTGGATATCGATCCCACTAGGATAGAGTTCTTAATGTTTAATTGTCAAAGCAACTAAAGTTAAAATTAGAAGAATTGTTACTAAGAATGTTAGCGCAACTGAGTTATATCTGCACAACTAAAAGAGTTAGTTTGTCAATGCAAATATGAAATAAATTGTTAGAGCAAATTAAGATAAAATGAATAGTTGTTGGGATATTGTAAAAGTAAATTCAAAACTTAAAAGAATTGATCAAGTGTAAAGGAGTGGAGAGGATCACTGATTTCACAAGTCGCAATGCTAAATGTGGCTGCAAGGTAACAAATAGATGAATTGTCATTGCAATTATATTTCAATGAAATCTTACTACTATCAATTCCTCTGTTTAACAAAGACTCAAATGCTAATAACTACCATACCTTCCAGTGCTGGTAAAGCCTTGCACTTAAGAACAAGTGGCCAAAATTCTTTTTTAGCCTCAAGCAACTTCCGTTGTCTTGCTTGTTGATTTAACTTGTCACCGCACCTTCTAGTGACCGTGACTGCAACCACATTTCCGTGGTCAAAACGATTAAATCCAAAGATAAATAGATAAAAAGAATAGAGTAAAAATAAAATTAGATCTAACTTCAAATGGTACTTCCATACTCAAATGATAATCAACAGTATTCATCAACAATTAAGAGGTATCAAAGAAAAAGGTCGAAGCATCCTATTCCTAGTTTACTAGAACTATTCCATGATAGCTCCTCTTGTACCATAGATAGACACCTCTCGTCAGAAGTCTTCCTCCTTGCTCATCAAAATACCTCCCTCCGAACCTCAACCTTCCATGGTAGCTCGATAGAGGATTGAAAAACTTTTTAGAATTTAATTCTTCACCACTTAATGCCCATCGTCTTATTTTCCCTCCTATTTATAAGCTCTGGGAATTTCATATCTCCTTCCTTCTCAGATCTAACCATTTTGGCAGCTGTACAACTTGGTTATTTCCAACTGTGCACTCACGCAAATCTGGTGTGTTCATCAGGTATCTGCAGGTTGTCGCCACATCTCTGGGCACAATCTATGATCTTTACTTGCGGTGACAACTAGCATTCTCCTACGCTGGTGCTTCCAAGTATGTTTGTAGCGTGAATTTACTTGTACGAGGTGAAGGTCTTCATGCGGTGACATTTTTGGTCGCAATTCCATGTGAAATTTGTGGCTGCATTTTTGGACGTTTCTTAGCACTGATTTTCAGAGGTATATTTCTGTTCTGACAATTTCAGACGCAAAACTCATGTTGTATATGGCGACATTAGTAACACAAAAGAGATAAAATGCTGAGAATTTAAGCCACAAAACACTGAGTTGGAAAATGTAAATTAAGTATGAAATTCCTAACATGCATACTAAATATGATACAAAAGGGACAATTAATACACAAATTTAGGGAGAAAATAAGTGTCGTTTCAAATGCTATCACACCCCCAAACTTGAGTTTTTACTTGTCCTCAAGTAAATAAAAGTTAACAAAGTCGCAATCAAAATTGTCACCACAATCATCATTCTAGCAACTTAAGTTCTTTGCAATCCTGATGTATAAATTGCATTCATATGACAGAATAATATGCCGACACTTTATAGATATGAACAATCAAAACTACAACTTCACTAATGTTAGCATCATGCTTTGAATCTTAATCTTTCTTAACTAATTCAATATTTATTGCAATATATATATATATATTTTCTTTGCTTTCTTTTTCCTCTTCTTTATTTTTATACGTGACTGAGAGATGTCATTGCATTACTATACCCTTATTCTTATGTAGTAAAGATGGGGTGTAACAAACCCTCAAGAAGTATGTAATTGCGCTGGCACACACTCTTGCAGGGATAGCCTTTGGCTAGATAATTTTTCTAACACAAATAATGGAGTGTTCTCCCTTAATAAGTCACAATGCGCTCACATTGGAGTGTCTTATTATTAGTAAATATAGCTGCAATTAGTAAGTTATTTCAAGATTCAAAGATTGATACTACCCATTCATTACTAATGGAATCCCAATCATTCATTCAAAAATAGAAGGACTCAATATTCATTCACATTCATCCAATTGACATATCGGCATTCCAAACAATTCAAGATTTACGAATAAAACAAAAATTATGATCACATTTTTCTTGTAACATTGCATACTTTCATTGAACTAAAAAGAAAAGTAAATTCGTCAAATATGTGGGTGCAATTACATTTCCATTTCACACAAATTCCCCCCATACTCAATGTCTGCATTGTCCCCAATGCACTGACAATGTTATACAAATTAGAATGGAAATACAATTACAATGCAAATGAACTAACAAGTAAAATGCAGTGACAAATAAAAATGCAGTGACAACTAAATGAGAAGCATGCAACTAACTACTGAAAAGTAAACTAACTCATTGTTCAGTAGTCGATGAGGTGGCTGCCTTAGCTTGTTTCCTCTTCTTTCGGTGCTTTTTTTTGTGCTTCTTTTTATTTTTGTACTTCCTCTTTCTTTTCTTGTCCTTGGAGTCAATTGAGGCAGCAAATTGCTCCTCTATAGTCAGTTGAGTGGAGGCTTTATTAACAATCACGTCGGATGGGTGGGCTTCAACAAGTGGTGCCACATAGGGCACAATGGCTAGAGAATTAGAATCCTCAGTGCTGCAGGTGATTGCCTCAGTTTGGCTCGCTTTTGGTGACGCCAAGTGTGCAATGGATGCCCCCACATTGGTGATTGTATTGACAAATTTCTCATCTAAATTTGTCGAGACATCTTCATCCTTTTCATTCTTCTTCTCTTCCTCCTTCTCTTCTTTAGTTTCTTTCTCTTCCTCAGGATTTTCCTTCTCTATTTCATTCTCCTTCTCTACTGTGCCATCCTAATCTTTTTCTTCTATTACCACTTCTTCCAAACCCACAGATATAATTGGTGTACGCATATCCATAATAACAGCCTCTCTTTCCACCATGTTAGTCTCAAGGCTATTTGAAAACTTATCCTCGAGCATATTGGAAATGGTTCTGAAACAGTCCTCCATGTTTTTGGAATGTCCCTCGTGCTCCTCATCATCGGAGATACGAATTCTAGTTGGGGATGGGACAGACTGAGGTCTACCTTCAAGAGTCGGTTGCTCGGATGACGATGGGGCTTCCCTAATAATAGGGGAAAAACAATAAATTTTGGTATGGGGTTTGGGCTTAGATTCCTCAATATGGCGATAATAGCTTTATTTCATACCCGAGTATAAGCATAGAAGAGGTTTTGCCTATAGTCCATCTCTTCTAATACGCTGACAAGTCGCATTTGTCGCATATCCATGCGGTCAAAGAGTTTTTCTATCTCAGTCAACTATTTCCCCATCCGAGGGTGTACGGGCGCATATTCTTACTTTTCTTTTTTCTTTCCTTTCACTCTCTCTTTCTTCTTAGGCATCTCTTTCACCAAGGGGTTTCTTGCCTTCTCGTCATACGTTTCACCGAGATGTCATTTATGGGCCCCTTGTTTTCTAGCACCTCCTCAGCATCACGGGGCACAATACCCATTTGTTTGTAAAGCATCATTATTAAAGAAGGGAAAGGTAAGATACATGTCTGCTTATTTGCAGCTTCAGTGATTTCATCATGAAGAATTGTACCGACATCAATGTAGCGTCCCTTCATAATAGAATGTAAGAGGTTCATGTGATCTAGCATCGTAGTGGTGCTATAGGTTATTGGCAGAATGCGGTAGTTAACAAAGTGGAACTATACCTTGCTTTGAGTTGTGAGATAACATCGGTGCATTGTGTAGTTATGTGGACTGTTGTCAATCCACACTGCACCCTCGACACATAAGTCTCGCAGTACTAAGTCAGCACCTTCATCAGTTAAAGCCTCAAAAAATGCAGTATGGGTATCTTCCTTCTCAACGATGTGGAAGAGTTCGTTGATATAGGTGGCACTCCAGGTCATCAGACCCTCGCGTACAAAAACAAACTCCTGTTCTGAATCCACTAGGTTAGCATAGAACTCTCGTACCATAGTGGGGGAATAATCGACCGGATGGTCGCAAAAAGACTCCTAACCCAAGCGAGAGATTGTCCTTGCAACTTATTTCCCTAAAGGCTATTGTGAGAACAAATAAAACCCCTGTTCAAGGTGATAGTTTTGCTTGAGCATCACTTCATGATATTTGTCCTTTACCGCCTTTAAGAGGAACAGAACAAGTTCTCTTTGTGGTGGTTGTTCGGCGTGACGAACCATGACGACTGTTAATTCAGTAGGGGATTTTGAAGGGGTTTTCGCTCCTCGTATTCTAGCCATAATAGCTAAAGAAAAAGAGTAAGAGTAACTGGCAAAAAAATTATAAGAGTAACAAAGAGAATGATTGCAGCAGCAATGGAGGTTGTGAGTGGAAGAAGAGAGTTGGTAGAAGAAGGATTTTATAAACTCTGTAGGGGAGGAGACATGATTATTGCAATTAGCGTGGGAAATGTTGCGTCTACAACCAATAAATATCTGGATTGTAGATTGTGCTTTTTAGGTTGATCCAACAGTTGGGGATGAATGGAGATCAACTGACGTGATTCTTGGCTGAAACACTTCGTTGAGTCATCACAGAGTGCGTCGACATGTTATGCTATCAAATGTGTTGACAAAAAGGAGATTTTCTTATTCCTGCATAAAACTAAAAAGGAAACAAATGAAAATAAAAAGCAAAAAGTAAAAGTAAAAATTGCAATGACATTAAATAAATGTGACCAGATTAATGGTATCGCTTTGTTCTTTGACATTTGGGCTTAAGTAGTGTCTCAGTCATTGGTCATTTACTTTAAACTGGTGACCGTCATTCATATCTTCAATTGTCACTACACCATGCTGGAATACTTCGACAACTTTAAAAGGGTCTGACCATCTTGAGTGCAATTTACTTGGATGTAATTTCAAATGTGAGTTAAGTAGAAGTACCAACTGACCAGGGTTAAATTGTCACCACAAGATGATATTATCGTGCCATCTCCTAGTTTTCTCCTTGTATATGGTAGCGTTTTCATACGTATTACGTCGAATTTCTTCCAGCTCAGAAATGTTCAACAACCATTTCTGTCCAGCAGCATCATAATCCATGTTCACTTGCTTGATCGCCTACATGGCTCTATGTTCAAGCTCAACTAGAAAGTGACAGGATTTACCAAATACCAACTGTATAGTGACATTCTTAATGGGTTTTATATGTAGTGTGAAGCGCCCACAATGCATCATACAGCTGCGAAGACCAATCTCTTCTAAATGGGATTAACCACCTTTTTAAGAATGCTTTTAATTTTTTGATTGGAAACTTTTACTTGGCCATTCGTTTGCGGATGACACGTTGTTGTCATACGATGCTTCACACCATAGCGCTTTAAAGCTATCGCCACTTGATTGCTATGGAAATGAGTGCCTTGATCACTTATCAATGCTTGAGGTGTTCCAAATCTTGTAAGGACGTATGTGTGGAAGAACCTTAACACAGTCCGAGCATCGTCTTTCGGAACCGCAATTGCTTCGATCCACTTGGAGACGTAGTCAACAGCAACTAAAATATATACATTCCAAAAAAAGTTTGGAAATGGTCCCATAAAGTTTATACCCTAGACATCAAATAACTCCACCTCCATGATAGGTTGTTGGAGCATCTCATTGCGTCGAGATATAGAACCTGTGTGTTGACATTTTTCACATTACTGCGCAAAATTATAGGCGTCTCGAAACAATGTGGGCTAGTAGAATCTTGATTGTAGGACCTTTACAGCAGTCCTAACACCACCAAAATGGCTTCCATAAGGAGCATCATGGCAATGCCTTAGGATAGAAGACATCTCCTCCTCAGGAACACAGCGATGGATAATGTTGTTAACACATACCTTGAATAGGTATGGTTCATTCCAATGATATCTTGCAGTGTCTCTAATAAATTTGATCTTCTTGTGACCTGTTGCACTCAAAGATAGCTTACCACAAACTAAATAATTGACAATCTCAGCATACCATGGAGATGCGTCGACATAAAATAATTACTCATCTGGAAATGCGTTGACAATGCGTGACTGATTGCCATCTTCGCTTTCAGCTTTAAGACGAGATAAGTGGTCTGTTATTGGTTTTCGGATCCTTTCCTATCTTTAATTTCAATATCAAATTCTTGTAAAAGTAAGATCCATCTGATCAATCGTGGTTTGACATCTTTCTTTCGAAAAAGGTATTTAAAAATAGTGTGATCTGTGTAGACTGTAATTTTTACGCCAACAAGATATGAATGAAACTTGTCAAATGCAAAAACTACTACTAGTAATTCCTTCTCAATAGTCATATAGGTTAAGGTTTTACTAGCATAATAAAAGGAATGAAATACCTTTTCCTTACGCTGACCAAGCATAGCCCCTACAGCAAAATCGCTTGCGTCGCATATTACCTCAAATGGTTGCGACCAGTCTTGTGTAGACGATAATAGAAGCTTGTACTAGATGCTTTTTAATTGTAACAAATGCGTTCGGACATGCGTCATCGAACAAAAACATTTTATTCTGCTCCAGTAATGAGCATAGTGTTTTTGCAATCTTGGAAAAATCTAGAATGAATCTTCTATAAAAACCAGCATGACCAAGAAAGCTTCTTATTCTTTTGACATTTTTTGGTGACAGTAACTTCTCAATGATTTCTACCTTTGCTTTGTCCACTTCAATACCCTAACATGACATTCAATAGCTAAGGAGAATGCCTTCAGTTGCCATGAAATGACATTTTCCTAGTTCAGCATTAGATTTGTGTCCTCGCATCTCTTCAATACTTTCGCCAGATTATCGGCGCATTGGTCAAAATTCTACTCATACACAGAGAAATCGTCCATGAATACCTCTAATGAATCTTCAATCATGTCCGAGAAAATAGCCATCATGCACTTCTGAAATGTAGATGGTGCATTGCACAAACCAAACAACATATGTCGGAAAGCAAAGGTTTCAAATGGGCAAGTGAACATTATCTTTGCTTGATCTTCCGGCGCAATGGCTATTTGATTGTAACTAGAGTAGCCATCTAAGAAATAGTAATAGGCTTTACCAGCTAGCCTATCCAGCATTTGATCAATGAATGTTAATGAGAAATGATCCTTCTTTGTGGTCGTATTTAGATGACGGTAATCCTTACACACTCGCCAACCTGTAGCAATACGAGTAGGGATTAGCTCATTCTTCTCGTTACTTACTACTGTGATGCCGCTCTTCTTAAGCACACATTGGACAGGGCTCACCCATGTGCTATCTGAAATGGGATAGATGATGCCTGTGTCCAGCCACTTAATGATCTCTTTTTCACTACCTCTTTCATTTTCTCGTTAAGTCTTCGTTGTTGCTCAATGGACTGCTTCCCTTCATCTTCTAGCCTGATTTTATGCATGCAAAAAGAGGTACTAATTCCTCTGATATCTGCAATGCTCCAGGCAATGGATCGTTTATACTGCTTCAAAATTACGATAAGCTTTTTTTCTTGACTCGTATCGAGGCTTGTGCTGACAATTACGGGTAATGTGTCATCGTCACCTAGAAAGACATACTTCAGATGCATCGGCAATGGCTTTAACTCTAAAGTAGGAGCTTGTTCCATTGATAGTTTAAACACAAGAATCATCCTATTAGACAGATCCAAAGATTCTAATTGTCAACCCTGTCTCAGTTCACAAATATTAGCCTTAACTCTGTGGTTGCATTCAGTTAGGATATCACCAGTGGATGTCACTGCATATTCATCTGGAACTGCTGAATTTCGTTCATTGAATTCTTCTATGATTAACTCGTCTAGCATGTTAATGTGGTAGCATTGCTCTTTACTCCTTGATGGAGATGCTTCGAACACACTAAAAGTGACATGCTTATCATTATGACTCATAATCAGCTCGCCTTTAAAACATCGATAAGTGTACGTCCCGTAGCTAAAAATAGGCGTTCTAAGATAATGGGCACCTCCTTATCTACTTTGCAATCAAGAATGATAAAATCAACTGGGAACACAAGCTTATCAACTTGCACAAGGACATCCTTAATCTATCCTTCCGGTTATGCTAAAGATTTGTCTGCAAGTTGTAATGTCACCGCAGTGGACTTCATAGATCCAATTCCTAACTTCTTGAAAGTGGATAGAGGCATAAGGTTAATACTAGCTCCCAGATCGTATAAGACCTTACCTAGATAGTGGTTTCTAATGGAGCATAAAATTGTGAAGCTGCCAGGGTATTTCATCTTTGGTGGCAACTTATTTTGTTAACACAGTGCTACACTCCTCTATGAGCGTAATCGTTTCGATGTCAAAAAGCTTTTTCTTCTTCGATAGTAGCTCTTTCATAAATTTCCCATAGTTGGGGATCTGCATAAGAGCATCAATTAGAGGTATGGTTATGTGTAATTACTTCAAGGTAGATACAAACTTTTGATAATCTTTGTCATGGTCCTTCTCCTTGAATCTTTATAGAAATGAAAAAGGTATATTATCAGTGGGTTATTTTAAAGGATTCGATTGCGTCGACATGGGCAGTTGCGTCAACATCTTTGTTAGTCGAATTTTAGGCATAGACGTGGCTACAGGTGATTCCTCTTTATTTATTTCTATTGGGCTCTCTTTAGAGGCAACTTCTCCTTATTATTTTGGTTCAGATGTGTCGACATGTACTTGGTTGGAACTGTTGCTTAGCTCGGTAGTTTGCTTTCCACTTCTCAGCGTAATAGCTTTACAATGTTCCTTCCCCTTTTGAGTCAGATTTTTAATGTCGCTACGCGAAGCACCTGGTGACCTTGTGTTCATATTAGAAGCCAATTATCCTAGCTGAGCTTCCAACGCGTGAATAGATGAAGAGTTGCCTTGAACGATTGCTTTCGTTCTCGTGATATGCTCTCGCATCAACGCTTTAAGAGTAGCCAACGGATCTGCTCTTGGTTGAGAATATTGCTGTTGCTGTTGTTGATGCTATCCTTACTTATTTGACATTGCATTCTGTTGTGATGGCATTCAAACTTGTGGTTACATCTGTTATATGAATGCATCTAATTTTGTGATAGCATTTAGTCATGTGATCGCAAATTATTTGGGTGCGTATGCAATTGCAGATTGTGATTATAATTCTGCTGTTATTGGTTGTTATTGTAACTCCCTTGTCTAAAATTACCTTGAGTTGAGACATTTCCATATCTAAATGTAAACTCATTCTGGTTCCCCCAAGGTTGTTGTGTACGATTAAGATTACTATATGAGTTACCATAAGAATTTCCTTTGATGTTATTGACATAAAATGCATTCTCAACATGTTGTGGACAATCCTCATAACTGTGGTTGTCATCGCAAATTTCACAAGAAAACGTCGAGACATCCATCTGTTGGGCTACTTGAATAGAGGCAATTTCTCTTGTTCCCTTCATGTTTTTTTATCATTTTTGCCAATGAGGATACCTGTGCACTCAAAGCTGATATAGCATATAATTCCATAACACTAGGATTAGTTTTTACCTAAGCAGAACAAGAAATTGGATATTGATAATCATTTTATGCAATTCTCCCTAATATTCGTACGACTTCATTGTAGGTGCAATCCAACAATGGACCATTAGCAAATGCATTGATAAGATTTATTGTATGTGCATTCAACCCATTATAGAAGAGATCTCAATTTGAGTTTCTTGTTGGATTCCATGCATGGCGCAACGTCTCAACAAAGTTTTGTAACGTTCTCATGTAGTGTGTAAATTTTCATCATCCAGTTGATGATATGCCGTGATATCATTCCGCAATCTTGCATTTATTGTCAAGGATTGAATCGCAAAATGGACTGCGTTACTAGCGTATTCCAAGAAGTAATGGATCCAGTCGGTAAACCAAGGAACCATGTTCTTGCCCTCACTTGCAAAGAATAAGGGAACAACTGAATCTTCAAGGCATCATCAGGAACACCATGTTGACTAAAAGAAGCATATATGAGCAGAAATGATTTGAGATGCTCTCTAGCATCTTCATGAGGTAAACTTGCATATTGCCCATTAGAATTCAGTATTTGAAACATAACCGATTTCAATTAAAAATTACCAGTTTTTATTATTGGTTTAACAACCCCTGGTTGTAAATCATAATGCATAGGAACAACAAAATCTCTTATTATCCTATCTGGGATTTGCTCTACTTGTGGCAGCAATGGTGGTAGCTCATTGTTGTTTCTAGCCATTTTCTGTTGCTCTTGCTTCCTCCTTAGAATAGTCCGTTCGAGTTCTAGATCAAAGCTTACAATATCCTTAGGATTTCTTCTTGTGGACATGCAACTCTAAAGAATTTGAGAGAAAATCAAAAGAAAGTTAAACAGATTAGTAAAAATAAAAGGTTAAGTAAGAAAGAATAATTACAACAACAAAAATGAACATCAAACAAACATCATCCCCGGCAACGACGCCAAAACTTGATCAGCCTATAAACATCACAGCATTTAAGTGCAAGCGGACACTCGTCGATGCAAGTATAGTTGGTATTTGCTCTATCGGATATCAATCCCACGAGGATAGAATTCTTGATGTTCAATTGTCGAAGCAATTAAAGTTAAAATTAGAAGAATTGTTACTAAGAATGTCAGCGTAACTGAGTTATATCTGCACAGCTAAAAGAGTTAATTTATCAATGCAAATATGAAATAATTTGTCAGAGAAAATTAAGATAAAATGAATAGTAGTTGGGATATTGTATAGGTAAATTTAGAACTTAAAAGAAATAATCAAGTGTAAAGAAGTGGAGAGGATCATTGATTTCACAAGTCGCAATGCTAAATGTGGCTGCAAGGTAAGAAATAGATGAATTGTCATTGCAATTATATTTCAATGAAATCTTACTGCTATCTCTTGCTCTGTTTAACAAAGACTCAAATGCTAGTAACTACCACACCTTCTAGTGCTCGTAATGCCTCGCACTTAAGAACAAGTGGCCATAATTCCTTCTTTGCCTCAAGAAACTTTCGTTGTCTTGTTTGTTGATTTAACTTGTTATCGCACTTTCCAGTGACTGTGACTGTAATTGCACTTTCGTGGTCAAAACAATTAAATCCAAAGATACACAGATAAAGAGAATAAAGTAAAAATCAAATTAGATCTAACTTCAAATGGTACTTCCATACTCAAATGATAATCAACAATATTCATCAACAATTAAGAGGTATCAAAGAAAAAGTCGAAGCATCCTATTTCTAGTTTACTAGAACTATTTCGTGACAGCTCCTTTTACGTCGCAGATAGACACCTCTTGTCAGAAGTCTCCTTGCTCGTCAAAATACCTCCCTCCGAACCTCAAGCTTCCATGGCAGCTCGTTAGAGGATTGAGAAACTTATCAGAATTTAATTCTTTACCACTTGATGTCTATCTTCTTCTTTTCCCTCCTATTTATAAGCTCTAGGAATTTTAGATCTCCTTCCTTCTCAGATCTAACCATTTTGGCAGCTGTACAAGTTGGTTATTTCCAACTGTGCAGTCACGTAGTGTTCATCAGGTATCTGTAGGTTGTTGTCGCATCTCCGGGCGCAATCTATGATCTTTACTTGCGGCGACAACTTAGCATTCTCCTGCGCTGGTTCTTCCAGGTATGTTTGTATTGTGAATTCACTTGTACGAGGTGAAGGTCTTCATGCGGTGACATCTTTGGCCGTAATTCCATGTTAAATTTGTGGCTGCATTTTTGGACGTTTCTTAACACTAATCTTCTAAGGTAGATTTTTGCGCTGACAAATTCAGATGCAAAACTCATGTTATATATGGCGACATTAGTAACACAAAAGAGATAAAATGCCGAGAATTTAAGCCACAAAACACTGAGTTGGAAAATGTAGATATTAAGTATGAAATGCCTAACATGCATACTAAATATGATACAAAAGGGACAATTAATACACAAATTTGAGAAAATAAGTGTAATTTCTAATGCTATTAGGGGCTCCACAGAAACCCGTTAATCTCCAAGCTGACATATCATCCTTTTCCATTACTATAACATCTATATGACTTGTTGAAAACCTTTGCAATTGTAATTCAAAATTTTCTTGCCAACCTATGGAAAGACCGCCCTTAGTACCTTGCGCATCAACTTCAATTCCATCTGGATAGCCACACCTTAATCAAATTTGTTCCATTCTTTTATTGCTTAATTTTGTTTCAATGAGAAACAAAATTTTGGGTTGTATGTGTTTTACCTTATTTGTAAGGTGCTTAACCGCTCGTGGGTGCCCCAACCCACTAACATTTCTACTTAGTATTTTCATTGCTCCCGATCGGCACGCTAGCTAGTGGCTGTCGATCTCTCTAGTTGTTGAATTAATTCCCTGGTGCCAATTTCTTCCCTGACTTGTTCATTCCTCATTCTTAGGTACTTTTTCCCTTCGCAAATCTCGACTGGAATATTCTTAAATACTTTCTCTCTTGATCTTAGTGGATCATCCTCAGTGATAAACTTGCCATTACTCCCTTTTACTTCTTTTTGTTCGTTTATTTCCATTCCAATCGTGGAATATCCCCATCGAAGACCGAATGAACCCTTTTCCTTAAGCCATTTACTACCAGCTCGTAGCTCCTCTCGAGTTGGAGCTCGAAGTTAAAGATCCTAACCAAACCTGACCTCTTACACACTGATCAATCTTCGAATTGGGAAGAACCCCTCTCCATGCCCTAATTTTCCATAAAGGAAATAAAAGAGGGTAAGGCGCTCATATTGTAAGAACCCATGCCCAACCACCCCTCCCTCAAGTGCCGATCTTTTTTTCCTTTTTAGAGGTAGTCTAACATCAATTTTAATTTTAAAGGCGCATGTAGCATCGCTCCCCTCTTGTGATAAGCGCAACATCATATTGAATAAATTCCCCAATGAAATCACCTATGCTCTTTGCTATCCTTTCCAAAACAACACCATATGGAAGGTTATTAACTTGTATGCAAAAGAGGGAAAAGTTTAATGGAATGGTTTTTGGATCTTCTTTTTGTCCTAGGCGATGAAATAATAACAGATGCCTATTGAGAGATCAAGGTATTCCGTCAAGAACACGTCTTATATCAACTTCAAAAAAGAACCTAAAAAGGTACCACTTTTCGCCAAGATCTATTATAGTAACTCCACCTATTGGATGCCATAGATCAACCAAAGTTCTTTTGAGAGATGGAAAGTGGATTACACATCTGTAAGAGTCCTCCTTACTAAACAAAATCGACGATCATCCTCCTCAGCAAGCGCATCGCCAGTACAAGGGATACGGTTCCCTTCTTCCTCTTCTTCAAAACTCAAATTTGCCAATTCGGCCTCCATCTTGAACTGGTTTTTAGAACAAATTCTTCTTTTGTTACAAAGACACGAATCTTCAGAAAAGTGAAAAAACAAAAACAAAAGAACAAAAAAAAAACAAAGAGACGGTGTGCTATGAAACCTTAGCAGACGAAAGAACTTTTAAGTAATTAATTATATTTAAAAAGATAAAAAAAATCGAACTTTCCATCAAAACCGGTCTATTTCCCTAATTAATTTTAAAAACGGCCTAAAAGCCTAATTAATTATTAAAATCGGTCTATAGGTCTTATTTAGCCTTAAAATAGGCTCTCTCTTATTTTGTTGAATTTAATTTTTTTTAGATTTAATCATTCTCAATAAAATAATTGTGTTAATTAATCACTTTATTTTCTTTTTAACGAATTATTGATTGACACATTAATTCATTAAATGACTGGCATATGTCATTTTTTTGTTAACTTTTAACTAAAGTTTAGAGCTTCTTTATAAAATTTTGAGGGAAAAAGTTTTGGATATAAAAAGGTTTTTAAATTTTAATCAAAAATAAAAAAAGTCACGTATCAATCACTCAGTGTACCACTTTTATTGAAAGAAAATAAAAATTTAACCATTGTGAATAATTCATACAATTATTTTATTTAAAATAACTAAATTAAAAAAAATTAAGAGTAACCAAAAATAAAATGAAACCTATTTTAGAGCGAACTATTTTTTTCATTGTCCTCTTTGGGGACGTTTCGTTCCTTTCTTATTGGATTTTTAAAAGCACAAATAAAAAAAAATTATGTATGATTTGTTTTGCTTTAAAAATCAATATATTTACATATTTGGAAATATCAGTTTTAAGACCAAAACACGAAAACTATTAAAAATAATATTCATGTTAGGTTAATTTTTTAAGCCAAAATTATAAAGTAAATAATTGAAGATTAAAATATGCTCTATATTTTATTATTTTTATACATTTGAAATTTATTTTTTATATTTGTATTTTCAAGAATTTAATTCTTTTATATTTCTATTTTAAAAGTTAAATTCAATTGTTAATGTTATTAAATTTTTTTGTTAAATTTATTGGTGTGATATTTTGAAATTAAAAAAGATACTCACTTAATAGTCATATGTACACAAAAATTTTGCATTACAATGAACTTGATTTTAACATAAAATTCTATCAATGTTTACAATTCTTAATAGATATATCAGCTTTTTAATCAAACAAAATATTGAGGCTAATAAATGATATTGTAAAAGTTGAGCTATCAAATTATATAAAAAATTTGAAGTAAACAAATTAATTCTTAAATTCAAGCGTTGCATATAAACCAAAATTAAAATAAGATATTATTATATAATTTTAAATTTGAGGATAACATAGAGATCAAAATTAAAATTTTATTATTTTTTTAAATAATATAAAAAAGAAAGTGAACCGTTATGTATACGAGGATAGCATAGGAATATTGAACTACCATTTTTTATGTAATGCAAAAACAAAGAAAAAATCTGACACTCGTGTCAATAAAAAAAATCCTCTAACTTCAATTAAGAATTCATTGGGTTTTTTAAGAATAGTGTTAGTTTAAATTTTCAAATCGAAATAGTCAAAAGAGTGAATTGACTTTTTAAAAATTTTATGGAAGTTAGAGACAAAAGATAGAAAATAGAACACAACAATTTAGAGTGGTTTGATCCCAATTACATACTCCATTACCTTAATTTTTCACGACTAAGAATTTTCCCAAATTTACTATTTTGATCAATTTTTGAAGACATGATTTAACCTTATAACTTTCTTAAGATTTTTACCCAAATCTTAAGACACAAACTCTCTCAAAGAAAAACAAAGAAGCAAACAATAAAATAATCCTAACAAGATCAAAGCATTTGCAACTTAAGCTCAATTACAATGAAAAGACACTTGAGCAAAAAATATGGAAGTATTGGCAAAAAGGTAGTTTGTATTGATGGTTTTTGCTTGAGTATGCTTTCTTGTTTTTATAGGAATTTTGAAAGCTGGTATTTATACCGCTGAATTGAATTTCAACCATTGTAGTTGTTGGAGATATGAATAGAGTCATTGGGGATGTGAAAATTAGAGCATTTAATCGATATTTTTGCAATAAATGCTAAATTCAGTGATCGTTGGAGTTGAAATATTGATATCAGAAAAATTTTATCGATACCATATAAAATGTATCGATACCGAATCGATACTTAGCTGAATTTGTGAAAAATATAATGTCAATTTGGTACCATTTCTCAAAAGGGTATCAATATTTCAAAAATATCGATACTTGACCAAAAAGTTATCGATACTTTTTATTCAAACTTGTGTGAAAATTATTTTGACAAGTTAAAAGAATTTTTACTTTGTTAAAAGTATTTTAACTTGATTTTAAAGTTGATTTAAAAATTTTCTAAGATTTCAAAGTAAAGATTTGAAATTTTGTCTCTTAAACTTTAATTTGTTATATCAAAACATATTATCAAATAAAGCTTAATTTAAAAATCTCTCCCTTTTTATATTACAAACATTTGGTAAATTTATTTTTTAATAGATTGCTCCCCTTAATAAAAATTATTTTTAATTTAGGGCCTAAACAAAAAAATTGACATACATCTTCAAAATTTGACATTCATTTTTACTTTGAAGAAAATGGCCACATAATTTGCATAATGTTAACATAATATTAATCAATCAATTTACTTTTTCTTTTCTTCTCCCCATTTTTATTATATAAAAAAACAAATAAAGCTTGATGAGAAAAAGATGGTTAGTTCAAAAAATATATGAAAATAAAGAAATAGAGAATTAACATAAAAAAATTACTAAAGTATCTTAGAATACTAATAAAAACAATAAGGTTCAAAAAAGCCATGGACATAGGAAATGAGGAAAAGTAATAGTGCAAATGTGATAGAACAACGATATGAAAAATGCAAACTTAAAAAGCTACTTTAATCGTCATCATGAGGAGATCAAAGAAGGTGTCGAAGGAAAATGAGTGAGGAGAGATGCCATTTGCATCTCTAACGTTGATAGCTGAGAGTTAACATCATCTCGATAAGATCTAAACTCATTTCGAAGTCCCTAAACATCGGTACTTAAGGAATGTAGAGAGTTAAGGATGTAATCCCCAAAACCCGACATAAAAGATATGATCGGATCCAGAGGGTCACTATTGTAATTTTGTCCTCAAGAAACCATTTAAAACCTATATAAATACTTTAATTTGTAAATAAATTAAGTTATTGTAAAATAATTAATTTCTCATAATTTTGAATAATTCTAAGCTTAAAAATTATTAGTTAAACACTTCAAACAAATATTCAAAATCCCAAATTAAAAATTAACATTACAATCTCAAAATAATTTAATAATATAATAGACCGAATGATGAAATAAAAATATAAAAAAAAAGTGAGATTTTCCGAGAACTAAGTCGCCTAAGTCCACTATATCTGAAAGAGAAACTATTAAGGAGTGAGCTAAAAAGCCCAGTGTGTCTCTAAAGTGTATAAATTCACAGTCACAATATCACAATCATTCATAGCATTAAAAGTAACCACACAACATTTAATAGATAAATGCAATGAAAACTCAAGCATAATGCAATGCATCCATTCTCTAGCACACCAATACAGTGGAGAGGTTCCCTAGAACCCCTCCCCAACAAATCGTCACTAATCGCAGTGTTGTTTTATATCAGCCATTTGAAGGGGTGATTACCATGTCTTCCACCGTACAATCCCAACTCATGAACACACAATGGCATGATGTCACATTTATCACAGTCTCAATCTCAGGCTCATGATACAATATATGAATCCCATAGTACACAATATTTTTTTTATTCACAGTATTTAAGTATTCCACAAACTAATAAGTATGCATGCAATATCATCATGCGATCACATAATACATCATAAGATCACGCCATTATACATCACAAATTAATATCACCCAATGAATTCAACACAAACAATATCACACAAAGAGATGTAACACAGATAGAAACACAACTCAAGCTGTAAAGGCTCTAACAACAAGAAGAACATCTCCCACGCTCAGATCTATTACCGGGTCTAGCTGAATCAGAACCTGAGAGTAAATTCTAAATTAAATCTACCACTATGCCACCTACTAAACATAACACAAAATCGAAACCAAAACTTATGTGTCACTATTGAAACTTGTGCAGGGGTAGTCCGCATAGGTGGAGAAGGTAACTCGTCATTCTCAAAATTGTAATCACCTACGCACAAAATATCTCAAGTCAAATCCCTAATCCATTTTTCTTAGAAAATTTTACTAAGTATAATAACTTGTGAATAGCTAAAACGAGGTTTTTGGGTTTGAATTTGACAAAACGGATAGCGGATTCGAAATTAAGACATCGAAAAATGGCAGGATAAGATTGGTCAAAAAAGTCAACGATCAAAGTCAAAGTCAACGGGTCGGTCAACGGGTAAGTTAATAGGTTTGATCAAATTGAATTAGGTTTAGGGTTTGGGTGATTTCATTTTAAGGTATTGGGCTTCATGGTTTTGGGTTATAGGGTTAAGGGTTATTGGGTCTCTTCTTTGGGTTGCCTTAGACTTGGGCTCACACATGGGTCATTATTTGAGCATTGGTTGGGTCACTCATTTGGGTCATGGCTTGGGCTTGATCAAGTGGCCCAATTTCACATCTTGTTTACAACATAAGACTAGGGTTTCCTTAACCCCTTTAATGGCACCGATCAGAGCCACAACAGACGGCGGATTTCTCGCCAAAAAAACACTAAAAAGGAGATCGAAACAAGGCCCCCAACATGATGCACAACTTACATTTGCTTAGGAAGGTGAGGAATCGACGAAGCTATGATGAAGATGATGTAAAAAGACAAAACCCGAATGGTTTCCAACATCGTTCTCTCAAACGGGGACAGCGAGGGAGAAAGGGAGAGTGAGGTTGGGTTCACATGATGACAAGGAGCATTTTGATAGTGGTGGTGTAGCACATGACCAATGGAAAGGGGATTACCAGAAGTTGATCGGGAAAGGCAAAGGGAGATGGGGTTTGAGAGGAAAAAGAAAGAAAATTAAAATGGTGATATGAGAGGCTAAAAGTCATATAAGGAGAAAAAGAGGTTTACATACTACTCAAAATGGGTAAACTTCACAAAAGGACTCAAAATATCTAGGGTTTTCAAAAATATCCCCAAACTTTACCCACTAAACAATTTAATCCCAAAATTCCCAATTTAGCCACAAAATTTTAATTAATGCTTAATTTAGTCCCCGAATATCACTAAAATTCCAAAATAGTCCCTAAAATTCATAAAAATTCCTTTATAGTCCTTGATAATACTAAATTCACAATTTAATCCCAAAATTCAAAAAAAATTGGGTTGTTACAATTCTCCCTCACTTAAAAGAAATTTCAAGGACGAAATTTCCTTGGTTCTTTTGACCATGCACTTCATTACCTCTATATTGTTTCTATTTTCCTTTTGAATCAACTTCCTTCACAATCCCGCTTATTGCACTCTTCTATCGACATATTATTATTCATGCTTTCCTTTAACTTTTACCTTCATCTATCCAATTCACATTCCAATTAAAAACATTTCCAATCCCTCAATCGTTTTGCACTTCTTATGCAATGGTACTCTTCTTTTAAAACACTCTCATTTTCATAAGAATCGAAGACATTTTTAATCAATCATCTTTGGAATTATTGTTATAATCCTATATTTCCCTTTTCGCTCACTAGACTCTTATTTCGTTTCTTTTCACTTAACCAGAATCTTTACTTAATTAAGTTTTTCTGAAATCATCTCTATGATTTTATAATTCCTTTCTTACACATTCACATAGCTTATCATTTATATTCATTCTCTATTGTTTCATATATATTTTTTTATCACAACTGTCTTATACTAATCACAACATTGTGCTTTTAACATTCTTCTAGACTCTATTTTCTTATACTCTTGAATTCTTATCTTCGTTTTCATATAATTGCTTCACTTTCTTTTTTTTTTCTTTCGCTTTTCAAGGCAAACAATGATTATCCCAGTTACGTATCAGAGTTAATACTCTTATTTCAAACCTCTTAAAATTCTATTAGCATGGTTGCTGCTAATAGTATCATCGAGGTAACTGTTCCTACCAAAGTTTGCCCTTTATTTTTTAATTATTATTTCTTTACACCATTTACAACTTTGCTATATAAATATTTTTTTTCACACTTCATATCACTCTTTAATCACTATTTCTTAAAATCATTTCACTACCTTCTTGTGCTTTCTAGAGTACTTACACTATTTTTCATAATCAATTATATTTTTTTATCTTTTATAATCTATTTCGTAATTTAAAATTTCTTTTTCCATCACAAGTATTTCTCTATACTTGCATTCATGTCCTCTATCATAAATTTTAAATTTTATCCTTTCTCTTTTATTTCTGAAGTTACCAATTTTCTTTCAAATCTCTATACTAGACTAATTCTTAACCCACAAGTTTTATTATTATTATTATTATTATTATTATTATTATATTTTTTCCACTACTTAACCGAACATAAATCTTATTATTATTTCATGACTTTAGCTTCCTAAAGAATACTCCTTATACTTTTAATGTATCTTCTTATTCTTATCTATAAAGATTACGAACCGTTTTTTAAATCTCCATACAAGACTAAATAACATTTACTTTTACTCTTAAATTATACTTCAACTTTTTTTATGTTAATCTTTTCACAACTTGTAACCTATTTTCCTTTATACTCATTTACCATTAGATTTTAATATCATTCCTTAATCTTCCAACACTTCACTATTTTTATTCTTTATAAATCTTTTTCTCTCTTCAAATATTAACATCACTTCGTCTATTCTTATTTCTCCAATAATACGTTTTCTTATTACTACTCACCTATACTTTTTTTTCCTAATTTAATTAACTTTTAATTAATTTATTTTTTTAATCGCCATTCTTCTTCTTTTCAGAGTATAATTATTCCATAAATTTTCCTCTTTACAATTTACTCTCTCATTAATACTCTTTACAGGTTATTCTCTGCTTTTCTCAATAATTTTTAGAAAATTCTTTATTTAATGTCTCTTAGAGCCATACTTAAAAGTATTTTTCAAAAAAATATCTAATATTCACCACAATAGGTGTAACACCCCTATACCCGACCTAATAGTCAAGTCAGGATATAAAAAGTTTACATTTGTTGCCAGAGCAACCATGACCATATTCTAATAAGCTTAACCTCTTATAGAGAATGTTTTAATATTACTAACATAATATTTTGTAGCATTTCGATTTTGACTAAAATTTGTTAAAATTATTAGCGAAACTTTGTTTTAACAACAGAGTATAAAATATGACAAAAGTATCAGTACTATTCTATAGGTATCAATATCTTTACCTTAAGTATCAACACCCCTATTTTAATATCAATACTAATTTGAATTTCAAAGTTTAGAAACAAGAAATTTCGAATTTTGGGACAATTTGTAATTTTACACCCTAAACATCTCATAGTTATTTCTAAATAACACAATATGTTCAATTATAAAACCTATTAACTAAGATCAATTTTCCAACAACTCTTTTCATGAACACATGATTTTTTTACTTAAGTGAATCTTATGCACTTGCCATTCATATAAAAATTAACAAAAATATCGAAATTTTACGATAGACTATTTAGAAGATCTGCACTTATAAAATATAGTTTACTCTAGTCTCATATTACATCAATTTGCTAACATTTAGTATTTCCAACTATTTTCAGTGAATATCAAATTAATCTATAACCAAATAAATTTATTTATCTCTTTCCTATTTTATATAAATGTTTAATTTCCAATATAACAATTCTATTTCCCTAATTACATTAACTATTATTGTAAAATTTCAATATTATTGTCTATAGTCAAATCATGCAAACTTTATTCCTTTTGACAATAGTTTTTCAATAACTTTTTCACTTGACTTTCTATTTTATTTATATTTTCAATACTTTTTTGTTCATATATTTTCCATTTTGTATTTCTATCTCATTAACCATTATTAATCAAATTTTTATTAAATAATTTTAAACCAAACCACTTATTATTTATTAGTTTAACAATTCTCTACTATATATTCAATTTATTCTAATTTTATTCTTATACTTTTTAAAATTATTCAAATAGTACAGTTTCCACATTTTTATAGATGAGTCCTTAAACCCTTTTTATTTTACAATTCAATCCCTAAGATACCAAATATTTTCTTTTTGATTTATTTAAGGTGAAATTTAGTTAAAATATCACATATATAGTCCTAAAAATTTTGAAATTTATAAAATATCCCACTATTTCAAAATGTTTCAATTTAATCAATTTAGTACTTATGATTAATTTACTCACTATTTTAACTAATCAATGTCTCAATTCAGTTTTTACTATCATTATCATAGACCGAAAACTTCCAGAATCCTTAAAAAAATTCATAAATTTTTAAATTCTATTTTTTTTAATCATGGTTCAATTGCAAATTGGTACTTTTCCCAAAATGACACAACTACATTTTAATCTCCGTATTTTTCATATTAATTCAATTTACTCCATATATGTTTCATTCCTCTTACTCATCTCAAGTAATTTATTATTACACCACATTTCCTACCCATGATAAATTTGTTCATTGATTATTTTAATTTTAATTTTCTCCTTCTTTCTTTGTTTTTATTATTATTATTGACATCTAAATTTTTCGGGTGTTACAATGGGATTTTTTTCGCATTTTTCACAAGATTGAATAGGTTTTATCCTTAAACCTTCCATACTTGTTTTGGAAATAACATGAGATCCTATTTATCTTTCTCCTCAATATTAGATATCTCATTCAGATTTGCCTATACTTTTACTAGAGGCGCAAAATGGCTGACAACCTTAACAATACAACCTCGATCGCGATTAATCGTAAACCTAGAACTCACACGTGGTGGCATAGTAAACTATCTACAAAGAGCAATAATCACCAAAATATGATCTGGTACTGGAGTCTCGGATTAAATCTCAACTTAGAAATTTCAAAGTACGAAAATAATTTATAAAATAATATATTTATTAAAAATCACTGATTACCTCAAAACCTTTAAAAACTTTTGAAATCAATTGTTTTGAGCCTCACAGTTCGAGGGTTGAACTCAACTCTGATACCACTAATTGTAACCCCAAAACTTGACCTAAAAGATATGATCAGACCCAAAGGGTCATTATTGTAATTTTACCCTCAAGAAACCATTTAAAACCTATATAAATACTTTAATTTGTAAATAAATTAAGTTATTGTAATATAATTAATTTCCCATAATTTTGAATAACTCTAAACTTAAAAATTATTAGTTAAACACTTTAAACAAAAATCCAAAATCCAAAATTAAAAATTAACATTACAATCTCAAAATAATTTAATAATATAATAAACTAAATGATGAAATAAAATATAAAAAAACGTGAGATCCTCCGAATACTAAGTCGCCTAAGTCCATTGTATCTAAAAGAGAAACTATTGGGGAGTAAGCTAAAGAGCCCTGTGTGTCTCTAAAGTGTATAAATCTAGAGTCACAATATCACAGTCATTCATAGCATTAAAAGTAACCACACAACATTTAATAGATAAATGCAATGAAAACTCAAGTATAATGCAATGCACTCATTCTCCAGCATACCAACATAGTGGAGAGGTTCCCCAAAACCCCTCTCCAACCAATCTTCATTAATTGTAATGTGGTTTTATATTAGCCATTTGAAGGGATGATTTACCGTGTCTTCCACCGTACAATCCCAACTCATGAACACATAATGACATGATGTCACATTTATCACAGTCTCAATCTTAAGCTCATGATACAATATATGTATCCTAGAGTATACAATATTTTTTTTATTCATAGTATTTAAGAATTCCACAAACTGAAAGTATGCATGCAATATCATCATGCGATCACATAATACATCACAAGATCATGCCATTATACATCACAGATTAATATCGCCCAATGAATTCAACACAAACAAATCACATAAAAAGATGTAACACAGATAGAAACATACCTCAAGCGGTAAAGGCTCTAATGACAAGAAGAACGTCACCCACGCTTAGATCTATCATCGGGTCTAGCTGAATCAGAACCTACGAGAGTAAATTCTAAATTAAATCTATCACTATGCCACCCACTAAACACAACACAAAATCGAAACCAAAACTCATCTGTCACTATTGGAACTTGTGCAGGGACAGTCCGCACAGGTGGCGAAGGTAACTCGTTGTTCTCAAAATTATAATCACCTACGCACAAAATATCCCAAGTCAAATCCTTTATCCATTTTTCTTAGAAAATTTTACTAAGGATAATAACTTGTGAATAGCTAAGATGAGGCTTTTAGGTTCGAATTTGACAAAACGGACAACGAATTCGGAATCAAAACATTAAAAAATGGTAGGATAGGATTGGTAAAAAAAGTCAACGATCAACTATCAAAGTCAACATGTTTGGTCAAAGTCAATGGTCAAAGTCAACAGGTCGGTCAACGGGTCAGTCAACAGGTTTGGTCAAATCGAATTGGGTCTAGGGTTTGGGTGATTTGGTTTTAGGTTATTGGGTCTCTTCTTTAGGTTGCCTTAAACTTAGGCTCACACATGGGTCATTATTTGAGGATTGGTTGGGTCACTCATTTGGGTCATGGCTTGGGCTTGATCAAGTGGCCCAATTTCACATCTTGTTTGCAACATAAAGCTAGGGTTTTCTTAACCCCTTTGACAGTGTTGATAGAGCCACGATGGACGGGGGATTGCTCGCTTGAAAAACACAAAAAAGGAGACCAAAACAAGGCCCTTAACACGATGCATAACTCGCATATGCTTAGGACGATGAGGAATTGACGGAGCTACAATGGAGATGATGCAAAAAGATGAAACTCAAATGGTTTCTAACATCATTCTCTCAAACGACGATGTCAAGGGTGAAAGGGAGAGTGAGGTTAGGTTCTCACGATGACGAGGAGCATTTTGATAGTGGCGGTGTAACACACGACCAACGACAAGGGGATCATCGGAGTTGATCGAAAAAGGCAAAGGGAGATGGGGGTTTAGAGGATTTGAATTGAGAGGAAACAGAAAGAAAATTAAGATGATGATATGGGAGGCTAAAAGTCAAACAAGGAGAAAAAGAGGTTTAAATACCACCCAAAATGGGTAAACTTCACAAAAGGGCTGAAAATATCTAGGGTTTTCAAAAATATCCCCAAACTTTACCCACTAAATAATTTAATCCTAAAATTCTTAATTTAGCCACAAAATTATAATTAATGCTCAATTTAGTCCTCGAATGTCACTAAAGTTCCAAATTCATCCAAAAAATTAACAAAAATTCCTTTATAGTCCTTGAAAATACTATACTCATAATTTAATCCCTAAATTCAAAAAAATTTGAGTTGTTATAAAGGATGACAATGTTGATATCAGACGAAGGCTGAGCAACTTGAGAGGAAAAACTCAGAGGAAGAACATGTTTGGGTGAAGGAACATGCTCGGGTGCTGAAATGTCTTCAAAAGTGCTTTCGATGTCTTCATCTTCATTTTTCGACAGATGACCACTCTTAATACACGCACTGGAGTTGGCATCATAATGATAGCCAACATGATCAATTGCCCCATAACTAATAACTTGGTTAAAAGAAATGGGGGTGTCTCCAAGTGTGCTAATGCCTAACCTCCTAAGATATATGAATAATAAGTGCCATGGGGAAGGGTGATGTTTGTAGTCATCGCTCTCTCGATAGCCTTAGTTATGTCATTGGACATTATAAGGGCTAGGTTGAGACACCTATTGGAATGGAAAGAATCAAGCCACCAATAATTGGTGTTACGAAGCTTAGCATGTTTCTTAATAGGACATAAGTTCCAAGTAATGATCAAATGGAGGACATGATCATGAATGTTAAGTTCGTATGCTAATCTGAACTTACTGAAAAGAGCAAGATTGAGTTGTCCTTTTCGTCGGAGGTACCTCTGAGAGGAAATTGAAGTAAGTCACCAAACTCTTCTAAAGTTAGACAAATAAAGGTGTTCATTAAAAATGAAGTGATGGCTATAACGGTGTCGTTGGACTCATCGTGTTCGAGTTTGGCATTAAAGAAAAAAGCTTGAAAAAGATTGTAAAAAGTTAACGATGAAATTTTAAGAAAATCCATCCAACCCAAATTTGAAAAATAGAAAGATAGGGAAAATTTATTCCTTCTAACATGGCTACATCAACTCTCTTAGACTCCCGTATTATTTTGGACGCAAAGTTCCTAACAAAACATTCATGATACGAATCAGAACTAAAACATTCATTGAAGGATGATCTAGGACCACTAGGAGGATGTCACGATGATGCACTGGTTCTAGGTAATTTCTTAGGGGCCATACTTACAGAATTAAGCACTTAAGTTCTACTAAAACACTAAAAATTCATTTAGGACTTTTGACAAACACTTGGTGTGCAAAGATTTTAGGCAAAAAATTTAAGAAAAAGTCTAGAAATAGGATACCCCCAGCAATAAAATACAATGCATATAGTCCAAATCAACCCAATAGTTCATCAAAAAATAATATTTCAACCTATTTTGCATAAAATTAAAAGATTGAAAATTTTAGGGTTTACCTTAAAAATGTTGAAGTATTGAAATCCTCGAGAAATGTTGTTGAAATATTGATGCAATGGTGTTTTAAAGAGTTGCAAAGACAAGATTTTACAAAAAAAAAAAATCAAGAGTTTTGAAGAACTTTTGAGTATGAGAAGTGGATTTTCAGGTGAAGAGAAAGGAAGTTTTGGGGTTTTTGCAAACTGCTTTTGAAGAAACACATTGCAGGTGCCTTTAAAAACTTAAAGGTGTTGATATTTTTTCATGAGTATCTATATTTTTATGAAAGTATCGATATATTTTTAAATGGTATCGATACCAAAATGCAATTTCGTTTTCCAAGTGCAAAAAAATTGCAAAAACGTAATTTTTAGGTCCTAAGTGGTTCTAAGGGTCCTAAAATGACTCTAAGATCATTCCTAATGGTTTCATATGCATGAAAATGCAAAATGTAAACATGATGCATATGATTCAAGAAGCAAAATTAGATTAAAAAAATGAGTAACTAGATTAAGTCCATTCTAGCAAGTTCAAAAGTAAAAGAAAAAGTTCATGCTAGACTAACAAGGTCAAAATAGATCAAATAACCACATAAAAGAGCCATGAACACTATACTATCATTTTTTTGCACTACAAAAATAATATACAAATAAAAAAAATCAAAGTACATGAAAAATTCAACACAAAGTCAAGACAAGGTGATCAAACCTAGTTCTCTCCTAAGTGTCCAAAATCTCTCATTGTCTAAAGGTTTTGTAAAAATGTCAGCTAATTAGTTCAAAGTTTCTACATATTCTAGAACTATTTCTCCTTTTTGGACATGATCTCTAATAAAATGTTGTCTTATTTCAATGTGTTTAATCCTAGAATGTTGAATGAGATTTTTAGTGAGACAAGTAGCACTGGTATTGTCACACTTGATAGGAATGATATCTATATCAATTCCATAGTCCTTAAGTTGTTGTTTCATCTATAAAACTTGAGCACAACAAATACCAGTAAAAATATATTTCGCTTCGGTGGTGGAAAATGCAACACTGTTTTGCTTCTTTGAAAACCATGATATTAGCATGTTGCCTAGGAATTAACAAGTACTGGATGTGCTTTTCCTATTTAATTTGCATCCTCTAAAATTCACATCCGAGAATGCATGAAAGCTAAAGGATGAGTCTCTAGGATACTAAAGACCTAAATTAAGAGTGTCTTTAAGGTATTAAAAGATTCTCTTAAGGGCTTGTAAAAGTGATTCTTAAGGACATGATTGAAATCTAGCACATAAGCAAATACTAAACATGATATTGGGTCTAATTGTGGTAAGATAAAGCAAATAGTCAATTATAGACCTATATAACTTTAAATCAACACATTTATCTTCCTCATATTTGTCAAGCTTTGTAAAAGAGCTTATAGGAGTAGCTTGTGGTTTGAAAGTGTCCATCCCAAACTTCTTAAGCATTTCCTTTGTGTACTTAGCTTAATTGATGAAGATGTCATTCTTTCTTTACTTGATTTGGAGTCCCAAAAAGAAATTTTCTCATCTCAAATTCACCTTGCATTAGCTTAGAAAATTCTTGACAAAGAAGATCATTAGTAGAACCAAAAATAATATCATCAACATATATTTGAACTACTAATAAATCATTGTCTTTTCTTTTAATAAAAAGTGTTCTGTCAACCTCCCCTTTACTAAAACATTTTTTAACAAGAAAATTTGATAATCTTTCATACCAAGCTCTAGGAGCTTATTTCAAACCATATAAATCTTTTGAAAGTTTGAAAACATAGTTTGGAAATTTTGGATCTTCAAAACCGAGTGGTTGTTTAACATACACTTCTCCATTTATAAAACCATTTAGAAAAGCACTATTTGCATCCATTTGATATAATTTAAAATCATTAAAATATGCAAAAGCTAAAAGCATTCTGATGGTTTCCATCCTAGCTTTGGGAGCATAAGTTTCATAATAATATATTCCTTCCTCTTGACTGTAACCTTGAGCAACAAGTCTAGACTTGTTCCTCACTATGTTACCACTCTCATCTAGCTTGTTCCTAAAAACTCATTTAGTAACTATAGTAGATTTATCATAAGGTTTTTCAACTAGGGTCCATACTTTACTTCTCTCAAATTGATTTAACTCTTATTGAATAGTCAATATCCAATATTCATCATTTTCTGCTTCTTTAATATTTTTAGGCTCAATGCGTGAGATAAATGCATCATAGTTACAAGTATTTATAAAAGAAGATCTAGTAATTACTCCTTTGGATAGATCTCCCAAAATCTTACCATCCTTCACATAGTTCAACTCTCTTGGATGAGTGACTTTCCTCTCCTCTATTGTAAGCTCTTTTAGAGCATCTTGCGTTTGTTCTTGAATTTTTCCATTTGGTAAGTGATCGTGAAAATTTTCTACATCATCATCAATACAAAAATCCTTTAGGACGAAAGTTAGAATCATAAAAATCATGAATAGACTCTTCCTACTAAAGTTCTTATGTTAGAAAATCTAAAAGCTTTACAATTTAAAGAATAACAAAGAAAAAAAAATCCCTCATCTCTTTTTGCATCAAATTTACTAAATTTATTTTTGACATTATTTAAAACAAAACACATGTAACACTCTCCACCCCACCCGATTGACCGAATCTGAGTATTGAGTATTCCATCTTAAGAAAAATGTAACCTAGACTCTTTTCGATTCACTTATATAGCTATTCTAGTGATGACTAATAAAATTTCATAAGTTTTACTCTAAAATACCTCATGTGTACTCATTATGAATAACTTTATGTACAGTGTATATTCACATTTACATTCTGTAACCATAAAAATACGAAGATCGCTACTTAAGTCTTTCTATTACTAAATACATAATTGAAGTACTGTTTGATAACTTATGTGCAGACTTTAACTACGACATATGGCTTTCCATATGAAATTTTTCGTTATCGTATAGCTTTATGACTTTTCAAATATCTTTCTCTTCTGCTTTCTTTTTTTCCTCTGTATGCATAACAACCTAGTCTGTCGCTCCCATGGCGTAGCCCTAGCGTTGTCTCTCGACGCACTCTTCTAATTAATCCTGAAATTAGAAATAATCATAATAACTTCACAAGAACTTAGAGAGATTATCTTTAAGTACCTACTTGTTGTACCGTATTGAGTTTAGTGCTTTGCACTTCCCTTTTTCTTCGCGAGCAAGTACTTGCTAGGATCAATTTCTCTCGTTGTGAGGTTGCATACTTCTTACCGATTCTTCCTTCTTACTCTATAGGCGATCATAACTTAGTCAAAATCACTTGTCTTACTCATAGTCATGTACTTGTGGCATACTTTCTTACACTTTTTCTCATTCTTGCGGGCGAGGTGGGCTACATCAGCTTCTCAGCATGAAACATTCGTTATTGACCGTTCATTACTTCAAGCTTGTTGATTGCACTTACATTTTTTCTTCAGAGTCTACCTAATCGACGTTGTCTTCGAATCATTGCCATGAGGTTATTCTAAAGCTACACCATGAAGTCGTGCTTCTTTAGAGACAACTACAAAAGTCTTCCCTTTGCCATAGATAGCGATAGAGGCGTCCTTGAACAATAGATAGCAACAAAGGCGTCCTCAAACATTAGATAGCCACAAAGATTTCCTCAAACAATAGTTATCCAAAAAAAACCCATTCACAAAGATAACTACAAAGGCACTTCTTTAACATTCGCCACGAGGGTGTCCTTTAACAAAGATAGCAACAAAGGCTCTATTTAACAGAATCAACCACAAAGGCTTACTTTAATAGATTTTCCCACAAAGGCTCTATCACATCCCATGTTTTATTTATTATTTATTATTTATTTGTTAAGTTGAGAACAAGGAATAAGTTGGCTTAGTGGTTAGCAGATTTAATAATATTCCAAGAGTCTTAGGTTCAAATCTCTACATTGATAGCCTTTTTATTTTTTCCAAATTTGAATGATAAATAACCCCTTTTATCGTCCACTTCTTGCCTTGCATGGGAGGATTTCTTTCCATTCTTAACAAGTCAACATTCCATACGGTCACAAACATGATCCCCTCTTTGGTCTTTTGTCCCTTCCACATGCCCTTTTCAATACCCTTTCCCTTTCCTTATGAACTGATTCATTGTACCTAGACAATTATTTTTCACCTATTGAATCATTTTTTCTTATTCACCTTCCCCTATTGTCGTTCCTCTCTCTACCTCCTCCCTTTTCTCTCCATTTGTCCTTGTTTTGGCCACCTTTTCCACCACTTTTACCTTAGCTTTTCTCCTCTCTTTCACCACTGATTTCAAACGGAACCACTATTGAACCTCCTCCTTGTCACCGCTCACTCCATCCATTTTTGCTCCAACACCGCCCCTTGCACCACCATACACCATCGTGACTACCACTCTATGCCACCATCGAAATAATTCTTTTTCCTCTTTATGCTCCCATTTTATTTTCCTTTTTTTTTTAAAATTTTCTCCTTCCTTACTCTAGTGCAGCAATATCCCTCTCTCCCTCTTTCTACTCCTTCGTCGAGCTCACGTCGGACCGTCGCTGCTATTGTCACGCCACCATGCCTTCATTGGCTTTAGTGATTTTTCTATTTTTTTCACTATTTTTTTGACCTATTTCATCCTTTTTAGTAATCAAAATCTTATATCCCTATTTCCCTCAGTTTTAAATTATTTTATTTAAATGTTGTATCTTGACTTACTCTTTCAAGTGATTTTTCTCTAGACTAAATCTCCTCTCCGAATTAAGACTGCGGTGATCCAACAACTCTTTCGATTCAATCGAATTAGGGTGAGTATGGTAGTGGAATGGAAAACCACTCCTTTCTCTCTTCTTTCCTTTAGGTAGAATGTATATAAAGGCCATAATATATTTTCCTTCAAATGTTAACTATCGTATACTACTTTTTGTTGAAGGATCAATCGTGTAACAACCCGTTTTTCAGTGGTGTTGAAAATAGTGGTTTTGGGATCACAAATTTGATAAGTAAATTCATATAATGAGTATTTAAATTATATGAGTCAATAATAATTTTTATATGGAATTTTGAATTGGTGAATTTTAATTATTGAATTCAAAGTTAGTATAAATGGTTTGGTTCAAAAGTCAAGTGGTTTTAGAAAATGAGGTCTCGAGACCTTATTTTTGAAATTTAGGGCCATAAATATTTTTATTAAATATTTATAGAGTCGTATTACATGTGAATTGAAGTTTGGTCGGGTAATTTCAATGATTTATTTTTTAATTAAGGAAAATGGAGTAAACTGTAAAAGAGGTAAAAGTTAATTACTATAGATCAAAAAATTGTAAAGGGGCCAAAATGGTAATTAAACCATGGTCAAAAAGTCCAAGCGGTGGTGGATATGATTGAACCCACTAACTTTTGAGTTATTTATTCATTTAGTCCTAGTTAGTTTAAGGTTAAACTGGAGTGTGTTTAATTGAAATTTAATATAATTGAAGGACCAATTGTGAAATTGGACCCTCTTTAAATGACCTAATAATAGAAATGATGTGAACTTTTTTAGATTTTGGTAAATTGCAATTAAATCTTAATTAAATGAGGATTTACTAATTAGTCTATTTTTTAGTTGGAATGGTGGTTTCAAGGCCACCAGTTTGATGTCTCAGATCGTAAACATTAATTATTTAATATGTACAAGTTCATTAGAATCGTATCAAAATTTGGTTATGAAATTTTATTGTTTAGATAGTTAATTAAGTAAAAAGGACTAGAGCGTAAAGTTTGTAAAATGTAGAAATCATTGATTAAATATGTTAATTTTTAGAGGAATGGCCTTGAAAGGTCCTTAAGAGGTAATTATACCTTTAGGGAGTGTGGTGGATGGTTTTGGCCTTGAAATGGGTTGAAATTTGGATGAATTACTTAAGGGTAAAAATGTAAATAAACATAAAGGTAATTTAAACAAATAAATATGAATTAAGTGAAAAAGATCACTTTCTTCTACCTATTAGAGAACCGAAAACCCTAAAGCCATGGAAGGATATTCGGCCAACTTTAGTTCATCCATTTAGTATGTAAATCTTGCCCCTTTTTGGTAATTTTTATGTTTTTTAGTTCGTTTTAGCTTAATCTAACTAACCTAGGGACTAATTTTTAAAAATATTAAACATTTTGGTTTATTCCATTGATGAGTTTAGTGTGTTTTTGAAGTTTAATGATAAATTATTAAGCTTGGTTGTTAAATAAGACTATTTTGTAAAGTAATTTTTAGTAATTTTTATGTTAAAGGACTAAAATGTGAATGTAGTAAAAGTACAAGGACTTGTTAAATAACAGCAAATATGGGCTGTGGAGAGACCCAAATCAATTCAGATGAAGTTATTTTTAAAGAAAAATGATTAATTTGCATGTTTGGGGCTTTGAGGCTAAATTGAATAAAAGTGAAAAGTTAAGGGTAATTTTGTAAAATGTCAAAAAGGACTTAATTGGATAAAATGAGTTAATTTCAATGTTGGAATTAGTTAATTATATGAAATTATTATTGCTAGATCAAGAACGTGCTAATAACTGAGGAAAAGATAAAGTAGCAGAGTAGTCCTTCTAGTTTGATGATTACTACAAATCAGTCTGATTTCGTTTTGCTGTTGGAAGATCGGATCCTCAAGAACAATCACACTATCCCGGGGGAAATTTTGATAAATTTTGTATCACTTGGCTTATATGGCATGTACTAGGATGATGTATTTTGAATTACTTCAGTACGTTTAAGCTATATGAATGATGATAGTTTTAGTAGAATGAAACACATTTTGATGTCAAAATCTAGATATGGCTTGGGTTTTGTATGTTTTAATTAGAAAAATAATTGGATTTGAATGGTGCGTTACTTATATGTGTATTAATTGTATGAGTTGAGTTGATTGTCTATAGAAATATAAATGGTTGTGAGATATGTGCATGTTTAGCTAGTTTGTAAGAATTTATACATATTTATTTCGGGAATTTTGTAGGTACACACGAGTTGCACACGGGCGTGTGCCCTGAACCTTGGTAGCATGTTTTACACGGGCAACACACAGGCTGGAACACGACCGTGTAGCCCCATTTCGTACAGACACATGGTCTAGCACACGGTTTCACACATGGGCGTATAAGGTATTTTGCATATTCACATGGCCTGTCACATGGTTTGTGACACGATCTGTGCTAGTAATTCGGGCATGCACATGGTCTGGCAGACGGTTTGAGACATGGACGTGTGTTGGAGACACACAGCCACGTGACCCCTGTTTGGGGAAATTTTGATGTTTTTGCGTGAAGTTTTAATTGCGATTTAATCAAATCCTTGATAGTTTGAAATGTTGTAAATGACTATGAAAAATTTAATTGAGTTGTAATCTTGATTGATGAGTGTAATTGTATGAAATGATGTTTAAAATTTGTAACTGTTAATGGTTGTAAATGATCTAAAATACCTTGAGACCCTAATTGGCGACGGTTTTGGGTTTCGGGTGTTATAGTGTAATTCAATTGACTCTCTACTTGGTTAAAATGTTTGTAATGATAATGTAAGAACAAAATGAGTTTATTTTGGGACATGTTAAATGCATTTGACATGAATCATAGTTGATTTGTAAGTGTTTATAATCGTAAAGGTCAGTTAGACTTTGAAACCCTGAACCAATGATGGTTACAGATTTTAGGTGTTATATGATTTGTTTTGAATTGGTTCTTGGTTGTTCATAAATTGTTTGTAGGGTCTCGAGGACCTGATTTGAAGTTGTAAATATACAGTTACTATTATTTCAAATTATATTTGAATTTAAATAAATTAAATTGATATTTAAATATTGTATGTTACGAATATGTTTTGATGAGTGTAATAACTCTCCGTTACCCTATTCCAGTAAAGGAATACGAGATTTGGGTGTTACAGATCGGTACCAACCCTAAGAGTTACTAGCTTTGGGAACGAGATCATATTAAGATTGACATTTATAATGGTGAGTACTGATCGGAGTGTTATTAAATAGACTTATGCATAAAACGCTTAAAACGACCTCCCTAATGAAAGATCACTTTTGTTAATAAGTAGGTAACTTATCAAGTAGATCCAAGTGTGGGCGTTCTTGGAGTGGTGTTTTGTTTCAGATCTACAATCAAGTGTGTGTTAACTTACTAGAAATATATATATGAGATTCGTTGTTAGATAAAATATAATTATTTATAATTGAAACCTTGTTAAAAATCTCTATAACATGAAAATTTGAGAATACACTATGTATTCAAAAAGGGATGCTAAACCCATAAAAATGGTGATACTCAAGTAAGTACCTCAAATTGATCATTTAATGATGGTATGTGTTATTGATGTGATTTGATGAATGTCGTGAAATTATGTGCATATTCCCATTTCTCATGACGTGTGATATGATGACATTGCATGATAGGCATAAAATATAAATCATGCCACTGATATTGAAATTGAGATTTGATTGCATGTTAAACATGCCCAACATGATATTATTCAATTTGCATGTTAAACATGCCCTACATAATATTATCCAATTTTCATGTTCAACAAGCCCAATGTGACAAGTGACATCTCGAAATGAGTAAAATATTAATATTTGCTCATTATGACCATATCCCATGTGGGTGAGATATTGTAAGGAGGAAGAATTGGTAGCTTCCTCTACATTGGAGTGTTTGGATGGATGAGTTCTAGAGAACTCTTTTTGGAGTGTAGCGGTGATGGGTAGGACGTTTAATAAAAAATTGCGTAATTGTTTTACAAAAATTGCACTGTCATGATCATGTGCATCAAATTTGTTTATGTTATATCATGAATATGTGTTTATTGTTATTTAACTTATTTTTTTTCTTGATATAAGACCCACATTGGGCTTTAAAAGCTCACCCATTAGTTCTGAACCTTTCAGGTAATACACAAACTTAGGGCTTGGACTTGGCAATCGTAGGAGTCTCTCAGGTGGATACCTTTAATAATGAGTTTATAAACTATTTTTGAAAGCTATTTTGGACTTTTGGACTTTAGACTGTTTAATTGGGTTATTTCTTTATTTTAGAATTTCAAACTGCCATGCATGTATGCTTGATGAATTTACAAATATTTTATATATTTTAAATCACTTATAATTTTACTTGATTTTAAACAAGCCTATCAATTTGTGATTTTCAAAATATTTTGAAAAGAACGCTATGGAAGATTTTTATCAAAATCATTTTAAAGGAAATATTAAGAATATTACAAAATTTTTGCTTAAATGATTTATGATGAGATTTTTTGGCATTATAATAAACTTAACAAAAATTCACGATTTAAATATGTGTTTTCCAAAAACAAAAATTAATGGATACTTGAATTTTCGTAAAAATAAATGAAATCTAGTTAATTTAACAAATAAATATTTTCAACGATTTCTATGTGACTTCCGAGATTCAACCATAACGTCTAGGCCAAGTTTGAGGTGTTACAGTCTCACTTCAACAGATTCAACCAACAAGACTCACTTTAACAGATTCAGCTACCAAGACTCACTTTAACAGATTATGCTACAAAGGCTCTCATTCCGAAACTGATATTTTCGACGATATGGATTTTGCTAAACTCACTGTCGTGAGGTTTACCCCTCATTGTCTGGTACTCACCCAGCCGCCTTTTTCATCTTCTTCCACATGACGCCATAGCCACCAGACTAGGTCTTACACTATATGGTCTTCTTTCCCCATATGATGCCATAGCCACCAAACTAGGTCACACATTATATGGTCTTCTTTCCCCATATGATGCCATAGCCACCAAACTAGGTCATACATTATATGGTCTTCTTTCCTCATATGATGACATAGCCACAAAACTACATCTTACACTATATGGTCTTCAATCCCTATATGATGCCATAGCCACTAGACTACGTCTTACACTATATGGTCTTTGATCCCCATATGGTGCATAGCCACCAGACTACGTCTTACACTAGTCATCGATTGCAATGGTCATGGACTATCCATATAAGAGATTCATGTTTATTGTCTAGACGAACCCTTTAGACAGACACAGACTCATCATGCAAACTCATGCTTGATAGACTTACTTCTTTCAGACTTCATCAAACCAAAGCATTAACATTTCAAGACATGCAACTCATTCACTTGAACTTCATGCATAGACTCCTCAAGCACTAACTTAGTCATGACAGACACAACATACTTTCGAACACATTCATCAAGCACGCACTTTCTTTCATAACAAAGGCATAGTATCTAGCAACACATGCAAGTTCGTCATATATACATTCGTCACAGAATCATGATTTCACACTTGTATAGCTTACATTTTTGTTTCAAAGATTAGTCATTTAGTATAGAAGAGATTAACATACAAACATGAACGTAAGAGTCATTTTAGAGTCTAACAAGGTACTTACGAGATTCTCACCTTTACCAACTCCAAGTACCAGACTTAGGCTTCCATCGAGTAGATCAGTAGCCCTTAAATGATAGATCACTGAAACTAATCAAGATATGTCCATTTAACTCATTTTTCCTTTTACTTTGAATACCAAAATCATGTAGAAAACTTTACCATGCTTGTTTTACCAAGCTAAACACATCTGCTCATTGGCAGCCTAACATTCAAGATCATGAATCTTACCTTAACAAAGGGCATCTCAAGCTTAGATCCATTTCCCATTATCTGCTTAAAGGATAAGAGGATTTTTCTCTCAGTTCATCCTTATATAAACAAACGACTTCTTGAGGAAGTAAAGGAATAGTGCTCATCAGTTACCCAATTTACCTAGATATTTTTCCCTGTCCCTTTAGATGTTTGACATGCTTCTCAATCCTTATGATCCATCAGGTAGATGCATAACATCTGTAAAGAAATGGGTACAAGAATACCTTGGTATACATAGCATACCCTTGGGTTCTTAATCCAACACTCGTTTGAACATAGCTGATAGTTCAACTAGTCACACTTATCGCATTATGCCTTCTTAGTGATGACCCTAATATCTGAGTCTCCTCAATATCAAGCTAGAATTTCTTTCCTATTAATTCATTCATTTCTATGGTAATTTCGTACCATATTTCAATATCGATTACACGCCCACGTACATACCAAGAGCATTAATGGGGCAGATAATGTTTTGTTTAATTATAAACATCAGAGCTCGCCCATATACCGGGCATTACCTTACCTCGATCTCTTCTAAACTTCGAGCCTCAGATTTAGCTCAGAGTACCTTAGTTTCCTTCTAACCTCTTTCTCTAAAGGAGAAGAAGAGAAAGAAGATATTTTCTTCTTAACCTATCTTAATCCAAGAATTTATTAGAACTCGATAAACGTCACTTCATTCATTTGGTGGTCTTATCCAAATCTACAAATTCCAAGAAAACTGATTAAGTGTTTTCGTTGGTTCTTAACTATCTTGGTTCACATTCAGTTGATCCCTCTCTATCTTTTCCTTATAACTTAACTGGCTCAAGGTCAACATTACGGGGTGCTCTCAATTACTGACATAAGCTTCATATTTAAAGATTCATTTTCTTATTACGCATAATGGAATTTGCCCACCCTATGTACGTCAATAGAGGCTTTTGGGGGCAAACCCTCCCCTATCGGACATACATCTTGATCACTATTTGCTAACCTACTGTTCGCCAATATTAAGGTGTCACAGGCACACTCAAATAGTTCTAATTCATAGTCTAGCTCTAACACTTATACACTTCTATACTCACCGTATCCTTCTTATCTCTTGAACAACACTCTAAGACTCCGTTAGGTGGGATGTTACAGCTCTCCCCCTTTAAGAAATTTTTTCCTTGAAATCTTCCTTTCTTTGGTGTAGTCATGATAGTATTAGAAAGAACCATTGATTTCTCCTTACTTATTGTTTAAGTTGTTCCTATTTGGTCATCCTTAGTACATATTTTTAGCATTTTTAATTTAGTTATTGCATTTTCTAACTTAATAGACCTTAGCCTAGTTACCTTTGATTTTATAATATTTTTACTACTAATGTTGTTGCATGAGTCTATTTAGCATTGCGCCCAAAATTGTCATTGCAGGAACTTGTTCAAAATTATCACTGCATGAATATGTCTAGAGTTGTCGCTGCATGATCAAGTCCAAAATTGCACCCAGGATTTGTCGTAGCATCTGATAGCTGCCTAGTTAAAAAAAAACCAAAAATGCATGAGCTGTACAATTGGTGTAACCAATTGGTACGGCTAGAGATTACTAGATTTGGAGGAAAGGACACCTGTACTATTGAGCTGAGGATAAATACTCATGAGGAGAGAGAGAAAGGGGTCTTCTGCTGAATATTTTCTTCTAAAATCCATCTTTGAAGCCTGCGACCATGGACGCTTAGACTTCTCAAGGGTGAGCCGACGTGAAGAATAAGGTAGATCTGCTCTTGACGAGGAGCCTCTAAGTGCAACACAAAAGGAGAGTAAGAGAGCAAGTCGAGTAGCCTAGGAATAGTATTCTCCATTTGTTCTTTTATATCTCTTTCTTAAACGCTGGTGATGAATGTTTATTTCAAGTTTGTATGGAAGTACACTTGATTTTTAGACTAATTGGTACTGTATACAAGCTTGTTTTTACTGTTTAATCTTTAGGTTTGAATGTTTAGACCACGGAAGTGTTATTGCATTCACTGTCACTGAAAGGTGCAAGCGACAATTTAAACTAACAAGCAAGACAACGAAAGTTGCTTGGGAATTGAAGGAATTTAATTCACTTGTTCTTAAATGTGTTGCATTGCCAACATTGGAAGGTGTGGGTAGTGTGCATGTTTAAGTCTTAGATCAAATAGAGGAGCCAAGTTTAGTAAGATATTCATTGTGCCTTATTGCAGAGACAATCACCTATTATTTTAAATTTTATGAGCCATACTTAGTTTTCTGCTGACTATTCACATAAGGCACCCCATTTCCTTATTATTGCATTTCATCTTTATTTTTGCATTATTGCTTCGACAATCACTCTCACAATTTATTTGCATTTACTTATTTATTGTGACGACATTAATAGATAACAAACATTTATCCTTGTGGGATCGATATCCGACAGATTCACATCTGTCTACTATACTTGCATCAATAGTGTGTGCTTGCACATTATTGCTGTGACGTTCATAGTAAGATCAAGTTTTGGCATCGTTGCCAGGGATGGCGTTTGTTTGATGCTTATTTTGGTTTTTGCACTTATTCTTTATTATCTAACTTTTAGTTGTTACTAACTTGTTTTCTTTTTGTGGCTACTTTTACATTTTATTTTAGGTGTTTTATTACCCGGAGAAATTCAGAATTTATTATTGGTTTAGATCTAAAAATTGAACGAACCATTCAGAGGAGACATCAAGAACAACGAAATATGGCTTTGCCAGGAAATGATGTAGTCATACCACAACTTGTCGCCACAAAATCCTGTTATACCTTCGATACAACCACAAAACATTAATAATCCACAGCTATCGATGCATTTCTTTATTTCATTTTATTTACTTTACTCTTTGTTATGTTGTTTCAGATTCCTAGTAAAAATAAAAATCATCTTTTTGTCGACGCATTAAAGTACAGATTGTCGGTGCATTTTGCGATGAGTCAGCATTACTTTTTCAGCAAGAATCGCTCTAATTGATTTCTTTTTTCTCCCATCCATTGGATCAAAACAAAATGGTACGATCTATAGCTTGACAATTAATGGCTGCAAACGCAACGTTTCCTCGTATTTTTCCAATCATCACACTTAGGTTATAAAGCCTCCCCTTTGCAGTTACTTTTTCTCTTCACATCCGCCATTATTACTGCATTTCATCTTCTCCATTGTCTACATATTTTCTTTTCCAATATCAAAGCAATCCTTTTCTACAAAACTTCTTGAACTTCTTTTATTCTCACCATGGCAAAAACCCATGTTTCAAGAAACACCCTAAAACCCTTCAAAGAACACCCCGACAACTTCTACTATGGCTCCATCCATAGCACCACCACCCTCATCCACAAGCTCAGTCTTATTTCTAACGACTGTGGCCAAAGATTGTTACCACAACGTCATGTTAAAACGCAACATCCATCCCGAACAGTGACTCCAACTTTCTCCACACTAGACCTTGGGAAAGCAAGTTCACTGTACCATCAGCCACCACAGGTGGGAATATTTCTACGACCATCCTTCTGGCTACTCCCTCATTTTGGTTAGGGAGTTTTATGCAAATCTGGTGGATCAGGAGTAGGAGTTTATCTTTGTACGAGAGGGGCTTGTTCCATGGAGTGCTTCACAGATCAACATGCTGTTGAGGATTCAGGAATGGGTGAATGACCATGCACCCTTTATGCATCGTTTGGATGATGATTGTATGACCCAGATGATGAAAGAACTCTGCATCGATGGCGCTACATGGACAGGAAATGGATTTCATAACTATACAATGCACAGACGATACCTTACAACTTTTTGCAAGGTATGGAATCATTTTATCAACAACCGTGTTATGCCTTCAACCCACAGCACTACGACCACATTGGACCATATGTGTCTCCTGCATTCTATTCTGCACCACCGAAACATCGACATTGGTAAGCTAATACACGCCCAGATCGTAGATGCTGTAGAAAAGCAAATTGGTATCAAGTTGAAACTGAACCTCGAATGAGTAGAATCAAGTTGAATTCACAGCTGGAAGCACTAATGCAGGAATTTCACAGATATTTCTGCAATTATGATTTCAGAATGTACCCAGTGATACAGCAATAATATATAGATCTCTAAAGAACACACTAGAGCTGCGTGAGTGCAAAGTTGTAATCTAACTAATTTTGACAGCTGCAAGATCTAATTTTGGATCTAAGAATGAAGACTGAAACCTAAAACATTTTGGAGGTTATAAATAGACGAACAAAGAATGAAGAAATCATCAAGAGCGAAGGGATTAAATTCTGAAAATTCTATGTGAATTAGAGATTTAAGCTAGAAATCGGGGAACTAATAAAGCAAGTCTGCAACCACTTCTGATGAGAGGTGCTTGATGTAGAGCAAGAGGAACAATTAGGGAGTAGGTCTAGTAGTTTAGAGATAGTAAGCTTCGTTGTACTCTTTAATTCTTCTTAAACGATGATGGATTTTGATGATATTAAATTAATACGAGAGTGTCTTTTAATGTTAAATCATTTTGATTCTTATTTTACACTGCTTATCTGTTTATTCTTGGATCTACCGCTTTAAGCACAAGAGTGAAATTGCAATGCACCGACATCGAGAGATGCGATGACAGGTTGGGTTAACAAGTAAGTTAGGTGAGAGATGCTTGGGATTAGGATGAACTCCAGTTGCTTGTTCTTAAATACACATCGTTGCTTACACCGAGAGGTGGAGTGATTGTGGATATTTAAGTCGAGATTAAGTAAAGGGTTATTGTTGGTAAGAACTTAAAGGGACTTCATTTCAATGACATTTCATCTATATTTTACCTTGTTGACTATCTAGCATTTCGATTTAGCAGAATCATTGAACCATTTCTGCCCTTCCACACTTGATCACTTTTATATTTCATGCATTTAAATATTCAGCACTCAACACTCAACATAACTGGATTTATTTTTAGTACACTGACATTTAACCTCTGAAGTTTAACTCTAATTGCATTGACATTCCTGATTATTTTAGTGTGCAGATCTGACATAAATGTACTGACATTAGTACTCAAATTACACTTAATTGTAGTTTTAGTTGCTTCGACATTCAAACATCAAGAACCCATTCGTCGTGGGATCAATATCTGATAGAATTGTTCTATCAACTATACTTGCATTGACGTGTGTTCGCTTGCACATTTGCTGTGACTTAAAAACATCGATCACTTGCTCATCTTAAGTACATCTTTCTTGGCAGCAACAATACTCTGCATGTCATTGTCTCCACAACATTAGATGCAACTCAGGAGAAAAAATTTATCCATATCCTTAAGCAGCATAAACGTGTTATTGCCTGGAGTATTGTCGACATTCGAGGCATTAGTCTATTTTTTTGCATGCACAAAATTAGGTTGAAAGACAAAGGAAGGCAATTGATCGAACAACAAATAAGATTGAACGAGAAAATAAAGGTGGTGGTTAAAAAAGAAATTATCAAGTGGCTTAACGCGGGCATTATATACCCAATTTCTGATAGCTATTGGGTAAGTCCAGTTCAATGTGTCCCTAAGAAGAGTGGTATCACTGTGGTGAGTAATGACAAGCATGAGCTAATCCTTACACGCATTCCTACAGGTTGGCAAAAATGTATGGATTATCGCAAATTGAATGCAGCCACATAGAAGGACCACTTTCCACTTCCCTTTATCGATTAGATGTTGGATAAGCTTGCTGGAAAAGCCTACTATTGCTTCTGAAACAATTATTTTGGCTATAATCAGATTGCTATTGCATCGGAGGATTAAGAAAAAACAATGTTTACTTGCTCCTTTGGCACTTTTACTTTTTGCCATATGTCGTTTGGTCTTTGCAACGCAACAGCCACATTTCAAAGGTGCATGATGGCAATATTTTCAGATATGATCGAGGATTCTTTAGAGGTATTTATGGACGATTTTTCAGCTTATGGGAATAATTTTGATCAATGCGCTGACAATTTAACTAGAGTCTTAAAGCGATGTGAAGACGCACATCTTCTGCTGAATTGGGAGAAATGTCACTTCATAGTAACTGAAGAAATTGTCTTAGGTCATCGCATTTCTAGTCAAGGCATTGAAGTGGACAGAGCTAAGGTGGAAATTATTGAGAAGCTACCTCCGCTGACAAATGTAAAGGGCATTAGAAGTTTTCTTGGGCATGTGGGGTTCTATCGTTGATTTATTCGAGATTTTTCCAAAATTGCACATTTATTCAAATAAAAAAATTTCCTCTATGATAATGCATGCTTGGATGCATTTATTTAAATAAAGCAGCAGCTAGTTAAAGCACTCATTGCTGTTGCACCAATTTGGTCTCAGTCATTTAAAGTTATGTGCGATGCCAGCGATTTTGTTGTGGGTGTTATCTAAGGTCAACGTAAGGAAAAAAATATTTCACGTTATCTATTACGCTAGCAAGACTCTTACAGAGACTCAAATTAATTATACAACCACAGAGAAGAAATTGTTGGCTGAAGTCTTTGTTTTCGACTAATTTCGTTCATACCTTGTTGGTGAGCTTACTGTATTTACTGACCATTAAGCGTTGAGATATCTTTTCACAAAGAAGAACACAAAACCATGACTTATACATTGAATCCTATTATTACAAGAATTCGATTAAGATATCAAAGATTGGAAGGGTTCAGAAAACCAAGTAGCAGACCACCTGTCTCGTTTGGAAGTTGGCAGTGAAGATGGAAACATACTTCATATTGTTGATGCATTTCCTGATGAGAAGTTGTTTGTTGTGGACACAAACCCATGGTATGCGGATGTGGTTAATTATCTGGTATGTAGGAAACTACCCTTGGGTGTCACAAGCCATAAGAAAGAAAGATTTCTTCGAGAAGTAGAGAAATACTATTGGAACGAACCATTATTCAAGGTATGCAATGACAATATCTTAGGCGTTGTCTTCTAAAGGAAGAGATGCTTTCAATCCTAAAGCATTGTCACGATGCTCCTTATGGAGGTCATTTTGGTGGCATGAGAACTGCTAAAGGACACCCACAATTTTCTGTATCAATGTGATTGATGTTAGCACATTGGTTCTATCGTCACAATGAGATGTTATAATAGCCAATCATGGAAGTTGAACTCTTTGACATTTGGGGTATGGACTTCATGAGACCATTTCCAATTTTATTTAGAAACGTCTATATTCTAGTTGTTGTTGACTATGTATCAAAATAGGTTGAAGCCGTTGTAGTCCCAAAGGATGATGCAAGGGCACTGCTTAAGTTTTTCCACAAGCATATACTCACCCGATTTGGCACGTTTAAAGCATTGATCAGTGATCAGGGTACTCATTTCCATTACAACTAGGTGGCAACCGTATTGAAGCGGTATAAAGTTAATCATAGAATGGCGATCACTTACCATCAGCAAACCAATGGACAAGTTAAGATATCCAATCAACAAATCAAGAATATTCTCGTGACGGTGGTGAACCCCTTAAGAAAAGATTGGTCTTCTATAGTTGATGATGCTTTGTGGACACTGTGGACAGCATACAAAACCCAGCTTGGGATGTTGCCGTATCAACTTGTTTTTGGAAAAGCATGTCACTTGCCTGTTGAATTGGAGCACAAGGCAATGTGAGCGATTAAGCAAGTGATCATGGATTACGAAGCTGCTGGAAAGAAGAGGTTGTTAGACATCACTGAACTTGAGGAAATTAGGCGAAATGCCTATGACAATGCAGCAATTTATAAGAAAAAAACCAAGCGATGGCACGATAAAATTATTTTGCAGCGACAATTTACTGTAGGTCAACAGGTGTTATTATTCAATTCTCGACTGAAATTGTACCCAAGTAAATTATGCTCACGTTGGTCTAGACCATTCGAAGTTGTCGAAGCATTTCCTCAAGGTGTAGTCACAATTAAAGATCAACATGATGGGCACCAATTTAAAGTGAATGGACAACGACTGAAGCATTATTTTGGCCATAATGATCACAAATAGGAAGAGACCATTAAATTGGTCAAATTTTCTTAATTTTTCTTGACATTTTTATCATGTAATTTTATTTTCTTTTATTTTTTTAAGTTTATTTTACTTAGTATTCTTTGCAGGATAAAGTCATCTCTTTTGTCGACGCATGTAGATCTCCTTGTCAACATAACTCGTCTGTCTATACTGAAATTATTGACTCATTAGAAAATTAGAGTGTATCAGGAAACAAATCATACCGTTTCATCCATCAACAACCAACCATTGGATTGGTCTAAAGGGGTGTAATCCATCAACATCCATCAACATAACTCCTTTCTTGATGCATAAAAGACACGCTTCTCCATTTGCCCTTTTCATTCCTTATAAAAAACCCATTTATGCCTACTGTGCTATTCACAAAGACGCCATTTTTCTTCACAAACATTCTTCAAGCTTACACCTTTCTACCTTACAACCCTTTTTGCTTACCAAAACAATGGCCAAAACTCGCAGAGCAGTGAAGAAAACACCTAAATCTATTGCAGAACCTTCTTCATCTGTAACTGTCGTTCACGAAATAGAGCCTCTAATGTCCAAAGAGCCTATGATATTCCTCAAAAAGGCGACTAAAGACTGTTTCCAGGAGAACATGTTGAAAAGGAATTGTCACCCAGAGCAAGGTTTCCTTTTATCGAGACAACAAGAATTGGGGAAACAAATCAACAAAACCATCGCAAAGTTAAAATGGGAAACTTTTTCCCAACACCTTGGAAGCTATTCTCTGTCTATGGTATGTGAGTTTTATGCCAATCTCACTGACCATGAGTTAGAATTTGTTTTTAGCCGTGAAGGTTTAATCCCTTGGGATATCACACACATCAATGAGCTTTACAACACCACAGTAGACAAGGATGAGCACGTTGCCTTTTTTGAGGAACTCACTGATGAAGCGACATATATTTTGGTGAAGGATCTCTACATTGAAGGAGCAACATGGACGGGTTCGAATCCAAACAACTACACCAGGCATAGGTGCTTTTTAACATTGCAAAGCATGGTCGGGTTCCACTTTGTGAACTGCAGATTGATGCCTTCAACACACAGCACAACTGTCACCCTTGATCAAATGTGTCTGATACATTTGATTATTAAGGGAAGGAAAACTGATGTCGGGGCAATTTTACACCAAGAGATTACTGGTTGTGCTGCCAGACAAACGGGCATATTAGTGTTCCCCTCACTAGTAATGCAATTGTGCCAAAAAAGGGGAGTTGTACCCCATGATGGAGAAGAGATCTTGAAGAACAAAGGCCTGATAAATGAAGCATCAATCTAAAGAATGACTCATGGGAAATATGCTCCCACAGTAAAGGAAGCAGATGCAAGTAAAAGAAAAGGAAAAGCAACAGCAAAAGACAATGGTGCACATGTGACTCAGATTCATCTCTGTGGTGTAAAATGAAGAAGGTCGAGAAGATAGAGATTCCATAAACATTAGGCAAATCAAGCTTGTGGCCACTGTGAAAGACATGGAGAGGTCACAAAATTTATTCTACGCCTACACCAAAGCTTGGAATAGTGCTGTCGTGACCATATTAAGGCTGATGAGCAAAGCACCTCTCCCTAAATTCCAAGTATTCCCTCCAATTATTAGTGAATATGAGCCTTCAACTAAGGAGGCTAACTCAAGGGAGAAAGACTAATTAGTGGCTTCCCCTCCAATGGTGAACATATTTGATTATGAGAAGGAGGTAGAATCAAGGGAGGTGGAGGAATGTTTGCGGAATATTACGAGCTTGTTTGAGGATGAGTTCACTGCTAGTCCGGACGCACATGCTGCTAAAGAAAAGACTCCTGCTGGAGGGGAGGAAACACAAGTTGAAGAAGAGGAAGAAAAAGATGAAGGAAAAGAAGCTGAGGAAAATTCAATTGACAAATTTGTCACTACACCTACAGTTGTAGGTACAATAATTGAGGGCTTGGCAAGAACTAGAGCGAGTCGGTCAGAGGCTGTGGATGAACTGAATGAGGATCACAATTCTTTGGCTATCGTGGTCTACATTGGACCACTCGAAGTGATCCATCCAATAGAAGCCACAGCTGATGATGCCAGGGCACAACCAGATGTTGCGTAGAAATCCGAGGATCGGGCAAAGCCAAAAGAAAGAAAAAGAATGTTCTCCAAGGACAAGAAGCGCAAAAAGGACGAGAGGAAGAGAAGAAAGAAAAAGCACCTTGCAGCCACATCAACCGTTGTAGAAATTGAGTTAGTTTTATTTCAATTCTTAGCTTTAGTTTTCATGCATAGCATGTAGCTGTAATTTTTAGTCTATTAGTAAGCATTATCATCACATTCTCATTGCCATTACATTTTAATTGTCATTACATTTCCATTTGTCATTAGAATTTAGTGTCAGTACATTGGGGACAATGCAGACTTTAGGTTTAGGGAATGTATATGGAGTTTGGAAATGCAATTCCACCCACATTTCAAAAAATTTTCTTTCTGAGTTTAATGAAGCATGCAAGATTATTGCAAATGTGTTTGAAAATTTTTCAATTGATGCTTAATTCTTGAATCATGTGAACTGTCAATGAATAAGTTGGATAAATTTGACTGAATGTTATATCTTCAATTCTTTGATGAATGATTTAGATTGTACTAGTAATGGATGAATAGTATCATTCTTTAAATCTTCAATGAATTTGCCATTGCTATTTGTATATATATTGTTATAAATAAAAGACACCCCAATGTGGGTGTATTGTGAACTGTTAAAGGGGGAACACTCCAATGCAAGTGTTAGAAAAAGTAATCTAGCCAAAGGTTGTCATTGCAAGAGTGTGTGTTGATGCAATTACATACTCCCTGGGGGTTTGTTGCACTCTATCATTACTTCTCAGGAACAAGGGTATAGTAATTGAAAGACATCCCTTAGTCACATATATATATATATAAGAGAAGAGAAAAGAAAAAGATATATGTATATAAATTATTATACAATAAATGTTGTTTTGGTAGATAGAATTTAGGATTTAATGAATGATGTTGGCATTAATAATGTTGCAATCTTAGTTATTTATGCTTATAAATTGTCAGTGCAATATTCTATCATTTGAATGTAATTCATTCATTGGGATTTTAGATGATTCAAGTTGCTAGAATGATCATTGCCTTGATAAAATTTTTGGTCTAGCCTTGCTAGTTTCTATTTTACTTGAGGACAAGTAAAAACTCAAGTTTGGGGGGTGTGATCGTATTAGAAAGAACCATTGATTTCTCCCTACTTATTGTTTATGTTGTTCCCATTTGGTCATCTTTAGCACATATTTTTATCATTTTTAATTTAGTTATTGCATTTTCTAACTTAATAGACCTTAGCCTAGTTACCTTTGATTTTATAATATTTTTACTACTAATGTCGCTTCATGAGTCTATTCAGCATTGCACCCAAAATTTTCACTACAAGAACTTGTTCAAAATTATCGCTGCGTGAATATGTCTAGAGTTTTAGCTGCATGAGCAGGTTCAAAATTGCTCCTAGAATTTGTCGTAGCATCTAACAGCTATCTTGTTAAAAAATACCAAAAATGCGTGAGCTGTACAACTGGTGTAACCAACTGGTACAGCCAAAGATTGCTAGATTTGGAGGAAAAGACACCTATACTATTGAGTTAAGGATAAATACTCATGAGGAGAGAGAGAAAAGGGGGTCTTCTTCCGGATATTTTCTTCTAAAATCCATCTTTGAAGCTTGCAACCATGGAAGTTTAGACTTCTCAAGGGCAAACCGACGTGAAAAAGAAGGCAGATTTGCTCCTGACGAGGAGTCCCTAAGTGCGATGCAAGAGGAGAGTAAGAGAGCAAGTCGAGTAGTCTAGGAATAGTATTCTCCATTTGTTCTTTTATATCATTTTTTAAACGCTAGTGATGAATGTTTATTTCAAGTTTGTATGGAAGTACACTTGATTTCTAGACTAAATGGTATTTTATCCTAGCTTACTTTTACTGTTTAATCTTTGGGTTTGAATGTTTTGACCATGAAAGTGTTATTGCAGTCACTGTCACTGAAAGGTGCAACGATAATTTAAACTAACAAGCAAGACAAAGAAAGTTGCTTGGGAATTGAAGGAATTTAATCCACTTGTTCTTGAATGTGTTACATTGCCAACACTGGAAAGTGTGGTTAGTGTGCATGTTTAATTCTTAGATCAAACAGAGGAGCCAAGTTTGGAAAGATAGTCATTGAGCCTTATTGCAGCAACAATCACCTGTTATTTTAAACCTTGTGAGCCACACTTAGTTTTCTGCTGACTATTCATGTTGGGGATCTCATTTCATTATTATTTCATTTCATCTTTATTTTCGCATTATTGCTTCGACAATCACTCTCACAAATTATTTTCATTTACTTATTCATTGTGACGACATTTATAGACAACAAACATCCATCCTTGTGGGATCAATATCCGACAGATTCACATCTGTCTACTACACTCGCATCGATAGCGTATGCTTGAACATTATTGCTGTGACATTCGTATTGCAATCAAGTCGCCATGACCACACACCAGTATAGATTCAGTTTCTTTCTTACATTACTTGCACATCTTTTATAGATTTCATAAACGTCACTATTCTACTCTTTCTAGATCAAATCTACACTTTGGAGACCAACCACCTGATTGTAAATATTTCGTGATTTCTTCGGACAACTGTCAAACTTGTATTTGAGAATGCAAATAGTTGCCTAAGACTTAACTTCCAACTATAATTACGTTAACTTAATCTTTCCATTTTATAGTTATTTCCCTACGAAAGTTGTCATTACCCTATTCGATGAAGCTAACAGTTTTCGCCGATTAAACTTCCCATGCACGACTAGTTTCCTATATAAATTGGGCATGATTAACACTCGTTTTCCTTGAACCTATCCAAAATTCTTTCTTCTACTCTATTAACTCCTTTTTTTCCCTTTATAATTTGTTTTAGACTTCTCTCCTCTTTTCTTTTTGTTTCTTTAAAAAAATGGCTTGCTCTTCCCCATCAGAAGATCACTTCTATGCCTAGAAAATTCTACCTTTAACACTTAGTTCTACATGGCCCTTTTAGAGTTTAAGGATACTTTCCTCAAACATAATATCCTATCTATCAAGTATAATACTATCGAAAACAAGATGACGTGATAAAGAATGAGCGTGTGGATGCGGAAGATGGATCGTAAAGTTTGTCAGAGTCGCAGATTTTACTCAGGGCTCCAGACGTTCAGAAAGAAACTTGAATTTTGAAAAAACCTGAAACACAAATGAATTCAAATTTGATAAAAATTGAAGGAAATCAATTGAAATAAATAACTATACCAAATATAATAGAAAATAAATCAAATATTAGAATAATAATACAAAGAAAAATAAAGAAGATAGATGGTAAAGATAGAATGTGGTATGTAAATGTCCTGAGAAGCCTTGGAAGCACGAAGAATCCATAACCCCTTTCAAGCGGCTCTAGTTTTCCCTCCAAGAAAGAAAACTTCACAATAAAAAATTTGAAGATGAACTCCACAATCTAAAAAGATTGTTAAAACTATTCTAAAAGAAAACTCAAGAACAATTCTTGAAAAGACAAACTCAAAGAGAATTTGAATAATAATTAATTGTGTCAAGGCTTATATATAGGCTAGTTAAATAAATCTAAATAAAACTCTTAATTAAACTAGAACTCTAATTAATCTAAACAAAAAATAGTTTTAAACTAACATTTTTTGTTAACATAAAACTCCTAAATAACTTAAACTAGTTAATAATTATTTAAAATTCAGAATAAAATAATAAGAGCTGATAAATAATATACTGGGCTCATATATAATAATAATAATAATAATAATAATAATAATAATAATAAAACCTAAAACCCAAATCCAACATGATTTAAACTCAAATTAAAAGTTTGGAACTCGTAATTGTCGTCATAATCACATATAGAAATTTTGCCCACGTAGTCTTTATTAAAACAGCCATAACATGAGCTCCCGAACTCAAAATCGAGTTATTCAAAGTGAATTTTAAAGCTAAGAGATAGATATTTGAATGCCATGAAAACATCCCAACCCAAAAATGCCTAGATCCCATCCAAAAAGTACTCACAAGTCTACTGATTTCCCAAACTTTAAAATAGGTAACTTCGATGAATGAAATTTAATAAATTTCACCTCATCCCTGCACGTATCATTCTACCTTTCCTGGAAAAGATTCGTCCTCAAATCTTGACTTTCATCAAATATTTGTTAGATTTGTATGGCCTTTGACATTGTTGTTGGGCCTAGAGTTGTGTGAACCCATCACATCCATGGGTTTGAAATTGGGCCTTGAGTCCCCCTTCCTCAAGAAAATTCATCCTCGAATCTTTAACTGCATACAAATAAAAAGATTAGAATTAATACTAATAAAATGAAAAAATACTTATCTAAGCCTTCTTGTGCACCAAAACTTTATCTAGGATCAATATGATTTTTATCTCCCAAATCAACATGGATCAAGTATCTCTCCTTAAAAAACAAACCATCAACTCTAAACAAAAAAATATTTGGCACATGGGTGTTCAAGTAAAAAATAACCTATAACTTTCTTTGAATATACATGGTCATCCATAAGAATTTCTAACGATGAGTCAAGATTTTCACATATTTATAATAATCAAGAAGGTGAAGATTACGGAAAAATTCATCGTTAAAGGTCAAGATAGAAAATTTTAATGCAAGAGAAAATATATAAAATGCTTTAATAAACCTATCTAGTGCAACAAAATTACTATTTTTAACCTTTACAAATCTAGATAAACCCATAAAATCAATTGATCTTTCAAACCAAGGTTTAATGAAATTTGACCAACGAGAAAACATTTTGTAAGAAAATATTTGACAAATAAAATTTGTAGCATACTTATCAAGAACATTCAAGGTCTACCTTCTTAAATCAATTTCTAATGCTTCCTTACCTTTCTAACCTTGTAGCACTTGTGGAGAATTATTAATGTTCAACTTACCTCTCTCTCACAAGTAAAAGTGTTGATGGATGGTAGGGTAATGTAATTGGAAGTCCATCAATGGATCCTTAAAATCTTGTAACAAGGAAACACCACTAAACAAATTCGAGTTTTGGTTAGTTAAAACATAATCATTCCTCACTTTTACATGAATATTTCTTGTTTTTCCTTATGTTTTCCCACTGAGAACTCTCCAATTTTACCTCATATATATATTTACTCACCAAAAGAGGACCATCAAGTAGACTTTTATCACTCAAGGTCTCTTTTCTCTTTGTCTTTTCAAGTTTTTCTTCCTCACATCCCATAAACCCCTCACAAGTATTATGAATATTCAATTCAGTACAATAAATCTCAGTAGGAAAACATGACGTTTCTATCTGATCTAACTCCATAAATTTGAGGAAAATTTTCTCACTATCATCTTTTTTTATCAACAAAAATTTTGTGTTGGCACAATCACGACTATAGTGCCCACACCCTTTGCACTTTGAACATTCAATGCCATAAACGCGTTGTTGTTTTGGTGAAAAATTAGTAGAAATAGGCTGCTTAAAAAATGTAGAAGAAGGTTTTATAAAAGCCCCCACTTTTCCACTCAAAATGTTTTGTCTCATCATATTTTGGAAATAATTTATTAGTAGCATAAGGAGGTTTTGAATTCTTGAAAGTAGAATTAGAACTCATACCTCTATAATATTATGATGCACCGAATGAATGAGGTTGACGTTGTTGAAATTGCTACTCAATCTCAACTGCCTTGTGTACCGCCTTCTCAAGATCAATGTATGTTTGAAGATTAACAGCACTAGCTATCGAAATGTTCAAGCCATCTAAAAGTCGCTTCATGGTAATCTCTTCATGTTCTTGCACATTTTCTCTTTGCATAAGCATCTCCATCTCTTTAAAGTACTCATCAATAGATTGATTACCCTGAGTAGGGTGTCGAAGTTTCGTTTTGACCTCTCTGTAGTAATGAGAACGAATGTAACGCTTTCGCATCACTTGCTTTAACTCATCCCATGTTTCAATTACCCTTTCATAGTTTTGTTAACGATTAATTCCAAGTTGAATCCGCCAACTCAACGCATAATCCGAAATCCACGAGTCACCAATGAGACTTTTTCTTTTTTCGAGCATTTATAATAACGAAACATAAGTTCAATTTTTTATTCCTACTCACAATATGCTCCAAGTTCCTTCTTTCCACGATACTATGGAACTGAGAACTCTGATTTAGCTAAAAAAATGTTGTTGACGGTCATTATTAACCTAGGTCTCATCATTTGCACGAGAGACTTGTCAAGCATTATTTACATGAAGAAGAGGTCAATGACTGCTGATCGGCCTGTAACATCACAACAGTTGTGCAAGCAGACACACGTCGATGCAAGTATAGTTGATAGATTGATTCTATCAGATATCGATCCCACGAGGAATGGGTTTTTGATGCTTAAATGTCGAAGCAATTAAGACTAAGATAAGAGAAAATGCTAGTAAGGATGCTAGCGCAATTAAATCAGATCTGCACACTAAGACAGTTAAAATTGTCAATGTAATTATAAAAGTTAATTCTCAAAGCAACTGAAAGTAAATCAAATTGTTGTTGAAGTGTTAAGAATTTAAATGATTAAATTAAAATATGATCAAGTGCGAAGAATTGGAGTGGATCACTGATATTACTAAGTAGCAATGCTAGATGCATAGACAAGGTATTGTATAGACGAATTGTCACAACAATAGCCTCCAATGAAATCTTACCAATCACAGCTCTTTGTTTAATTGAGACTTAAGCTCCCACAATTACCACACCTTTTAGCACTAGCAATGTTGTACACTTAAGAACTAGTGACCAGAATCCCTTCTAATCCCAAGTAACTCGCGCTATCTTACTTGTTAACCTAACTTGTCACCGCATCTCTCGATGTCGATAGACTGTAATTCCACTCTCGTGTTTAATGTAGTTAAGTCCAAGAATAAACAGATGAGAAGAATCAAATAAGAATCAAAGTAATCTAGCATTGAAGGATATTCTCATATTCATTCAATTGTCAATAATAATTCATCAACATGAAGAGAGCGTTCAACAAATACATCGAAGCATACTATCTCTAGACCACTAAGACTATTCCTTAACTGCTCCTCTTGCCTTGCATCGAGCACTTCTCATAAGAAGTAGTTGCTCCTTCGCTCAATCAGCTCACCCAAGGGGTCTCAAGCCTCCATAGCTAAAAAGCTCAAAAGCTAGGTTGAAGAAGATAATAAAATAGGAGACTAAAGGAAGAGAGAGACACCTTCCTTCAATCTTTGTGTGTGCTTATATTTAGCCGCAACTGTATAGGTGTCTTTTCTCCAAAATTGACCTGTACAAGTCAGTTATGCCAGATTGAACAGCTGTCAGATGCGTTGACAATTCTGGGCGCAATTCTAGACAGGTTTATGCAGCGACATTTTTGTATATTGTTCATGCAGCGACATTCCTGGGTGCAATTGAATACTTATGCAGTGACATTTTTGGATGCAATTTGAAGAATATTTATGCAGCGACTGTCTTGGGTCCATTCCAAAAATATTCCTGTGGTGACAGTTTTGGGTGCAAATTCGAATGTTATTTTGTGGCGACAACTCTGTACACCTTCATGCATTGATCCTTCTGGATAGGTTCCTGCACTGACATCTTTGGACGCAAATTGAACACTAATTGCGGTGACATTAATAGCAAACACTGAATAAAATTAAAGAAAATTAAACCTAGCATCATTTAGTTAGAAAATGCAGTTACTAAGTTAAAAATGCTAAAAATATGTACTAAGGACAACTAAATGGGAACAAATTATCCAATAAATGGGAGAAAACATATATTCTTTTTAGTACCATCACACCCCCAAACTGAGTTTTTACTCGTCCTCAAGTAAAATAAAAACTATCAAGGATACAAAAGAATTTTTTTCAAGGTAAATGATCATTCTAGCAACTTGAAGCATTTGAAATCCTAATGCATGAATTACATTCAAATGACAGAATATTACGCCGACAATTTATAGGTATGAATAACTAAAATTGCAATTTCATCAATGCTAGCACCATGATTTAAATCTTAAATTCATTCTACCAAAACAACATTTATTGTAAAATAATATACACATATATTTTTTTTCTTTTTTTTATGTGACTAAGGGATGTCGTTGCGTTACTATACCCTTGTTCCTGGGAAGTAACGATGGGGTGCAACAAACCCCCAAGGAGTATGTAATTGTGCCGACACACACTCTTGCAATGACAACCTTTGGCTAGATTACTTTTTCTAACACTTGCATTGGAGTGTTCCCCCTTGATAGTTCAAAACATACCCACATCTTTTATTCATAACTATACTTATATACAAATAGCTATAAATTAAAATTTTATTCAAGATCTAAATAATGATACTTTTCATTCATTACCACTGCTATCTAAATCATTCATCCAGAAATCGAAGATACAACATTCAATCAAATTCATCCAACTCATTCATTAACAGTTCACATGATTCAAGAATTAAGCATCAAATGAAAGAAAATTCAAACACATTTTTAATAACCATGCATGTTTCATTAAACTCAAAAGGAAAAATTTCTGAAATGTGGGTGCAATTGCATTTCCAGCCCATATACATTCCCCCAAAACTTAAAGTTTGCATTGTCCCCAATGCACTGACACTAATTTACAAATATATCTGGAAATGCAATGACAATGTAGATGCCGTGACAATTTAGATGCAGTGGAAATTAAAATGCAGTGACAAAAGAAATGTGATGACAATTACATTACAGCTACATGATATGCATGAAAACTAAACTAAGTATGGAAAATAAAACCTAACTCAGTGTGCTGCAGCTGAAGATGTGGCTACATGGGTCTTCTTCTTTTTACGTTTACGCTCTTACTTATGTCTTTTCTTGTCTTTAGCGTTCTTTATCTTCTATTCCTTTGGCTTGGCCGGATCTGCGATTGCTCCTCAACATAAGGCTACGCCCGGACATCATCGACCATGATAACAGATGGGTATATTTTAACAAGTGGTGCAACATAAAACACTATGGCTAGAGGATTAGAATCCTCATTACTGGCCGTCACAGCTTCCGCTTGACTCGCTTCAGATAGCACCAAATCATCAAAAGATGCACCCACAACTTCAGGTGCAGTGACAAATTTCTCAGAAGAATTTGTTGCGACATCAGGTTCTTTTCTTCCTTTTCTTTTTCTTTTGTTTAATCTTCGCATGGTCTGTGGACTGCTCCGGCATCACCAGCTGCTGCACTTGTTGGTCCAATGTAGATCACTATTGCCAAAGGATTGTGGTCCTCATTAATTTCATCCACCACTTCCACCTGACTTGCTCCATCTTGCACCAAGCCTTCAGTTATTGCACCCACAATGTCAGGTGCGGGGATAAATTTCTCAACTAAATTTGCCTCGACATATATTTCTTCATCTTTTTCTTCCTCCACATGAAATTCTTCCGTTCTCAACATTAAGTCAATAGGTGCAGTATAACTGTACAAAATTGCACTGATAATGGAATCCTAATGCATCGAAAATGGTGTTTATTTATTCCTCAATTGGTGCAGATATAATATTTGTTCCTTCTTCTTCAAGTGCTTCATACTCTTTTATTTTCCACATGGTCCCAAAAAATTTTCATTCTTTCTTACGTTTTTTCCAATTTCATAACTTCTTAATTACAGATATAGGCATCAAAATTATGCTTTCATTGAAATCAAATAATGTCTTTCCAATATACTGATCACCAATGGAATAGTGTATTGAGAAGCTCTTGGGATCCTTAAATTCTTGGAGCAATTTAATTGTCATGACAGTGCACCCTTTAGTAAGTGTGATTGCTTCGACTTCTCCCAATCTTTTCTTCTTTGACCATACATTTTCAAGTTTTTGAGGTTGTTTTGCTGTAGCATTTGTGGAGACAGAATGATCTAATTTTGTTTCCGTAATATTTTGCTTAACCTCTTCAGCTGCAGTTTACTTTTCAAATTGTTCTAACATCTTTTCATTGTCGCGATCTGAATTATCTTTTATTGTAGTAGCATTTATAACAACTAAAATTAGTTTAGTCTCACTTTTGGGAATGATTCCTCACAATGCTCTTGCCCTTGTGATATAGAATTCTCAATATCCATCGACAAAGTTTCTTGTGGTTGCAAATTTGTTGCGCTCACAATCTGGCCAAATTGATATTCTAAAGCTTGTATGGATTCAACTTGACTCTAAAGCACAACATCAGTCTTGGCAATATATTGTCTCAACAAATTTTCAATTGATGAAAACTCTGATGCTTCGTCTTGCTGGATATTTTGTCTTGAAAAAGGTTGATCATAATTAGGTCGTGTCCACTCGGATCTAACATTATTGTTTATACTTCCAGGGTCTTTATTGTTCCAACAAAATTTGGATGCTACTCCCACTCTGGTGTGTAGGAGTTGGAATATGGATTTTCATTTCGACCAAAATTCCCTATGTGGTACACATTTGCTGGATTTGATAGGCATTGTTCAAACTCATGGTTGCTTCCACGGTAATCGCAAGTTGTCATAGTAATTTTTCATTCTGCAATTGCTGTAGCATTCTGCATTGACTTACTCATATTAGTCAAAAAAGATACCTCGGCGTTTATGGCATCAAGCTCCATTTCTATAGCATCACTTATGCTAGTCCAACATCTTGAGGTTCTATACACCTCGTTCCTAGCCATATTTCTCTAAAAGAAAAATGTAAAAGTAAACAACAAAAAAAACAAGTTAGTGAAAAATAAAATTTAGATAATAAAGAATAAATGAAACAACAAAAATAAACATCAAACAAATGGCATTCCCTAACAATGACGCCAAAACTTGATTGGCCTGTAACGTCACAGCAGTTATGCAAGCAGACACATGTCAATGCAAGTATAGTTGATAGATTGATTCTATCGAATATCGATCCCACGAGAAATGGGTTCTTAATGATTAAATGTCGAAGCAATTAAGACTAAGATTAGAGAAAATGCTAGTAAGGATGTAAGCGCAATTAAATCAGATCTGCACACTAAGACAATCAAAATTGTCAATATAATTATAAAAGTTAATTGTTAATGTAACGGAAAGTAAATCAAATTCTTGTTGAAGTGTTGAGAATTTAAATTCATTAAATTAAAATATGATTAAGTGCGAAGAAAGAAGTGGATCACTAATCTTACAAAGTAGCAATGCTAGATGCGTCGACAAGGTATTGTATAGACGAATTGTCGTAGCAATAAGGATCCAATGAAATCTTACCAATCATAGCCCTCTATTTAATTGAGACTTAAGCGCCCACAATTACCACACCTCTTAGTGCTGACAATGTTGTGCACTCAAGAACAAGTTACCAGAATCCCTTCTAATCCCAAGCAACTCTAGTTGTCATGCTTGTTAACCTAACTTGTCACCGCATCTATCGATGTCGGTAGACTACAATTCCACTCTCGTGTTTAATGCAGTTAAGTCCAAGAATAAATAGATGAGAAGAATCAAATAAGAATCAAAGTACTCTAACACTGAAATATATTCTCATATTCATTCAATTGTCAATAATAATTCATCAACATGAAAAGAGGGGTCAATAAATACATCAAAGCTTACTATCTCTAGACCACTAGGACTATTCCTTAACTGCTCCTCTTGCCTTGCATCGAGCACTTCTCATCAAAAGTATTGCTCCTTCGCTCAATCAGCTCACCCGAGGGTTCTCATGCCTCCATAGCCAAAAAACTCAAAAGCTAGGTTGGAGAAGATAATAAAATGGGAGACTAAAGAAAGAGAGAGACACCTTCCTTCATGCTTTGTGTGTGCTTATATTTAATCCCAAATGTACTAGTGCCTATTCTCCAAAATTGAGTTGTACAAGTTAGTTATAATAGATTGTACAGCTCATACATTTTTGTTTCTATCAAACAGTTGTCAGATGGGCCGACAATTCTGGGCGCAATTCTTGACACATTCATGCAACGACAATTTTGTACATGTTCATGTAGCGACATTCTTGGGTGCAATTGAATACTTATGCAGTGACATTTCTGGATGCAATTTGAAGAAATTTATGCAACGACTGCCTTGGGTGCATTCAAGAAATATTCTTGAGGCGACAGCTTTGGGCGCAAATTTGGATGTTATTTTGTGGCGACAACTCTATACACCTTCATGCATTGATCCTTCTAGACAGGTTCCTGCACTGACATCTTTGGACACAAATTGAACACTAATTGTGGTGACATTAATAGCAAAAATAGGAAAAAAATTAAAGAAAATTAAACCTAGCATCACTGAGTTAGAAAATGCAGTTACTAAGTTAAAAATGCTAAAAATATGTAATAAGGACAACTAAATGGGAACAAATTATCCAATAAATGGGTGGAAAATATATGTTCTTTTTAGTACCATCAACCACCTCCGAACGTACTCTTGTTCAGGATGTGTTTTCAGCTTCTGTAAGCATTCGGGTCAGGTTGTAGTATAGATTGTACAATGAAATACTTGGTAGTATTTTGAGGATAGTACCCAAAGGAGACTTAAGGCAATAGTGAATTAAATTCGTATGAAGAAAATAATTAGTACTAACTTTAGGGATTATAGTATGAGAATAAAATGAAGAAGTTTATGGTGAAAACATAAAAAATAAATAAAACAAAGTAAAGATGAGATGTGTAGTTTCGATAAACAACTTTGGGGGTGATGATATTTCAAATGACATAGATTTTCTCCCCAATTTAATGTTTTAATTGTTTCTTTTTTATTTCATTTAGCATGCATCATTAGCATTTTACACTTAGTTTCCATATTTTCCAACTCATTGTTAGTTAGTTTAAATTCTTGTTATTTTTATCTATTTTTGTACTAATGTCGATGCAAGTAGCCGATATATTGCGTCTTAAATTGTCAGTGCAGGAACTTAGTCTAAAAGCTTAATGCTGGATGAATGCAGCCATAAGATCAACTGAAAATTGCGACCAAGAGATGTCACCGCATTGAAATTGAACCTCGAATGAGTAGAACCAAGCTGAATTCACAGTTGGAAGCACTAAGGCAGGAATTTAATAGATGTCGCTACAATTATGATTTCAAAACGCGCCTAGTGATACGGCGATAATCTGCAGATCTCTGAAGAACACACTTCAACTGCATGAGTGCACAGTTGTAATCTAAATAATTTTGACAACTGTAAGATCTAGATCTGGAACTGAGAATGAAGGCTGAAACCTGCAACATTTTGGAGGTTATAAATAGACGAACAAAGAAAGAAGAAATCATCAAGAGTGAAGGGATTAAATTCTGAAAAATCTGTGTGAATTGAAGATTTGAGCTGGAAATTGGGGAACTGATGAAGCAAGTCTGTAACCATTTCTGACGAGAGGTGTTTGATGCAGAGCAAGAGAAACAACTAGGGAGTAGGCCTAGTAGTTTAGTAAGCTTCGTTGTACTCTTTAATTCTTCTTAAACGATGATGAATTTTGATGATATTAAATGAATACAAGAGTGTCTTTTAATGTTAAATCATTTTGATTCTTATTTTACACTGCTTATCTACTTATTCTTGTATCTAACTGCTTTAAGCATGAGAGTGAAATTGCAATGTGCCGACATCAAGAGATGCGGTGACAGGTTGGGTTAACAAGTAAGTTAGGGAAAAGCTGCTTGGGACTGGGACAAACTCCAGTTACTTGTTCTTGAATACACATCATTGCTCACACACTGACATTGCAGCGACATTCCATCTATACACTGTGATCGTGGATATTTAAGTCGGGATTAATTAGAGAATTGTTATTGGTAAGAACTCAAAGGGACTTCATTGCAGCGACATTCCATCTATATTTTATCTTGTCGATGCATCCAGAGTTGCGATTTAGCAGAATCAGTGAACCATTTTTGCCCTTTTACACTTGATCACTTTTATATTTCATGCATTTAAATATTCAGCACTAAACATTCAACATAATTGGATTTATTTTCAGTACACTGACATTTAACCTCTAAAGTTTAACTCTAATTATGTTGACATTCCTGATTATTTTAGTGTGCAGATATGACATAAATGCACTGACATTAGTACTCACATTATACTTAATTGCGGTATTAGTTACTTCGACATTCAAACATCAAGAATTCATTCCTCGTGGGATTGATATCCGATGGAATTGTTCTATCAACTATACTTGCATCGATGTGTGTTCGCTTGCACATTCGCTGTGACGTAAAAACACCGATCAAGTTTTGGTGTCATTGTCAGGGAATGGCGTTTGTTTGATGTTTACTTTTGTTGTTGCAATTAATTCTACTTACTTAACTTTTAACTTTTACGAATTTGTTTATTTTTTTATTGTTTTCTTTTCTAGTTTTGTAGGCGTTGGATGGCCACAAGGAGAAATTCTAACAATATTGTTAGTTTTTGATCCAGAACTTGAAAGGACATTGAGGAGGAGAAGGAAAGAGCAAAGAAGAATGGCTAGAAACAACAATAATCTACCACCAATACTACCGCAAAATGAACTTCCTCCAGTGCTGCCACGAGCAGTCACTGATTTACCACCATCATTACCATAAAATGAACAAGTATAGAATAGGACTATAAGAGATTTTGTTATTCCTATACTCGATGATTTACATCCAGGGGTTATGAGACCAGTTATTCAAGCTAGTAATTTTGAATTAAAACTGGTGATGTTTCAGATGCTCAACTCAAATGGGCAATATTCAAGTTTTCCACATGAAGACGCACGAGAACATTTGAAATAATTTTTGCTTATTTGTGCATCTTTCAGTCAACATGGTGTCCCTGATGATGCCTTGAAAATGCAACTATTTCCTTATTCGTTGCAGGGTAAAGCACGAACATGGTTTTTGGGGTTGCCAGCTGGATCTATCACATCTTGGAATGCGTTAGCAATGCAATTTGTTTTACGATTTAATCCATTGACAATGAATGCGAGGTTACGACACCCTTGCCAGGATGCCTTGTGACCTTTCCTTTCTCATTGCTTCATGGTTTCCTCACATCTTTACCAACTCTGCACAGAAGTAGAGTTGGCGACACATACTTGAGAGACTAATCCAGGCACAACACATTATGGATACAGAGTTCCTTCATCCTTCATATTTCAAGGGTTGATTAACTGTGCTCTAATACCAAGCCTTTAACACCCACCATTTGACCCGATTAACTGGACCCTATGATAGATGTAACCTAGACTCATTTACACTTGCCTATGTAGCTATTCTAACAATGACTAATAAATTTTCTTAGGTTTTACTCTAAAATACCTCATGTCTACTTATTATAAATAATTTTATGTGCATTGTATATTTACATGTACATTTTGAAACAATAAAAATACGAATATCGTTACTTAAGTCTTGCTATTACTAAATACATAGTCGAAGAACTATTTGATAACTTATGCACAAACTTTAACTACACCATATGGCTTTATGTATGAACTTAATCGTTATCGTATAAATTTATGACTTTTCGAATATCTTTCTTTTTTGCTTTCCTCTTTTTCTTTGTATGCATAACAGTAGTCTACTACTCCCATGGCATAGCCTTGGTATCGTCTCTCAGCGTACTCTTCTAATTAATCATGGAATCAGAAACAATCATAATAAGTTTATAAGAACTTAGTAAGATTATCTTTAGGTACTTGCTTGTTGTATCGTATTGAATTTAGTACTTTGCACGTCCCTTTGTCATTATGAGTAAGTACTTGTTAGGATCAATTTCTCTCGTTGTGAGGTTGCATGCTTCTTACCGATTCTTCCTTCTTACTCTATAGGTGATCATACCTTAGTTAGAACCGCTTGTCTTACTCATAGCCATGTACTTGTTGCATACTTTCTGACCCTTCTTCTCATTCTTGTAGGCAAGGTGGACTACGCCTGCTTTTAAGCATGCAATGTTCATCATCAGTCTTTCATTACTTCAAGCTCATTGATTGCACTTACGTTGTTTCTTCAGCATTTGGTTAAATGGCATTGTCTTCAAATCATTACCACGAGGACATTCTATAGACTGCAACATGCAGGCGTGCTTCTTTGAAGACAACTACAGAAGTCTTCCCTTTCCCATAGATAGCCACAAAGGCAACATTGAACAATAGATAGACATAAAGGCATCCACTAACATTAGATAGCCAAAATGACATCCTCAAACAATAGATATCCATAAAGGCATCCTCAAACAATATATAGCCACAAAGACGTTCGTTCACAAAGATAGCCACAAAGGCATTTCTTTAACATTTTCCACGTGGGCGTCTTTAACAAAGATAGCCAAAAAGGCTCCATTTAACAAAATCAACCGCAAAGGCTTTGTTTAATAGATTCAGTCACAAAGGCTATGATCGACTTGTAACGTCACAGCAGTTGTGCAAGCGGACACACATCGATGCAAGTATAGTTGATAGATTAATTCTATCAGATATCAATCCCACAGGGAATGGGTTCTTGATGTTTATATGTCGAGGCAATTAAAACTAAAATTATAGATAATGTGAGTAAAGATGTCAGTGCAATTAAATCTGATCTGCACACTAAGACAGTCAAAATTGTCAATGTAATTATGAAAGTTAAATGTCAGAGCAACTGAATGTAAATCAAATTTTTGTTGAAGTTTTAAGAATTTAAATGCAAAAAAGTAAAAGTGTGATCAAGTGCAAAGGGTTGGAGTGGATCACTGATATCACTAAGTCGCAACTCTGGATGCGTCGATAAGGTATAGTATAGATGTCACTGCAATAAGGCTCGAATGAAATGTTACCAATAACAGCTCTTTGTTTAATCGAGACTCAAATACCCACAATTACCCCATCTCTCGATGTTGGTAACTCTGTGCACTTAAGAACAAGTGATAGAATCTCTTCAAATCCCAAGCAGCTCTCGCTGACTTGCTTGTTAACCTAACTTGTTACCGCATCTCTCGATGTCGGTAAACTGCAATTTCACTCTCGTGTTTAATGCAATTAAATCCAAGAATAAACAGATGAGAAGAACTAAATAAGAATCAAAGTAATCTAACATTGAAAGATATTCTCGTATTCATTCAAGTGTCAAGAAGAATTCATCAACATAAAAGAGGGATTAACAAATACATCAAAGCTTACTATCTCTAGACTACTAGGACTATTCCTTAACCGCTCCTCTTGTGTTGCATCGAGCGCATCGAGCACTTCTCGTCAGAAGTGGTTGCTCCTCTGCTCAATCAACTCACTGTTCTCTAGCTTAAATCTCTAAAAACACACAATATTTACAGAATTCAATTCCTCTACCTCTTGATATCCCTCTCCTTATTCTTTCCTCTATTTATAGCTCAAGAAATTACAGATTTCCTCCATTCTCAGATCCAACTACTTTGTACAGCTGTAAAAGTTTGTTATTGACAGCTACGCAGATCTGATTTGTTTACTGGACTATTGTAGAATGTTGGCGCAAATTATGATTTCAATTTGCGGTGATAATTTGTCAGCAGAATGTCGCCGCATTTCTGGACCAACTTGTGGTCGCAACTCTGAATGCTTTCTTACTCTGATCTTCTAAGGTGGATCTCTGTGCTGATAACCTTAGGCACAAAATTGATACTGAATACATCGACATTCCTAGGTGCAATTGAAGAATACTTTTGTAACGATAGCCTTGGGTGCATTCCAGAAATAATAATGCGGCGACAACTTTGGGTGCAATCTGGAAGTGCTCATGCGGCGATAGTTTTGGGCTCAAATTTGGATCATATTTTGCTGCGACAATTCCGGACACCTTCATGCATTGATCCTTCAGGACAGGTTCCTGCAGTGACATCTTTGGATGTAATACTGAACAACTAATTGTGGCGACATTAGTAGTAAAAAATTATAAAATTAAGAAAAATTAAACCAAGTATCATTGAGTTAGAAAATGCAATTACTAAATATAAAATGCTAAAAATGCATGCTAAATATGATATAAAAGAGACAACTAATACACAAATTTTGGGAGAAAATCGGTGTCATTTATAATGCTATCAGACTCACATTTTGGAAATTGATGTTTTTGATGATAGGGATTTGCCTAAACTCACCATCGTAAGGTTTGCCCTTTATCGACTGGTACTCATGCAACTGTCCTTTCTTCTTCTTTCACATGACGTCATAGCCACTAGACTAGGTCTTACACTATGTGGTATTCTTTCCCCATATGATGCCATAGCCACCAGACTAGGTCTAACACTATGTGATCATCTTTCCCCATATGATGCCATATCCACCAGACTAGGTTTTACACTTTATGGCCTTCTTTCCCCATATGATTCCATAGTCACCAGACTAGGCCTTACACTTTATGGTCTTCTTTCCCCATATGATTGCATAGTCACCAGACTAGGTCTTACACTATATGGTCTTCAATTGTCATGGTCATGGACTTTTCGTACAAGATATTCATGTTAATTATCCTGACAGACCCTTTAGATAGACACAGACTCATCATGCAAACTCATGCTTGACAGACTCACTTCTTTCAGACTGCATCGTACCAAATGCATTTAATTTCTAGACTTGCAACTCATTCACTTAAACTTCATGCACAGAATCATCATGTAGTGACTTGGTCATGATAAACACAACATACTTTCACACACATATATCAAGCACATAGTTTCTGCCATAATAGAGGCATAGTATCAAGCAACATATGCAAATTAATCTGATAAACATTCTTCACAGAATCAACAATTCACACTTGTATAGCTTATGTTTCCAATCATAGCTTAGTCATTTAGTACAGAAGAGTTAGTTTAGAGACTCATAAGGTACTCATGAAATTCTCACTTTTAATAGCTTCAAACACCAGATCTAGGCTTCCATCAAGTAGATCAGTAGCCCCTAAACGATAGATCATAGAAACTCATCAAGATTTGTCCATTTAACTCATTCTTCCTTTTACTTTGAATATCGGAATCACATAGCAAACTCTATCATGCTTACTTTACTAAGCTAAACAGATTTGCTCATTAGCAGCCTCGCATGCAAGATTTTGAATCTTACCTTACCAAGGGGCATCTCAAGTTTAGATCCATTTCCTAGCCTCTTCTTATAGGATGAGAGGATTTTTCTCTTAGTTAATCCTTATATAAATTGAGACTACTTCTTGAGGAACTAAGGGAATAGTTCCCATCACTTACCCAATTTACTTAGATATTTTTCATTATCCCTTTAAATGTTTGACATGCGTCGCAATCCTTCTGATCCTCCAGGTAGATGTATGACATTTGTAAAGAAATAGATACATGATTAGGTATGTATACATAACATACCATTAGAGTCTTAACCCAACATTCGTTTGAGTGTAGTTGATAGTTTAACTAGTTGCACTTAGCGTATCATGCCTTCTTAGTGGCGACCCTAATATATGAGTCTCCTCAATATTGGGCTAGACTTTCTTTCCTATTAATTCATTCCTTTCTATGCGAATTTCGAACAATATTTCAATATTGATTACGTGCCCACGTACACACCAAGAGAATTAGTGGGGTAGATAATGTTTGTTTACTTATAAATATCAAAGCTCACCCATATACCGAGTGTTACCTTACCTAAATCTCGTCTAAACTTTGAGCCTCATATTTGGCTCAAAGTACCCTAAATTTCTTCTAACCTCTTTCTCTAAAGGAGAGTAAGAGAGAGAATATATTTTCTTCTTAACCTATCTTAATCCAAGAATTTATTAGAACTTGATAAACGTCACATCAGTCATTCAGTGGTCTTATCCAAACTTATAAATTCCAAGGAAACTAATCAAGTGTTTCCTTTGGTTCTTAACTATATTAGTTCACGTTCAATTGATCCCTAACTATCTTTTCCTAATAACTTAACTAGCTTAAGGCCAACATTACGGGGTGCTATTTATTGATGACATAAGCTTCATATTTCAAGATTCATTTTCTTATTATGCATAATGGAATCTGCCCACTCTATGTATGTCAACAGAAGCTTTTGGGGGCGAACCTTTCCTTATCGGGCATACTTCTTGATCACTATATGCTAACTAAGTGTTTGCCAATATCAAGGCGTCATAGATGCTCTCAAATCGTTCTTATTCATAGTCTAGCTCTAACATTTATAAACTTCTATACTCATTGTATCCTTCTTATATCTTGAATAATACTTGAATACTAAGACTCCATTGGGCGGGATGTTACAACACTTGCATCCAAAAGGATGAAAATAACTAATATTAGATTTTTTATTTTTGAAAAGTTCATTTGGAGTTTTTATTAAAATATGCCTAATAATTAATCTATTAACAATATAACAAGCTATGTTTGTGGCTTCCGCTAAAAAATATTTTGGTTAATTATTTTCACAAAGCATGGCTCTAGTCATTTCTTCTAAAGTTCTATTTTTCCTCTCAACAACTCCATTTTGTTGAGGGGTTCTAGGTACAAAAAAATTATGGCTACTTCCATTTGAGATGCAAAAATTTTCAAAACCAAGAATTTTAAATTCGCTTCCATGGTCACTTCTAACACTAGGGATAGAGTAACATTTTTCATTTTAATTCATTTTTTAAAATGTGATAAATTTTTCTAAAGCCTCATCTTGAGTATTTAAGAAAAGAACCCAAGTCAACCTATAATAGTCATCAACAAGAACAAAAGCATATTGTTTTCCACCCAAGCTAGTTGTCCTAATAGAACCAAATAAGTCTATGTGAATTAGTAGAAGAACTCTACTAGTTGATACATTATTAATAGGTTTAAAGGAGACTTTTCTATGTTTACCCTTAACACATGCATCACAAACTTTATCTAAGTTAAAATCAATTTTAGGTAATCCTCTTACTAAGTCATTTTTAGCTAGTTTATGCAAAATGCTCATGCTAGCATGTCCTAATTTTCTATGTCATAATAAAGAATTATTTTCATTTTTAGTAACAAGGCATATGAGTGAATCATGCAAATCATCTAAATGCACCATATATATATTTCTTATCTATTAGATACAATGTCAACTATTTTACATCCATTAGACTCAAAAATGACATTGAGACAATTATCACACAATTGGCTAATACTAAGTAGATTATGCTTAACATAGTTGACACAGAAAACATTTTCAATAAGAATTGAAGAGTTTTTACCAATAAGATCGATTCCTTCTACTTTTCCTTTAGAGTTGTCACCAAATCTAACTACTCAAATTTTTGGCTTCAAATTGATAAAATGACTCTTGACGCCAATCATGTACTTTGAGCATCCACTATCAAGGTACTATGAGTTTTTGAATGAATTTTCTACCATGAAGCAATGCTCTTCTTCCTACAAACATAGAATTAATTAAACTTGGGGGACCTATACACTTTGAAAGAATGCCTTTATCGTGAGTATTTATGAGTCCTTTAGTGACCTATACACTTTAAATAATTTTTCCCTTTTAAAAACTTGGGGGACCTCTATGTTTATAGAAATTAAAACTAGTTTTGATAAAACTTTGTTTTGAACCTTCTTCTTTTAAAAATCTTTTCGATAAAACTTTGTTAAAGTGAGCTTTTTCACACTTAAGCAATTCAAGTTGCTTTTGATAATCATCATGAACTGTATAAAGTAAATTATGCAAGTCACAATTCTTTTTCTCAAAATCATTTATAATAACTTGCATATAATTTATTTTACTTTCTAAGTTCATGTTTAACTTTGGAGAGTGAATTATTTTCATTTTTTAGTTTTGAAATAGTTTCTCTATATTTTGAAAACATTAATTCAAAATCCAAGCCTAATTCATCATAAGTGTTGAAACCTTTTTTTTTGAAAAAGTCCCGACTTATATTTTGAAAAATAAAAATGGAGTCGCCACCAATTCTTTTTAAATAGATGTGATTGGATCACCTTGTAAAATTTTTAAAATCATTAAAACAATATTTTGGTCTTCAAACCAAAAAACAAGTTTGGGAGTCAGTTACCATGAGGAAGAATTAGCACCCTCACCTACCCAAAATTGATACCTAGTCGATTATTTAATATCTTAGTTGTTGAAAATCAAAGACTCGAGAAAAATTTAAATTGCAATCCTTAAATGTATGAATGACTTGTTTGTTTAAAAATTAAATTTTACGAAGAAAGCTCATTATTTCGAGTTCATTCAGAAGAAAAGTCATGTCCAGCAAGTTAGGGCACAACGCCTTGAGTTTTCGAAAATACAAGTATTTATAATTATTATCTCAAATCTCGTATATTTTAATTTTAAATAGGGTATATGATAACCTCGGTTCGAAGAGAAAACCACACCTAGTAAGTTACAGCATAATTCTCTCAAGTTCCTAAAATAAAGAACATTACCTCGATTTTTAAAAAAAATTAAGGTGTCATGCAATTTATTTATTAAAATATTTTACAACGAAAATAAAAAATTTACATACATGAATAAGATGAAATAAATACAATAAGTAATGAATAACACAAATAAAATAAAAAGATAATAATGATAAAAAGTAAAATAACAATAATAATCACGACAATAACCATTAATTAATTAATAATATAAGTAACAATGAATATATAAAATACAATCATAAAATTAAATTAGGGATTAAATAGCAATATGTGATTAAAAAAGAAAATTTAGTGATAAATAAATAAATAAAATCAATAAATAAAAGAGAAAAACATAAAATAAAAAAAATCACCAAATAAATAAAACACATAAAAGCAGTAAAGAAATAAAATTAAATAAAGGTGGGAATATAAATAACATAAAAATAAATAACAAACAAATAAATAAAAGAATAATAAATAAAACAGTAAATAAAATTAAATAACAAATAAAATAAAATAAATGGATCAAATAAAAATAAAATGAAAATAATAGGGTCTAATTTGTAAAAACAGAAACTAAATTGGGTAAAATTAAAGAAATCTTAAATGCAAATAAATTAAAGGTACAAATTAAAAAGAAAAAGAAAATAAAATTAAATAAATTGAAATGAAATAAAAATTACAGGGATCAAAGGGACAAATATCCCATCCTCTCTACATGTGTCATTCCCTGAAAGGGTCCACTATTGGTCAAAAGATCAAATTGTAAAACAAATACAATTACAAGGAAAAATTAAAATAAATAAAAAATGGAAAAGGACTAAATTAAAACACCTTCAAAATACGGAAGGGCCAAATGGGCAATTAGTCCATCCTTAAAAAACACTCGGACCATAAGGTCCGAATTAAGAAAACGGGTCGGGTGAGGTCAAAACGGCGTCGTTTAACGCTATTTGGGCAGAGCCCAAAACGACGTCGTTTTTAAAGTCTTTATAAACCACTTTTTTCCAAAATCCATCATTTCTTCCTTTTTTTTTTAATTTCTTTTCTTTCTCTCAATTCTCTCTCAACTGGCTTAGGTCGGCCTTCGGGTTCTGATGAACCTCCGCTGTGGCTCTACCTTGGGCCACTGATCATTGGCGACGGTAACCATCGCCTGTAGTAGCCGAGGAGATTAATTTTTTTTTTTAAAAATGCCTTTTCCCTTAAAGGGTCCACTATTGTAAAGCAAATACAATTACAAGGCAAAATTAAAATAAATAAATAAATAGAAAAGGACTAAATTAAAACACCTTAAAAATGTGGAAAGGTCAAATGGGCAATTAGCCTTCAAAAACATTCGGACCCTAAGGTCCGAATTAAGAAAACAGGTTTGGTGAGGTCAAAACGGCGTCGTTTAAGGATATTTGGGCAAAGCCGAAACGATGTTGTTTTTAAAGTCTTTATAACCAATTTTTTTTCAAAATCCCTCATTTCTTCCTTCTTCTTTTTTAAAATTTCTTTTCTTTCTTTCAATTCTCTCTCAAGTGGCCTAGGTTGACCTTAGGGTTCTGATGAACCTCCGCCGTGGCTCCGCCTTGGGTCGTTGATCATTAGTGGTGGTAACTGTCGCCTATGGTGGTCGGAGAGATAAAAAAAATTTAAAACTCCTTTTCACAACCCTATCCCAGATCTAGGGTTATTTTTAGCAAAAAACCCTATAAAAAAACTCTAAAACAAGAGAAACTATTTCAATTTCTAAGGGGAAAGCCCCATCCGATGAGCCCTAGGCCCTTTTTCTCCTTAATGCAAGCCACCCACCATTGGGGATGGCACCCTCAGCCACTATCAACGGCGATGGAAGACGAATTGTCAAAAGTAAAAATAAAAAACCCTAGATCTATTTCGAATAAAAAATGCTAACTTTAGTTTTTCTTTGTATTCTGATTGAATGCGTGTCTGAATGTTAATAAAAAAACTCTGTCTTTGTACATTCGGATCCGTGTTTTTATAACACGAATATTACAATCTTTTTTATTTTTTTTCTTTTTTCTTCTGATTTTGCAGGGATTTGTGGACGTGGCAAGGGCAACGGCAATCGAACGTGAGCAAAGGCAATAGCTGCTAAGTTTTCACATTTTTTAGTTTAGGGTTTGATTAACTTAGGCTTTTAATATTGGTTTGGGCTTGTAAATGAAAATTGGGCTTGGGTATTTATACAATTTGGGTTTATATTTTTTTGTATTTGGACTATATATGAACTTTTATTTTTATAAAAAAATTGGGGTTTTTATTAAAATGGGCGGACGGAATATAGGTCTATAATAAGCATTTTGCAACTCATAAAAAGAATGATAATTTGATATAGATGAGTTAGAATTTACCTTTGTTTCATCAATGCCCATAAGACAAAGATTGGCTACTTCTTGATCATCATTATCGGATGAATTCTCATCACTCCAAGTAGCAACATTAGCCTTTAGTTTTTGTTTGCTTGACCTATTTTTCTTTCATTGGGGACAATCGAACTTGATGTGTCCCTAATTCTTGCATCCGTAGCATAATATCAGTTCCTTCTCCTTGGAAGATTCACATTTGAGCTCTTATTTCTTTTGGAGCTTTTTACCTTTATTGGATCTCATAAACCTCTTAAATCATCTAGCATACATTGCCATGTCTTTATCCTCATCCACATCATCACTAGAATCTCCTTCTTCTATTGTGGATTTAAGGGTAATATCAACCGTCTTCTTTTCAACTTTTTCTTTTTCATTCCCTTCTTTGAGTCTCATTTAATGAGTGAGAAAATAACTTATCAGCTTATCTAATTAAAGAGTCTCCGAATTTTTTGCTTTCTCCATGGCCTCAACTTTAGCTTCCCAAGTCATCGGCAACCTTCTAAGCATTTTGCCCACTACTTCTTCATTAAGATAGGTCTTCCAATAGGAATTGAGCTCATTAATGATGATGGTGAATCTATCGAACATAACTTTGATGTCCTTCTTGGGCTTTATCGTGAACGTCTCATAATTGAGGGCAAGAATTCCCACCTTTGATTTCTTAATTTGGCTTGTACCCTCATGAGTGACCTCCAATTTGTCCCAAATTTTCTTAGCATTGGAACATGATGATACCATACTATATTCTTCCAGATCAAGTGCACAAAATTTTGCATGGCCTTGGCATTGAATTGTATGCTTCTCCTATCTTCCTCGTTCCATTACTTCTTGCTTTTTGGAACTATGAGCTCCCCTTCTTGTTTGAGAGGTATGGATGGACTATCCATGATAATGTCCCATACGACGAGATCATTAACTTGTATGAACAACATCATTCTAGTATTCTAATAGGAATAATTAGCACCATTAAAGTAACAAGGTTTAGAAATGAATTAAGACTCACCAAGAAAAATGGAGCTAGAAGTAGACGTCATCTTGTGTGGTTTGAATAGATGAAGTTGAGATACCTCGAGGATATTCTCTTGGTTGTTAGACCGTCTTTTAAATATTAGCTCTAATACCATTTGTTAGTTTAAATGATCAAATCAAAATTGCTTAGAGGGTGTGAATTGACATTTTTAAAAAAATTAGGAAAGTTAGAGAAAAAAGAAAAAATTGAACACAACAATTTAGAGTGGTTCGGGCTCAATTTCCTACTCCACTACCTTAACTTTCCACAACTAAGAATTTTTCCAAATTCATTAATTTGATCAACCTTTGAAGACAAGGTTTAACCTTACAACTCCCTTAAGAATTATACCCAAATCGTAAGATACAAACCCTCTCAAAGAAATACAAAAAAGCAAATAAAGAAACAATCCTTACAAGATCAAAGTGTTTGCAAATTAAGCTTAATTACAATGAAAAGACACTTGAGAAAAAGAATGGAAATAAAGCTCATAAGTTCGTTAAGCTGGATAGGAAATATTAGAGTTTGCGTCTCAATGATGCACTATAGGCGTACCGCACAACTTATAAAGGTCTCATAGTTATGTCTCCTTATAAACTTATATATGACAAGCCATGTCATCTTCCTGTAGAGTTAGAACACAGGGCATTTGGGCCATTAAGAAATGCAACATGGAGTTGGACGCTGTAGGTAAGTATCATAAATTACACATTTAGGAACTTGAGGAAATTCGACGAGAAACATATGAAAATGCCCATATTTATAAAATAAAATTAAGGCATTTCATGATCAAAAGATAACTCGTAAACAATTTTTGGTTGGGCAATAAGTATTACTTTATGACCCTACACTAAGAATTTTTGCAGGTAAGCTCCGAACCAAATGGTTAGGACCTTCTGTTGTTACTCACATTTTTCCACTTGGTGCAGTCGAGATCAAAAGTGAATAGTCCAAAAAAATATTCAAAGTGAATGGTCAGCGTTTAAAGTCATTTTACGAAAAGTTTCAAGTACACATGGTTGAGGAATTAGTGCTTGAAGAGCCAAAATTTTCAGGTCGTCGAGCTAACGACGTTAAACAAAAGCGTTGTTTGGGAGGCAACCAAAATTTATTTTATTTTATTTTATTTTAATTTCAAGTTCAATTTAAGTTGAGTAAAGATTGATGTTTAATTCGTTTCATGTGTCATTTTCGGGGTACATCGTGGCGTTTTACAAAATCGAGTATCGATTGTGGCGTAGGCAAGTTAAGCTCGATGTTGTCATTTATTCTCAAAATCATACCTAGCACCTAAAAAACCCAAAGACCCAAAGATACCCAAAAAGAAAAAAAACAAACCCAAATTTTAACTCACCAAAACCAAAATTCGACATCCCAAAGAAAGGAAAAATAGAGAAAAAAATAAACCTAAAATTTTAACCCAAACAAGACCCAACTCGAAAAGAAAGAAAAAAATAAAGAAAGAAATATGAAAAAGAAAACCTTCCAAACCCTAAAACATCATCCCCTTCATCTTGCCAAAATAAAAGACAAAAACCCTACCCTTTTCCTTTCCCAGTCGTTGAAAGCAACTCCAATCGCCAGCCACCACCGCCGTTCGAACTCCTACGCTGTCGTCTGATCCCTTATCCTTCTTCACACCACTATCATTCCCCATGCATCTCCCTCATCGCATATTCTCTACCATTTTATTTCCTTGCTTTTCCCATTTATTTCCCTTTTCTCCACTGTCGATTGCCAATCGGAAGCCACTCCTTCACCACCATTGGGCTTCACTTACCATCATTGTTCATACCTCCTTACCACTCACGCAACTCGTCCAACCCGATTGCTGTTGTCGTGCCTCCAAACCCCTATTTTCTCCTCTCAATTTTTAAATCTTCACTTCCCTTTCTCCCACCAAACACCACCACACCGAGGCGTCACTAACGAAGGTCGATTCGTGAACGTCACCACTACCCAACATAAACCACCACTGTTGATGTTGTCTGCCACCACACACCATCATCGTTTGCTGCCACAAACCACCACAAAGATCAAATTACAAGAAAACGAGATGGTTCGCACTAGGAACCAAAGAGCCGATGAGTCTTTATTGGCTTCCCTTAATCGCAGTGTAATAGATTTTCAGCTCCTCCGATCATCGATTTAAGCAAGGAAGACTCACCACCACAACCTCCACCTCGTACAAGAAATCGTCACCATCAAAGCCCTACTCCGATCGAGGTAGAACCTTCTCAAAGTCAATGAAGTCCAACTCCGATCGAAATAGTACACACGTACAGCAGCCTTATTGTGTCCAAAAGGTCTATTTCTAATGAACCATTTCCTTTGCCTTTACTAACGTATTATGTAGATGAAGTCAGGACTTCTAATGACCATGGAGAAGAGCCTTCTAATAGAAGCAAATAGCTTCCTCAACGAAAAACACAGTCGTCCACCGCTCGAGAACATCAAATGCCACTCGATGAACTTGTGACATTACCCCACAACAGTACTGAAGCTGTTGGAAATGAGAGTACACCACTCGACTCGCCTAAAAAAGATTTTCAACCTCCTCGAGATAGTCAACGTAATAGGCGAGGGCGCAACTATACTACTCCAACATACGCACATCTTCGTGGGTCTCTAAAACTCACAACTTCGAAGCATTGCACATGATATGACAACATTCGACAACGGCCGTCTGTAAGAGAATTTCTTTCAACATACTTGACACGCTTAATTTACACAATGTTGTGTTAAACTATTTTGATGCTATTGGCTGGAATTTATTTACAAACATCTCATGTGTTGCATATTATGAATTAGTCTATGAATTCTATGCAACATTTAGCTTCAATATTAATGCATTGTGAACTGTTGAAACAAAAGATGTTGTTTCGTTTCGATTTCTTGGTAGGAATTTTAGTATGTCAATTTCAAATTTTAACGTCGCCATGGGTTTCGTTAACCCTACCAACGTTCAAATCGATTCTTACCATAATGCTTTGTTCGATATACCAAATGATTTCGATGCTAATGCTACCTTTACTACTTTGACTCATTATAGGAACCATAATTACAATCCTAAGATCTCTAAAGATGTGCTACCGCATGAGCCAGCTTTAAGATACATTCATCGATATTTAGCTTTTAGCTATTTAGGTCGAAATGATTCATCATCTATTTTGACCGACAGAATTGTTCTTTTTGTGGTGCATGCATTCTAGCTATAAAGTAAATTTAGGATATCAGTTTGCACAGAATTTTCATGTTGTTTTACGTTCTAATCGTCCACTCATACTTGGCCCATACATTACAAATTTAATCTTGCACCTTTTTCCTTTTGAAGTCGATTTATCCTCTTTTACATGATGGATGCTTTAGACGAATATTGCTTGGATTTTATGGGGTTGCTTGTCGACACCCCTACTGCATATTATTTTGTTCCTCTAGGTACACGAACTGCTCGTAGTAATAAAGTCTTTCGCCAACACCACAATTTCACAACTAGAGAACAAGAGGAACAATCGCCTTCAATTATGGAGGAGAGATTAAATTGTATGGAAGCTCAAATTGATTCGATAAAGGTCGATGTGACCAGTATCCTCAAAATTTTACGAAAAGGTCAATTCCACCATCCTTCGCCTCATTAAAAACACGAGGAGTACACTTTGCCCTATCTTTTTCTATTCTTTAAATTTACACATTAAGGGCAATGTGGGATTAAGTAGGAGGAATTCATTATGCATGCCATGTTATTTCTCTTTGCATATATGTTTATTATATTAATGCTATTTGATAATTAGTTTCGTGATTGCATTCTTTCTTATGCTTGGTTCATTTAGGTAATTAGGAATTCATGAATAATGATTACTTGTTTTGATCGACACACATTTTGTAGAGTTGAAATTAATGTGGAAAAAAGTCGAACACTTCATTAAATTAGAAACCTTTTAGACTTGCCTACTAAAGTACTCAAATTATGTAAATAAATAAAGTTTGGATGTAAATAAATAAAATTATGCCTTGGTTAAGAGTGAAGGTTCAGGAATGAGACTAAATTGAATAACCGGATTAAGGTGCTTGGCTTGTTATCTCAATTCACGTAAAAATATTAAAGTGATGAACCGAAGCTTGTAACACTCCACTAACCGAGTTTTCTTGAAACATAAGTCAAAGACATTTCAAATTGAGTAACTGGGTTGAGGTGCTTGGCTTGTCATCTCAATTCGCGTAAAAAAATTTTATTATGTCTCAAAAAATATATAAAGAGAAAAAAGAATATATATATATATATATATATATATATATATATATATATATATATATATATATATATATATATGTAAAAGTTGGGTACAGAGTATTTAGCAAGTCTAATTAGACTTTAATTTTTAAAGTAATTGATTTTCTTTAAATAATATTTGGAAGTTTATAAAATGCTTCTTGGTTGGAAGTAAGCAATTGCCTATTTGTGATTCCCTAATTGTCTGCATGTCACTTAGCTAAGGAAGGAAATTTGATTTTGAAAAAAAAAATTATCGAATAACTTTAGTATAAAATAAAAATTATGCTTGAGGACAAGCATGAGCTAAGTAGGGGGATTTGATGACACATTAAATTTGCATTATTTTTTGTGCTTAAATTTAGTAAATATTGAATTGATCCCTACTAATTTGGCAAATTTATGTTTTAATCATTACAGGTGTTCAATTGGGATGACAATGACCAAATTGCAGCATAATCGGCAAAATGGGGCCAAATCAAAAAGTGGGAAACGGTCAAGGATTTAATAGATTTTTGTTTGACCATGTAAAGCTTAAAATAGAAGAAAAATCTATTTTTTTTTATTTTATTTTATTATTATTTTGAGTGGTGGTTAGATTATATTTAGTAAAATAATTGTATATAAATAGGGTTTGATAGTAACATTGAAAAACACACTTGAAATTAATAGAGTTAAATGCAATTATACCTTTTTCATTAATTTTTCAATTCGTTTGCAACATTTTGCCATTTTCAATTCCAATTTACTTTCATATCTTTGTTGGTTTAATTGTTCTTCAAGTCCCTTTAATTTCCATAATCCAACAAGAGCATGAATAAATTCATGTGTCACTAAACTTCCAACTTGACTTTAGGCTGATGTTATCTCCAGTCAAGAAACGTGAGATACGTATTCACACCAACAAAATCTTTTGTAGCAGTATTCACCGTCTCTCTAGAATTTCGGGATTGACAAATTTATCCCTTAGAGTTAACTTTATTTTAATTTAAAGTCGTGCGTTGTGTTGAAGTTGTTTTGGCACACAGTTGGCAAGATGAATTGGTCGTGTTGTATTCAAATTCTCGTGAACAAATTGACGAGTCCTAGCGGGGTCATACTAATGGGATTTTCGTCAAGGGAGATAGTGATCGGGTTTAAATGTCCCGTGCGGTTGAGGTCGTTAATCAAATTAGGTTTTTCAGAATGCAAGGCTATCTAGGTCTTGAATTGCGAACGCGTGTATCGCAGTTAGACATTCAATAAGGGTTGGTTTGATAGGTCATATCGGAACCAACTAAAAAAGGAAGAATTGGCGGCTACGATGCTCTTAGCTGTTATAACCAGCTTATTATTCGAAGGAGAAAACACCTTTTCAAGGATCGAATCGGATATCAGAGCACACCGACTCTAAGGCTAAGGCTATTTAATTTTGATTACAAATTTATATTTAATTTCTTATTTTATTTTGCGACTTTTTAAAATTGTTATTTCTATTATTTCACTTATTTTCTGACCATTTTCGACCACCCCCTAATTTATTTATTTATTTTCTAGCAAGACAATTTCAAGTCGTGGGCATAACTATTAACATGACGGGAATCCTATTTAAAAGAAAAACACGAAAGTAGATTATGATAATCAGTCCCTGTGAAATCGACCCTATTGCATTATACTACTATTTTGCATTATTTTATCGTAGGAATATTTATTTGGTGGTTTCGAATCCATCAAATTTCTTGTTTTTAATTAAAATATTTTTATTTTATTTTTAAGCTTAATTTTTAACCTAACGATAAATACATGTTTTAAACAAATAATCAGCACTAAATAATTTATTTTCCTCCCCCTTGTGTCATCCCTCTCTCCCTCCTCTCCTTCAATCTTTAATTTTTTTTCTTTCTTCTTCTTCTCCTTGTGTCGTCGCCCTTACCATCATCATTCTTATTGATTTCTCTTCTTTTTGCTACCAAGAACCATTAACAATTAATTCCATACCTTGCTACCATTTAATCCCATTGAAATAAACTTCAAATTTGAAATTTTGAGCATCCAAGATCAGTCCAAGAGTTTCCAAGAAAGTGACATTGCCGATTTTCACTACTAGCTTGTGTAAGTCCACTTTTTATGTCAAATTCTTAATTGATTGAGCCAATTAAAAATCCTAATTTTTAATTCTGAAAATTAGGGATAATTTTATTATTTTTAAAGTAAATTTTTCAGATTTTAATAGATCTCAAATTATTTTAAAGAATCAACCCCAATCTTGGTCACCATGAAGATGTATGTGCGCCTAGGTGCAAGAAAGAGGGTTGTTTTGTTTCTAAATTTTTATCTAATTAATCACGGGCCTAATTTGAGTTTTTGAACATTCCTAATCAGTCTCTAATCATGTTTAAATTAGGGAAAATTCGTTCTTGATCAATTGCCCAATTGGATCTCCCAAATCGGAAAGCATAAGTGTAATTAAATGTTAACTAGTTTGTTGTTTCGACCTAGTTGTTGGGTGAAAATTAAGAATTGATTAAATAAGGGAACTTAATCAATATTGGCTACTGGTTTTTAGTATATAATATATTAGTGCTGGCTTAGATGCTCTACATCAACCATAAAATCGTAGGACACTCGCTAGTGCGATTCGCGCCAAAGAAAGGTAAGGAATTCGGTTAGTTTGGTTATGTAAATTGTTAATAAATTTGACGATTGGTTTGGACCCATAAATGGAAGTTTGGTTGCTGGTTAGATGGTTCATTGGATGAATCTAATACTAAATTTTGGCCTAGGTTCATTTAGAAGTGTTATAAAGAAAAGGGCAAATTGTTAGTGTATCATGAAAGGGCAAAAAATAAGGTATGGGTTCTAAACTCTTAAGCTTGTTTGAAATTATTGGTTGCCATATTAAAAATTATAATTAGATTGCTTATTGGGTTGGCTTATTAGCCAATTTATTTAATTTGTGAGTGGCCGAATTAGGTACGTTTCGAGCCCTAAAAGTTTGTTGTGATGGCAAAGTGCCAGTTGGACTATGTGAATTTTCTGATTGAGATTTGAATGCATAAATGTGATATATGATGTGTGAGTGAATGTTTGAATAGCATTATATGCTAATATATTGAGTTATTGCATGATTTAAATGCTTGACAAATTTGCTATGATATATGTATTGAGAATCGTAAAAGAGTGTGAAAGTTAATGACATTGAGAGGAACACTGTTTCCTAAAATTGAAAGTATGTGATCGATTGTGTGGAACACTGTTTCCTATTATTGAAAGTATGTGAATGAATGAATGGAACACTGTTTCCTAATATTGATTGTATGTGATTGGTTGAGAGCATGATAAACATGCCAAAAGAATGTAAAAAGTGATGAATTGAGATTATGTATGATTTTGCATGACATCCTACATATGCATTGGGATGAGTTATTTGTGGTTGAAGGAGGAGTTTTGTGGAGTATCAGTGGCATACTAAGATCGCATTGTTCATAGTCATTGTACTGCATTTGGAGTATCGAGAGGATTGGCGATCTTTATCGCATTTTTTGTTATTAGCGATCTCTATTGCATTATTTATTATACGGTAGATCTTCTGCACTATTGTGATTTGGTGGTTTTACCACATCGAGCTATGCTCGCATTCTTTGGAGTTTGGCAGACGAGTTCTGGGGAACTCGCGGTGTGTAGCGGATGGTATGGGTAGGATCTTGCATTTGCATCATGTCATAACCATACCCATTATTATTGATATGTTACATATGATAAATTATGAATGTGAATGTTATATGAAATTGCTATGTATGAGATTGGTTGTGTTTTATGCTTGATTGTTTAGTCTCACACTGAGCTTGTTAAGCTCACCCCATTACTTTACATTTCAGGTAATAAACAGACTTAGGACTGGCATTGGCATACGGACGTATGGCGGATTTTGGACATCATTTTGGATTTCATTTGGATTTTATTAATTATTATTATTATTATTATTCAGTTTTGGACTGTAAAGTTATTTAAGATTGTGGTTTACGACTGTTTTGCTTTGGGATTGATTATGCTTTGGGTTTTTCACGCATGCATAACATTCATACTTAGGTTGGATATTACATGCTAGTTATACATATTTATATATATGGATTGAATATACTGAATTGGACTATGCATGTTAAACAACGAAGTATGAATTATTAGTTACTAATGATAAGTTTCACTGCTAAGAAATCGATTAAGAATACTTTATGTTGTATGATAGGCTTTTACTAAAGTTACGCCTAAATTGTTAAAATGACTTATATGTGATAAAATCAGTTAAATGAATGTTTTAAAGATAACAACTTAAACTATGGTTTTTCTAAAAGGAATTATTTGAAGGTTTAACTGTCTTAGGTTAGGGTCGACACTTAAGTGCCCTATGTGGCTTCCACGAATCGACCATAGTGTCTAGGCCGGGTTGGGGAGGTTACACCCATTACCACCTTCATCATTGCCATTGTCATTATCTTCCTCGTGGTTCCTCCCACATACAACCCTTTTCTCAGACTTGGAAAACTCAAGCTTGTCTTTCTCTAGACCCAACTTGACCACAAACTTCACTATCATCATGGCTTTCGACAACTCTTGGACACCTCCTAGTTCAAATTCTTGTCTAACCCACAACTTTAACCCTTTCTTGCAAGCAAGAAATGCCTCATTGTCATTCACATCTAAAATTTGAAGCATGAGTTCCCTTAACTTTCGAACATACTCCCTAATTGTGCCTTTCTACGTAAGTCATCGAAACTTTTCTCGAGCTTCCTCCTCGACATATTTCGGGTAATACAGGCCTGTCAACTCATGCTGGAACTCTTCCCAAGTCTCAATCTCACCATGCCTTATATTTGTGGACTTGCCTCACCATTATAAAAGCGCCAAATCAGTAAGAAACATGGCAGTAGTGTTTACCTTAATCGTATCATCCATGATGCCTTTAGCATGAAAGTAGTGCTCCATTCTCCATAAGAAATTGTCCACATCGTATGCAGACCTTATCCCTACAAACTCTTAGGCTTCAAGACGTCTACTTTGTAATTGAGTGTTGCACTCGATACTCCTTTATCCATGGTTGCTCGACACAAGGCAAGCTATTCCTTAAGCTCCTCTATTCTTATGTTCAAGGTCCTCGTCAAGGCCATTTTTCCTCCTTTAAAGCCATCACCATGACCTCGAGAGCATCGTTCCTCTCCGTTAGCTTATTCCTAATAGAATTCAATAACTCTTGCACCTTTTCAACATTAGAATTGAGAGACATCATCACAAGGTACCTAGATCGTTCCCTCAAGTCATTTGTGCGTCCCTCTACCACATCGAGTGTCTCCTTCACGTCTCCTATGGACTCCTCAAGATTGGTCACTCGTTCCTTTACAACCAATAACATGTCCTTCAATAGAACTGGTTTTCTAGCCCACCAATGGGTCTTCTTTGACTCATTCTGATCGGTAATTTCTTTTGACATCTCAGTGGTGCCTTCGCAACCAAAGCTCAGATATCAACTATCATAGGGCTAGAACTTTAGTCTCGTAATTCGTACAGCAGTAGGCGATTCTATCATTTGAAACATGCCTAAGTCAGCCTAACCACCACAAAGTGAGGATTCTCGCAAAATTCCTCCAAGGCACCAATTTATATAGCAGAAACAACACAAGGCAAATGAGTGCTTAAAAGAACAAAATAACCACAAAAAAATAATGCATGAGAGGTGTTTGAGTAAATGGTCCCACAAATCTAACGGTCAAGCTACATTTACGCCGATAGATGAGATGAAGCCTAAAATTAAGGTATTTACAATATTACATAATCAAATCTCATCTAATCTTATCAGATATTATTCTACTCAATCATCTAAGATTAGTTTCCCTATTTATCAAGGTAGTCTATGTTTTCATATTCGCATCATTGGGCCATACAAACTTCAAATGGATAGGCTTCTCCAACAATTCTTTGAATCGGGCCATCTCTTGTGGGTCAAATGATCCCCATCTAACTGATAGACCTCCATGGGATGCATTTTGTGCGATGGTCACAAGCTTTGAACTGTGGCTTTTGACACTAGTCTCATCTTTTCTTTCTTCTTTTTTTTCCTTAAAGGTAAGGGTAGAATGGTTTAGGGAGGTTAATATTGGAAAATATAAATGATCAGTTTTTATTTTTTTCAATTGTTTGATTGAGAGAAAAGGAACATGGGTTGATGTTTTTGATGATGTGTTTACAATGATTGTAGTAGATTCCAAAAGCAAGGCTTTGGAACTTTTGGGATTGAATGATTGTAGGTTACTAGTTGGGTAGAGGATTATGAATGTTGGCACAATGGGGAGGGGGGAAGAGGGAGGGGAGAATGGTGGTGAGGGAAGGTGCCGAAAAGGGTAAGGGAGAGGGACGAGGTAAGGTGATTTGGATTAATAAATTTTTTTAATTATTATATGACATAGAAATGATGTGTATGAAAAATAAATGTTAAAAAAACAAGTCATTGACTTAACAATCATATCAACCAACTGTTAAGTATTAAACGATTTTGGACTTTAAAAAATAAAAAGGTAAGTTGAGTGGTTATTTTGTAATTTTTTAAAGTCGAATGATCTAATACAAAAATTTCTAATAGTTGAATGACTATTTATGTAGTTTATCCTTTAATTTATTGATCTTTATGTTTTAATTTCATAAGAAATTTTAAAACCTTATAAGAAATAATTTTAAAAAAATTAATTCATAGCAAGTCTTTTCAATATTTGAGGACCCGTATTGGATTAAAGGTGTATTAATTCTTAAAAAATGGTAAAATTACAAATACAGCCACTTATATTTGTTTAAGTTTACGTTTTGATTACTGATGTTTCATTTATTACGATACAGTCACTAACGTTATCAATATTACTATTGGAACTTTTTTTTTCATTCCAACTATAGGTACTCATTATTTCAATTATGCTAACAATTTATAGTTTTATTCTCGGTTACATTTATTTTTTTTTAATATTATGGAATGAGTTATTTGACAATGATGTGCGGAAACAGAGATGGATTGAGGATTTTACTTTAGGGGACTTTTAAATCCGAACAATCTTCTTTTTAACGTAAAAAAGTGGCTATTCTTCTAGATACTTTTTTTTATCAAACAAATCAATTTATTGTTTCTTAATAAGTATGAACAATTTAACTATAAAACAATTAAAAGACAAAAATCACACTATATAAAATTAAATATTTTTTTGAGGAAGGTAATTTGCGACATTCTTACTTGGTTGAAACTCAAGCCAATTCGTGAATAACTTGTCCCAAGAAGGGAGAAATCGATGTCCATGCTTATCAATATACTAAGGAGGTGCTGGAGCCTCACTTGGAGGAATTGGTTGATATGACCCAAACTTAATGTAAGCTAGACAAACTTCGTCTTATTGATTTGGAGGGTAATCCCAAATAGATTTTCGAAGCCCTTGATCACGCTCTAAAGAAGAAGCATCAAACTCCTTTGTTTCGACTCTCGACATCTTATGAGGATGTTTAGGAACTTGAGAAGACCTGATATTTCGTTCAGGAGCTTGGGAAGACTCTATATCGCATTTAAGAGCTTTAGATTGAGGAGATCTTGTATCTTGTTTAGGAGCTTAGGAAGATCCGGTATTTTTTTTTCTCCACTAATAACAAAAGGTTGAGGAACCGATTGATCATTATTGCTTTCTTGAAAAAAGATTCGAAATCTTTTTGTTGACCATAATTTAATCGAAAAACCTAAAGACTGTAATAGTATATTAAACAATAACATATTAGGAAAAAGAAAAAAAAATACTTCAAATAAATAAAGAACATTTTATACAAAAATATTTACCGAGAGGAAGATAATTTGTATTTTTTGCTTCAATCTCAACATCAAACTCTTTTTTTTCTCTTGGCAATGCTAACACCTTACTAGAGGAAGATAATTCATTAGTAAAACATATAAATCAAAATACAAGAAAATCACTAGCCTAATATATATGAGTATGGGCCAAATCAATTAATTATAAAATTTGACTTTAAAGTTCATATTGTGCCTCTAAATTTAATTTTTCAAGGCTCATCATATATTAATATTTAATTATTATTATTAAAGTTATATAATTAAACATTGAAAAAGTTAATATAAAATATAATCTTATGACTTAAATGAACGAATTATATAAAATACAAATTGATCAATACATGAATATTATATAATCTGGACACCAAATTTAAAATACATAATACTTTATATATAAAATTCAAAATTTTAAAAATTCCAAGGGGGACCGCCACTACGCTCCGTTGGATCCATCCCTGATATTTCGATTGCAAAAAGATATTGTATATGCTGAACTGTAGAATTTTTTAAAATTTGTTTTTGAAGTTGATATTGCGGTTTAGGGAGAGTGCACTTACTAATACATGAATGGATTTCATTAAATGGAATAAAGTTTTATTAAATACATTGAATGCGGAAGATAAAATTAATCTATGTCAACATTTAAGTATCATGTGTGATTTCCGTTATACCTTTAACAGCAGATAATACTAATGATCAAATAACAACAATTGAAATATTGGTACCCAAAATGTAATCTTAAAATGAATATATTTGAGTTTACGCTGTAAAAAACCCGAGAAGCAACACGTTGGGCCTCAGGATCGGGCCGGACAATCCAAAATTGGTCCGAATATTAAACGACGGATCTATCGCACGCAGATATAATGCTTGAATGAATCAGTACCTTCTTCGCCTTTGAGTTCTCTACGAATAGATCTCTCGAGAGTGAAGAAGATACAACTTACGCACTAGATCGAGGTAAGCTCCATCTCAGATCTCTAAATTCCGCAAACTCAGTTGGGCATTTAGAGGATAAATTTGTCAGATCTGATTTTTTTCCTTAGATTTCATTGCCTTTTTATGTTTCAAACGCTTTTAAATCGAAAATGCTGTATTCAGTCTTTCTGTTGTTTCTCTCGGTGATTCCTCTAGCATTCGCATTTTATTTTCTGTCAAACACTGCAATTGTGTTATCGGTATTTGAATTTATATGCATGTTGATGTACAGATCTGAGGTGGTCGATCTCTTTGCAGACTTAGATATACTGATTCGGTTTTTTCTGTTTTCAGATTTACTATTATATTATAGATCGTTTCTATCCGTTTCCATTTATTTTATCCTGATTCCCGCTGCTAATTTGTGATCGCCTTTATCCTAATTGATTTTCATTGTTTAATAGGTATTCTGATAAAAGCCAAATTGTTATTGTCTGGGTAGATTGCTTCTTCGTAACCAAGATGGTAAGATCTGTTCTTTATTTTCATTTTTCACTCGTTCTTTTTAATAGAATTATACCTTTAGATAGATTTCAGTTCTTTTTAAATATATATGTATTAAATAAACTATATACTCATTTTAGAGAAACTGAAGATATTACAAGGTCCATATTTTGTTTTCTTGAATGAATTGCTTTTTGCTTCATTGCCATCTGTTAACTTTATCTGTACGAGCATTGTCATTGTTGTTGAAATTCTCTCTTCTATGGTTTTGTCTAAGTTTTTTATTTAATCTCCAGCATTTTCTGGTAGGCACTGCTGCTAGTTTTGACTCTTATGCTTTGTTTTCTTGTAATTCATTCCCTCCTTATTAAAGGTAATAAAAGGTATAGATAGAAGTACTTCTGATTTTACCTTTTGTTTTTGTGATTTAGGTTGTACTTGCGGCTTCAATTGTAAGCAAGTCTGGAAAAGGTGACTTTCATGTTTTCTCATTGTAGTTGTTTTTCTTTTGCTGTTGTAATTCAGTTGTGTTACATGTGCTTTATTTGTTCTTATTGCAGTGCTTCTCTCCAGGCAGTTTGTGGACATGACTCGCATAAGAATTGAAGGTCTTCTTGCTGCTTTTCCTAAGTTGGTGGGTACAGGAAAGCAACACACATATGTTGAGACTGAGAATGTGCGATATGTTTATCAACCAATAGAAGCTCTTTATTTGCTTCTTGTAACAAACAAACAGAGCAACATTCTTGAAGATTTGGAGACTTTAAGACTGCTCTCCAAGCTGGTATGATTTAGCTTCTCTTTGATTTCTTTCCTGTCTAATTTAATCTTTGAACATAATAGATTATGTAGAAATAATACATTATATTATCTTTATTTCTTTGATCTAAATGGAGTAGTTGGAAGTTGACTTTTTTCTGGAGTGGTTCCTTTAGCTGTATGTTTTCAGCTTCTCACTCCTTGGAACATTTGTATCTGTTACTTGAGGCATTTCCAGTTTTTAGCCTTTCTGTAATATCCTTGTCTGAGCCAAGTAGAACAGAGCATTTACTTGATTGGTTGTACTTTTTCTAGGTAACTGAGTATTCTTACTCTCTAGATGAGGAGGGTATTGGCAAGACTGCTTTTGAACTGCTCTTTGCTTTTGATGAAGTCATTTGTCTTGGGCACAAGGAAAATGTGACTGTTGCACAGGTTAAGCAATACTGTGAAATGGAGAGTCATGAAGAGAAGCTGCACAAGCTGGTATTGCAGAGCAAGATTAATGAAACTAAGGATGTCATGAAGCGTAAAGCTAGTGAGATTGACAAGAGCAAGGTTCTTGTTTTGCAATGTTCTTGGCCCTTGTGCTAATCAATCTATTCTGGTATGTACTCTATTAATTTCTGCCGTGTTCTGCAGATTGATAAGAATAGATCTGACAAAGGAGGGTTCATGTCAATGGGATCTGGAAGAATAGAGACTGGCTTTAGTGAAATGAGCATTTCTAGCAGCGGAAGCGGCTTTGGAAGTGGTTCTGGGTTTGGTGGGATTACCACTGATCTCGATGCCTTCTCTACCAAGCCTAAAGGTTAGTCACAATAGTTTGCCACCACATGCCTTGGATTTTGATTTGTTTCTCTAGCTTTTAGCAAATTAGTTGTACTTGCTTTCCTTAATTCCATCAAAAATCCAAGATGCATCTACTTCTGGACTATGCTTCATATGTTTGAGACATTTTCTGACCACATGCTCATATTGTTAGGTCGCCAACCTTCAGCTGCAACTGCTCCTCCCAAAGGTTTTGGCATGCAGCTTGGTAAGTCACAAAAAACAAACCAGTTCCTAGAATCGCTGAAAGCAGAAGGCGAACTGATAGTTGAAGATCCGCAGCCAAAGGTAGGCCAGTCCAGAGTGTCTGTAGCTCCACCTACGGATCCCGTTACTTTGACTGCGGAAGAGAAACTCAACATTACACTGAAAAGAGATGGTGGAATCAGTAACTTTGATGTTCAGGGGACCTTGTCACTTCAAATTCTTAACCAGGAAGATGGACTCATCCAAGTTCAGGTAACATTCATGTTGTCCTTGCAGTGCAATATACCTTTCTCTTAATGCGTTCACATCTTTGAATTTTCCGATTTTCTTTCATGCTTTATTTCAGATTGAAACTGGGGGTAATCCTGGAATTCTTTTCAAGACACACCCCAACATGAACAAGGAATTGTTTTCCAATGAGAACATTCTGGGGTTGAAGGACCCTAATAGGCCTTTCCCCACTGGTCCAGCTGGGGATGCAGCTGGTGTTGGTCTTTTGAAGTGGAGAATGCAAAGTGCAGATGAGTCAATGGTGCCATTGACCAGTGGGTTTCAAATCTAATGCTTGCTTATTCTTGGTATGTAACTGCTATTTTATTCTTCAATGGTTGATTTTTTTTTCTTTTGTGTTGCAGTCAACTGCTGGCCTTCAGTTTCTGGAAATGAAACTTATGTCAGCATTGAGTATGAAGCTTCAGCCATGTTTGATCTGCGAAATGTTGTTATCTCTGTACCTCTTCCAGCTCTTCGGGAGGCACCAAATGTCAGGCAGATTGATGGTGAATGGAGGTAAATGGAAATGATATGAAGATGGTAGTCTAGGTGGAAGCAAAATTGTCATTTTTAAGATCTAATAAACTGAATTCAACTCTACCTAAGCCTGGTGTCTTTGGATTACCCATATCTTAATAATGTATAACAATCCAACTGCGTAGCCTGAAATACTATGATGTTGTGCGACATAAAATGTTGTGTACTTTGTTTTATTTACATTTTCTTGTTTGTCATGTAGGTATGACTCCAGAAATTCCATCTTAGAATGGTCCATACTTCTGATTGATAACTCTAACCGCAGGTCAGTCCACTTTTTTCAACACTGCAAACTTCAAGTGTTAATATTTTAAATATGGTATTGGTTTATAGTTATTTTCTTTCTACGGAAATATTTGCAGTGGATCTATGGAGTTTGTGGTGCCTCCAGCTGACTCATCAGTGTTCTTCCCAATATCCGTCAGATTTTCAGCCACAAGTTTATACAGTGACCTGAAGGTACGATATGAAGTTTATTTTTTGTTGTCTATTTAACTTGTAGTTGGATCTTTCCAGTAAGGTATGCCTCTGTTAATTGCATTCTTAAACTCCGTGATCTTGCTCAAGAGAAATATTGGTGCAGGTTGTGAACATTATTCCCCTGAGAGGTGGAGCTACTCCCAAGTTCTCGCAGAGGACAAATTTGAGTACAGAGAATTACCAAGTTGTGTGAATGTTAATATCAATATTCCAAGTGTACTAATAATAGGTTGCGACAGATTTTGGTGAACTTTGAGAGCAAGTTCAAGTATTCAAACAACGGCTTTTTTTTTTTTTGAAAGTTCATAGATCATTGATGTTGTACTTCAATTTAGGTTCGGTTTGATTTATGAGTACATTTTTATTTTCATTAAAATATTTTAAAAATTGAAAAAATAAAATTGGTAAATAGAAATAAAAATATGTTTTCGGTAATAAAAATATGAAAATTGTTAGCTTTGATTTTCATTGTTTTGATATAATAAACTTAATTATAATTTCTTAGTCAAATTTGCATAAATTATTTCAATCTTATCTAAATATATTTTCAAGTGGCAAATTTAAAAACAATTTTTAAATGACTTGTAAGGCATATTTTTGAATGTTTCTTTGTTTTGATACAAAAGTATGTTTTTTTCGAGATAGATCAACATTGGAGTCAAAAGTGTTGAAATAAATCTTGTCTCGAAATAAAGGGCTTTTTGTTTTGAGACATAAATTGTTTAGAGACAAATTTGCCTTTTTTTCATGAGACAAGCTATTTGTGACTCAAGACTTTTAGTCTTAATGATCATATTTTTGTTCTTCTTATGTTGAGAAAATCTCGAGACAAGGGGTTTGTCTCAAGACACATTGTTGTAGGTTGCATTAAGTTCATGAAATAAACGCTCCAATGGCTTGAAATTCACTCCAACAATTCCAAATATCCATAATTCAATGAGGGTATAAATATCATTCAAGGACACTAATGTAAAGATAGGAAACAAGTGCATAAAGATCAAGAGCTTAAATCCAATCAGTTCTCATTATTATTCTTATTTCCTTTTTTACACACTTGTGGGTTTAGTTGTTATTCATTCTTTCAAGTGTTGTATTGTTGTCTGAGAGTGCTTATTGTATATATAAACCTACTTCTCGTATCTTGCCTTGTGAAAATATAGAGAGTGAAAAGGTTAAACCTTATCCTTAAAAGGTTCGAATTTAGTGAATTTGAGAAATCTTTAATTGTGGTAAGTTAAAGTAGTGAAGGTAGGCAACTAAGGTCGAATTTTTGTAAATTATTGTCTCTATTCTTTGCTTAAAATTTTTTAAACACCAATATACTCTCCTTCTTGGTGATTATTGATCCTAACAATTGATATCAGAGATAGGTCTTTAAAGACAATATTATTGTCAAGAGAAAAGATCCATTAGAAGCTAAAGATCGAGCAAGAAGTCAATAAATTTGTGTCATGACATTGAAGCAAAATTCTGCCATGTTGGGGCCTCTTTTATTGGAAGACAAGAATGAAGTTATTCATGTAACACCCCCATACCAGACCTGATTGTCAAGTCCGGGTTACAATGTGCCACATTCATTGTTGAAGCAATTACAATTAATAATATACAATCCAATGTCATTATACATTTAAATATAAGTAAATCATGTATATTAAACAATACATAATCATTTTTGAGTCTCATATGAGCTTACGAAAACCTTTTTTCTAACTTGGGATCAATATGATACCAAATTGCATTTTTTTCAAAGTTTTATGTTGACGTCACGATGTAAGGGTTTCCTCGTCACGACATGACTTTCTGGCTTAGGTTGGTCGTGACCTCGAGGCTACGTCGTCACAACATGAACCTTGATTTGTTTCTCATTGTGATGTCAAAGGTACGTCGTCGCGATGTGACAAACTATTACTTCAAAAATCAGCTTGTTACAAGTTTGAATGAACTGAAATCAGACACACATACTCCTATACACCCAAATCATCAACATACCAAATGAAATCAAGTCAAAATATATAAAAAAGATAATCTCTAATAACATTAACTACTAATTATAACTTCAACCATTTACACTCCAAAAACTAACAAAAAATTCTAACAGTTGCATAACCATTAACCTTAGGACTCCAATTCCACCATATGAGCATATTCAAAACACAATTTCTAAACATTGCATAAGATCACAACATGTACAACTTAACCATTTGTAATATTTAGCAAAGTGTCCCTAGGTACATTCCATAAGTCCAAAATGAAACGAACTATACAAACTTTATAAGTCCAAAATGAAACGAACTATACAAACTTTGTTAAGTCGAAAACGACAATTAGGATGCTGACTTCAATTCCTGGGGCTTAAAGGTTTACTTGAACCTACCCATGAAGAAAACAAATCGTACATTGAGCAATAGGGCTCAATGGTAATTTCATGATTCAAGATATTAAAATATAGCATTAGTAACATAACATAAGGCATATGAACTCAAAAAAGCAAATTTAGTATGATTTAGAATGGTAATCTAATTTACTCAACAATACAACAATTCCTACCAATTCTATTCTTTTGCAACTTACCTTTCAAGTACCATTTACAATTTATACTTAATCAAACATTTAACACAAATACGTATATGTCATTGGCATTACTTCAACAAAATTTTCATGTTCAATTCATTTCACTTACCTTATACTTACCATTCAATCCGTTTTTAGAGTCTACTGACTCATTCACCTTCGTTTCGGCACCCAAGGCTCGGTTTCACTTATTTTGCATAATAAGATACATACTTTCTTCATTACAATTCATATACGAACATATTCAATTCTCTAGCATCATACCAATTAATTTCGTTATAATTTATCAAGCTTATTATTAATGAACCCTATCAACCTAACTCGGACTTGGACGAATACATGGATCATCCAACCAACACACCAGACTAGTACAAAAGTGCATTATAAAAAATATCAAAGTAAGGGAAGTTGGCACGTAAAGTGCATCCTAAAGCACGAAGTGCATCCTGACGCACAAAGCGCATGCTGACAAACAAAGTGCATCTTCACACATGAAGTGCATCTTGATGTGTAAGCACATAAATTGGTACACAATCATATCCTATGACATGCCAACTATATCCAACTTAGCTTGACTAGTTAATAGGGTACCACTATTCAATTTCATTTACAAATTAGTACATATATCATTTCTCGTTTATATTCAAAACTCCAAATCCATTTCATTATCAAATAACATATATTTCTTGTCCTATAACATATTTCTACCCAAATTTTATAAGACACATCATATCTTTAGGCAAATCACGTTATTTTCCATTTTATTCATTTTAGTCCTCCATTTCAATTTCATATTACAGAAAGTCAAGACAACTCGTAATATCATCATATACTCAATATGACATCCAATCATTCAACTAGCATATATAGGCAAACAATTAAGTCTATCCTGAATCATAAAAGTACAAACTAAGATTTCGTGCATCACTTGTAAATGATTTTTGCTTTTCCTTTCCCTCTTGATAGTTTGATATTGTTGTTAGCTACGAATAATCACAAAACATATCATACAATCAATTCCTAACCAATTCAAAATCAAATACCAAATCACATATATTTTGTAATTTATTCAATTTAGGTTCAATAATACCTTTGATTTGTTGCTTCCGTTGAGTTGATCTTTGAAGATGGAGGGGAGCCTTCTTAGGGGTTTGATGGTTTTTAAGGTTTGAGGGAGAAGAAGGGGATGAGAGATTTTAAGTTTTAAAGATGAGTTGAAAGTGTTTAAGTGAAAGGGATGTGTTTAGTATATATAAGGGTGGGTATTTTTAGGGTTTTAGGTTTTTAAAATCAGGTAATAAGGATTTTAAAATGTTAAGTTACGCAATCAGGTCGGGTCAACCCTGTAAAAGTTGCAGACGATGTCGCGACGTAGCCTAAGAAAATGTTGCACCCAACTTGCCAATGCCCTGTTTGTCGTGACCTATCTCTCTTTGTGTCGCGACAAACCCTTTAATCCTGAAGTCACAGCAGATTGTCTCCTATGTCGTAAAATAGTAAAAATCCCTAATGAAATCTGGAAGTACTCATGCGCCGACATGTTTGATGCAATTCTGGATCAAACTAATGGCGACAGCTTTGAACACTTTCCTGCTTTGATCTTCTAAGATGAATCCCTACACTGACATCTTTAGACGCAATTCTGATACTAATTATAGCCACATTAGTAGCATAAGTGGGATAAAATGAATGAAAATTAGACCATACATCACTAACTCAGAAAATGCAATTACTAAATACAAAATGCTAAAAATGTATGTTAAACATAATACAAAGGGAACAAATTATACTCTAAATAGGGAGAATTTATTGGTATTTTCTAATGCTATCACACCCTCAAACTTGAGTTTTTTCTTGTCCTCAAGTAAACAAAATCTAGCAAAGTCAGAGCAAAAATTCTTATCAAAAAAATAATCATTCTAGCAACTTGAATTCTCTGGGATCCTAGTGTATAAATTACATTCTTATGGTAGAAAATTACGCCGACAATTAATAGGTATGAATAATTAAAACTGCAACTTCACTAATGCTAGAATCATGCTTTAAATCTTGAATTCTCTTAACCGATGCAACATTTATTATTTTTTTATCAGATTTTCTTTCTTTCTCTTTTCTTTTATGCGATTGAGAGATGTCATTGCATTACTATACCCCTGAGCAATAATGGTGGGATGTAACAAACCCCCAGGAAGTATGTAATTGCGCCGACACACACTCTTGTAGTGACAGTCTTTGGCTTGATATTTTTTCTAACACTTGCATTGGAGTGTTCCCTCTTGATAAGTCAAAATGCACCCACATTGGAGTGTCTTTTATTAGTAATTATAACTATATACATAGCTGCATATGGCAAGTTATCCAAGATTCAACTAATGATACTACTCATTCATTACTAATGCAATTTCAACCACTCATCCAAAAATAGAAGGATACAACATTCAATCGCATTCATCTAGTTCACACATTAGCATCTCACATAATTCAAGAATTAAGCATCAAATGAAATAAATTGTAGTCACATTTTTCATAACTTCGTATACTTTCATTAAACTGAAGGACAAATAATAGCTTAAAAATGTGGATGCAATTGCATTTCCATTTCATACATATTTCCCCTCAAAGTTAAAGTCTGCATTATCCCTAATGCATTGACAATAATATACAAATATTTATGGAAATGCAATTACAATGCAAATACGTTGACAAATAAAATGCAATGATAGTAAAAATGTGATGACAACTATATGATATGCATGAAACTAGGCTAAGTACTAAAAAGTAAAGGCAAACTCAGTGTGTTGCAACCGAAGATGTGGCTGCCTTGGTCTTTTTCTTTTTCTTTGAGCGCTCCTCCTTGCGCTTCTTTTTGTCTTTGCGCTTATGTTTCCTTTTTGTTGGTTCAATCGAGGTGGTGGATTGCTCCTCCAGGTTCGATTGTATGCTAGCTTTATCGATTGTAACATTCGAAGGATGAATTTCAGCAAGTGGTGCCATATAAGGCACAATAGCCAGAGGATTAAAATCCTCATTGCTGAATGTCACAGCCTTGGCCTGACTCGCAACAGATGGCACTAGGTCTTCAGTAGTTGCACCCACATTATCAGGTACTATGACAAATTCCTCGAATAAATTTGTTTCGACTAAGTTTTCCTCTTTCTTGTCTTCCTTTCCTTCTTCATCTTTCTCTTCTACCTTCTCCTCCTCAATACCCACAGAGTTCATGGTAGTGTGCTCTTTTGCAGCAACAACTCCCTTCTCCGTCATATTGGCCCCCAAACTATTAGAAAACTCATCTTCAAAGAGGTTAGCGATATTACAAAAACACTCTTCCACATCCCTGGAATGCACAGCCTGATCCTCATCATCAGAAATGTGAACCATGTGAAGAGACTGGACAGACTGAGTCTTCCCTTTATAAAATCCTTCTCGATTAATGGTGTTGCCTCCTTGATGATAGGGGAAACACTGGGAATTCTGGCAAGGGTTGCTTGCTCATGCTACGTAGCGTGCTAACAATTACAGTATTCCATCCCCTGGTGTAGGCATAGAATAAGTTCTGTGAGTACTCCATATCTTCCACTGCAACGACAAGTTTAAGTTGTCATAGACTCATTCGATCAGATAACTGCTCAATTTCTTTAAGTTTCTTCCAACGTTGAGGATCTGTGGGCGCATGTGATTGCTTGTCTATTTTCTTTGCCTTCCCTTTCTCATTCCGTTGTGCAGCTTCTTTTCCTACAGGGGTTTCTTGCCCCCTCGTCATGCGCTCAATCGAGACATCATTAATAGGGCCTTTATTTTCTAAGAACTCTTCCCCCTCGCGTGGTACAACACCCCTCTATCAACACAACTGCATGATAAGAGAGGGAAATGGCAGTATACCTGTTTGTTTCACTGCAGACTCTTCAATCACTTGATGGAGGATTGCACCGACATCTATCTAGTGGCCTTTTATGATGGAATGGACAAGACACATTCTATCCAAAGTGACCGTAGTGCTGTGAGTGGAGGTCAATAGGCGACAGTTGATGAAATGGAACCAGACTTTGCTCTGGACCGTGAGGAAACGACGATGCATTGTATAATTGTTTGGATAATTTTTGATCCAGACAGCACCATCGATGCACAAATCATTCAGCAGCAAGTTAGCACCTTCCTCTATTAGTTGTTCTAGGAAAGCTACATGCTCATCCTCTCCCTTAATGATGTTGTACAGGGCATTTATATGGTTAGCCCCCCACGATACCAGCCTTTCATGGAAAAAGACAAATTATTGCTCCTTGTCAATCATATTGACATAGAATTCTCTTACCAAGGATGGAGAATACCCCTCTAGATGGTCGTAAAACTTCTTCTACCCCAGGCGCGAGATAGTTTTGTTGACTTGCTTTCCCAGCTTGAATAGTGGAGATAGAAGGAATCCTTGCTCTGGGTGGTAGTTTCACTTCAACATAGTATTGTGAAAGCGGTCTTTGACAGTTTTGGTTAAAAACCGGACTGTCTCTTTTGGTGGTGGCTACTTGGTGTTACGAATAACCACTGTAGATGATTTAGTGACTAGCTTCAAAGGGGTTTTTGCTCCTTTAGTTCTGGCCATGGCTGTATGAAAGAAAGAGATTAAAAATTACAGGAAATTTGAAGATTGAAGAAAAGAAAGGATTGTAGCAATAATGATGGATGCGAGTGTGAAGAACACAGTCAGCACAATGGGGTGTTTTATAGAGGATGAAGATGAAGAGGCGTGATGATTTCCACTACAGTAAGAGGACATTATGTCTGCAACCAATAAATGCAATGACATGGATTGTCTTTTTTCTAAATCGATCCAAAGGTTAGGGATCAGGATGAATTAATCGGTATGATTCTTTCCTGAAATGCTTCGATGAGTCAGTAGTGAAATTGCATCGATAAGTTGTGTTTCTATGCGTCGACAAAAAGGATAACTTTTATTCCTGCATAGAATTAAATAAGAGACTTAAAAGAAAAGAAAATACAAAAAGTAAATAGAAAAATTGTAGGGACATGTTAAGAAAATGTTACCAGGTTAATGGTCCTCTTCTGTTCGTGGTTGTTTGTACTAAGATAATGCTTCAATCATTGGCCATTCACCTTGAATTGGTTCCCATCGTTTAAATCTTTAATGGTCACCGTACCATAAGGAAATGCTTCTACAACTTCAAAAAGTCCTACCATCTAGAGCGTAATTTACCAGGATAAAGTTTTAAGTGTGAATTAAATAAAAGTACTAATTGACCTGCAAAAAAATGTCGTCGTAAAATGATGTTGTCATTCCATCGCTTCATTTTTTTTATTGTAAATGGCAGCATTTTCGTAAGCATTGCATCGAATTTCCTCCAGTTTCAAAATGTCCAACAATCTCTTTTGCCCAGTAGTATCATAATCCATATTCACTTGTTTAATTGACCACATGGCCTTATGTTCAAGTTCTACAGGCAAGTGATAGGATTTACAAAAAAACAACTGATACGGTGACATTCTTAATAGTGTTTTGTAAGCTGTGTGAAGTGCCCACAATGCATCATTGAGCCGTAAAGACCAATCGCATCTGGATGGATTAACCACTTTTTCAAGAATATTCTTGATTTGCCGATTGCATGCTTCAGTTTGGTCATTTGTTTGTGGATGATATGTGGTTTCCATTCGATGCTTAACACCATAGCGTTTTAATGCTGTCGCAACTTGATTATAATGAAAATGACTACCTTGATCACTTATTAATACTCTAGGTGTATCGAATCGTGTGAGCATATATGTGTGAAAGAACTTCAACACTGTCTAAAAATCATCTTTAGAAATAACTATTGCTTCAACCCACTTTGAAGCATAATCAACAGCGACCAGAATAGACACATTTCCGAAAGAATTAGGAAATGGTCCGATGAAATCTATACCCCAGACATAAAAAATCTTAACTTCCATGATAGGTTGTTGTAGCATCTCGTTGTGTGGAGATATTGATTCCGGTATGTTGACAAGTATCACATTGTTGAACAAAATTGTGGGTGTCTCGAAACATTGTCGGCCAGTAAAATCCTGACTGAAGGACCTTTTCAGCCATCCTAACACCACCAAAATGACCGTCATAAGGTGCATCATGGCAATGTTTTAGGATAGAGACCATTTCTTCTTTAGGGACGCAATGATGAATGATATTGTCAGCGCATACCTTTAACAGGTACGGCTCATTCCAATGGTACTTTGCAGCATCTCGAAGAAATCTGATCTTTCGGTGACCATTTACACTCAGTGGTAGCTTCCTACATACCAAATAATTAATGACATATGCATATCATGGAGATGCGTCGACAAAAAATAGCTTTTCATCTGGAAATGCGTCGATAATTTGTGACGTATTTCCATCTTCACTCCTAGATTCCAGATGAGATAAATGGTCTACTACCTGGTGTTCCAATCCTTTTCTATCTTTAATATCAACATCAAATTCTAGTAATAACAGGATCCATCTAATCAGCCGGGGTTTCGTATATTTTTTGGGAAAGAGGTATCTCAATGAAGTGTGATCAGTATAAATCGTAATTTTTGCACCGACAAGTTATGAACGAAACTTGTCAAATGCAAAAACTACTGCTAGCAACTCTTTTTTTGTGGTTATATAATTTCCATGCGCTTCAATAAGAGTTTTACTAGCATAATATATTGTATGAAATACCTTGTCCTTGCGTTGTCCAAGCACAGCACCTACGGCATAGTCACTCGCATCACACATCACTTCGAACAGTTGGGACCAGTCCAGTGTGACAACAATAGGTGCCTACACTAACTGTTGCTTAACTTTAAAGAAAATTCTTCAAGACAAGCATCATCAAATAAAAACTTTTTATTTTGCTCCAATAGGGAGTTGAGATGTTTTGCAATTTTGGAGAAATCTCGGATGAATCATTTATAGTATCCGGCATGATTGAGAAAACTCCTTATTCCCTTGGCATTGGTAGGTGGGGGTAGCTTGTCTATAATCTCCACCTTTTCTTTATTAACTTATATGCCTTGAAAAGAGATATGATGCCCAAGGACAATGCCTTCAGTTGCCATGAAGTGGCATTTTTCTCAGTTTAGTACCAGATTGGTGTCCTCGGATCGTTTCAACACTTTAGCTAAATTGTAAGTGCACTTATCAAACGTATGACCATAAATAGAAAATTCATTCATAAATACCTCTAACAAATCCTCAATCATATAAAAAAAGATGGCCATCATGCACCTTTGGAATGTGGCCGGTGCATTGTATAAACCAAATGGACAAGTAAAAGTTGTTTTGGCTTGGTCCTTTGATGCAATTGCTATCTGGTTATAGCCAGAATATCCATCAAGAAAGTAGTAATAAGCCTTACCAACTAGCCTATTCAGCATTTGATCAATGAATGGAAGTGGGAAGTGATCTTTTTTTGTGGCATCATTCAGATGGTGATAATCCATGCACACTCGCCAACCTATAGCAATGCGAGTAGGGATTAATTCATTTTTATCATTGCTTACCACCGTAATGTCGCTTTTCTTTGGCATGCATTGGACTAGGCTCAACCATATATTGTCAGAAATGAGGTAAATAATGCCGGCATCCAACCATTTTATGATTTCTTTTTTCACTACTTCCTTCATTTTCTCATTTAATCTACGCTGTTGCTCAATGAACTACTTTCCCTCATCCTCTAACCTGATCTTACGCATGCAAAAAGAGGGACAAATGCCTTTGATATCCGCGATACCCCAGGCAATGGCTCACTTGTGCTTCTTTAGTATTTCGATTAATTTATCCTATTGATTTGCATTGAGATTTGCATTGACAATTACTGACAAAGTATCATTGTCACCAAGGAAAACATATTTTAGATGCATTGGAAATGGTTTCAACGCCAAATTTGGAGCTTCTTAAATGAATGGTTTAAAAATAGGGATCGTCCTATTTGTCAGATCCAAAGATTCCATCTGCCAATCTTGTCTAAGCTGACAAATATTTGTGTCAACCTTGTGGCTGTAATCAGGTAAGAAATTGTCTTCAGATGTCACTGCAAATTCTTTTGGCACTGCTGAACTACGCTTATTAAATTCTACTGCAATTAGCTTGTCTAGGACATCAATGTGGGGAAATTTTTCTTTACTCCTGTAGGGAGTTGCTTTAAAAACATTGAAAGCTGACGTGTTCATCGTTATGTCGCATGATTAACTCGCCTTTGAAAACGTCTATACGAGTGCGCCCTGTTGCAAGAAATGGGTGTCCCAAAATTATGGGCACCTCCTTATCAGCTTCATAATAAAGTATAATGAAAATCTGTTGGGAACACAAACTTATCGACTTGAATGAGAACATCTTTTATTTGTCCTTCAAGTTGCGCCAATGGTCTGTCCTCCAAGTGCAATGTCACCACAGTGGGCTTCATGTGACTAATTCCCAATTTTCTGAATGTTGACAAAGGCATAAGGTTATGCTTGCTCCTAGATCACAAAGAGCTTTTCCTAAATAGTAATTTCCAATGGAGCATGGAATTGTAAAACTGCCAGGATCTTTCATCATGGGTGGCAGTTTATTTGTCAATACAGAGCTGCAACTTTCTGTGAGCGCAACTGTCTTAATGTCTGATAACTTCTTTTTCTTTGATAAGAGCTCTTTCATAAATCTCCCATAGCTGGGAATCTACAAAAAAGCATCAACAAGAGGTATATTAATAGGTAATTGTTTCAAGGTCGTTATGAACTTTTGATATTCTCTATCATGTTCTTTCTCCTTAAATCGTTGTGGAAATGGAAAAGGTATATTGATATTGGGTTGTTGTGATTCAACCAACTACGTCGACATTGGCAGTTGCATCGACAACTTCGTAGGTCGAATGGTTGACAAGGGTGTGATTACTAGTGGTTTCTCCTCATTTATTTCTACTGTGTCTTCTTTGGATACAACCTTTCCTGGTTGCTCTGGTTCATTTGCATCGGTAGGTGTTGTGTTGGAGCTGTTGCTTTGGTCAATAGTTTTCTTCCCACTCTGTAGAGTGATAACCTTGCAATGCTCCTTCCCCTTTTGATTTGGATTCTCAAAGTCACTAGGTAAAGCACCTAGTGGTCTTGTGCTCATATTGGAAGCCAACTGTCCTAATTGTGCTTCTAATGCTCGTATAGAAGAAGAATTTCCTTGTACGATAGCTTCCGTTCTTGTAATATGGTCATGCATCAAGGCTTCAAGGGCAACTAATGGATTTGATCTTGATTGAGAGTACTACTGTTGCTGTTGTTGATGCTATCCTTGCATATTTATATTTGGCATTGAAATCTGTTGTTGCTGTATACGAGCATGTGGTTATATCTGAGTATGTGACTGCATCTGATCAAGATGTGAATGCACCTGAAGATTGTGATTATAATTCTGCTGAGTTTATTATAACTCCCTTGTCGAAAGTTTCATTGACTCGAGGAATTTACATATCTAAATGTGGACGCATTTTATTTCCCCTAACGTTGTTGAGTCCTAGTTGAACTGTTGTAAGAGTTACCATATGAGTTCCGACGGATATTATTGACATAAAATGCATTATCTGCATGCTATGGACAGTCCTCATAGCTATGGTTGTTGCTGCAAATTTCACAACAAAATGTCGGGACATCCATTTGCTGGGATACTTGAATGGAAGCAACATCACTCGTCCCCTTCATGTTCTTGTTCATGTTAGCCAATGAGGTTACCTGTGCACTTAATGCTAATATGGCGTCTAACACAATAACTACAGGATTTGTTTTCACTTGAGCAACTCGAGAAATCGGGTATTGATAATAATTTTGTGCGAATCTCTCTAAAATTTGTATGGCTTCATTATAGGTGCAATCTAACAAGGGACCATTTGCAGATGCATCGACAATATTTATTGTCTGCGCATTTAATCCATTATAGAAAATTTTGATTTGTGTCTCTTGTAGGGTTCCATGCATGGGGCAACGTCGAAGCTAAGTTTTGTAAAGCTCCCATGTAGTATGCAGGTTCTCATCATCCAAATGATGGTAAGCAGCAATATCATTCCGCAATCGAGCATTCATTGTGGGTGGATTAAATCACAAAACAAAATGATTTGCTAGCGCATTCCACGACGTAATAGATCCAGCAGGTAATCCCAGAAACCAGGAACGAGCCCTTCCTTGAAAAGAATAAGGAAACAATTGAATCCTCAAGGCATCATCAGGAATGCCATGTTGACTAAAAGAAGCACATATTAGCATAAAAGATTTAAGATGTTCCCTCACATCTTCATGAGGCAAACCAACATATTGCCAATTCTAGTTTAACATCTAAAACATCACCGATTTTAATTCAAAATTCCTAGCCTGGATCGCTAGTCTAACAACACCTGGCTAAGATCGTCAAGCACAGGAACAACAAAGTCTCTATTGTTTTGTTTTGCAATTATTCCTCTTGTGGCAGCTGTATATTGTTAAAGTTTTGTGGCTATACTGGAGGAACAGGATCTTGTGGTGGCAACTGTGGTATATCGTTATTTCCAGGTAAAGCCATATTTCTTTGCTCTTGTCTCTTCCTTCGGATGGTTCTTTCGATTTTTGGATCTAAGCTAACAATATTGTTAGGATTTCTCCTAGTGGTCATACAATACCTAAAAGAGAGTTAAAAAGAATTAACAAAAATAACCAGATTAGTAACAAATAAAACTCAATAAATACAGAGTAATTGTAACAGAAAAAATAAACATCAAACAAACGTCATCCCCAATAATGACGCCAAAACTTGGTCACGCTATGAACGTTATAGCAATTGTGGAAGAGAACACTTGTTGATGCAGGTATAGTTGATAGGTGTAAGCTATTAGATATTGGTCCCATAGAGATGACTGTTTATGTTTAAATATTTCAAAGCCAAGAAGTTAAAATAAGAAGTATTATCAGGAATAATTTCAGCATAATTAAGTCGAAGATTGCACAAATAAAAGAGTTAAAATTGTCAGTTTAAATTTTGTAAAACTGTAATGCAAACTGTTAGAGTAATTTAATAGAAAATAAATTAATGTTTGAAGATATTGTGTCGATGCAAATTAAGAAAATTAAAGAAGTGAAACAATGATAAAGAGATGGCGGGGATCCCTAACTTGATAAGTTGGCAGACACTAAATGTGACAACAAGGTAATTGATAAATAGATTGTCACTGCAATCAAAATTAATGAGATCTCAGAATTTTTAACTTCCTTTCTTATCAAAGACTCAAAGCACTCACATTAGCCACACCTTCCAGTGCTGGCAATGCTTTGCATTTGAGAAAAAGTGGTCAGAATTCCTTCGTGCCTCAAGCAACTTCCATTGTCTTGCTTGTTAATTCAATTTGTCACTGCACTTTCCAGTGACTGTGACTACAATCGTACTTCCGTGGTCAAAACAATTAAATCCAAAGATAAACATTTAAGAAGATTTGAGCAGAAATAAAAAAGGATCTAACTTTAAGAGGTACTTTCATACACAAATAAAGTCATCAAAGTTTATCAACGTTTAAGAGGAAATACAAAATAAATTGAAGCACTCTATTCCTAGCTTACTAGAACTATTCCGTAAATGCTCATCTTGCATCTCATTTAGAACACTTCTCGTCAGAAGTAAACGTTGCCTTCTCGTCGCATCAGTTCACCCTCCAAGGATTCAAGCTTCCATAGCAGCTTGTTTAAGAAAATCAGAAATGGAATTAATTTGTCATGAGCTTCATCCTCCTCTTCTTCTCTCTCTCCTCAATATTTATCTTCACTGGCCAGTATAGGTATCTTTCTTTTCTTATATCTAACTTCCTTGTAGTTGTACAAGTTAGTTACTCCAACTGTAAACTCATGTAGATCTAGTGTAAGCAGTAAGCAATTACAGGTTGTCGCGACATTTCTTGATGCAAATTAACATTTTAATTTGCTATGACAACTTGGACATTTTCATGTGCTGGTACTTTTGGATATGTTCACATAGCAAAAATCCTTGATGAAATCTGAAAGTACTCATGCGGTGACATGTTTGGGTGCAATTCTGGATCAAACTTGTAGCGACAGCTTTGAACACTTTCCTGCTTTGATCTTCTAAGATAAATCCCTACACTGACATCTTTAGATGGAATATTGATACTAAATGTAGCGACATTAGTAGCATAACTGGGATAAGATGAAAGAAAATTAGACCTTACATCACTGACTCAAAAAATGCAATTACTAAATACAAAATGCTAAAAATGTATGTTGAACATAATACAAAGGGAACAAATTATACTCTAAATAGGGAGAATTTATTGGTATTTTCTAATGCTATCAGTGACCATACTGCATTTGGTCAATGATTAGATAAGATCAAAGGGGAGATGTACTTCATGAGGGCAAATCTGAAACAAGTGCAATCTGATTGCACTAACGCTACTAGAACAGTGGTAAATTTGAATGAGAGTATAGACCAATTAATGAGTATGGTAAGCGATCTTTCAAGTCAAATTGGTCCGGGTATCCCTAGGAACACTAAGAACAACCCCCGAGGAGAAGGCAAAAAGTAAGTTAAGGTAATTGAGTTGAGATCGGGCAAAGTACTAAGTAGCCTAGAAGAACCCAATAAGGGAGAAAAACCTAGTGACTCTCATGAGATTATAGATATCAGTTCTATCAATGACACTGAAGTCATGAAACCTAAAGAGGTACCATCAAAAGAGGCATTTGAAAAGAGAGAAGACATGCATAAGGAATAAAAGAGTGCCTCAATTCGGTTTCTGAAAAGGTTAGAAGAGAAGACGAGACAAGAAGAAGACGATTTTGTAAGTTTTCTAAACTTTTTCAAATTGTTAGATATTAATCTATCGTTGATTGAATTGATAGAGAAGGTACCCAAGTATGCCAAAATTTTAAAGTAGATCATGTTAAGGCATCAAAAAATCAATGTAGGAGAGCAAGTGGAGGTAAATGCATTGTGCAGTGCAATTATCTCTAAAGCAATTCCCCAAAAGCTGAAGGATCTCGGTAGTTCCACCATTCCAATTAAAATTGGGAATCTTCAGTTCAACAAGGAATTATGTGATCTCGATGCAAGCATAAATTTGATGCCTTTATCAGTATTTGAGAAACTTGGGAGCGCAGATCTTAAAAAAATACCCCAGGTACTCTACAACTAGCTAATCAGTCATTTGTATGATCGAAGGGAATTCTAGAGGACCTACTAGTTCAGGTATGAAGTTTCATCATCCATGCCAATTTTGTTATGCTAGATTTTGAGGAAGACAGGGATATCCCCATCCTGTTAGGGAGTTCATTCTTGGCCACATTTAGGTCGACCATTGATTTGGACAACAATGAACTCACTATGCAATTTAATGGTAAGGTGGAGACCTTCAAATGTGGGGACAAAAACGATGAAACAGAGAAATACAACGAGAACTATCACTTGCTTGAATTAAATGGAAGAGAAGGGCACAATTGGATCCTTTTCATGAACAAAGAAAGAATTAACCGATTTAAAGAAAGAGATAAATTGAAGGAAGTAGAGAAGTCTAACAAAAAATGGACCAAAGGGGAATAAAGTTGGATCCACTCAACAAGGGTAAGTATACCAGATGAGTCCGATAGTAGGATTTAAAGGTAAAGGAGGTGGTACTAACTTCTGTATATTATTGTATATATTTCTAACAAATTTTTATTTGAGCAATTTACAAAAAACAGGGGTATGTTGCGACACACCATCCTTTGTGTCCAACATAGGTGACAGAACCAAGGAAGAACAAGACTGATGTCAATGTCGCAATGTAGCTCTTTCCATGTCGTTACAAAGAGAACAAGTTAGGCGATTTTTGGAACTGAAGAGGATGCCGCGATGACACCTCAAGTTTGTTGTGACAAAGAGGAACTGAGACATTTGTCACGAAGAAGACTCTTTGTGTCGCGACATCAACTATAATTTTTGCAAAAGTGACCCGAATCGACTGCACAACCCAGTGACAAAGGGCTTATTTTTTTTAATTTTTAAACCTTAAAACACTAATATCTAACCCCTATAAATACTAAAACACTATTCTAACTTATTCCATCTTATTTTAACTCACAAAAACTTCAAAAATCTAAAAATCCTTCTTTTTCCTACTTTCTCATTCTAACTTTTTAGGTTTTCACACCAAATCAAGTTTCGAGTTCCGATTCTCATATTTCTATTATTTAAAATGCATCCTAAAAAGGTTAGACATACTTAGATCTGAACTATCATTGGGAACAAACCCTTCAAATTTTGTGAATGCAAATGTGGAAAGATACTTTAATGAGCTTAAAGGGAAGACATTCATTCAAGAGAGGGGTTTTGATCCTTTTATGATTTTGTTCAAAGAAATCTAGCCTCTATTTAGGTATCATAGCTGGAAAAAATTTTAGACAATCCCTAAGGAACCTGCGGTTATCCTAGTAGTTAAGGAATTTTAAGCTATTTTAAAAGATTATATATCTAGAACTAATGATGAACTCAATTGGGAAACCTTAGTGATAAGAGGAGTTAGTGTTAAGGTAACCCCTAAAATAATATATAAATTCTTCAATGCTCCTTATTATGAATAGGATTTCTTAGATCAAATTGACTTAGAAGCATTTAGTGATATAAAAATGAATGAAGTAATTACATATTTGACTGAGGGAAGGGGGAATGGAAATTTAGGCCAAACACTAGTATCCTTACTTCATTTAACCAAGCCATTATGTTTCTTGAAGCCAAAATGTGGATCCAATTTGTATGCACATGCATGATACCTGCTTTAAATGTTTCTAATGTTTCTGGTTTTCGAGTAGTAGTATTATTTGCAATTTTGCAGAAAAAGCTGGTTTGCATATGGAAGTGGATCCACCAAAATATTAGTTGATGTGTCAGAAACCAAAAGATGGAGATTTTCTTTCCTCACTTGATTAAAGCTTTGTGTAGAAGGGCAAGAGTGCCCATGACATTCACTGAGCAAACATTGAAGCCATCAAGGAGTGTCATTGGTGACACCCTCTTCCAACAATACGGAGAGCTTCGTGTTAAACAATTGAAAGATGAGAAGAGGAAATCACGAGATTTGACGGCTATAGCAACCTACATAGAAAGGTTGGCACCAACCCAACAAGAAGTTGGTGAAGGGAGTCATCCAAAGCTTGATTGGATGATCCAATGATGCAAGAATCGGGACTAATATTTTAGGAGGTTGCTCGGTAACATAACATTAGGGTCCCTAACTACACATCGAATTTGTTTAGGGTGGTAGATGAGGAGAATAATGAGGAAGAATCGAAATAAGAGGACGACAGTGATGATGACGAGGATGAGATGGACGAGGAGGAATAAAGTGTTTTTGAGACTTTTAATTTTTGATATTTGTAATTTTAGGATTATTTTTTTAAAGACTTATATAATTTGTAGGAGTAAGATTAGAATTTACTTTTGCATATATATGCCTTAATTCTTTTTTAGAAACCCCACACTATGTAGACACAAAAATTTCGAGCATTCATGCCAAGAAGAAGAAGGACAACCACCATGGGAAGAATTTTCACGAGCAATCGGGTAACTTCTTCCCTTACTTTTTATGGGGCTACACATTGAGGACAATGTGTTTTCTAAAGTATGGGGGGTAACATAAGAATTTTTGCATATATTTTAATTTTCAACTTCATGTTTGTTTTGATTTGTGCTTGAGCTTGTAGAAATACAAGTGATTGATTAAGAGCATGTATAATAGGTTGGTTGTATTTATTGATAAATTTGGCATGATGATGAGGAATTTTTAATTTTTGAGCATTAAAATTTTGAGTTCTATAGGTTACATTGATTCCAAGTGATGCGCATAATATGAGGAAACAAGCATGCTAGTATATATGATAGATAGTAATTTTGAGATTGTATGATTAAATTAATATTTATGCATATTGAGATGTTTAGGGATGACCTAAGGAATTGTTTGGATACATCTAGAGCTAAAAGCCAAATCCTATTATGAATTTCCAATTAGTACCCATTTTTTAGCCTTATAACCCTTCTTTATTATAAGCCTCAAAAACCTAAAACGATGATTTGTGTTACTCTTTTCTTTGGTTGTATTTTACATGAAAATAGATGCATGGCTATATGTATAAAGGATAAGTAGACACATTACGGTAGAGGTCACAAATAAAATAAGGAAATAGGAAAATCAATATAATGTATGAACTTTAGTTTAGCCAAAACAAAGAATAGTGAAAATCAAAAGAAAAAGAACAATGAGTATATACAAAGCAAGAGAATCTTGAGTAAGAAAACATATAAAGAGCGACAAAATCATAAAGTCACCAAAAAGAAAAAGAGAATCTTACTTGAGAAATAAAAAAAAAGAGAGTACTCATAGGCTAGCTAAGGGGATTGCTTTATATTCAGATTTCCTAAAATGGAGAGAAAAGGAAGGTGAGAGAAGGAGAAATAAGGGGGTGAGATGGAATGGTACATTAAGGGGGAGAATAGGGAACAATACAATGTGCCAAACTATTTTCGTTTTTGTAACCCTTTTTGTGCTTAACTGTTCCTTGAATTTCATACTATCCTAAGCCTCAACACGTTACAATCCGAAAAGCCCTATGTGACTTAAACAACTCTATGCATGATTAGGTGTGAAAATTGTATGATCTCAACATGGCTATCTATATTGTACTAGGATAACCAAAGTATTTATATTAAACACTAATGAATTTATATTGACAAAACTTTTATATTTGTACTTCTTGAAAACTTACTGAACTCATATATTTTCTTAACAAAAATGGTAAAATGCTTATTCATCATGTTAAAATTATTAAGAAATATATAATGCCTAGAATAAATGCTATGATTCCAATCTTTGTATAATATGATCTCAAGCTTTTCTATTTTTTTTCTTTATTTTGTTTACTTGAGGACGAGCAAAGACTTAAGTGTAGGGGAGTTTGATCTACCAGTTTTATACCCAGCAGATTGAACTAGTTTTCACACTTGAAGAGCTTCAAGCCATGTATTTGCTTTATGTTTTAATAGGATTTAACTTAGATTCTTTTTTTGAATAAATTGTGTGACCTAAGTGCTACAATGTTGTTTTGTTGTCTTTAAGACTAATTAAGGCCTAAAGGTTAGCTAACGTACTTCGTAAGTGTGCAGAAGACCATAAGAAGTTGCACAAATATGAGGCTAATCACTTCATCATGACATAGGATGTTCTACATCGTAACAAAGGGACCAGACTGGGAGATTTCGGAGACTGGCTTCTTTGTTGTGACAACGCTTGCAGGATGACACTTCATACGAGGATTCATGGCTTCATCGCGACATAGGTCGTGGTGTGTTGTGACATCGATCCCTGGATGTAGAATCTGGATCGAGTGAAGGGCATTTCGATCTTTACAATGTCACTTAAACATGAAGAATGGTAGCAGATCTAGGGTTAATGAAAACGGCTAACAAAGGCTATAAATAAGGCCTTTAACATTAGGTTTAAACACACTATTTTACTAGCTTTTAGTTTTACTTTGTATTTTTATTCAGAAATAAGATTGTAAAACTCGTATAAATGTTCGAGGAATTTTTCCCAATAGATTGCCAATACAAATCAAGTTTCTTTTTCCTTTGAGTTATTCAATTATATGTTTTTATATATCATTATTTCAATTATGATTAAGAAAACCATGAGAAACTAATTCAATTTGAGGAATTAGGGAGTGAAAGTATGATTAATTAATTGTTGTTTAACAAGGATTTTACTTTTTTAATTAGTTGTTTGGGAAAGGAAGAACATCAAACAAACATTAGGTCTGACAACCCTAGAACATCATTTAGGTAGGAATGAACCCAAAATTGGTATTGCCCATCCATGAAAACCTTTTCCCCAAAACGATTTAGACTGTGACATATAGCGATAATTAGTCTCTGTCGACTTGCTACGCTAGCGAAGATCGAGAGATCCAACTGGGGTAGTGACTAGTTGATTGAAGGAAAATCCCCAAAAACTAACAATTGAAGAACTCATACTAAAGCGACCTAATATCCCCAAAGCTATTTATCGATTTTATATCTCAATTCTCTATTCTTTATTTTCTCTTTTATTTATGTTTTTTACAATCAGACCTTTTATTTTATTTTGTACTATAATCCCTAAAGTGATTTCTAATTACTTTTATTCTTTACAGGGATTTAATTCACAATTTCCTCACGCCTCCTTTGGGTATGATCCTCGAAATACTGCCAAGTGTTCCGTTCTACACACTATATTTACAACCTGACCTGTATACTTGAGGAAGCCTAAAACTTATTCCAAATGGGAGTACATTTGGAGGCAGTCAACAACCTTAGAAAGTCATCTAGGTGGGACTTAACCCAAAATTGGTATTGCCCATTCGTGAGCAACTTCACCCCAAACCAGTTTAGACTGTGATATCTAATGATAAGCAGTCTCTATTGACTCGTTATGTTGGTGCAAGAAAAGTTCCTAAAACCAATGATTGAAGAATCGATATTGAAGCAAACTAATCTCCCCAAATCTATTTATCAAATATTCCTATCTCTTTCCTCTGCTTTATTTCATTTATTTTATGATCTTTAATCATCAACTCTTTATATCATTTTTGTACTCTAAACCCTAAAGATAGTACTAATTAATTCTTTTCTTTGTAAGGATTCTAATTACTATCACTTTGCCTCCTTTAGGTATGATCCTTGAAATACTTCTTAAGTGTTTCGCTGTAAACAAAACTATGTTACAAGTTCAGGGAGGCATCATGTTTAGTGATTTTTTTTTTGCATTGTTAATAAGGATAATTCAAAAATTTTTAGGATATAATTACAAATTAACAAAACTAACAATTCTTTGTTTTTCAAATTGAACCACTCTCAACTAACATTCTTATACTGTTTTTTTTGCCATGGATGATTACTATTATATGTGTTCAGATGAGGAATATGGTTATAATGATGACATATACGAAGATGGATACTATGAAGATTGGGAGATACAGGAAAATTAGAGATTGTTGATGCTCAAGTTGAGTCAACTTCAAGGAGAGATCCTAATCCTTGAACAACATAGTAACAAATCTTTCAAAAGATTGTATGAAGAACCCGAACGAAAATAGCAAGAACAAGACGGGGAGTCATGTGTTGATCAAGACAAGGAAACTTCAGAGGAACCTGTTGACCAAACCATTGAGCATACGAAAGGGTCATTAGTGGAAGAGGAAATTGCTCATATTTTGAGAATTGAAAATGAACCTCAATCTAGTGAAGAAGTGATTTCTTTAGATAAAAGTGATGGTCTCCATTTACAGAGCATACATCTTCAATTAATCACTGATATGGACAGACATAGAAGAAATGTTAACAATTGAAGAATCTATGGATAAAGGATTAGGGTTAAAATGGGAAATGGCCATAATGTACAAAATCTCTTTGCTGAAGTAGATCCATAGAGAAATCAATAACATCAGGGTTTTTTGTACACTTTAGATAATAGGGAAGATCTACATCTACATGGCAACAGCTCATTCTTCGGATGTCAAAGTAATTGTGTCCTTACGAAAAAAGGAAACAAATTCATGGAATGTTCAATCCTTTCAATGATTCCAAGAACCTTAGGCAAAAATTTCATTTAAAATCATGGGAATATACGATGATGGTTGGGAATAGAGCTTATGAGATGATACAGCTGCACCAGTATTAATACAAACAAATGTAAAATCAGTGATAAAACCATTTTTTCTATATGAGATAATTGGGCAGTTGTTAGGGAACCACGACCAGACTTACAATTTTTATATGTGGCCAATAATGGAAGCAGTCACAAGATCAAGTAGTGGCATCAAGTCATGCCCATCACCAAAAAATATGATCACCGAAAGGAAATGATAGAAATTAATGCAGGGCGAAAAGGAAAAATTTGAGAAAAAGATAAACGCTAGAGAATAGCATGGTATGATGGCTGCTGGACTAATAGTGATAGAATGATCCATTTTAGAATGCTGAGATGCACATTAATTGCTTTCCCAGATAATTTTGGCAAGTACTAATAAGAAATTTCACTTTTATGTGTACTAACAAACTAACTGTGAAATGTTTCATTTCAAGTTAACCTAGGCGAAATTGATGCATGTTCACAACGTAGCTTCCTTATGTTATGATAAATCCAATCAATGACGTGACACACACCCTCAATATTACGGTAAAGGAGTCAGACAACCCCCTTCACACAAAATTTCAATACTGGGTGGTATGTAGCGATACGAGGGAGTTTGGGTCATGACAAAAGCATACCGATAGGTATTTCGTGACATCGTCTACAATTTTAGTAGGGTTGACCTGACCTATTTGCAAAATATGGCATTTTAACCCATGTTTTACCTAGTTTCTAACCATAAAACCTTAATTTTTACAACCCCTATATATAACCTTAAGCTAAACCTATTAGACTACTTAAACACTTCAAAACACTCTCCAAGTTTTTCCAAATCTCCTTTCTTCTTCTCCCCAAACCTAAAACCCACCATCTCCATCTTTCAATCAAGAAGGGATTCCTCTAGCAATCAATGGCTCATTCCAAACCATTCAGCAAGGCACACAATCGAAGAAAATATAACTCTAAAATTTTACTTCTTCATTGATTATTACTCATATTTTATTTGAGATGCCTCCTAGAAAGAGTAAACGAACCATAGTTTAGCAAGAAGATGATGATTCAGACTATGAAGGTTCGAAAATGTCAAAATCAAGAACTATTTCCTAGCGTCACAAGGACACCCTCTTGATCACGCTATGAACGTCACAGCAAATATGTGCAAGCGTACACTATCGATGCAAGTATAGTAGACAAATTTGTAACCTGTCGGATATGAATCCCACAAGGATGGATGTTTGTGTTTATAATTGTCAATACAATGAACAGATAAAATGAGATAAATTGCGATAATATTTATCGAAGCAATTGATAGTAAATGCAGTAAAAGTATGAGATTGATTTTTCAAAACAATAATGAAGAATTAAAGAAGTAATGTAATGATAATAAAATGAGGTCCCTGACGTGAAAAGCTAGCAAAAAACTAAGTGTGGCTCACAAGGTTAAAAATAATAGGTAATTGTCGCTGCAATAAGGCACAATGAATATCTTACCAACATGGCTTTTCTATTAGATCTAAGACTCAAACATGCACACTAACCACACATTCCAGTGTTAGCCATGCAACATATTCAAGAACAAGTGGATTAAATTCTTTCAATCCTCAAGCAACTTCTGTTGTCTTACTTATTAATTTAAATTTTCACTACACCTTTTAGTGATAGTGACTGCAATCATACTTTCATGGTCAAAACAATTAAACCCAAAGATTAAAAGTAAAGGCAACATTCAAATAGATACCATTTAGCTCTAAAAATCAAATGTACTTCCATACAACTTGAATTAACAAGAATTACTAGCGTTTATGAAAGAGAAATAATAGAACAAATATGGGGCATTCTATTCCTAGTCTACTCAAATTGCTCCCTTATCTCTTGCGTCACACTTAGGATGCTCCTCGTCAGAAGCAGTACTACCTTCTCTTTTGCGTCAGGTCACCCCCTAGGGATTTAAGCTGTCATGGATGCAAGCTTCAAAAATGTGTTATGAAGAAGAAAATCAAATCAGCCGAAGAAGAAGATCCCTTCTCTCTCCTTATCTTAACTATTTAACAACAACTTCATAGTACAGGTGTCCTTCCTTTTAGAACTATCATTCCCTGGTCGTACTAGTTGGTTATACTAGTTGTACAACTCAAACATTTTTGGTGTGTTAACTAGACAGTTGTCAGGTGCTGCGATAGTTCTAGGCGTAATTCTGGATCCTCTTATGCAGTGACAATTTTGGACACATTCATGCATCGATACTTCTGGACAGGTTCCTACAGTGACATCTCTGGGCGCAATGCTAAAAAGACTAATGTAGCGACATCAGTAGTAAAAATATCATAAATTCAAAGAAAATTAGGCTGAGCTTCATTAAGTTAGAAAATGAAATAACTAAATTAAAAATACAGAAAATATATGCTAAAGATGACCAAATGGGAACAAATTATACAATAAGTAAGGAGAAATTAATGGTTCTTTCATTAAGTAAAGCAAAAACTAGCAAGGTTATAACAAAAATTTTATCAAGGCAATGATCATTCTAGCAACTTGAATCATCTAAAGTCCTAACGAATGAGTCACATTCAAATGACAGAATATTGTGCCGACAATTCATAAGTATGAATAATTAAAAATGTAACTTCATCAATGCTAGAATCATACTTTAAATCCTAAATTATTTCTACCAAAACAACATTTATTGTACAGTAAAATATAGATATTTTTGCTTCTTTTCCTTTTTTTTATTATTTTTTTATATGTGACCGAGGATGTCAATGTATTACTATACTCTTGTTCTTAGGAAGTAACGATGGAGTGCAACAAACCCCCAGGGAGTACGTAATTGCACCGACACACACTCTTGCTATGATAGCCTTTGGCTAGATTACTTTTTCTAACACTTGCATTGGAGTGTTCCCTCTTGACAGTTCACCATACACCCACATTGGAGTGTCTTTTATTTATAACTATACTTATATACAAGTAGCTGTAAATGGCAGATTCATTCAAGATTCAAACAATGATACTATTCATCAATTACTAATGCACTCTAAGTCATTTATCCAAGAATTAAAGATATAACATTTAATCAAATTCATCCAACTCATTCATTAACAGTTCACATGATTCAAGAATTAAGCATCAAACAAAAAAAATTAAGCATATTTTCACTAACCATGCATGCTTCATTAAATTCAAAAGGATAAATTTTTAAAATGTGGGTGCAACTACATTTCCATTCCCATATACATTCCCCCCAAACTTAAAGTTTGCATTGTCCCCAATGCACTGACATTAATTTACAATGACACATGGAAATGTAATCAAAATGCACAAGCAGTGACAATTAAAATGCAAAGACAAAGGGAATGTGGTGACAATTAAATTACAGCTACATGATATGCATGAAAACTAAAACTAAAAACTGAAATAAAATCTAACTCAATTCACTGCAACTATTGATGTGGCTGCACTGGGCTTCTTTTTCTTGTGCTTTCGCTCTTTCTTGCGGTGCTTCTTGTCTTTGGTGCACTTCCGTTTTATCTCTTTTGGCTTTGCCTGATCTTCAGATTGCTTCGCAGCATTGACCTGAGCCTCGACTGTGACATCAGATGGGTGGATCTCTGTGAGTGGTCCAGTATAGACAACTATGGCTAGAGGGTTATGATCCTCATTAATTGTAGTCACAGCCTCCGCCTGACTTGCTTCAGGTGGCGCCAAATCTTCAGATGATGTACCCATACCTGTAGGTACTGAGTCAAATTTCTCAGTCGAATCTACCTCGACATCTTTTCCTTCCTTTCTTTCATCCTCCTTTTCTTCCTCTGTTTCCATATGACCTACTAGCATTTTTCTTCATCAGTAGGGGTCTATTTCATAGCGGCAGTGGCCTCTAGACTGGTAGTAAAGTCATCCTCAAATAAGCTCACAATATTCCTTAGACAATCCTCTACGTCATTTGAATCAACCTCTCTTTCATCATAAAAAGTATGCACCATTTATGAGAAGCCACAAATTGGTCCTTTCCTCCAAAGTTAGCCTCCTCAGTTGAAGGCTTAGCTTCTCTGATAATCAGAGGGAAAATAGGAAATTTCGGTAGAGGTGCCTTGCTCATTCATCTCAGTGTGGTCACAATGACACTATTCCATGCCTTGGTGTAGGCATAGAATAAGTTTTGAGACGTCTCCATATCTTCAATAGTGGTGACAAGTTTAATCTGCCTGATATTGATAGAGTCCGCGCTCTTCTCTACTTCCTTTACTTTACTCCATAAAGATGGATCTGTGATTACATTAGTTCTCTATTCTTCTACTTTTACCTTGCCTTTTCTTTTTCTAGCCTCAGCCTCCTTTATAGTGGGATTGTCTTTCCCACGAGTCATATGCTCGATTGAGGCTTCATTGATGGGTCCCTTCTTGTCCAAAATCTCCTCTCCCTTACGAGGCACCACTCCCCGTTGCCGGTACAACTGCATAATCAACGAGGGAAATACCAAAATGCCATTAGCATCGTAATCAACAATTTCTTGATACAAAATTCCATCGACATCTATTTTTCTCCCTTTAATGATCGAATGTATCTTTGACACATCTGATTAAGTGTTACAGTCGTGCTTTGGGTGGAGGGCATAATTTTACAGTTAACAAAATGAAATCAAACCTTACTCTACAACGTTAGAAATCATCAGTGCATTGTGTAACTATTTAGATTAGAGCCCGTCCATACAACTCCTTCAACGTAGAGGTCTCGCACCAAAATATTAGCCCCTTCCTCAGTGCGTTCCTTAAGGAATGCCATATGTTCATCCTCGTCAATAGTAATGTTGTAGAGATCATTGATGTGGGCAGCATCCCAAGGTACTAACCCTTGATAAACAAACACGAACTCTAACTAATTGTCAATAAGGTTCGTATAAAACTCTCGCACCAGGGATGGTGAGTAGCTCCGAGGATGGCGGCAGAAAGTTCCCATCCCATCTTTGCAATGGTTTTATGCACTTGCTTCCCATGGAAACCTTGCTTAGGATGGCAGTTCTGTTTCAGTATATTTTCTTGGAAAAGATCCTTAGTTGCCTTTGTAAGGAAAATCACAGGTTCTTCGGATGGGTGATGCTCTGTTTCATGAACCATAGTGGTAGATGAATATTCCGAAATAGATTTCGATGGTGCCTTAGTGCCTCTAGTTCTGGCCATATTTATTGGTAGCAAAGGTAGTAATAAAGTAGAAAAAGTGGAAACTTGAAGAAAATTTTGGGGATAACAATAGAGGTTTTTGAATAACACTGTCCGCACAAAAAGGTTGCTTTATAGAGAATGAAAAGAGTAGATGGAGAGGCTTGTTTGTTTATGCTGTAGAGAAAGGACAATAGGTCTGCAATCAATAAATGCATCCAATCAGATTACACTTTTTCAAACCAATCCAACGGTTGGGTTTTAAGGGATGAAACGTCATGATTTATTTCCTGATATGCTTCAATTTTCTGGTTAGTCAGCAGATGAGATGCTTCGACAAGGAGATGTTCATGCGTTAAAAAAAGGGAGAACTTTAACCTGTAAAAATACTAAGTAAGATAAACGAAAGCAAAAAAAAAATAAACTGAAATTACATGGTCTCTTTCTGTTTGTGAATATCTTGGCCAAAATAATGCTTCAACCGTTGTCCATTCACTTTAAATTGGTGCCTACCATTTATGTATTTAATTTTGACTACACTGTGAGGAAATCCTTTAACAACTTCAAATGGTTCATACCAACATGAGCACAATTTACCTGGGTGTAATTTTAATCGAGAATTGAATAATAACACCTGCTATCCAACAGTAAATTGTCGCTGCAAAATAATGTTGTCGAGCCATCGCTTGGTCTTTTCCATATATATTACGGCATTTTCATAGGCATTATGCTTAATTTCCTCAAGGTCTGTGATGTCTAACAACCTTTTCTTCCCAGTAGCATCATAATCTATGTTCACTTGCTTGATCACCCACATTACTTTATGTTCCAATTCCACAAGCAAGTGACATGTTTTACCAAAGATAAGTTAATACGGTGACATCTCAAGTGGGGTTTGTATGTTGTACTTAATACCCACAACGCATCATCAAGCTTAGAAGTCCAATCTTTCCTTGATGGATTGAGCACCTTTTCGAGAATATTCTTGAATTTTCTATTGGAAACTTCAGCTTGTCCATTGGTTTGTGGATGGTAAGTGGTCGCCATTCTATGGTTAACACCATACCACTTTAGCACGGCTGCTACCAGATTATAGTAGCAGTGACTAACTTGGTCGCTGATTAATGCCTTAGGCGTGCCAAAATGAGTTAGTATATGCTTATGGAAAAACTTCAACACTGTCCTCGAATCATCTTTTGGGATTGCAATGGTGTCCACCCACTTTGATACATAGTCAACAGCAACTAGGATCTAAACATTTTTAAATGAATTTGGAAATGGTCCTGTGAAGTTCATACCCCAAATGTTAAAGAGTTCAACTTCCATGATTTCCTATTGTAACATCTCATTATGTCGAGATACTGATTTGGTGCGTTGACATCGATCACATTGGTGCACAATGTTGTGGGCATCTTTAAATAAGGAAAGCCAATAAAGTCCTGACTAAAGAACCTTTGCAACAGTTCTTATACCATCAAAATGACCTCCATAAAGGGCATCATTGCAAAGCTTTAGGATTGAAAGCATCTCTTCCTCCGGAACACAATGCCTAATTATATTGTCGTTGCATACCTTGAATAGGTATGGCTTGTTCCAGTAATATTTCTTTATATAACGAAGAAATCTTTCTTTCTTGTGACCTATTGTGCCTAAAGGTAACTTCCCACATACTAGGTAATTAACCACATCCGCATACCATGGGGTTGTATTGATAGTAAATAGCTTCTCGTCAGGAAATGTGTCGACAATTTGAAATGTATTTTCGTCTTCACTACCAACTTCCAGATGAGACAAGTGATCTGCCACTTGGTTTTCTAACCCTTTCGATCCTTTATCTCTGTATCAAACTCTTATAGTAGCAGGATCCAACGTATCAACCTTGGTTTAGCATCCTTCTTTGCAAAAAGGTATCTCAACGCTGAATGGTCAGTGAAAATAGTAACCTTTGCACGTACAAGATATGAGCGAAACTTGTCGAAAGTAAAGACTACTGCCAACAAATCTTTCTCTGTGGTTGTGTAATTAATCTAAACTTCTGTAAGAGTCTTACTGGCATAATATATATCGTGAAATACTTTTTCCTTGCGTTGTCCTAATACTGCACCCTTTGTAAAATCACTTGCATTACACATTACTTCAAATGGTTATGACCAATCTAGTGCAACGATAATGGGTGCCTTCACGAGCTGCTTCTTTATTTGCATAAATGCATTCACACATGCATCATCAAACAAGATCTTTTTGTTTTGCTTCAATAAGGAGCAGAGGGGTTTCATAATTTTTGAGAAATCTCGAATAAATCTTCGATAAAAGCCTGCGTGTCAGAGAAAACTTTGAATACCCTTTGCATTAGTTGGCGGGGGAACTTCTTAATGATTTTTACCTTTGCCTTATCCACTTCAATGCCCTGATTGGAAATGTGATGACCTAAGACAATGTCTTCGATTGCCATAAAGTGGCATTTCTCCCAATTCAACACAACATTTGTCTCTTCACATCGCTTTAAAACTTTGGCCAAGATGTCAGCGCATTTATCAAAAGTATTTCCATAAATAGAAAAATCATCCATAAATACCTCTAGTGAGTCCTTGATCATGTTTGAAAATATTGCCATCATGCACCTTTGAAATGTGGCAGATGCATTGCAGAGACCAAACGACATTCAGCGGAATGCAAAAGTGTCAAAAGAACAAGTGAACGTTATTTTCTCTTAATCCTCCGGTTCAATGGCGATCTGATTGTAGCTAGAATAGCCATTGAGGAATCAATAATAGTCTTTCCTAACAAGCCTGTCCAACATCTGATTGATGAAAGGAAGTGGGAAGTGATCTTTCTTTGTGGCTGTATTCAATCGGCGATAAAATGTGAGTAGGGATTAGCTCATCCTTATCATTACTTACCACTGTGATACCACTTTTCTTAAGGACACATTGGATTGGGCTCACCCAAGTGCTACAAAAAATTGGGTAGATAATTCTAGCATCAAGCCATTTAATAATATCTTTTTTAACCACCACCTTCATTTTCTCATTCAATCTCCTTTGTTGTTCAATTGATTGCTTTCCTTCATCTTCCAATCGAATTTTGTGCATGCAAAAAGAGGGACTAATGCCTCTAATATCAGCAATACTTCAGTTAATCACACATTTACACTGCTTCAGTATATGAATCAATTTTTCTTCCTGAGTTGCGTCGAGGGTTACAGAGACAATAACTAACAGTGTATCATTATCACCAAGAAAAATATACTGCAGATGGGTAGGCAATGACTTCAACTTGAGAGTAGGAGCTTTGTTAGTAGATGGCTTAAAGACTGAAGTCGTTCTATTTGGTCAAATCTAAAGATTCCATTTGTCATCCTCGCCTAAGCTCAATATTATTCGCCTTAACCTTGCTATCACAGTCTACTAGAAAATCTTCATCCGATGTCATCGTAAATTCTTTTGTAATTACTGTGCTTCACTCATTGTATTCCTCCTTAATTAATACATCCAGTACATCAATGTGGTGACATTCTTCTTTCTCCTTGTAGAGAATGGCCTTAAAAACACTAAAGGTGATATGTTCATCATTATGTCGCATTGTAAATTCTCCTTTATACACATCGACGAGAGTGCGTCCAGTAGCTAAGAATGGGCATCCCAAGATTATGGGCATCTTTTTTTCTACTTCACAATCGAGTATAATAAAATCAGGAGGGAACATAAACTTATCTACGCAAATTAGGATGTCTTTAATTTGTCTTTCAGGTTGCGCCAATGATTTATCCGCTAATTTCAGTGTCACTGTAGTGGGCTTCATATGACTAATTTCGAAATTTTTAAATGTAGATAGCGGCATAAGGTTGATACTCGTGCCTAAATCACATAAGGCTTACCCAAGTAATGATTACCAATCGAACACGGGATCATAAAGCTTCTAGGGTCTTTCATCTTAGGTGGCAACTTATTCGTCAGGACTGCACTACATCCTTCTGTGAGCGCAGTTGTCTCAATATCAATAAGCTTTTTCTTTTTGGACAGTAGCTCCTTCATGAATTTCCCATGGTTGGCAATCTATAGAAGAGCATCCACAAGAGGGATATTGACATGAAGTTGTTGTAATGTAATAAAAAACTGCAGATATTGTCTATCATGCTCTTTTTTTTAAATCGGTGTGGAAATAGAAAAGGTATGGATACATCTGGTTGCCTCGACATAGTTGGTTGCGTTGACATCAACATTTGTGTCGACAATTTTATTGGTCTAGTAGTAGGCATGGGGTAACAATTAGTGTAGCCTCTTTATTTAGTTCTTCTATAACTTCTTCAGATGCAACCTCTTCACCCTGATTCATGTCACTAGTAATGATAGGTGCTGTATTAGAGCTGGTAGCTGGTTTGACAGTTTTCTTCTCACTCCGAAGAGTCATAGCCTTGCAATGCTCCTTCCCTTTTGAACTTGGGTTCATTGTGTCGCTGGGTAAAACACCTAGTGGTCTTGTGTTCAAATTCGAAGCGAGTTGCCCAGTTGTGCTTCCAATGCTCGGATAGAAGATGAATTTCCCTACACAATGGCTTCTATTTGTGTTATATACTCACGCATTAGGGCTTCAATGGCTGCTAAAGGATCAACTCGTGGTTATGTGTACTACTGCTATTGTTGTTGTCCTTGAGCATTCAGATGTGGCATTGAAGATTGTTGTGGCTATACACGAGTGTGTGCTACATTTGATCTTGATATGCATGCATCTGAGTACTGTAGTTGTAGCTTTGCTACTGCGGATTGCAATTCCCTTGTCAATAACTACCTTGATTGGATGAATTCCCATATCTGAATGTCGTGGCATTCTAATTTCCCCAAAGCTGTTGATTTCTCGCAGGATGATTATAGGAATTCCCATAAGAGTTTCCATGGATGTTATTGACATAGAAAGCATTCTCCGCATGTTGTGGACAATCCTTATAACTATGGTTGTCATAGCAAATTTCGCAAGAAAATCTAGCGACATCAAATTGTTGGGCAACTTGAATGGGTGCAACTTCACTAGTCCCCTTGATGTTCTTTATCATGTTTGCAAGTGAAGAAACTTGTGCACTTAGAGCAGATATAGCATCCAACTCAATAACTCCAGAATTTGCTTTCACATGAGCAACTCTAGAGATCGGATATTGGTAATCATTTTGAGAAATTCGCTTTAGAATTCTGACAGCTTCATCATAAGTATAGTCCAATAAAGAACCATTAGCAGATGCGTCGACAAGATTTCTTGTTTGTACAGTTAGCCAGTTGTAAAATATTTCAATCTGTGTCTCTTGTTGAATTCCTTGCATGGGACAACATCGAAGAAGAGATTTATAACGCTCCCATGTAGTATGCAAATTTTCATCATCCAGTTAATGATAAGTAGTAATGTCAATTTTAAGACGAGCAATCATAGTCAGTGGATTGAAACGTAAAATTAATTGAGTTACGAGTGCATTCCATGACTTGATTGATCCGGCAAGCAATCCAAGGAACCAGGTATGAGCCCGTCCTTGCAATGAGTAAGGGAATAGTTGCATTTTCAAGGTGTCATAAAAAACGCCTTGCTGACTGAAAGAAGCACAAATCAGTAGAAAGGATTTAAGGTGCTCTCTCGCATCTTCATGTGGCAGTCTAGCATACGACCCATTAAAGTTTAACTTTTGGAACATGATCAACTTTAATTTTAAGTTTTCAGCTTGAATAGCTAGCCTAACAACACCTAGTTGTAAATCATCAAAAACTGGAATAACAAAATCTCGAATAGTTTGATTTTGCATATGATCTTCTTACGGCAGCGGTGGATTATTGATATCTTCTGGCTGTATCGGAGGTACGACAAGATTTTATGGTAATAATTGTGGTATTGCTACATTGTTTCCTAGTAGAACCATATTTCTTTGTTCTTATTATCTCCTCCGAATGGTGCATTCAATTTAAGGATCTAAGCCAATAATAAATTTAGGATTTTTCTTGGTCATAAAACACCTAAATGAAAAAAATTGTAAAAGTAGTCAACAAAGAAAAGAAAACAAGTTAGTAACAAATAAAGATTAGAAAATAAAGAATGAATGCAAAAATAAGAATAAACATCAAAATAACGCCATCCCCAGCAACAACGCCAAAACTTGATAGCATTATGAACGTTACAGCAAATATGTGCAAGAGTACACTGTCTATGCAAGTACAGTAGACAGATGTGTAACCTATCGGATATCAATCCCACGAGGATGGATGTTTGTGTTTATAATTGTCAATGCAATGAACAGTTAAAATGAGATAAATTGTGTTAATATTTGTCGAACCAATGGAGCAGTAAAAGTATGAGATTGATTTGTCAAAACAATAATGAAGAATTAAAGAAGTAATGCAATGATAATGAAATGGGGTCCCTAACATGAAAAGTTGGCAGAAAACTAAGTGTAATTCACAAGGATAAAAATAACAGGTAATTGTCACTGCAATAAGGCACATTGAATATCTTACCAACTTGGCTTTTCTATTAGATCTAAGACTCAAACATGCATACTAACCACACCTTCCAGTGTTGGCCATGGAACATATTCAAGAGCAAGTGGATTAAATTCCTTCAATTCTCAATCAACTTCCATTGTCTTGCTTGTTAATTTAATTTGTCGCTGCACCTTCCAATGATAGTGACTGCAATCACACTTCTGTGGTCAAAACAATTAAACCCAAAGATTAACAGTAAACGTAAGATTGAAATAGATATCATTTAGTTCTAAATATCAAATGTACTTCCATATAACATGAATTAACAAGAATTACCAAAGTTTAAGAAAGAGAAATAACAGAACAAATGGGGCATTCTATTCCTTATCTGCTCAAATTGCTCCCTTACTTTCCTCTTAGGTCGCACTTAGGACGCTCCTTGTCAAGAGCAGTACTGCCTTTTCTTCTACGTCAGGTCACCCCTTAGGAATTTAAGCTTCCATGGATACAAGCTTCAAAAATGTATTTTGAAGAAGAAAATCAAATCAGCCGAAAAAGAAGATCCCTTCTCTCTCCTTCTCTTCAGTATTTAACAATAACTTCACAGTACAGGTGTCCTTCTTTTTAGATCTATCATTCTTTGGCCGTAATAGTTGGTTATACTAGCTGTACAATTCACACATTTTTGGTGTGTTAACCAGACAACTGTCAGGTGTCGCGACAGTTTTGGGCGCAATTCTAAATCCTTTTATGCCGCGATATCTCTGGACACATTCATGCATCGATACTTCTGGACAGGTTCATGCAATGACATCTCTAGGCGCAATGCTAAACAGACTAATGCAACAACATCAGTAGTAAAAATATCATAAATTCGAAGGAAATTAGGCTGAGCTTCATTAATTTAGAAAATGCAATAACTAAATTAAAAATACTAAAAATGTATGCTAAAGATGACCAAATGGGAACAAATTATACAATAAGTAGGGAGAAATCAATGGTTCTTTCTAATGCTATCACCATTCATTCAAGAAGGAGGCTTCAAACCATAAATGATTCACAACAAGGAAATCTGGCCACTAGTAAGGTATCACCAATGGGAACAATTTTGTGTTACCTCAATAGGTAATGTCATTGTCATTTTAGTCCAAGAATTTTGTGCGTCCTTAAAAGATGATATTATTAAGAGAAAGAGTTGTAAGAAGGTATAGTAAGGGGGCAGTCCGTTCCTATTCTACCTAAGGATATTTGTGATTACTATAACGTAGCCTATTTTGAGAAAGATTTCGTAGATGGTGTAAATTTTACATAATTAAAAAATGTTGACATGGAAGAATCATTAGGTTCTTGACACAGGGAAGGGGTATCAGGAACTATAGACCAGATATAGGCTCTCCTTTGAACTTGAATCAAGCTATCATGTTTTTGGTTATGAAAATGTGGATGCAATTCCTAGAATCTCAAATTGTGTCGGCTTTAAATGTTTTTAATGTTAACATCTTTTGAGTTATTTTATTATATCGTGTTTTGCAAAAGAAACAAATTTGTGTAGGTGCTTGGATCTATAGAGAGATGAAGCATTGTACTCAGAGCCAGAAGAGTGGCCTTTTCTTTCCCCATTTGGTGACGACATTATGTAAGAAGGTAGGGGTGCCGATGAGCGAGAACAAATAATTTCTAAAGCTGACCCAGAGCACAATCGAGGACTCCTTATACAAATAGCACGTTGAGCTTTAACAAAAATAGATTAAGGAGTGGAATCAGAGGAGAAAGGAAAGATGGATGTACTGGCTTCATTGAAAAGAAAGGAAAAATCAAGGACAAGGAAGTAAAGCTAAGGAAGCATCGACACAAAGCTTGATGGCATTGTTTGTTGGATGCAGGAAACTGGACCTGTATTGAAAGAATTTGTGAGCATCGATGGTTTACCAACCCCAAACTACCCACCGAACATGTTTGGAGAGGAAGAAGGTGTTGATGAGGAAGCTGAGTTGGAAGGGGCCAATGTGGAGCACGAGGACCCCAACATAGACGATGAATATGAAGCTATGTTCTAACCTCAATATTCAACTCTTAGAGGACCAATTATTCGGAGTTCAACAAGGCAACAAGGTGGGAGCTCTCACCAAAAGTATTCCGGCAAAGGCAACGCTCCAATGGACCCCCAATCCGATTCAGAGGAGGAATGAATGTTTTGAACTATTTAAAGACTTTATTCTTTTTAAAGACTTGTAATTTTGGATGATTTTGGTTTGGGTTTTAAGACTTATTTTTTATTAGGAGTAGGAGTAGAGGTAAATTTATTATTGTAGACATATGCTTTAATTTGATGTAGAAACCCCACTTGATAGAGACACAACATTTGGAACTATTCAAGACAAAAGGAGAAGGAACCCATCATTAGAAGAGGAACTTTCACGATCAATCGAGTAACTTCGATCCTTACTTTTAGGGGCTATATTTTGAGGACAATGTGTTATCTAAAGTTTGTGGGGGTAACATAGGAATTATTTCATTTTGTTATTACATTCTTCGTCATTCTTTTACTTTTTTTTGGTTTTGGTGTGTGCTTGAGCTTGTAGAAATAAAAGTGATTGGTTAGGAGCATGTACAATAGTTTGATTGTAATTTTGGATAAACTTGGCATGCTGATGATAAATTTTTAAATCTTTGAGCAAAAAACTACTAAGTTCTATAGGATACACTAAGTATAGATAGAGAGGTATTATTGGTACCTAATAGCATTAGAAATGACAATTTCTCCTTAAATTAGTGTATAATTTGTTCCTTTAGTATCAATTTTAGCATTTCATACTTAAGATGTGCATTTTCTAACTCAGTGCTGTTTGATCTTACTTTCTTTCATTTTTTCTCTTTTGTGCCACTAATGTCACTGTATTTAGCACTAGTTTTGTGTCTAAAGTTGTCAGCGTAGAAATCTACCCGGGAAGATCAGTTGCGATCACAAGTTGATCCAGAATTATTGTCAAATTTGTCATCACATAAATGCTTTTCCAATTTATCAAGGATTTCATGCTGCTAACATATCCAGAAGCACCAGCGTAGGAGAAAATTATCGTAGCAAATTAAAGTCATAATTTGTGTCAAGAGATGTCGCGATAATCTGCAACTATCTATTGAACAAATCAGATCCGCGTAAGTGCATAGTTGTCACTAACAAACTTTTACAGTTGCACAAAGGAGTTAGATCTAAGAATGGAGAAGGATCTATAAGGATCAAGGATTATAAATAGAAGAAGGGGGACAAAAGATGATCATCAAGGGGTGAAGAATTAAACACTAAAATTTCTCTCATTCTAAAAGTCATCTGCCATGGAAGTCTGATCTGGAGGATCATGATCTGATCTAGCAGGTGCATAATAGCTTCTGACGATGAGCTCTTATGTGCGACGCAAGAGGAGCGATTAAGGGAGAATTCTAGTAGACTAGGAATATCATGCTTCAATTCATTTGTTAATCCCTCTTTAATGTTGATTGAATTCTATTGACAATTAATTGTATACGAAAGTATCTTTGAATGTTAGATTTACTTTGATTTCTATTCATTCCTTCTCATCTGTTTACATTTGGATTTAACTGTTTTGACCACGAAAGTGCGATTGCAGTCACAATCACTAGAAGGTGCGACGACAAGTTAGATTAACAAGGAAGACAACGAAAGTTGCTTGAGGCAAGAAGGAATTTTGGCCACTTGTTCTTGAGTGCAAATCATTGCTAGCATTGGAAAGTGTGGTAATTGTTAGTGCTTGGGTCTTTGTTAAACAGAGAGTTTGATAGCAGTAGATCTCATTGGGACGTAATTACGACGACAATTCATTTGTTAGTTACATTGTAGCATATTTAGCGTTGTCAACTTGTGAAATCAGTGATCCTCTTCATTTCTTTACACTTGATCTATTACTTTTATATTTCTAAAATTACATTACAACATCTCAAAAACCCATTCATTTTCTATAATTTGCTTTCACATTTTATATTTCATTCGCGCTGACAGATTTAATTCTTAACTTGTATAATTTTAACCCAGTTGCGTTGACATAACTCCTAACAATTCTTTTCATTTTAATTCAAAGTGCTTCGATAGATTAAACATTAGACAACCATCTCTATGGGATCGATATTCGATAGATTTATTCATATATACTATACTAGCATCAACAGTGTACGCTTGCACATATTTGCTGTGACGTTCATAGTGCGATCAAGTTTTTGGCGCCGTTGTCGGGGATGACATTTGTTTGATGTTTATTTTTGTAGTTACATTATTTGTTTCTTTTCTATCTTTTATTGATTACTAATTTTCTTTTGTTAATTCTTTTCAAAATTTTTAGGTGTTTATGTCTACAAGGAGAAATCCTAGCAACATTGTTAGTTTTGATCCAGAACTTGAAAGGACAATTCGGAGGAGAAGACAAGAGCAAAGAAAAATGGCTAAAGATAACAACGATCTACCACCATCACTGCCACGAAGAGAGCAAATTCCTGACAGGACAATTAGAGATTTTGTTATTCCTGTGCTCGATAATTTACAACTAGGGGTTGTTAGACCAGCAATACAAGATGGTAATTTCGAATTAAAACTGGTTATGTTTCAAATGCTTAATTTGAATGGTCAATATGCAGGTTTACCTCATGAAGATGCGAGAGAGAATCTTAAGTCTTTTCTGCTTATATGTGCTTCTTTTAGTCAACACGGTGTTCATGATGACATCTTAAAGATGCAGCTGTTCCCTTACACTTTGCAAGGAAGGGCATGAACATGGTTTCTTGGTTTACGAGTTGGATTTATTACTTCATGGAATGCGCTAGCGACGCAGTTTGTTTTGTGATTCAACCCACTGACAATGAATGCTAGATTGCGGAATAATATTACGGCATATCATTAACTAAATGATGAGAATTTACACATTACGTGGGAACGCTACAAGACTTTGCTGAGACATTGTCCCATGTATCGAATCCAATAGGAGACACAAATTGAGATCTTGTACAATGGATTAAATGCGCAGACAAGAAATATTGTCGATGCATCAGCTAATTATCCTTTGTTGGATTGCAGTTACATTGAAGTCATACGAATATTAGAGAAGATTGTGTAAAATGACTATCAATACCCGATCTCTCGTGCTGCTCAGGTGAAAACAAATTCTAGAGTTATGGAGTTAGATGCCATTTCAGCCAGAAGTGCACAAGTATCCTTATTAGAAAATATGATAAAAAACATGAAGTGAACGAGTAATATTTCCCCTATTCAAGTAGCTCAACAGATGGATGTCCCAACATTTTCTTGTAAAATTTACAGCGACAACCATAGTTATGAGGACAATCCACAACACACTGAAAATGCATGCAATGTCAATAATATCCGTAGAAATTCATATGGTAACGCATTCAACAGTTAAAGTAGAGCTCAACAACCTTGGGGGAGCCAGAATACATCCACGTACATATATGGAAATTCCTCAATTCAAGGTAATTTTAGACAAGGGAGTTATGGTCAACAGTAGTAGAACTATAATCACAATCTGCAAATTCATGTGGAACCGGATAATATGCGATCACAGACCCAGACAACCATATAGCCAAATGTAGCCACAAGTTCGAATGCCGCCACAACAGAATGCTATGACAAATATGCAAGGACAACATTAGCAATAGCAACAGTAACAACAATAATCTCAATCAAGAGCAGATCCATTATCTACTCTTGAAGCTTTGATGCGTAAGCTTATTACCAGAACAGAAGCTATTGTGCAAGGAAATTCTTCTTCCATCTGAGAATTAGAAGCACAACTAGGACAATTGGCTTCTAACATGAGCACACTACAATCAGGCGCTTTGACAAGTGATACTGAAAATCCGATCTAGAAAGGTAAAGAGCATTGCAATGCTACAACATTGCGAAGTGGGAAGCAAACTGTCGAACACAGTAGTAGCTCTAACTAGGCACTTTACGACACAAATGAACTGAAGCAGCAAGAAGAAGTTGTATCTGAAGAAGACACAGCAGAAGTACATGATAAGGAACCACCAGTAGTCACGCCAATGCCTACCATTCATCCTAAGAAGTTATCGACGAAATTGCCCATGTCATCACAATCGGTTACAACAACACAACCCGCTGTACACATACCTTTTCCATTTCCACAGCGATTCAAGGAGAAGGAGCATGACAGAGATTATCAATAGTTTGTATATATCTTGAAACAATTACATATTAATATACCTCTAGTTGACGCTCTTGTACAGATCCCCAATATGAGAAATTTATGAAGGAGCTATTGACAAAGAAGAAAAAGCTTTTAATGTTAAGACAATTACACTTATAGAAGGGTGTAGCGTTGTGCTGACAAATAAATTACCACCAAAGATGAAAGACCCTGGCAGTTTCACAATTCCATGTTCTATTGGAAACCATTACTTATGTGAAGCTCTTTGTGACCTAGGAGCTAGTATTAATCTTATGCCACTATCAACTTTTAGGAAATTAAGGATTGGTCATTTGAAACCCATTGTGGTGACATTGCAACTCACGGATTGATCTTTGGCATAACTTGAAGGGCAGATCAAAGATGTTCTCGTCCGCGTCGATAAATTTGTGTTCCCAGTTGGCTTCATCATTCTTGATTATAAAGCTGATAAGGAGGTGCCCATTATCTTGGGACGCCCATTTCTAGCAACAGGACACACTCGTATTGATGTTTTCAAGGGAAAACCGATTATGCATCAGAACGATGAGCATGTAACCTTCAGTGTTTTCAAAGCATCTCCGTCACGTAGTAAAGAACAATGTCATCACATTGAAATTATGGATGAGCTAATTATAGAGGGATTTAATGAACGAAACACAACAGTACCAGAAGAATATACAGTGACATCTAATAACGATATCCCACCTGAATGTGACCACAAAGTTGAAGCTAATGTTTGTGAGCTGAAACATGACTGACAATTGGAATACTTGGATCTAACTAATTGGACGATTCCTATTTTTAAACCATTAGTTGAAGAAGCTCAGGCTTTGGAGTTAAAGCCATTACTTACGCACCTAAAATATATATTCCTAAGTGACAATGAAACATTGCCTCTGATTACAAGCGCAAATCTCATTGCAAGTCAAGAAGAAAATTTAATCAGAATACTGAAGAAACACAAAAGAGCCATCGCCTAGAGCATAGCGGACATCAGAGGCATTAGTCCCTCTTTCTGCACGCATAAAATTAAGCTAGAAGATGAAGGTAAAAAGTCAATTGAGCAACAATGAAGGCTAAATGATAAAATGAAGGAAGTAGTGAAGAAGGAGATTATTAAGTGGTTGGACGCAAGCATCATCTACCCCATTTTGGATAGCACATGTGTAAGCTCGATCCAATGTGTGCCTAAGAAGAGCAGCATCACGGTGGTAAGTAACGAATAAAAATGAGCTAATCCCTACTCTTATTGCTATAGGTAGGCGAGTGTGTATGTATAATCGTCGTTTAAATGCGACCATAAAAAATGATCACTTTCCACTTTCATTCATTGATCAAATGTTGGATAGGCTAGCTAGTAAGGCCTATTACTATTTCCTTGATGGGTATTTTGGATACAACCAGATCACTATTGTGCCGGAGGATCAAGAAAAGACAACTTTCACCTGTCCATCTGGAACCTTTTCTTTTTCAGTGAATGCCATTTGGATTGTGCAATGCCCCAACCACATTCTAGAGGTGTATGATGGTTATCTTCTCTGACATGATCGAGATTTGTTAGAGGTATTTATGAATAATTTCTCTGTGTATGGGCAAAATTTTTATATATGTGCTAACAATTTAGCAAAAGTATTGAAAAGATGTGAGGACAGCAACTTGGTTTTAAATTGGGAAAAATGCCACTTCATGGCAACCGAAGGAACTATCCTAGGTAATCAAATATCTTGTCTAGGCATTGAAGTGGATAAAGCGAAGGTAAAAATGATTGAAAAGTTACCTCCCTCGAATAATGTGAAGGGAATAAGGAGTTTTCTCGACCATGCCAGTTTTTATAGAAGATTCATCCGAGACTTCTCCAAAATAGCAAAACCACTTTGCTCCTTGTTAGAGCAAAATAAAAAGTTTTTGTCTGATAAAGCTTGCTTGGAAGCATTTGTAAAGATTAAACAACAGTTAGTAGAAGCACCCATTGTCGTCACACCAGATTGGATGCAACCGTTCAAGGTAATGTACGATGCGAGCGACTTTGCTGTAGGTGTTGTGGTGGGACAAAGGAAAGGAAAGGTATTTCATTCAATATATTATGCTAGTAAAACTCTAACTAATGCGCAAGTGAATTATATGACCACTGAGAAAGAGTTACTGACAGTAGTTTTTGCATTTGACAAGTTTCGTTCATATCTTGTCGGCGCAAAAATTACAGTATACACGGATCACTCTTCTTTGAGATACCTTTTTGCTAAGAAAGATGCCAAGCCCAAGCTGATCAGATGGATCCTTTTACTCCAAGAATTTGATGTTGAAATTAAAGACAGGAAAGGATCAAAAACCAAGTAGCATACCACTTTTCTTGTTTGGAAACTGGAAGCGAGGATGGAAATAAGTCACAAATTGTAGACGCATTTCCACATGAAAATTATTCTTTGTCGACGTATCTTCTTGGTATACAGATGTGGTCAATTGCCTAGTTTGTGGAAAGCTACCACTGAGTGCAACAGGTCATATGAAGGTCAGATTTCTCAAGGATGCTGCAGCGTATCATTGGAATGAGCCTTACCTATTTAAGATATGTGCCAACAACATCATCCTTCGATGTGTTCCTGAGGAGGAAATGTTATCTATCCTGAAGAATTGCCATGATGCTCCCTATGGAGGCCATTTTGGTGGTTTTAGGACTACTGCAAAGGTCCTGCAATCAGGATTTTACTGGCCTACATTGTTCCGAGATAAACATAATTTTGCTTAATAGTATGACAAATGTCAGCGCACCAGTTCCATATATCGACGCAGCGAGATGCTTCATCAACCTATCATAGAAGTTGAGCTCTTTGATGTGTGAGGTATAGATTTCATGGAAGCATTTCCAAATTCCTTTGGGAATGTGTATATCCTTATAGCTATTGACTATGTCTCTAAGTAAACTGAAGCAATTGCTGTTCCAAAGGACAATGCTCGGACGGTTTTAAAAGTTCTTTCACACATATATCCTTACAAGATTCGGAACACCTCGAGCATTAATAAGCGACCAAGACACTCATTTCCATTGTAATCAGGTGGCAATAGGTTTGAAACGCTATGGTGTGAAGCATCACATGGTAACCACGTATCATCCATAATCGAATAGACAAACAGAGGTCTCTAATCGTCAAATTTGAAGTATTCTTGAGAAGGTAGTTAACCCATCTAGACGAGATTGGTCCTCGCGATTACATGATGCATTGTGGGCGCTTACAAAACTCCGTAGGGATGTCGTCATATCAACTGTTGTTTAGAAAATCATATCACTTGCCTATCGAACTTGAACATAAGTCATGTGGGAAATTAAGCAAGTGAACATGGACTATGATGCTGCCAGATAGAAAAGGTTGTTCGACATTTCAGAGCTGAAAGAAATTCGGTGCAATGCTTATTAAAATGCGGCCATTAACAAAGAAAAGACTAAAAGATGACACGATAACATCATCTTGCGGTGACAATTTTCTCTTGGTCAGTTAGCACTTTTATTTAACTCACGTTTAAAACTGCATCCCGGAAAATTGAGCTCAAAGTGGTTAGGACCTTTCTAAGTTGTCGAAGCATTTTCACATTGTGCGGTGACGAATAAAGATTTGAATGATGGGCACCAATTTAAAGTGAATGGTCAACGATTAAATCATTACCAATGCCCAAGCATCAACGAACAACACGAGACCATAAACCTGGTCACATATCATTAATAATGTCATTGCAAAATTTTGATTTTTACTTTTTGTCTTCTTTTAATTCGTTTTCTTTAAGATTTATGCAGGAATAAAAGATCTCCCTTTTGTCGACGCACATGAGAGCATGACTTGTCAATGCATTTTATTGATGACTTAGAGAAACGTTTTGGGCAAGAATCACGTCGATTGATTCACTCCAATCCCCAACCATTGAATCGCCATGAAAAAGTACGATCTGTGTCCTAGCATTTTTTAGCTACAGACATAGTGTACTCTCTGCTATCATCATGTCTTTTTGCCTCCATCATTTGTAAAACAGACTTTTTATGCTGACTGTTTTCTCATAATCACAACCTCCATTGTTGCCGAATTTTCTTTATCTTTAACCTTCTACCCATCTAAATCAACAGCTAAAACCTCGACTATTGTGGTCAAGAATGCAGACCAACCAAAACTCAAAGAACCTATTCTCCTATCAAAAGCAATGAAGAACCTCTATCATGAAGTTATGCTGAAGAGGAATTGTCATCTTGAACAAGGATTTCAGTTGTCCCCGCATCTGAATTTGGGGAAACAAGTCAACAGAACAATCTCTTGTTCGGGATAGGAATAGTTTTGTGACCATTCGGTTGGGTATTCTCCCTCTCTAGTAAGGGAATTTTACATTAACTTGGTGGACTCCGAACAGGAATTCATATTTGTTCGTGAAGGGTTGGTGCCTTGGAGCTTCGGTCACATAAACACTCTCTTCCATATTATTGAGGGAGAGGATGAACACATTCAGTTCTTGGAAAATCTGACTGAGGAAGGTACCGAGCTTTTACTGAGTGATTTAAGCATCAACGGTGCAGATTGGGTTGGAAACAATCCAAATAACTACACCATACGCCGTTGCTTTCTCACTGCTCAAAGTAAGGTATGGTTTCATTTTATAAATTGCCGCCTGCTGCCATTTACCCATAACACCACTACAACATTAGATAGAATGTGTCTGCTGCATTCTATATTGAAGGGATGCAAAATTGATGTCGGCTCAATCCTTCATCAAGAAATTACTAAGGCCGCCACAAAACAAACAAGTATCCTACCCTTCCCTTCTCTAATAATGTTACTGTGTAAATAAAGAGGCATTGTGCCTCATGAAGGGGAGGAGACTTTGGAAAAGAAGGGCCCAATCAATGATGTTTCGGTAGAGAGGATGACTAGAGGACAAGAAACTCCTGTGGTGAAGGAGGTTTCATAGAAGAAAGAAAAGGGAAAAGCAAAAACGAAAGTCGCTCAGACACATGCACCCAAAGACCCTCTAATTTGGAGGAAGCTTGATGAGATTGAAAAATTTGTCGATCAAATGAGTACTAGACAAATCAAACTTGTCAACGCAGTGGAAGAAATGCAATATAGGCAGAACTTATTCTATACCTATTCTAAGGCATGGAATATTGCTATTGTCACCACATTGCGCGGTTCGAGCAGGAACTTGATGCCAAAATTCCTCATGTTCCCTCCCATTATCAAAGAAGCTACTCCATCCTCAAAGCAGCATGATTCAAAAGAATGAACCCAATCCGTCCAATCCCCAACCAGAATCCACATCTCTGATGATGAGGAAAAAGAGGTGCAATCCAAGGAGATGGAAAATTGTTTCCAAAATATTGCCAGCCTCTTTGAAGATGAACTTTCAATTAGTGTAGGAGCAAATATGGTTGAGAGAGATGCTGCTGTGGGGGAGGAACAACCACCGACTATATCTGTGGGTATTGCAGCTGACGAAGAAGCAAGACAGGAAGGAGAAGGAGAAGAAGAAGAAAAAGAAGAAGAAGAAATTACCGTGACAAATTTTGCTGAGAAATTCATCGATGCACTTACGAGTGTGGGTGCATCTGCTGAACAATCGACACCACCTGAGGCTAGCTGGGCCGAGGCCGTCGTATCCAAAAATGAGGATTCCAATCCTCTAACTATTATGCCATACGTGGCACCACTCGCTAGAATTCATCCTTCAGATGTGACGGTCAGTGAAGCCGATTCTCAACCAGCCATGGAGTAGTCAACTCCGTCGGTTAAACCTAAAGAAAAGAGGTGCAAACGAAAAGTGAAGAAGAAGGCCAAAGAGGAGAGCCTAAAGAAGAAAAATAAATCAAATGCAGCCACTTCATCGGTTGCAACAGATTGAGTTAGTTTACTTTCTAGTAGTTAGTTACATGCATTTCTTTTAATTGTCATTGCATTTTTATTATCTCTTCATTTTACTTGTTTTAGCATTTGCATTGTAGTTGCATTTCCATTATTTTTGTATAGTATTATCAGTGCATTAGGGATATTGCAGACACTAAGTTGAGGGGAGTTTGGAATGAAAATGCAATTACACCCACAAGTTTAGGAATTTAATTTTCTTTTTAATTGAATGAAAGTATGCAAAGTTTAGAGAATAATGTGACCACAATTTTTTCATTTGCTACGTAATTCTTGAATTATTTGGAGTGCTGATCGTGAATTGAATGAATGTGATTGAATGTTTATTCCTTTTATTCTTGGATGAATGATTGAGATTACATTAGTAATAAATAAGTAGTATCATTCTTTGAATATTGAATTAACTTACCATCTTGCAGCTATGAATATAGTTATATCTATTAATAAAAGACACTCTAATATGGGTCCATTATGACTCAACAAGGGGGAACACTCCACTGCAAGTGTTAGAAAATTATCTAGCCAAAGGCTATCACTACAAGAGTGTGTGTCGGCATAATTACATGCTCCTTAGGGGTTTGTTGCACCCTATCGTTACTACCAGGATCAAGGGTATAGTAATGCAATGACATCTCTTAGTCGCATAAAGAAAAGAAAAAGAGAAAAAGAAAGAAAAGTTAATAAAAGAAAGAAAAAGAAATAATATATATATATTATTATACAATAAATGTTGCATTGGTTAAGAAGATTTAAAGCATGATGTTAGCATTAGTGAAGTTGCAGTTTTGATTATTCATGCCTATAAATTATAGACGTAATATTTCAGCATTTGAATACAATTTATACATTAGGATTCCAGAGAATATAAGTTGTTAGAATGATGATTGTGGTGAAAAAAATTTGATATAACTTTGCTAGCTTTTATTTACTTGAGGATAGGTAAAAACTCAAGTTTAGGGGTGTGATAGCATCAGAAATGACACTTAATTTCTCCTTAAATTAGTGTATAATTTTTTACTTTTGTATATTTTTAGCTTGCATTTTTAGCATTTCGTACTTAGGATGTGCATTTTCTAACTTATTGTTGTTTGATTTAACTTTCTTTCATTCTATCTCTTTTGTGCCACTAATGTCATTGTATTAGCACTAGTTTTGCGTCTAAAGTTGTCACCACAGAAATCCACCTGGGGAGATCAATTGTGGTCACAAGTTGATCCAAAATTGCGATCAAATATGTCGTCACATAAATGCTTTTACAATTTATCAAGGATTTCATGCTGCTAAAATATCCTGAAGCACCAGCGTAGGAGAAAATTGTTGCAGCAAATTAAAGTCATAATTTGCGTCTGGAGATGTTGTGATTTGCAACTATCCATTGAACAAATCAGATCTACATTAGTGCATAGCTGTCAATAACAAACTTTTACAACTGCACAAAGGACTTAGATCTGAGAATGGAGAAGGATCTACAAGGACCAAGGATTATAAATAGAAGAAGTGGGAGAAAAGATGATCATCAAGGGCTGAAGATTTAAACTCTAAAATTTCTCTCATTCTAAAAGTCAGCTACCATGGAAGTCTGATCCAAAGGACGGTGATCTGATCCAGCAAGTACACAACAGCTTCTAACGAGGAGCGCTTATGTGCGATGCAAGAGGAGCGGTTAAGGGAGAATTCTAGGAGACTAGGAATAGCATGCTTTAATTCATTTGTTAATCCCTCTTTAATGTCGAATGAATTCTATTGACAATTGATTGTATACGGAAGTATCTTTCAATGTTAAATTTACTTTGATTTCTATTCAATCTTTCTTATTTGTTTACATTTGGATTTAACTGTTTTGACCATGGAAGTGCATTTGCAGTCATAGTCACTAGAAAGTGCGATGACAAGTTAGATTAACGAGCAGGACAGCCGAAGTTGATTGAGGCAAGAAGGAATTCTGGCCACTTTTTCTTGAGTGCAAAGCATTGCAAGCACTAGAAGGTGTGGAAATTGTTAGCACTTGAGTCTTTGTTAAACAGAGAGTTTGATAGCAGTAGATCTCATTGAGACGTAATTGCAACGAAAATTCATTTGTTAGTTACCTTGTAGTCACATTTAGCGTTGTTAACTTGTGAAATCAGTGATCATCTCCACTTCTCTACAATTGATCTTTTATATTTCTGAAATTACCTTACAACATCTCAACAACCCATTCATTTTCTATAATTTGCTCTGACATTTTATATTCCATTTGCGCTGATAGATTTAATTCTTACCTTGTATAGTTTTAACCCAGTTGTGTTGACATAATTCCTAACAATTCTTTTAAATTTAATTCAAAGTGCTTCGATAGATTAAACATTAGATAGCCATCTTTATGGGATCGATATTCATAGATTTATTCCTATCTACTATACTTGCATCAACAGTGTACGCCTGTACATATTTGTTGTGACGTTCATAGCGCAACCAGTACCTAATGATATGAGGAAACAAGCATGCCAGTATATAATAGATAGTAATTTTGAGATTAGGTGATTAAATTGATATTTGTTCATATTGAGATGTTTAGGGATGTCCTAAGGCATTGTTTGGATACATTTAGAGCCAAATAGAAAACCTTATTCCAATTCACCATTTAGTACATATATTTGAACTTATTGACCCTTCTTAATGAACCATTACAAACCTTTAAGCTTAAAAAGTTGATTTGTGTTTACTCTTATCTTTGGTCCTATTTTGCACAACAATAGATGTATAACCATATGTATTGAGGGTAATGAGACACATGAAGGTGGAGTTTGTAAAAACAAGAGTGAAATAGAAGAATTAATATGGGAAAAGAACTTTAGTATAGCTAGAAAGATGAAAACAATGAAAAATCCAAAGGAAAGAAAAGATGAGTAAAAACAGAAGAAAATTTTGTGAGTGAGAAAAAAATATGAAAAGTGACAAAGTCACAAAAAACCAAAAAGAGAAAAATCTTGCTCATGAAATAGAAGAATACTCATAGGCTAGCTAAAGGGATTAGACCATGTTGAGATTTCTTAAGTGGAGAGAAAAGGAAGGTGAGAGAAGGATAAATAAGGATGTGAGAAGGAATGAGATATTAAAGAGGGAGAATAGGGAACAATACAATGTGCCAAACTGTTTTCGTGTTTGTAACCTCTTGTGCTTACTATTCTTTAAGATTCATATCTGTCCTAAGCCTCTAAACATTACAAGCCGAAAAGACCTACGTGGCCTATACAACTTCATGCTTAAATGAATATGGCATTACATAATTTCATTATGATTATCCATATTGTACTAGGATAATTAAACTACTTGTATTAGACATTAATTGAGTTATACCAATGAAATCTTAACACTTGTATCTCTTGTAACTTACTGAACTTAGATATTTTAATAAAAAATGGTTAAGTTACTTGCTCACCATGTTGAAATTATTGAAAGATATATAATTCCTAGAGTAGATGTTGTGAACTCAATCCTTGTATGTTACATACTCAAGCTCCTATGTTTTCTTTTCTCTTTTTTTTTTGCTTGTGGGTAATCAATGACTTAAGTGTGAGGGAATTTGATCTACTAGATTTGTACCTAGCAAATTGAACTACTTTTCGCACTTTAAACTAAGCATTTTTCCTTTTGTTTCTTTAGGATTTAGTTGAGTTTTCTTTTAAGAAATAAATTGTGTAAAAAGTGCAAAAAGGTATTTTTTGTTGTCTTTAAGGTCAATTGAGGCCTAAGGGTTAGCTAACGAACTTTATGAGTGTGGAAGGGACCTTTAGAAGTTAAATGAGTATGAAGTTGATCATGATGTCATGACACAGATTGATCTTTGTCGTAAAAAAGGGTTCAGACTTGAAGAATAAAAAGGTTGACTTCTATGTCGCCACATAGGTAAGGTATGTCGCCACATAATCTATAAGAATGACCCAAATGAGTGGACTGACTTCATTGTCATGACACGACTCCTGTGTGTCACAATAATGACTCCTAGACACAAATTTAAAACTGAGTGAAGGGTGTTTCGATCTATACAATGTTACTTAAACACGAGGAACGATAGTTGACCTAGGGTTGAAGAAAACAACCATCTAAGGCTATAAATAGAGCCTTCAGCACTTAGGTTTACACATCCTTAGTTTTAGTTTTAATTTCTTTTGTTATTTCATTTTCCATTTTTGTGGAAATAAGATCTATAACTTCACATAAACAATTTTGATTTTATTCCAATAGATTGTTATACAAATATCAGTTTCTTTCAGTTCATTTATTTAATTTTAAATTTATTGTTGATTTATATTATTGATTTTATGATGTTTGAAGAAACCATGAGGAACTAATCCCATTATGGGTGATTAAGGAGTGGAAGTATGGTTATTTAATTATTATATATAGAGATTTTAAATCGGATGAATAGTATGGAAAAGGAAAACGTGAAACAAACACTAGGCTTGACAAACCTACAAAGTCATCTAGGTGGGATTTAACCCAAAATTTGTATTGCCCATTCGTTAACACCTTCATCCCAAAATAGTTTAGATTGTGACATCTACTGATAAGTAGTCCATATTGACTCGTTGTGTTGGTGGAAGATTAGAAGATCCTGCTAGGGTAGCGACTAGTTGATTGAAGAAAAGTCCCTAAAATCGATAATTGAAGAACCCATACTAAAACAAACTAATCTCCCCAAATTTGTTTATCGAATATTCCTATCTCTTTTCTTTGATTTATTTCATTTATTTTATGATCTTTAATCATCAACTCTTTATTTCATTTTCATACTATAAACCCTAAATATAGTTCTAATTAATTCTTTTCTTTGCAAGGATTTTAATTACTATCACTTGCCTACCTTTGGTACGATCCTTAGAATACTTATCAAGTGTTTAATTGTAAACAAAACTATATTACAACTTGACCCATATACTTACGAAAGTCCTAAAATTCATAACCGAACGTGAGTACGTTCAGAGGCAATCAGACACCCTACACGGTCGTGTGTGTTATATGATGTAGGTACAAGTTTCATGCGGTCTAAGGCACGATCGTGTGTCTCAAGTTAGTGAGTTCCATGATCTAGCACATGGTTTGTGACACGGCAATGTGTCCCAACTTCGAACCCAAACATGGTTTGACATGTAGCCTGCGTGGCCGCCTCCGAACGTACTCTCATTCGATATAGGTTTTCTTCTTTCGCAAGTATACGAGTTAGGTTGTAAATATAGTTTGTTACAACGAAACACTTGGTAGTACTCCGAGGATTGTACCCAAAGGAGGCGCAAGGCAATAGCGAATTAAATCCCTATAAAGGATAGAATTAATTAGTACTTAATTTAAGGATTATAGTATGAGAATAAAAAAAGAGATTTGTGTGAAGAGCATAAAAATAAATAAATTAAAGGGACGAGATGTAAGTATTTGATAAATAACTTTGGGGAGATTAGGTCGCTTTGGTATGATTTCCTTAATTGTTAGGTTTTGGGGATTTTCCTTCAATCAACTTGTCACTACCCTGGTTGGATTTTTCGATCTTCTGCCAGCATAGCAAGTTGATAAAGACTACTTAGCGCTAGATGTCACAGTCTAGGCTGGTTTGGGGAAAAGGTTTTCACGGATATGCAATACCAATTTTGGGTTTATTCCCACTTAAATGATGTTATAGGGTTGTCAAGCCTCGTGTTTGTTTAATACTCTTCCTTTCCCAAATAGTTGATCTGTTAAAAAAAATCCCTATTAAATAATAATTAAGTATTCATACTTTCACTCCATAATTCCCCAAAATGGAATTAGTTTCTCATGATTTTCTTAAACATCATCAAAAATAATAATATAACAAAGCAAAAAATTGATTCAAATGAAATAAAAGAAACTTCAATTGTATTGACAATCTATTGGAAAATAATTCCTTGAAAATTTTAAACCTAGTGCTAAAGACCCTATTTATAGCCTTGGCCGGCCATTTTCATCAACCTTAGGCTAGTTGCCATCATTTGTGTTTAAGTGGTATTGTAGAGATCGAATCACCCTTTACTTGGTGTAGAATCCACGTTCAAGGGTCGATGTCGTGACACTAGGACCGGTGTCACAATGAAGCAATCAGTCCCTTACTTAGTGTCATGGTGCATGCGTTGTTGCGACAAAGATGTTAGTTCCATTAATCTTCAAGTCTGGTCCCTTTGTTGAGATGTAGAGCTTCCTATGTCGTGATGAAGTGATCAACATCTTTTTTGTTCATATTCTAAAGGTCTCCTGCACACTCACAAAGTATGTTAGCTAACCTTTAGGCCTCAATGGGCATTAAAGATGACAAAACAACCTTTTAGCACTCGAGTTACACAATTTATTCAAAGATAAAAACTAAATAAAATTTCACTACGGTTTGAGCAGCAAAAGGGGTCCCCCTTCTTGTACTCTTGAATTCACAAGTGTCGACAGAGGACCAAGAGATTACCCGACCTCGTACATCTGTAATAGTAACAATGGTATTGTTGAAACTTGCTTGAACATGAATAACTCCTTTTGGTATTCTACGTGCACTTTTCCGTGCACTGCTGCGCCCATTCCTACGTGAACCAACTTTTGGTATAGGTTTTGCCATATTTTATCATTTCATAAAGATAAGTCAGAGATATATGGATATAACCATTTCATGTCAAAACAAATCTTCTATTTTTATTTGTTTATCGCTTTCTTTAAGATTAGTTTCTTTTCTTTCAGGAGTTCTTTTTAGAATAGAAAGATTATCCTTGTCTTTGTTTATGTCTCGGGTAAAAACAAATTACGATAATTCGTCCCCTTCTACGGATTAGGCGACATTTTTCACAAATTTTACGAACAGAAGCCCTTATTTTCATAGTTGTTATAAGAACATAAAGAAAATACTTAATTTCAAGCTCTTCAAGTGTGAAAACTAGCTCAATCTACTAGGTGTAAAACCGGTAGATCAAACTCCCCCACACTTAAGTCTTTGCTTGTCCTCAAGTAAACAAAACAAAATAAAAAATAAAGAAAATAAAAGGAGCTTGGGTCTGTATTACACAAAGATTATATTTACAACATCTACCCTAGGCGTTATGTATTTCTAAAAAATTCAAACATGATGGGTGAGTATTTTTACCATTTTTGGTTAGAAACCATATAAGTTCAGTAAGTTACAAGAAATATAAATATCAAGGTTTTATCGATATAGATCCATCAATGCCTAATATAAGAACTTTAATTATCCTAGCATAATACAGGTAGTTATAATGGGATCATACAATTTCCATATCTATTCACAAATAGAATTGTTTAAGTCACACTTGTAATGTATTGAGGCTTAGGATATGTATGAAATTCAAAGAACAGTTAAGCACAAAAGGTTACGAACACAAAAATAGTTTAGCACATCATATTGTTCCCTATTGATCTGTCAATTTCATACATTGCATATTGAACTAGTTTTCACATTTGAAGAGCTTGAAATCAAGTATTTTTCCTTATGTTTTATGGATTTTAGTTTAGTTTTGTCTACTGAATAAATTGTACTGAAAAGGCTATTTCATTGCTTTTAAGGCCAAATAGGGCCTAAGGATTAGCTAACCCACTTCGTGAGTACACAGGAGATGAATAATAATTGAGCAATAGTGATACTGACCACTTTGTCACGATATAGAGAGCCCTGTGTCGAAACAAAGGGATCAGCAGTGAAGAATTAAAGGACTACTTGCTTTGTCGCAACACAGGTCCTGGTGTGTCACAACATCGACCCCAGACTTCAACTCTGCATCAAGCAAGGGGTGTTTTTTTCTTGACAATGTGATTTAAACCACGAAGGATGGTAGTTGACTGATAGCATTAGAAATAACACCTAGCTTCTCCCTAAATCTGTGTATTAATTATCTCTTTTGTATCATATTTAGCATTCATAATAGGCATTTCATACTTAGTATTTACATTTTCTAACTCAGTGTTGTGTGGTTTAAATTCTATTTATTTTATCTCTTTTGTGTACTAATATCGACGTATGCAGCATATGTTTACAATTTTCGGCGTAAGGATACATCTCGGAAGATCGATGCTAGAAAAAGTTTAAAGAATGTAGCCATAAATTGAACTTGGAATTGTGGCCAGTGATGTCACTGCATGGAAACCTTTACTTTGTATGGGTGAATTCATGCTGCAAAACACACCTGAAAGCACTAAAGAGATTGCACCCAGCGATGTCGCGATAACTTGTAGATTTATGAAGAAACACACAAGATTTATGTGAGCGTAGAGTTGGATTTTAACAAAATTTATAACTGCAAAAGAAGTTGAATCTGAAAAGGGATGAGATCTACAATTCTCGAAGCTTATAAATAGAGGAGAGAAGAAGGAGAATGATATCAAGAGGTGTAGAAAGAAAATTTGCAATTTCTCTAAATTGTTAAAGCTCTATCTTGGAGACTAGGGAGTTGATCGAGCAAGTGAGTGACAACTTCTGATGAGGATTGCTTGATGTGATACAAGAGGAGCGGTTAAGGGATAATCCTAGTAGCCTAGGAATAATATACTTTTATTTATTTGTTGATCCCTGTTTAATGTTGATGAACTCTTATTCACAATTGATTGTATATGGAAATATCTTTCAATGTTAGATTACTTTGATTCCTATTTAATTCTTCTCATCTGTTTTCCCTTGGATTTAACTATTTTGACCACGGAAGTGCAATTACAGTCTACTGACACTGGAAAGTGCGGTGACAAGTTAGGTTAACAAGCAAGTCAGTAGAAGTTGCTTGAGATTAGGAGGAATTCTGGTTACTTGTTCTTGAGTGTAAGGCATTGTCAACACTAGAAGGTGGGGTAAATGTGGGCGCTTGAATCTTGGTTAAACAAAGAATTGTTACTGGTATGATTTCATTGGAACCTTATTGCTACGACAGTTCATCTATAAAATACCTTGTCGTCACATCTAGCGTTACTACTTAGTGAAGTCAGTGATCCATTACAGTCTTCGCACTTGATCACACTTTTATTTTTCTGCATTCAATTTCTCAAAACATCAATAACAATTTATTTTACTTTCAGTTGCTCTAACATTTTATTTTATCATTGCATTGACAACTTTGACAAAATTAATGGTGCAGATTTGATTTAATTGTGCTAACAGTTCTACTAAGAATTACTCTGACTTTAACCTTAGTTGCTTAGACAATTAAAACATCAAGAACTCCTTCCTCGTGGGATCGATATCCGATAGAACCAATCTATCAACTATACTTGCATCAACGTGTGTCTGCTTGCACTTAAATGCTGTAATGTTTACAGGCCGATCAAGTTTTGGCATCATTGTCGAGGAAGGCATTTGTTTGATGTTTATTTTTGGAGTTGCAATTATTTTCTCTTACTTAACTTGTAATTTTTACTAACTTGTTTAATTTCCTTTTGTTGATTCCTTTCAAATTTTTTTTTGTTTAGGTGTTGCATGTCCACAAGGAGAAATCCTAACACTATTGTTAGTTTTGATCCGAAACTTGAAAGGACACTTAGAAGGAAGAAGCAAGAGAAAAGGAAAATGGCTGGAAATAACAATGATCTACCACCATTGCTGCCACAAAATGTTGTTCCTCTAGTGCAGCCACAACTCGTTAATATTATACCACCACCTCCACAAGAAGAACAAGTGCAAAATAGGACAATCAGAGATTTCATTGTTCCTGTACTTGATCATTTAAAACTAGGGTTTGTTAGGCCAACTATACAAGCTGAAAACTTTGAATTGAAACCGGTGATGTTTCAAATGCTTAACTAGAATGGGCAATATGCGGGCTTACCTCATGAAGATGCAAGAGATCATCTAAAATCCTTTTTGCTTATTTGTCCTTTTTTAGTCAACATGGTGTCTCTAATGACGCCTTAAAAATGCAGTTATTCCTTTATTTGTTGCAAGTAAGAGCAAGAACATGGTTCTTTGGTTTTTCAACTGGACCCATTACAATATGGAATACACTAGCAATGTAGTTCGTTTTATGATTCAATTCATCGATAATGAATGTGAGGTTGCGAAATGACATCACAACATATCATCAACTAGATGATGAGAACTTGCACAACATGGGAGTGTTATAAGTTTTTGCTTAGACGTTGCCCCATGCATGGAATTCAGCAGGACACTCAGATCGAGATCTTTTATAACAAATTTTATAATGGATTGAATGCCTAGACAAGGAATCTTGTCGACGTATCTAAAAATGGTCCCTTGTTGGATTGCACATACAATGAAGCTGTACGAATTCTAGAGAGAATTGCACAAAATGACTATCAATACCCGATCTCTCGTTCTGCTTAGGTAAAAACTAATCCTAGTATTCTTGAGTTAGATACAATTTTAGCCTTAAGTGCACAGGTATCCTCTTTGGCCAACATTATAAAGAACATGAAGGGGACGAGTGATGTTGCCCCTATTCAAGTGGCTCAACTGATGGATGTCTCGACATTTTCCTGTAAAATTTATGGCGACAACCATAGTTATGAGGATTACCCACAACATGCTGAGAAAGCGTTCTACTTCAACAACATCTAAGGAAATTCTTATGGTAACTCATATAATAATAGAACTCAACAACCTTGGAGAAATCAAAATGCATCCACAGATAGATATGGAAATTCATCACATCAAGGGAGTTATAGACAAGGGAGTTAACACAATAATCAAGAGCAGAACTATAATCATAATGCTCAGGTAAATTTGCATCCTGATCAAATGCAGGAACATAGCTAGATACAATCACAAGCTAGAATGCAGCCACAACAACTGCGCTGCCACATATGTAAGGACAACATCAGCAACAACAATAATAGTTTTCTCAACAAAGATCAGATCATATGGCTGCTCTTAAAGCACTGATGAGAGAGCATATTAGATCTTCCAAATTTAGATCTTCAATTAATAAGACAATTCCTATATCCCAAATTTAGATCTTTAATTAATTATTGTTACAAAACTGCCAACAAAATAAATATTAGTTGAAGATACTATTGATTAAAGATTCAATTTCCAATGGAAAATAGCTACTATGTATAATACTTTACTGGAGGAACAAATTCCCAAAGAAGTTACTAATGTGAAAATTTTTCAATTTTTGGAAAACACAGGAAGCATTTACGAGCTAGAGTCCCAGCCTTCAACTAGCATATTAATCACATCCGTGGAGTAAGAAAGTATACGTTCGTGGGAAAGGTAACTATTGCATTGGTACCACGATACAAAGTAAATAAAATGCAATGATGGAAATTACAAAGGGGAACAAATATCTGTCGTCACATCAACACATGGGGTTTTCAGTAAATTCACCATTTTTGCTAAATAAGGTAATCGAGCAGTAATTATCTCACCACACAAAGGCATATGTATTCCACAAGAGGATCAACGAGAAAAGCAATCAAGCAAAAAGGTAGTGGTATAAATTCACAAATGTCGTAAATAGATATGATCGGTAAAAAGAGCTGGCAGTGATCTACACAGGAAGAAAAGGAAAATTTTGAGAAAGAGATAACCACCAAAGAGTAGCCTGGCATGACGACTACAGGACGAACAATGATAAAAAGAACTTTTCTCGAGTGCTAAAGTGCAACTAATATCCTTGTTAGATAATTCTGACATGTACTAACCATCAACTTTAATTTACAGTCACTAACATGCTAATTCGGTAACATTTTTTCCATTTCAAGGCAATTCTTTTGGATTTGATTGGTTTGTCGCGACATTGCTCGACGTCACGGTGGAATAACCAAACTACTTCAAGCATGCTATGATGTGACATACACCTTGAATGTTGTGACAAAGTGTTCAAATTACTAAAAGCCCAAAATTGGTAGGTTTGTCATTACACAAACAAGCCTATGTTGTGACATAAGGGACAGACTGCTGGAACTTCAAGACTTAAGGGTTTGTCGTGATATAGGGAGAGCTACGTCATAATAAACAGGCACTGGTAGGTTGCTTGTAACATACTTAGGCAACGTCGTGACATCGTTTGCAAATTTTACACGATTGATCGAGCCCGATTGTGTAACCCAGTGGCATAACCTAATATTTACTTGATTTTTAAACCTTAAAACCTTAAAAATACCTACCCGTATATATATTAACTTAAAACTAAACCCATTTTCTTCACTTAAACACTTTCAAACCACTCCTAAATCCACCAAAACTCTTATCCTTCTCTTTCCGTTCAAAACCTAGAACCTTATTCCTCCAAGAGTGATACTCCATTCAAAGGTGCAAGGGTACTCTATCAACAAGGCTAATACTCAAAAGCAAAGGTATTTCTTCTCTTTCACTATTCCATTCATTATTGTTCACTTTGTACATTCTAGATTGCAATGCCACCACGAAAGAGGACAATGGTGTAAGATGACATAATTAAAATAAATATGGCCACTAGTGCAGTACCATAAATGGAAACAATTTTACATTCTTCCAACGGGTAACATAGTAGTACCAATAGTTCATGAATTCTATGCATCCCTTAAATATGACATAATTAAAAGAAAACCTTTAGGAGTAGTGGTAGTTCCCGACTATGATGTTCGTATGTCACCTAAAGATATCTATAATTGTTATAATGTTCCTTATTATGAGAAAGATTATGTCCAAAAATTGGACTTAAATTTATTTCAGAATATAGATATAGGGGAAATAATTGAATTCTTGATAGAAGGGTGAGGTATTTGGAACTATAGGTCGGACACCGACACCATCCAATTTCAACCAAGCTATCACGTTCCTGGTAGCTAAAATGTGGATGTAATTCCTATTTACACGACTTATACCTGCATTATATGTCTCTAACGTTAATACTTTGCAAGCTTTGCTATAATATGACATTTTGTAGCGTAAACAGATTTGTGTAGGTTCTTGGATCTATGAGGAAATGAAACAGTGCACCCAAAGCCAAAAGAGTGGTCTCTTCTTCCCACACTTGGTAATAGCCTTATGTAAAATGGCAGGTGCACAAATGAAAGAAAATGAATAATTCTTAAAGCCGACTCGGAGCATCATCGGAGATTCCCTATACAAACAATATGTCAAGCTTCAGAGGAAACAAGTCAAGGAATGGAATCAAAGGAGAAAAGAAAAGATGGATGCACCGACTTTTTTAAAGAAACCTGTGAAAACTAAAAAGAGCCAAGGAAACATAGAAGCCAAGCACGATGGAATGATAGTCGGAGTGCATGAGACGGGACCTGTTCTTTAAGAGTTCGCACGAATCAATGGGTTATCGGTCCCAAATTATCCTCCACGCATGTTTGGAGGAAGAAGAGATAGTAAGGAAATCGATTCGGATAATGAGGAGCAAGAAGGCCGTGAGACAGAAGATGAATATGTTGCTATGTTCCAGCCTTAACATTCGACACCCAAAGGGCCAATAAATAAGAGTCCAGCAAGATAATAGGGTGGGAGCAGTCACCAAGCATATTCTAGAAAAAGGAAAGCTCCCATGGATCCATGGTCAACCGGTTTCGTATCTAGTAGATTAAACTTATTTTCACATTTGATGAGCTTAAAATCAAGTAATTTCCTTTTTGTTTTGTGAATTTTTAGTCTAGTTTTCATTTTTGAATAAATTGTGCTACGAAGGTTTTATTATTGCTTTTAAGGCCAAAAGAGGTCTAAAGATTAGCTAACATACTTCGTGAGTGCATAGGAGACTGGTAGAAGTGAGCCATAATGATACTGACCGCTTCGTCATGACATAGACAACTCTACGTCGCAACCAAGGGATCAGCAGCAAGGATTCCCAGGACTGCCTCCTAAGTCGTGACACAAGTCCTAGTGTGTTGTGACATCGGCCTTAAGACTCCGGATCAGCATCAAGCGAAGGGTATTTTCATCTTCACAATGCAACTTAAGCATGAAGAACAGTAGCTGACCTATGGTTGAGGAGAAATGACCATCTAAAGATATAAATAGGGCCTTTAGCATTAGGGTTTAATCACTATTGCTTAGATTTAGTTTTTAGTTTCATTTTATTTTCTGTTTTCGAAACGAAATTGAAGAAACTCGCGTAAACAATCAAGGAGTTTTTCCTGACAGATCACTTAATACAAATCTAATTTATTTTTCATTCTATTTTGCATTTACATGTTTTCATATATTGTGTTATTGATGAATAAAGAAACCATGAGGAATTAATTTCATTTTGGGGAATTAGGGAGTGGACGTATGAGTAATTGATTATTGTTTTACAAAGATTTTACCTTTCGAATCAACTGTTTGGGAAAGGAAGAGCATAAAACAAACACTAGGATTAACAACCCTAGAAAGTCATTTAGGTGGGAATGAAACCAAAATTGGTATTGCCATCAGTGAACACCTTTTCCCTAAACCGGTTTGGATTGTGACATGTACCAATAAGTAATCTCTATTGACTTGCAATGCTGGTGGAAGATCGAGAGATCCAACTAAGGTAGTGACTAGATGATTGGAGGAAAATCCCCAAAACCCAACAATAAAGGAAATCATACGGAGACGACCTAATATCCCCAAAGCCATTTATAAGATTTTTTACAACTCCACTTTTAATTTATTTTATTTTTATGCTTTAAAACACTCTTCAACTTTCCTTCATACTATAAACCCTAAAACTAGTACTAATTAATTTTATTCTTTGCAGGGATTTTATTTACTATAGCTTTACACCTCCTTTGGGTACGATCCTTGAAATACTTCCAAGTTTTTCGTTGTAAACACACTCTATTTACAACCTAACTTGTATACTTGCAGAAAGTCGAAATCTACACCGAAGGGAGTACGTTCAAGGGTGGTCAAGTTGTTGGCGTCGTTGTCGAGAAGCAACACTTTAGTAAATTTCATTCTTTCTATGTATTAAAAAAAACTAGGAAGATTTTAGGTTATAGATACGATTTAACCATACTAATGTTCTTTTCAAATCTAAACCTATCCTTTTAATTTCCATTGTATTTAAACTCATGGATGCCTATGATTTATTTTCTTCAGATCTCATGTTTGATAATGATTATGATGTCGAAATCTACGAAGACGGGTATTATGAAGATTGGGAGATGAAAGAAAACCAGATATTATTGATGTTAGAGATAAGTCAACTCCGTGAAGAGACTAAGATCCCCGATCCACATAATGGTCAGTCTTTTAGGGAGATGTGCTTTGAATCTAAACAAATAGAATGAGAATAAGAACGGTGGTTGGAAGAGGAAACAAAAAAAGAATGTTTTGGGTCAGATGATTGGACAACTGAGTAAAACAAGATCTCACCTTTAGAAGGGGAATTGGATAGTCTTGTAAAACTAGAGATTGAGCCCCAATCAAGTGACGAATCAACCACCATAAAGGAAGAAGATGATTCCAATATTCAAAATCTAGATCTTCAACTAATAACTATCGCAAAATCATCAATAAAAGAAATATTAGTTGAAGATATCATTGATCAAAGATTCAGTTTCCAATAGAGATTAGTTACTATGAATAATACTTTCCTGGTGAAGCAAATCCCTAGAGAAATTACAAATGTGAAAATTTTTCAATTTTTGCAAAAAATAGGAAATATTTACGTGCTAGAGTTCTAGCCCTTAACTAATGTAATAATTACATTTGTGGAACAAGAAAGTGTGCATTCGTGGGAGAGGCAATCTCTGGAATAGTACCATGAGCCCTAGGAACTAAAGCAAGGTTATGAAAGTTACAAGGAAAAATAATAGCCGTTGTGACATCAGTACATGGATTTACAATAAATCCATCATTTGTTTGAATGATGTAATCGAGCAGCTATTATGCCACCACATGAAGGTATATGAGATCCTCGAGGGGATCACTGATAAAAGTAAATATGAGAAATTATGGTGTTACGAATTTACAGACATCATCAATTGATATGATCGACGAAAGGAAGTGGTGGTGATCTACACAGGAAGAAAAGGAAAATTTTGAGAAAGAGATAAACGCTAGAGAGTAGCGTGTTGCTAGATGAACAATGATAAAATAGACTGGTTGTCGTGCATACTAATACTCTTGTCAGACAATTTTGATAAGAACTAACCCTTAATTTTAAATTCTAGTCACTAACCTACTAACGTAATAACATTTCATTCGTTTCAGGGAATTTCTTTTAAACTGATAGGTTTGTCGCGACATAGTTACGCCACATCGCGATGAAGCAACTAGACTGCTCCAAGGGCACCCATGCATGCTATGACGCGACATAACCCTCGTACGTCACAACCAAGGGGTCAAGATGCTAAAAACTCAAAACTGATTGCTATGTCACGATAAGTAGGCACTGACATGTATGTTACGATAAACTTTGGCTATGTCATGATGTCGACTGTAAATTTTACAGGGTTGACAAGACCTATTCAAGCATCCTGTAATTTTAAAACCCTATTTACCCAAAACTTAACCCTTAAAACCCTTAATTTTTACACCTCTATATATTAAGAGAAAGGAGGCAGCCTGTTGGAACTTCAGGGTTGGAGGATTTGTCGCGACACAAGGGGAGCTTTATCGCGACAAACAAGCACTAACAGGTATGTTGTGACAAACTTTGCTATGTCGCGACGTTGACTGCAGATTTTGCAAAGTTGACCCGACCCGCTCGTTCAGCCTAGAACTTTAAAACCCTATTTACTCAAAACTTGACCCTTAAAACCCTTAATTTTTATACCCCTATATATACTAACCATTCTTTTAAGAGGGCTATCTCATTCCAAGGTGCAAGGGTACTCCATCAACAAATCTCCTCCTCAACATCAAAGGTATTTTCTTCATTTTTACTATTCCATTAGTTATTGTTCATCTCTTTTTTGTGTTAGATAACGATGCCGCCACGAAGGAGAGCAATGATCCAAGAAAGTGACATTGATTCAGACTTTGAACTATTCGCAAATGCTTAAGTAGAAAAGTACTATTTGGCTTCACAAGGATGGACTCCCATTTAGGAACACGGTTTCGAGCCATCCATGATTCTCTATAAAGAAATATGGCCTATAGTGTGACACCATAAATAGGAGCAATTCTATGTTCTTCCCACAAGTAACACCATCATGCCAATAGTTCATGAATTCTATGCATCTCTTAAAGATGATATCATTAAGAGAAAACCCTTAGGAGTAGTAGTAGTTCGTGATTGCATTGTTCATATGACACCTAAGGATATATGCAACTGTTACAATGTCCTTTACTATAAGAAAGACTAAGTCTAGAAAATATACCTTAATTCACTTGAAAACATAGATATGGGGGAAATAATTCAATTTTTTACAAAAGGGAGAGGTACTTGGAACTATAGACCTGATACTGGTACACCATTCAATTTTAACAAAGCTATCATGTTTTCGGTAGCTAAAATGCGGATGCAATTCCTAGCTACAAGACTTTTACCTGCTTTAAATGTTTCTAATGTTAATTCTTTGTGAGCTTTGCTATTGTATGGCATTTTACAGTGCAAGCAGGTTTGTGTAGGCTCTTGGATATACGAGGAAATGAAGCGATGCACCTAGAGCCAAAAGAGTGGTCTCTTTTTCCCACACTTGGTAACCGCTCTATGAAAGAAGGAGGGAATATCAATGAAAGATGATGAACAGTTTCTAAAGCCGACTCGGAGCATCATTGGAGAATCCCTATATAAGCAATATGTCGAGCTATAAAGGAAACAAATCAAATAGTGGAATTAGAGACAAAAAAAAATATGGATGTACCGGCTTCGTTGAAAAGAAGTGAGAAGACCAGAAAGAGCTAAGGAAGTACTGAAGCCAAGGTAAATGGGATAATAGATTGGATGAAAGAAACAACTCTAGTGCTGACAGAGATTGCCAGGACACATGGGCTACCAACTCTGAACTGCCCTCCAAACATGTTTGGGGAAGAAGAAGAGGAGGGTGAACTTGAGTTGGGAGAAGCCAATGAGGAGCAAAGTGAGCCTAACACCAATGATTAGTTTGAGGCAATGTTTTAGCCTTAACACTCAACTCCTAAAGGACCAGTATTCGAAGCCTAGCATGATAATAAGGTGGGAGCTCCCGAAAAAAGTACTCCGACAAGGGCGAGTCTCTTATGGAACCTCAATCTAGCTTAGAAGAAGACGAGTGAATTTTAACTTATTTTTTTTAAGACTTGGATTTATTTTAAAAGACTTGTAATTTTTTGGGGTAATTTTCTTTTAGGACTTATATAATTCGTAGGAGTAGGATTAGAAATTATGTTGTATATATACCTTAACTCTTTTGTAGGAGCGTCACATTATGGATACACAACAATTTCAAGCATTCATTCCAAAGGAAGAAGGACAACCACCATAAGAAGAAAAGAGTCTTCAAGATCAATAGGCTAACTTCTTTCCTTAAATACTTTTCGGGCTACACATTGAGGGCAATGTGTTATCTAAAGTGTGGGGGTAACATAGGAATATTTCGCATATAATTTTTATTCCGCCTTTGTGATGTGTGCTTAAGCTTGTAGAAATACAAGTGATTGGTTAGGAGCATGTATAATAGGTTGAATGTGTTTTCTTGAAAAATTTGGCATGATAATGAGGAATTTTACATTTTTTAGCATGAAATTTTTGAAGTTCTATAGGTTACATTATGTATAGATAGAAAAGTGTTATTAATACCTAATGGTGTGTATAATATGGTGAAACGAGCATGCTAGTATACATGATAGACGATAATTTTGAGATTAGGTGATTAAATTGATATTTCTACATATTGAGTTGTTTAGGAATGGCTTATGGCATTGTTTGGATACACCCAGAGCCAAAGAGCTAAACCCTATTTAAAATTGCCAATTAGTAGCCATGTTTGGGCCTTATGACACCTTTTTTGATAAGCCACATTACATGCCTCTTAAGCCTCAAATGATAATTTATGTATAACCTTCTTTTTGCTCCTATTTTGCATAAAAATAGACGTATGACCATTGGTATAGATGGTAAGTAGACACATTAAGGTGAAGGTTACAAAATAAACATAGGAAACTCAATATAATGTATGAACCATAGTTTAGCCAAAAAAAAGGAGACAAATCAAAAAGAAAAGAAAAAAATGAGTAGAAGTAAAAAGAATTATGAGTAAGAAAACATGTGAAAAAGTGACAAAATCATAAGGTCACCAAAAGAAAGAAAAAGAGAAACTTACTCAAGAAGAAAAAAAAATACTCATAAGCTAGCTATGGGGGTTGCTTTATAAAAAGAATACTCATAGGCTAGCTAAGAGGGTTGCTTTATATTGAGGGTTCCTAAAATGGAGAAAAAAGGATAGTGGGAGAAGGAGAAATAAGGGGGTAAGATGGAGTGGGACATAAAGGGGAAGAATAGGGAACAATACCATATGACAAATTATTTTTGTGCTATGTAACCTTTTGTGTGCTTAACTATTCTTTGAGAATCATACCTATCTTAACCCTCAACACATTACAAGCCGAAAAGCCGTATGTGACCTAATCGACTATATGCATAGATGGATATAGAAATTGTATAATCCCATTATAATTTTTTGTATTCTACTAGGATAATAAAAATACTCATGTTAGGCATTGATGGAGTCATATTGATAAAACTTTGATATGTCGATTTCGTATCTAGTAGATTAAACTTATTTTCACATTTGATGAGCTTGAAATCAAGTAATTTCCTTTATATTTTATGAATTGTTAGTCTAGTTTTCATTTTCTAATAAACTGTGCTAAGAAGGTTGTATTATTACTTTTAAGGCCAAAAGAGGCCTAAAGATTAGCTAACATACTTCGTGAGTGCACAGGAGACTAGTAGCAGTGAGTCATAATGATACTGACCACTTCGTCATGACATAGACAATTTTATGTCACAATAAAGGGATCAATAGCAAGGAATCCCAAGATTGCCTGTTACATCGGGACACAGGTTCGGATGTGTCGCGACATCATCCTTAAACTCTCGATTTTCATCAAGCGAGGGGCATTTTCATCTTCACAAAGCAACTTAACCATGAAAAATAGTAGCTAACCTAGGGTTAAGGAGAAATGACCATCTAAAGCTATAAATAAGGCATTTTACAGTAAGGGTTAGACACTATTGCATAGATTTAGTTTTTAGTTTCATATGTATTTTTTGTTTTCAAAACTAGATTGTAGAAACTCACGTAAACGATTGAGGAGTTTTTCCTGATAAATCGCTTAATACAATTATAGTTTCTTTTTCATTCTCTTTTGCATTTATATGTTTCATATACTGTGTTATTGATGAATAAAGAAACCGTGAGGAACTAATTTCATTTTGGGGAATTAGGGAGTAGACGTATTAGTAATTGATTGTTGTTTTACAGGGATTTTAGCTTTTGGATTAGTTGTTTAGGAAAGAGAGAGAAGCAAACAAACACTAGGTTTAACAACACTAGAAAGTCATTGATGTTACTTAAAAGAACATATGTTTTCTCCCCATTTATTGGATAATTTGTTCCCATTTAGTTGTCCTTAGTACACATTTTTAGCATTTTTAACTTAGTAACAACATTTTCTAACTCAGTGATGCTAGGTTTAATTTTCTTTAAATTTATCCTATTTTTACTATTAATGTCGCCATAATTAGTGTTCAGTGTTGCATCTGAAGTTGTCAATACACACCTCAGAAGATCCGTGCTGAAAAGCATTCAAAGATGCAACCACAAATTTAACCTGATATTGCGGCCAAAGATGTCACCATATGAATATATATACCTCGTACAAGTAAATTCACGCTACAAATATACCTGGAAGTACCAACGCATGAGAATGCCATGTTGTCACCATAATTAAAGTTCATGAATTGCACCTAGAGATGTGGTGACAATCTGCAGATGCTTGATGAATATACTATATCTGTGTGAGTGTACAGCTGGAAATAACCAACTTGTACAACTGCCAAAGAAGTTTGATCTAAGAATGGAGAAGGATTTAGAAGGACCAGGTATTATAAATAGAAGAAGGGGTAAAGAAGATGAATATCAAGTGGTGAAGAATTAAATTATGAAAAAGTTTCTCAATCCTCTAATGAGTTGCCATTGAAACTTGAGGTTCAAAGGGAGGTATTCTAATGAGCAAGTAGCAAGACTTCTGACGAGAGGTGTCTATCTGCAGCGCAAGAGGAGATGTCAAGGAATAGTTCTAGTAAACTAGGAACAGGATGCTTCAACTTTTTCTTTGATACCTCTTAATTGTTGATGAATACTATTGATTATCATTTGAGTATGGAAGGACCATTTGAAGTTAGATCTAATTTTATTTTTACTCTATTCTTTTTATCTATTTATCTTTGAATTTAATTATTTTGACCACGGAAGTGCGATTGCAGTCACAGCCAATGGAAGGTGCAGTGACAAGCTAAATGAACAAGCAAGACAACAGAAGTTGCTTGAGGCTAAGAAGGCTTCTGGCCACTTGTTCTTAAGTGCAAGGGATTACTAGCACTAAAAGGTGTGGCAGTTACTAGCATTTGAGTCTTTGTTAAATAGAGAAAGTAATAGCAATAAGATTTCATTTAAATATAATTACAATGACAATTCATCTATTTGTTACCTTGCGACCACATTTAGCATTGCGAATTGTGAAATCAGTGATCCTCTGCACTACTTTACACTTGATCATTTCTTTTTAGTTTTGAATTTACCTTTACAATATCCTAACAACAATTCATTTTATCTTAATTTACTTTGCAATTTATTTCATATTTGCAATGACAAAATAACTCTTTTAGCTATGCACATATAACTCAATTGCGCTGACATTCTTTGTAACAACTCTTCTAATTTTAATTTTAGTTGCTTCCACAATTGAACATCAAGAACTCTATCCTCGTGGGATCGATATTTGATAAACCAAATCTATAAAATATACTTGCATTGACGAGTGTCTGCTTGTACATAAATGTTATGACGTTTATAGGCCGATTAAGTTTTACCACCGTTGTCGGGGATCAAACCCAGGTCACCCGCATGACAAGCGGGTCATATAGGTGGGAATGAACCCAAAATTGGTATTACCAATCCACGAACACCTTTTCCCCAAATCGATTTAGATTGTGACATCTAGCTATAAGTAATCTTTATTGAATTGTTATGCCGACGGAAGATCGAGAGATCCAACTGGGGTAGTGACTAGTTAATTGGAGGAAAATCCCCAAAATCCAACAATCAAGAAAATCATATAGAGATGACCTAATTTCCCTAAAGCCGTTTATAAGATTTTCTACAACTCCACTTTTGCTTTATTTTATTTTTATTCTTCCAAAACACTCTTCAATTTTCTTTTGTACTATAAACCCTAAAATCAATACTAATTAATTTTATTCTTTACAGGGATTTTATTTACTATAGCTTTACGCCTCCTTAGGGTACAGTCCTCGGAATACTTCCAAGTGTTCCATTGTAAACAAACTATGTTTACAACCTAACTCGTATACTTGCAAAAAATCAAAATCTACACTAAACGGGAATACGCTTAGGGGTAGTTAATCCTCAATCTGGCTTTGTGGGAGAGTGAAGAGTTTAATAACAATTTATATTAAATATTTGTTATATTTGGATAATTATTAATTTTTTAAGACTTATATAATTTGTAGGAGTAGGTCTAGGAATTACTTTGTATATATTTCTTAATTCTTCTTGTAGGAACCCCATATTATGGAGAGACAACAATTTTGAGTATTCATGCCAAAGGAACGACAACCACCATAAGAAGAAATGGCCTTTACGATCAATCGGGTAACTTCTTTCCTTTATTATTTATTGGTACACATTGAGGACAATGTGTTCTCTAAAGTGTGGGGGGTAACATAGGAATTTTGGAATATAGTTTTTATTTTTTTTGTCTTTGCGATGTGTGCTTGAGCTTGTAGAAATACAAGTGATTGGTTAGGAGCATGTATAATAGGTTGATTGTGTTTTCTTGATAAACTTGGCATGATAATGAGGAATTTTACATTTTTTAGCATTAATTTTTTTAAGTTCTATAAGTTATGTTATGTATAGATAGAAAAGTCTTATTGATACCAAATGATATGCATAATATGAGGAAACGAACATGCTAGTATAAATGAGCCTTTTTGACGAGCCATAATATAAACCTCTTAAGCTTTAATTGATAATTTTTGTATATCCTTTTCTTTGGTCCTATTTTTCATGAAAATGGATGTATGACCATATGTATTGAGGGTAGGTAGGCACACTACGATCGATGTATCACAATAAAAGAGGGAGATCATGATAATGTATGAATTTTAATTAGCCAAAGAAGAGAAAAATAGTGAAAAAAAGAAAAGGAAAATGAGTAGGAACAAAAAAGAAAGACTTTTGAGTGAGAAAAATATGTAAGGTGTGACAAAAGGCTTACTTTAGATTGATTTCCTAAAAATGGAGAAATAAGAAAGGCAAGAGAAGGAGAAATAAAGAGGTTAGATGGAGGGGAACATAAAGGGGAAAAATAGGTAACAATACAATGTGTCAAACTATTTTTGTGCTGTGTAACCCTTTGTGTGCTTAACTGTTCGTTGAAAATCATACCTATCCTAAAGCACAACACGTTACAAGCCAAAATCTCTATATGACCTAAACGACTCTATGAATGGATAGATGTAGAAATTGCATAATCTCATTATAATTGTTTGTATTGTACTAGAATAATCAAAGTGTTCATGTTAGGTATTAATGAATCCTATCGATAGAACTTTGACATTTGTATTTCTTGTAACCTATTGAAATTAGATTGTTCCTACTTAGGAATAGGGAAGTTTCTCAATTATCATGTTAAGATTATTAAAAGATATAAAGCCTATAATAGATGTTAAGAACCTAATCTTTGTATGATACAGTTTGAACTTATCTTTCTTTTGTTTCCTTTCTTTATTTACTTGTGTTTTCTTGTTTGATTGAGGACTAGAAAAGACTTAAATGTAGGGGAGTTTGATCTGCCGATTCCATACCTAGCAGATTAAACTAGTTTCAACATTTGATGAGGTTGAAATCATGTAATTTCGCTTATGCTTATTTGATTTTTAGTTTAGTTTTCTCTTTCAATAAAATGTTCTAAAAAGGTCATTTTATTACTTTCGAGGCTAAATGAGTCTTGAAGATTAGCTAACCTACTTCGTGAGTGCACAGGAGACTAGTAGTAGTTGTGCCATAGTGATATTGATCGCTTCGTCACGACATAGACAGCCCTATGTTGTAACAGAGGGATCAGAAGTGAAGAATCAAGGGACTGCCTGCTGTGTTGCAACACAGGTCTTGGTGTCTCACGACATCAGCCCAAGACTTTAACTCTACATCAAGCAAGGGGCGTTTTTGTCTTCATAATGTGACTTAAGCACGAAGGATGGTAGCTGACCTAGGGTTGATAAAAAAAGCTAGCCAAAAGCTATAAATTAAGCCTTTAGCATTAGGGATTAGACAAACGAGATTGTAGAAACTTAGATAAACGATTAAGGAATTTTTCTCGACAGATTGCTAATATAGTTTTAGCTTCTTTTTCATTCTCTTCTTTAATTATATGTTTTCATATATTGTTTTATTGATGATTAAAGAAACCATGAGGAACTAATTAAATTTTGGGGAACTAGAAAGTGGACGTATGAATAATTAATTGTTGTTTTACACGGATTTTACCTTTCGGATCAGCTGTTTGGGAAAGAAAGAACATCAAACAAACACTAGGCTTGACAACCCTAGAAAGTCATCTTGGTGGGAATGAACCCAAAATTGGTATTGCCCATCCGTGAACACCTTTTCCTCAAATCGGTTTAGATTGTGACATTTAGTGATAAGTAATCTCTATCAACTTGCTACGTCGACGGAAGATGGAGAGATCCAACTAGGGTAGGTAATGACTAGTTGATTGGAGGAAAATCCCCAAAACCCAACAATTGAAGAAATCATATGGAAACGACCTAATATCCCCAAAGACGTTTATAAGAATTTCTACTTCTCAACTTTTGCTTTTATATTCTATTTTATTTAATCTTTCATTTTATGCTTTAAAAAATATACTATTTATTTCTACGTACTATAATACTTATAATAAGTATTAATTAATTTTATTTTTTACAAGGATTCAATTTACTATTGCCTTATGCCTCTTTTAAGTACGATCCTCGGAATACTACCAAGTGTTCTGTTGTAACACACTATATTTACAACTTGACCCGTGTACTTGTGGAAAGCCTAAATCTATGCCGAAAGGGAGTATGTTCGAGGGCAGTTAAGTGTCGTACTAGTGGCCATATTAACTTGCAAAGAATCATGGATGGATCGAAATCAAATTCCTGAATGAGAGTTTGCCCTTACGAAGCCAAAAAGTATTTCTCTATTTAATTATTTACAAACCGGTCAAAGTTTGAGTCGCTATTGCTCTCTTGCACCATTGTCCTCTTTTGTGGTGGCATTGCAATCTACAATGTAAAAAGTGAACAGTAATGAATGGAATAATGAAAAACGAATAAATACCTTTACTTTTGAGTATTAGCCTTGTTGATGGAGTACCTTTGCACCTTTGAATGGAGTATCACCCTTGGAGGAATGAGGTTCTAGGTTTTGAATAGGAAGAGAAGGATGATAGTTTTAATGGATTTAGGAGTGATTTGAGAGTGTTTAAGTGAAGATAATGGGTTTAGTTTTAAGGTAATATATATAGGAGTAGGTATTTTTAGGGTTTAAATATCGGGTAAATGTCGGGTTATGTCATCGAGTTGTGCGATTAGGTTGGGTTTTAGGTTTTAAAATTGGGTAAATGTTGGGTTTTAAGGTTTAAAAATCATTGTGGCATTGTCCCCTATGTCGCAACATAAACTTGTTTGTGTCGTGACAAACCTATCAGTTCTGGGTTTTCAGTAATCAAAACCCTTTGTTGCAACATAAAAGGGGTATGTCGCGTCATAGCATGCCTGGGCATACATGGAGTAATTTGGTTGCTTCTTCGCGACGTCAAGAAGCTGTGTCATGACAAACCTGTCAGATTCGAAAGAATAACCCAAAATTGAAAAAATATTACTGAGTTAGCATGTTGGTGATTGTAAATTAAAATTTGGGGCTAGTACTTTTCAGAATTGTCTGACAAGGACAGTAGTGTACACTTCGGCACCTGAGAACAGTTCACTTTATCATTGTTTGTCTAGTAGCCATCGTGCCAGCTACTATTTGGAAGCTATCTCTTTCTCAAAATTTCCCTTTTCTTCCTAAGTAGATCACTACAAGCTCTTTTCGCTGATTGTATCTATTTACGATGTTTGTGAATTTATACCACCACCTTTTTGCATGATTTCTTTTCTCATTAATCCTCATGTGGAATTCATATGCTTTTATGTGGTGGGATAATAGCTGCTCGATTACCTCATTTAGCTAAAATGGTGAATTTACTAAAAACCCATGTGTTGATGTGATGGCAGCTTCCCCTTGTATCACTGCATTTTATTTCCTTTGGATCGTGGTACCAATGCAGTAATTGTCTTTCCCACAAACGTATACTTTCTTGTTCCACGTATTAGTATGCTAGTTGAAGGTTGGGATTCTAGCTCGAAAATGCTTCCTATGTTCTACAAAAGTTTAAAATTTTCACATTACTAATTTCTTTGGGAAATTACTACTCCAGGAAAGTATTATACATAGTAGCTATTTTCCATTGGAAATTGAATATTTGATCAATGATATCTTCAACTAATATTTCTTTTGTTGATGGTTTTATAATAGTAATTAATTGAAGATCTAAATTTGGGTTATAGGAACTGTCTTCTTTAACTATGGGGATTGATTCATCATTGGTTTGGGGCTGAATCTCAATTTTTACACGACTATCCATTTCCCCTTTCAAAGGTGAGATCTCGTTTTGCTCAATGGTTTGATCTTCTAATTTCTCTAAACATTCTCTTTCTATTTCCTCCTCTAGCCTTTGTTACTATTCTCGCCTTATTCGTTCAAATTCGAAGTACGTCTCTTTAAAAGATAGACCATCATGTTGATCAGGGATCTAGGCTTCTTCAAGGAGTTGTCTTAACTCCAACATTAATAATTTTCGATTTTCCTAGATCTCCCAATCTTCATAATAATTGTCTTCAGAGATATCAGCATCATAATCATCATCATTCATGAGATCTGCACAAAATAAATCGTAGGCATCCATGGTTTTAAATATTATAGGAATTAAATGAAAGTGTTAAATATATAAAAAATTGTTAGTAGGGTAAAATCGTATCTATAACCTAAAATTTTACTAATTATTTTATTAGCAATGAAAGAATAAAATTTACTAAAGCGTTGCCTCCCTGGTAACGTCGCCAATAACTTGACCACCCCCGAACGTACTCTCGTTCGGCATAGATTATGCTTTTCGCAAGTATATGTGTCAGGTTGTAGATATAGTGTGTTACAACGGAAGAATTGGTAGTATTCCAAGGATCGTACCAAAAGGAGCCGTAAGACAATAGTAAATAAAATCTTTGAAAAGAAGAAGATTAATTATTACTTATTTTAGGGTTTATAGTACGAGGAGAAATCAAGGAGTTGATTTTAAATAGCATAAAATAAAATATAAAATAAAATAGATGTAAAATTCTTATAAATGACTTTAGGGATATTAGGTCATTTCCGTATGAGTTCCTCAATTGTTGGGTTTTAGGTATTTTTCTCCAATATCTCTCAATCTTCCACCGGGATAGCAAGTTGATAGAGATTACTTATCGCTAGATGTCACAATCTAAACCGGTTTGGTGAAAAGGTGTTTACGGATGGGCAATACTAATTTTGGGTTCATCCCACCTAGATGACTTTTTAGGGTTGTCAAGCTTAGTATTTGTTCAATGTTCTTCCTTTCCTAAACAGCTGATTTGAAAGGTAAAATCCCTGTAAAAAAATGTTTGATTATTCATATGTCCACTCCCTAATCCTTTAAAATGGAATTAGTTCCTCATGGTTTCTTTGATCATCATAAACACAAATATATATATAAACATAAAATTTAAGAAGAATGAAAAAAAAACTAGAATTGTATTGGAAATCTGTTGGGAAAAAATTCCTCGAACATTTATGAGAGTTCTACAATCATTTCCTAAAAAATAATACAAACTTTAGAATTAAAAGCTAAGATCTACAGAATGGTGTGTAAACTCTAGTGTTAAAGGCCATATTTATACTTGGACGACTGTTTTCATCAACCTTAGGTCAGCTACCGTCTTTCGTGCTTAAGTAGCATTGTGAAGATGAAAACGCCCCTCACTTGAAGCAGAGTTAAAGCTTGAGGCCAATGTTACGACACACTAGGACCTATGTCGCGACACAACAAGCAGTCCCTTGATTCTTCGCACTGATCCCTTTGTTGTGACATAAGGCTATCTATGTCGTGATGAAGCAATTAGTATCACTATGGCTTAATTGCTACTAGTCTCCTGTGTACTCATGAAGTAGGTTAGCTAATCTTCAAGCCTCATTTAGCCTTGAAAGCAATAAAATGACCTTTTTAGATCATTTTATTAAAAAACAAAACTACACTAATAATCCAATAAACATAAGGAAACTTACTTGATTTCAAGCTTATCAAATGTGAAAACTAGTTCCATCTGCTAGGTATGAAACGGTAGATCAACATCGACCCTAGACTTCAACTCTACATCGAGTGAGGAGCGTTTTCATCTTCACAATGCAACTTAAGCACAAAGGATGGTAGCTGACTAAGGTTCATAAAAACGATCGGTCAAGGTTATAAATAGGGTCTTTAGCATTAGGGTTAAGGGCACACTTTATTAGTTTTTAAGTTTTTAGTCTTATTTTGTGTTTTCATTTGAAATGAGATTGTATAACTCACATAAGTGTTCGAGGAGTTTTTCCTGACAGATTTTTAATATAATTCAAGTTTCTTTTTCATTCTATTTATTTAATTATATGTTTACATATATTATTGTTTCAATGATGATCAAGAAAACCATGAGGAACTAATTCCATTTTGGGGAATTAGGGAGTGGTAGTATGAATATTTAATTATAGTTTAACAGAGATTTTACCTTTTGGATAAGTTGTTTGGGAAAGAAAGAATATCAAACAAACACTACGCCTGACAACCCTAAAACATCATTTAGGTGGGAATGAACCCAAAATTGGTATTTCCTAATCGTAAACACCTTTTCACCAAACCGGTTTAGACTGTGACATCTAGCGATAAGTAGTCTCTAACGACTTGCTATACCGGTGAAATATCGAGAGATCCAACTGGGGTAGTGACTAGTTGATTGGGGGAATCCCTAAAACCCAAAAATTGAAGAACTCATAAGGAAACAACCTAATATCCCTAAAGTCGTGTATAAGATCTTCTACAACTCAATTATTAACTTTTATTTCTTTTCTTTTTTTTGCTTTTCAAAATCAAACTCTTTTATTATTTTTTGTACTATAATCCCTAAAGAAAATTCTAATTACTTTTCCTATTTGCAAGAATCTAATTTACTATTACTTCAGGCCTCCTTGTTTCTTTGTACACACTATATTTACAATCTAACCCGTATACTTGCTAAAAGCCTAAAATCTACATCGAACGGGAGTACGTTCAAGAGCGATCAAGTTCTTGGCGCCTTTACCAGAGAGGCAATACTTTAGTAATTTTTACCATTTCTTTGTATTCAAATAATTAAGATACAGAACATGATAACAAAAATTATGAATGGAACCAAATGGCTGCCACAACATCAATACATAGGTATTCAGTAAATCAACCATTTTTCTTGAATGACGTAATTGAGAAGCTACTATTCCACCACATGAAGGCATACCAATTCCGTAACTGGATCAACGATGAAGGAAATTATGCAAAAGGGTGGTGGTATAAATTCACAATTGTCCTATATAGATATGATCGACGAAAAGAGTTGGCATTGATCTATGTAGGAAGAAAAGAAAAATTTTGAGAAAGAGATAAACGCTAGAGAGTAGCCAGGCATGATGCCTGTTGGATGAACAGCGGTTGAACAAACTGCTTGTGGGTGTCAAAGTGCACATTGACACTCTTCTCAGACAATTCTGGCAAGTATTAACACTCATCTTTAATTTATAGATACTAACATGCTAACTCGATAACATTTGTTTTGTTTCAGGGTATTTTTCTCGGAACTAACATGTTTGTCACGACACAGCCTCTCGATGTCACAACAAATCCACCAGATTACCCCAAGTAAGCCAGGCATGCTATGACACGACATACCCCTTGTGTGTTGTGACAAAGGGGTTAGAATGTGAAAAATCAAAAGCTGATAGGATTGTCGTGACACAGGCAAGGCTGTGTTGAGACATAAGGGACAATCTACTTAAAATTCAAGGCTGACAAGTTTGTTACGACACAGGGCAAGCTATATCGGGACAAACAGGCTACTAGAAGTTTGGTTGCGACATACCTAGGCTACGTCGCAACATCGTCTGCAATTTTTGCATGGTTGACCTGACTCGATTACGTAACCCGGTGACCAAACCCATAATTTACCCAATTTTCAAACCATTAAACCCTAAAAATCCCTACCCCTATATATACTAACTTAAAACTAAACCTATTCTCTTCACTTAAACACTCTCAAATCACTCTTAAATCCATTAAGCCCCTCATTCCTCTCTTCCTCTTCAGTCCTAAAACCCCATTTCTCCAAGGTCTATACTCCATTCCAAGGTGAAAGATTATCTCATCAACAAGGCGAACACTTGAAAGCAGAGGTATTTCTTACCCTTGTACTGTTCCGTTCGTTATCTTTCATCTTTTCTGTGACAGATTAAAATGCCTCCATGAAAGAGAACCATAGTGCAAGATGGCGATGGTGTTACAAATGCTCAAATAGAGAAATTTTTCCAAGCCATACAAGGATGACCTCTTATCCAAGAATAGAGGTTCGAGCCATCGATGGTCCTCTGCAAAGAAGTTTGGCCACTTGTAAGGTACCATCAATGGGAACAATTTTGTATTTCCCCAATAGGTAATACTGTAATACCTATAGTACATGAATTTTATACTTCTTTAAAAGAGGATTTCGTTAAAAATAGGCTATAGAAAAAGTATGTGTATGAGGGAAATATGTTCTGATTCTCCCTTACCAAATTTGCAATTTTTATAATGTGTCATTTTATGAAAAAGATTATCTGAATAAGGTTTATTAAGATTTGTTTAAAAATATTGAAATGGGGGAAATAGTTAAAATTTTTACTGAAGTTAGGGGTGCCTGGAATTATCACTCCAATTACGGCTCAGCTTTGAATTTTAATCAAGCTATCATGTTCCCTATTACGAAAATATGGATGCAATTTTTGGCCACTAGGATAGCCCCGGCCTTAAATGTATCTAATGTTAACACTTTTTGAGTTATTCTATTATATGTTATTTTGTAGAAAAATAAATTTTGTGTAGGAAGGTGGATTTACAAGGAAATGTAAAATTGCATGAAAAGTCAAAAAGCTGGACTTTTCTTCCCACACTTTGTGACAGTATTAAGCAAGAAGGCAGATGTGCCAATGAGCGAAAACGAGCAATTCCTAAAGCCAACAAGAAGCATCATCGATGATTCTATATATAAACAGTACGTTGACTTCAGAGGAAACAAATTAAGGAGTGGAAATAGAGGATGAAAGAAAAGATGGATAAGCCAACCTCTTTGAAACATAAGAATGTTGAAACAAGCTTGAAAAGGGTATGGGGGAAGCATTGAAGGAAAGCTCAATAGCATGATTAGATGGATGCAATAAACAACTCCAGTGCTGAAGGAGTTTGCAAGGATATATGGACTACCAACCCTGAACTACCTATCGAACATGTTTGGGAATAAAGAAGGAGACGAGGATGAAACAGAGTTAGGAGGAGCCTAACACTGATGACGAGTATGAGGCAATGTTTAAACCTCAATACTCATCTCCCAAAAGTCCGGTGATTCGGAGCCCAACACGACGATAAGGTGGGAGCTCTTGTAAAAAGTACTTCAACAAAGGCAAAGCTCCCATGGACCCTCAATCCGTCTCGAAAGAAGAGGATTGAAGTTTAATTTTTAATAAGTTTTAAGACTTGGATATATTTTAAGACTTGTAATTGTCGGGATAATTTTTTACTTCTTACTTTAGGACTTATATAATTTGTAGGAGTAGGATTAGGGATTATTTTTATATATATGCTTTAATTCTTTTTGTAGGAACCTCAAATTATAGAGACAACAATTTCAAGCACTCATGCCAAAGGAAGAAGGACAACCAATGTGAGAAGAAAAGGGCCTATAAGATCAATCAAGTAACTTCTTTCCTTACTACTTGTAGGGGTACACATTGAGGGCAATGTGTTTTCTAAAGTGTGGGGGGTACCATAGGATTTTGGCATATAGTTTTAATTTTTTTTCTTATGTTTCTCTTTTGATGTGTGTTTGAGCTTGTAGAAATACAAGTGACTGGTTAGGAGCAAGTATAATAGGTTGATTGTATTTATTGATAAATTTGGCATGATGTGAGGAATTTTTAACTTTTGAGCATGAGATTTTTTATGTTCTATAGGTTACATTATGTATAAGTAGAAAATCTATTATGATATGCATAATATGAGGAAACGAGCATGCTAGGATACATGATAGATGATAATTTTGGCATTCGGTAATTAAATTAATATTCAATACGCTACAAGTCGAAAAGCCCTATGTGACCTAAACAACTCTATGCATGGATAGATGTGGAAATTGTATAATCTCATTATAATTGTCTGTATTGTACTAGGATAACCAAAGTACTTATGTTAGGCATTGATGGAGTTATATTGATAGAACTTTAATATTTTTATTTCTTGTAACCTATTGAACTTATATTGTTTCTACCTAAAAATAGTAACGTTTCTCACTCATCATGTTAGAATTATCAAAAGATACATTAAAGCTAGAGTATATAAGAACCTAATCTTTGTATAATATAAGTTTCAAGCTCATTTACCTTTCTTTCTTTATATTTTTTTCTCTTATTTGCTTAAGGAGAAGCAAAGACATAAGTGTGGGGAGATTGATCTACCGGTTTTATACCTAGTAGATTGAACTAGTTTTCACATTTGCAGAGCTTGAAATCAAGTATTTTTCCTTATGTTTTATGAATTTTTAGTTTAGTTTTATCTTTTGAATAAATTGTACTGAAAAAGTTATTTTATTGCTTTCAAGGCCACAAAAGGCTTAAAGATTACCTAACCTACTTCGTGACTGCATAGAAGACTAATAGCAACTGAGTAACAGTGATTCTGACCACTTCATCATGACATAAAGAGCTCCATGCCGCAATAAAGGGGTAAGCAGCGAAGCATCAAGAAATTGTTTTCTTTATCACAAAACAGGTCCTGGTATGTCGCAACATCGACCCCAGACTTCAACTCTACATCGAGTGAGGGGTATTTTTATCTTCATAATGCAATTTAAGCACAAAGGATAGCAGCTGACCTAGGGTTGATGAAAACGGCTGACCAAGGCTATAAATAGGGCCTTTAACACTAGGGTTAAGGACACCATTTATTTGTTTTTAAGTTACTTTTTAGTTTTATTTTGTGTTTTCATTTGAAACGAGATTGTAGAACTCATATAAGAGTTCGAGGAATTTTTCTTAACAAATTTTCAATACAATTCGAGTTTCTTTTTCATTCTCTTTATTCAATTATATGTTTTCATATATTATTGTTTTAATGATGATCAAGAAAATCATGAGGAACTAATTCCATTTTGGGGAATTAGAAAGTGGTAGTGTGAATATTTAATTGTTGTTTAATAAGGATTTTACCTTTCAGATCAACTGTTTGAGAAAGGAAGAACATTAGAAAAACACTAGGCCTAACAACCATAGAACATCATTTAGGTCGGAATGAACCCAAAATTGATATTGCCTAAGCATGATAACATTTTCTCCAAACTAGTTTAAATTGTAACATCTAGCGATAAGTAGTCTCTATAGACTTACTATGCCGGTGGAAGATCAAGAGATACAACTAGGGTAGTGACTAGTTGATTGGATGAAAATCCCCAAAACCCAATGATTGAAGAACTCATACGAAAACAACCTACTATTCCAAAATTCGTTTATAAGATCTTCTACATCTCAATTATTTACTTTTATTTCTTTTCCTTTTATACTTTTCAAAATTAAACTCTTTTATTATTCTTTATACTGTAATCCTTAAAGCAAGTGCTAATTACATTTACTCTTTATAGGAATCTAATTTACTATCACTTCACGCCTCATTTGGATATGATCCTTGAAATACTACCAAGTGTTTTGTTGTACACATTATATTTACTATCGAACCCATATATTTACGAAAAGCCTAAAATCTACACCGAATAGGAGTGCATTTGAGGGTGGTCCACAGGACCATATACCATCAATCAACTAAAACCATATGGAATGGTAAATTTTTCTTAGTGAAATGGGTAGAGAGTAAAGTCGTATTATGGGGGAAATACAGATGTACTTATTGATGAGCAACCTTTATGCTGTAAGATAATGTGAAGTAAGGAACCTATGCTAGCTTTTAGTACCAGAAACAAAACACCCAAGGATGGATAGCAGTTCATATTCAAAGCCAGATGAAAACTGGTTTCGATGTTGTGACAACCACAACCCATGTCACTACAACCAACCATAAGAACAACAAGGAAATTGGCCTCGACGTCGTGACACGCAACCTTCATGTTATGACACACCTATTGAATGTCATGACACACTAACGTAAGAGATGGAACTTCAAGTAAACTTTAACTTCTGACACTTACATAATTTAATTTCAATTTAAATGTTTTAATTTGTGTAAAATATTAACTTCTAAACCTACTAAACTTCTTCCTAATCATTTAGTACAAATTCTCTCTCGCTTTCTTCATTTTTATTCATAATCAAAAGAAAAACCCTGAATTAAAAAATCTTCAATCAAATGACTAATTCAAGTGGAAGCGAGTCTAACCCTATTTTTGAGTTCCAGAAAATGATTTAATCAAGTACTTACAACAATTGCAGCCATATACTTTCATTCAAGAACAAGAATCTGACCCTTTAATTAGAGTCTGTGGGGGTATTTGGGAGAGTGTCGTGGATCATTTGTGGATGCAATTTTGTCTACCTTAGAAAGAGCCAGTTAACATCTCTATCGTGCATGAATTCTACTTGGTAATGAAGAAATTGGAGGTAGGACAATCTTGTGGGCAACTCTAGGGCCCTTTGAAAATTTTAGGATTTGAGGTATATATGAATGAGGTACAAATCTGTAGGTTTTACAATGCGTCATATTATTACAAAGGTTACCTCCACATAATTGATTTGAAAGTGTTCAAGAATATCAATACCATGGAAATTCTAATATTCTTGACAGTTAGGAAGGAATTATGGACATATAGAGAAGGCACGATGATCCCAGAAACTTTTAATCAATAATTAATGACACCCAACGCCAAGATGAGGATGAAATTCATTTGCTCTAGGATTCTTCCTACTTCAGATACGACAGAGATACTCCCAATTCATTCCATCATGACATATGGGATTCTTACGAAAAAGCAAATATGTGTGGAGAAGTGGATTTATCGAAGCATGGTGGAATGTGCAAAGAATTTAGGGAAAGGTATATTTTCCCCTCATCTAATAACTAATATGTGTAAAAAAGTAGGGGTACCAACTGAACGATTTGATCAAATAAAGAATCTGCATAGCAAATTATTAGGTGATGATTTGTTCGCTCAATTCACATTATTATAGCAAAGCCAAAGTGAAGAAAGGAGGAGGAGAGGACTGAACGATGAAGATGAGTATGGATTTATATTTTTGTTTAGGATTAGGTTTTAGTTGTTTCTTTCATAGTTTTTATTATTATTTATTTTATTAATAATATATATGTTTAAATTTCTTTTATATATACATATTAGTTTTTCTTTTACATTTCTTTTCGAAAAAAATCACCCTTACATTATGGAGACACAACATTTCGAGCCCTTTTTTAACAAAAGGAGGAAGGACAACCACCATGAGAGAGGAGCTTTCACAATCAATCGAGTAACTTCTTTCCTTACTTTTTATTAGGCTACACATTGAGGACAATGTGTTATCTAAAGTGTGGGGGTAACATAGGGATTATTGCATGTAGTTTTATTTTTAGTTTGTTAGATTTTTCTTTGATGTGTGCTTTGATTGTACTTTTTGATAAATTTGGCATTGTAATGAGGAATTTTAAAATTTTTTAGCATGAAACCATTAAGTTTTATAGGTTACATTAACTGTAGATAGAAAAGGATTGTTGATACCGAATGATGTGAATGATACTAGGAAACAAGCATGCTAGTATATATGATTGATCATGCTATGAACGTTACAGCAATTATGCAAGCGAACACTTGTCGATGCAAGTATAATTGATAAGTGTAAAGCTATCAATATAATTGATGGCTGTCTATGCTTAAATTTGTCGATGCAAAAGAGGTCAGAATAAGAAGAACTGTCAGGAATAATGTCAACGCAATTAAAGAAATTAAATAAAAAAATGTAATGAAGGGGTGAAGGTATTTTGCATTGTAATAAAAATATAAAACAATGATACAGAAATGGGAGGATCCCTGACTTCATAAGTTAGAAACCACTAAATGTGAGTACAAGGTAATTAATTGTTAAATTTTTGGATGTAATTAAACTTAATAAGATCTCACTCCTTTCGACTTTTTTGCTTCTCAAAGACCAAACACTCACATTAACCACACCTTTAAGTGCTAGCAATGTTTTGCATTCGAGAACAAGTGGCTAGAATTCCTACGTGCCTCAAGCAACTTCCGCTGTCTTGCTTGTAAATTTAACTTGTCACTGCACATTCCAGTGTTAGCAACTACAATAACACTTCCATGATCAAGCAATTAAATCCAAAGATAAACAGATAAGATGAAATGAGCAAAAATCAAAATAGATCTAAAATTAACAGGTATTTCTATACACAATTAAGTTTATCATAATTTATCAGTGTTTAAGAGGAATTAAAGAACAAGTTGAACCATTATATTCCTAGCCTACTAGAACTCTTCCATAAATTCTCCTTTAGCGTCGCACTTAGAACACTCCTCATCAGGAGTAGATGCTACCTTCTCATCGCATTAGTTCACTCACCAGGAATTTTAAGCTATCATGGAAGCAAGCATAAGAAAAATCAGAATGAAATTAATTTGTCACAAGCTTGAAGATCCCCTACTCCTCTCTCTCCCTTCAATATTTATCTTGATTGCCACGTGCAGGTGTCCTTCTTTTCTCAGATCTAACTTCCTTGCAACTGTACAAGTTAGTTAATCTAGCTGTGTACTCACGTAGATCTGGTGTATGCAGTAAGCAGTTGCAAGTTGTCGCGACATTTCTGGACGCAAATTTATACTTTAATTTGCTACGACAACTTTGACATCGTCATGCACTAGTACTTTTGAATATGTTCACATAGAAAAATCCCTGATGTAATTTAGAAGTACTCATGTGGTGACATGTTTAAGTGCAATTCTGGATCAAACTTATAGTGATATCTTTGAACACTTTCCAACTTTGATCTTCTAAGATAGATCCCTGCAGTGACATCTCAATATGCAAAACTAACACTAAATGTAACGGCATTAGTAGCATAAGTGGGATACAATAGAAGAAAATTAAACCAAACATCACTGACTTAGAAAATTTAATTACTAAATATAAAATGCTAAAAATGCATGCTGAACATAATACAAAGGGAACAAATTATACTCTAAATAGGGAGAATTTAACGGTCTTTTCTAATCCTATCACACCCTTAAACTTGAGTTTTTACTTGTCCTTAAGTAAACAAAAGTTAACAAAGTCATACAAAATTCTTAAGAGGTACCCATAATTCTTAAGAGGCCATTTCTAGCAACGAGATGAACACTTATTGACCTGTTCAAGGGAGAACATGTTATGCATCATAATGATGACCATGTAACCTTCAGTATGTTTGAAGCATCACCATCCGGACCTAAAGAACAATGTCACCACATTAACGTGTTGGACAAGATTATTCTGGAAGAATTTAATGCAAGAAGTTTATAACTGTCTGATGACAATGCGGTTACATCTACCGATGACATCCTAGATGATTGTGTCGATAAAGAGGAGGTTAACAATTGTGAGCTACGTCAGAATTGGCAAATGGAGTCTTTGGATTTGTCTAACAGGACGATTCTAGTGTTTAAACCATCTATTGATCAAGCTCCTACCTTGGAGTTGAAGCCTTTACTGATGCATTTGAAATATGTCTTCCTTGGTAACAACGAGACATGTAAGAAGATAAGCTCATCATAATTCTGAAAGAACATAAAAGAGCCATAGCATGGAGCATCACAGATATCAGAGGCATCAGTCCCTCTTTTTGTGTGCATAAGATAAGGCTAGAAGATGAAGGGAAGCAATCCATTGAACAATAAAGACGACTTAATGAGAAAATGAAAGAAGTGGTAAAGAATGAAATCATTAAATGGTTAGATACAGGCATTATATACCCTATTTTTTATAACAATTGGGTGAGCCTCGTTAAATGTGTGCCTAAAAAGAGTGGTTTCACAGTTATGACCAACGACAAGAATGAGATAATCCCCACTCGCATTGCAACTGGATGGCAAGTATGCATGGATTACCAATGATTGAATGCGGCTACAAAGAAGGACCATTTTCTACTACCTTTCATCGATCAGATGCTGGATAGGCAAGCTGGTAAAGCCTACTATTGCTTTTTGGATGGCTATTCTAGATACAACCAAATTGCCATTACGTCGGAAGATCATGCAAAGACCACGTTCACATGCCCTTTTAGAACCTTTGCTTTCAGACGTATGTCGTTCGGGTTGTGTAATGCACCAGCAACATTCCAGAGGTGTATGATGGGAATCTTCTCAGATATGATTAAGGACTCACTCGAGGTATTCATTGATGATTTCTCTATTTATGGATAGAATTTTGTCCAATTCGCTGACAATCTGGCAAGAGTTTTAGAAAGATGTGAGGACACAAATATAGTTCTGAATTGGGAGAAATGTCATTTCATGGTAATTGAAGGCATTGTCCTTGGCCATCGCATATCTTATCAAGGTATTGAGGTCGATAAAGCAAAGGTAGAAATCATCAAAAAACTACCCCCGCCCACCAACGTAAAAGCAATAAGAAGCTTTCTTGGACACGCAGGTTTTCATAGGAGATTCATTCATGATTTTTCCAAGATAGCTAAACCCTTATGCTCGCTACTATAGTAGAATAAAAAGGTTTTGTTCGATGATGCTTGTCCGGATGCATTCACAACAATAAAGAAGCAATTGATACAAGCTCTGATTGTAATCTCACCAGACTAGATGCAACCATTTGAACTAATGTGTGACGCCAGTGACTTTACTGTAAGAGCTGTCCTAGGCCAAAGAAAAGAAAAGGTATTTCATTCTATTTACTATGCTAGTAAAACCTTAACTGAAACGTAAGTTAACTACACCACGACTGAGAAGGAGTTGCTAGAAGTAGTCTTCACATTTGACAAGTTTTGTTCCTATCTTGTCAGAACAAAGACTATAATTTACACAGACCACTCAGCATTGAGATACCTTTTCAAGAAAAAAGATGCCAAACCTAGACTCATCAGATGGATCTTACTCCTTCAAGAATTTGACGTTGAAATTAGAGATAGGAAAGGATCTGAGAATCAGGTAGCTGACCACTTATCTCGACTTGAAGTAGGAAGTGAAGATGGGCAAACGTCCAAGATTGCAAAGCTTTTCATGACAAACAATTATTCTTTGTTGACACATTAACATGGTATGTCGATTTTGTTAATTACCTTGTATCTGGAAGCTACCCATAAGTACTACTGGTCACAAGAAGATCAGGTTCATACGTAATGCTGCTAAATACCATTGGAACGAGCCATACCTATTTAAGGTAGGCGCCGACCACATCATTCGTCACTATGTACCTGAAGAAGAATGATGTCAATCCTACAACACTGCCATGATGCCCCTTGTGGAGGCTATTTTGGTGGAACAAGGATTACTGCAAAGGCTTACAATCAGGACTTTATTGGCCCACATTGTTTCGAGACACCCACAATTTTACACAACAATGTGATCATTGTCAACGCACTAGTTCCATATCTCAATGCAACAAGATGCTCTAACAACCCATTATAGAGGTACAGCTCTTCAGCATCTAGGAAAATTGCGATCAAGGTGGTCAGGTCAATTCAAAGTAGTCGAAGCATTCTAAAGTGGTACGGTGACAATCAAAAACCTAAAGGATGGACAACAATTTAAAGTAAATGGCTACGTCTTAAACATTATGTGAGCCCATATTTTCGAGATCCAGACGAAGCTGTAGACCTGGTAACATTTAAATAATATCGATGCATTTCTTTATTTCCTTTTATTTTCTTTACTTTTTCTTGTGTTGTTTCAGATTCCTAGCAGAAATAAAAATCATCTTTTTGTCGACACATTGAAGCACAGATTTTCAGTGCATTCTACGATAAGTCAGCATTACTTTTTCAGCCAGAATCATGCCGATTGATTTCTTTTTCTCCCAGCCGTTTGATCAAAACAAAATGGTACGATCTATAGCCTGGCAATTAATGGCTACAGATACAACGTTTCCTCGTATTTTTTCAATCATCACGCCTAGGTTATAAAGCCTCCCCTTTGCAGTTACTTTTTCTCTTCACATCTGCCATTGTTACTGCATTTCATCTTCTCCATTGTCTGCATAGTTTCTTTTCTAATATCAAAGTAATCCTTTTCTACAAACTTCTTTAACTTCTTTTATTGTCACCATGGAAAAAACTCGTGCTTCAAGAAAGACCCCCAAAACCCTTCAAAGAACACCCTGACCACTTCTACTGTGGCTTTGTCTACAGCACCACCACCCCCATCCACAGGCTCAGTCTTATTTCTAATGACTATGGCCAAAGACCTTACCACAACGTCATGTTAAAAAGCAACATCCATCCCGAATAGGGACTCAAACTTTCTCCACACTAGACCCTAGGAAAGCAAGTTCATCGTACCATCAACCGCCTCAAGTGGGAATATTCTGCGACCATCCTTCTGGCTGCTCCCCCACTTTGGTTAGGGAGTTTTATGTAAATCTGGTGGATCAAGAGCAGGAGTTTGTCTTTGTACGAGAGGGGCTTGTTCCATGGAGCGTTACCCAGATCAACGTTCTGCTGAGGATTCTGGAACGAGTGAACGACCATGCACCCTTTATGCATCATTTGGACGATGATGGTATGACCCAAATGATGAAAGAACTCTAAATCGATGGCACCACATGGACAGGCAATGGATTTTAAAACTATACAATGCATAGTTTGGGGGTGTGAAGGTATTTCAAATGACATATATTTTCTCCACAATTTATTGTTTAAATTGTCTCTTTTGTATTTCATTTAGCATGCATCATTAGCATTTTACACTTAGTTTCCATATTTTCCAACTCATTATTAGTTAGTTTAAATTCTTATTAATTTTTACCTATTTTTGTACTAATATCGACGCAAGCAACTAATATATTGCGTCTTAAAATTGTCAACGCAGGAACTCAGTCTAGAAGCTTAATGCTGGATGAATGCAACCACAAGATCAGTTGAAAATTGCAAGCAAGAGATGTCGTTGCATTGAAACTAAACCTCGAATGAGTAGAATCAAGCTGAATTCACAGTTGGAAGCACCAACGCAGGAATTTCATAAATGTTACTGCAATTATGATTTCAGAATGCGCCCAGCAATACAGCGATAATTTGCTGATCTCTAAAGAACGTAGTAGAATTGCGTGAGTACATAGCTGTAATCTAACTAATTTTGATAGCTGCAAGATCTAAATCTAGATCTTGGAATGAAGGCTGAAACCTACAACATTTTGGAGGTTATAAATAGACAAATGAAGAATGAAGAAATCATCAAGAGCGAAGGCATTAAATTCTGAAAATTCTGTGTGAATTAGAGATTTGAGCTGTAAATCGGGGAACTGATGAAGCAAGTCTATAACCACTTCTGATGAAGCACGAGAGTAAAATTGCAGTGCATCGACATCGAGAGATGCGGTGACAGGTTGGGTTAACAAGCAAGTTAGGCGAGAGCTGCTTAGGACTGGGGCAAATTCTAGTTACTTGTTCTTGAATACACATTATTGCTAGCACCGAGAGGTGGAGTGATTGTGGATATTTAAGTCGGGATTAAGAAAAGAGTTGTTACTAGTAAGAACACAAAGGGACTTCATTACAGCGACATTCCATCTATATTTTACCTTGTCGATGCATCTAGCATTGCGATTTAGCAGAATCAGTGAACCATTTTGGCCCTTCTACACTTGATCACTTTTATATTTCATGCATTTAGATATTTAGCGCTCAACACTCAACACAATTGGATTTATTTTCAGTACACTAACATTTAACCTGTGAAGTTTAACTCTAACTGCGTTGACATTCCTGATTAATTTAGTGTGCAGATCTGACATAAATGCATTGACATCAATAATCACATTATACTTAGTTGCAGTATTAGTTACTTTGACATTCAAACATCAAGAACCCATTCCTCGTGGGATCGATATTCGATAGAATTATTCTATCAACTATACTTGCATCGTCATGTGTTTGCTTGCACATTCACTGTGACATAAAAGCACCGATCAATGGGGTGCAACAAACCTCCAGGAAGTATGTAATTGCACCGACACACTCTCTTGTAGTGACAGGCTTTAGCTAGATATTTTTTCCTAACACTTGCATTGGAGTAGTCCCCCTTGATAAGTCACAATGCACCCACATTGGAGTGTTTTTTATTAATAGTTATAATTATATACAAAACTGCAGATGCAAGTTATTCCAATATTCAAATAATGATAATACTCATTTATTACTAAAATTCAACCATTCAACTAAAAATAGGACACAACATTTAGTCACATTCATCCAATTCATGCATTAGCATATCAAATAATTTAAGAATTAAGCATCAAATAAAAAAAAATTGTAGTCACATTTTTCATAACTTTGCATACTTTCATTAAACTGATGGACAAATAATAGCTTACAGATGTGGATGCAATTGCATTTCCATTCCATAGACATTTCCCCCCAAACTTAGAATTTAAATTGTCTCCAATGCATTGATAATAATATACAAATATATATGAAAATGCAACTACAATGCAAATGTGTTAACAAATAAAATGTAGTGACAATAAAAATGTGATGACTACTACATGATATGCATGAAACTAAACTAAGTACTGAAAAGTAAAGACTAACTCAATGTGTTGCAGCTGAAGAAGTGGCTGCCTTGGTCTTTTTCTTCTTCTTGGGACACTCCTTCTTGCAATTCTTTTTATCTTTGCTTATGTTTCCTTTTCGTTGGTTCAATCAAGTTGGTGGATTGCTAGTCTAGGTTCAGTTGTGTGCTGACTTCATCGACTGTGACATCAGAAGGATGAATTTTAGCAAGAGGTGCCACATAAGGCACTGTAGCAAAAGGATTATAATCCTCATTACTGAGTGTCATAGCCTCGGCTTGACCTGCAACAGATGGTACTAGGTCTTCAATAGTTGCACCCACGTTATCAAGTGTGGCGACAAATTCTTCAGGTAAATTTGTCGTCACAGGAACTTCCTCTTTCTCTTATTCTCTTTCGTCTTCTTTTTCTTCTTCCTTCTCCTCCTCGATAACCACAGATTCTATGGTCGTGTGCTCCTCTACAACAGTAGCTTCCTTCTTCGCCATATTTACCCCTAAACTATTAGAAAATTCTTCATCAAAGAGGCTAGCAATATTACGAAAGCATTCCTCGACATCCCTCGAATTCACATCCTGGTCCTCATCATTAGAAATGTGGACCATATGTGGAGACTCGATAGAGTGATCCTTACCCTCTAAAGTGGCTTTCTTGATTGATGGTGTTACCTCCCTGATGATAAAGGGAAACATTGGGAATTTTGACAAGGGTTACTTGCTCATGTTGTATAATGTGCTGACGATTGAAGTATTTTATGCCTTGGTGTAGGCACAGAATAAGTTCTATGAGTGCTTCATGTCCTCAACTATGACAACAAGTTTGATTTGCCACACATTCATTCGATCAGCGAACTGCTCAATTTCTTTAAGTTTCCTCCAAAGTTGAGGATCTGTGGGAGCATGAGGTTGCTTGTCTTTTTTCTTTGCCTTTTATTTCTCCTTCTTTTGTGTAGCTTCTTTTACCCTAGAAGTTTCTTGCCCCTTCGTCATGCGCTCAATCAAGACATCATTAATGGGTCCCTTATTTTCCAAATACTCTTCCCCTTCACGAGGCACAAGACCCCACTATTGACACAACTACATGATAAGGGAGGGGAATGGTAATATACCTATTTGCTTCACTACAGACTCTACAATCTCTTGATGGAGGTTTACACCAGCATCAATCCGACGACCTTTAATAGTTGAATGTATGAGACACATTCTATCTAAAGTCATTGTGGTGTTGTGAGTGGAGTGTAATAGGCGACAGTTGATGAAATTGAACTAGACTTTTCTCTAAACCGTAAGGAAATGATGATGAATTGTATAATTGTTAGGGTTGTTTCTAGTCCAAATGGCACCGTTAATACACAGATCATCCAATAATGAATAAGCACTGTCCTCTGTCAATTGTTCCAGGAAAGCAACATGCTCATCCTCCCTCTCAGCAATGTTGTACAGGGAATTTATATGGGCAGTGCCCCATGACACCAGTCCCTCCCGAACAAAGATGAATTGTTGTTCCCTATCAACTAAATTGGCGTAGAATTCACGAATGAGAGACGCGGAATATCCTTCAGGATGGTCGCAAAATTTTTCCCATCCCAGGCTTGAGATGGTTCTGTTGACTTGTTTCCCCAGCGTAAGTAGTGGAGACAGTCGGAATCCTTGCTCTGGGTGGCAGATACGCTTCAACATAATGTCATGGAAGCGGTCTTTAGCAGTTTTAGTGAGAAATAGTACTAGCTCTTTGGCTGGCAGTTGCTTGACATTACAAACCATCGCCGTAAATGATTCAATTACTGATTTAGAAGCGGTTTTTACTCCACTAGTTCTAGCCATGGTTGTATGAGCGAAAGAGATTAAAATTTTAGGAAATTTAAAGATTGAAAAAAAGAAAGGTTTGCAGCAACAATGGTGGATGTGGTTGTGCAGAACATCATCGGCACAATGGGGTGTTTTATAGAGGATGAAGATGAAGAGTCGTGATGATTTCCACTGCAATGATAGGACACTGTGTCTGCATCCAATAAATGCAATGACACGGATTGTCCTTTTTTCGAATCGATCTAATGGTTAAGGAGGAGTGTGAATCAATCAATGTGATTCTTTCTTGAAACGCTTCACAGTAGTGAGTTAGCAATTAAAATGAGTCAACAAGTTATGTTTATATGCGTTGACAAAAAGGATAACTTTTATTCCTACAAAGACCTAAAGAAGAGAGTTGAAATAAAATAAAATACAAAAAGTAAATAGAATAAATGTAATGACATGTTAAGGAAATGTGGCGAGGTTAATGGTCTTGTTCTACTCATGGTTGTCTGATCTAAGATAGTGCTTCAATCATTTGCCATTTACCTTGAATTGGTGTCAATCATTTAAATCTTTAATTGTCACCGCACCATGAGGAAATGCTTCGACCACTTCGAATGGGCCTTACCATCTGGAATGCAATTTACTAGGATGCAATTTTAAACATGAATTAAATAAAAGAACTAACTGACCTGTAGAAAATTGTCGCCGCAAGATAATGTAGTCATGCCATCGCTTCATTTTTTCTTATATATGGAAACATTCTCATAAGCATTGCGTCGGATTTTCTCTTGTTCCAAAATGTCCAACAATTTCTTTTGTCTAGTAGTATCATAATCCATATTCACTTGTTTAATTGCCCACATGGCTTTATGTTCAAGTTCCACAGGCAAGTGACAGGATTTACCAAAAACCAACTAATACGTAACATTCCTAATGATTTTTTTATGCTGTGAGAAGCGCCCACAATGCATCATTGAACAGTGAAGACCAATCGCATCTAGACAGATTAACCACCTTTTCAAGAATATTTTTGATTTGCCAATTGGATACTTTAATTTTTCCATTGGTTTGCGGATGATATGTGGTTTTCATTCGATGTTTAATGCCATAATGCTTTAATGCTGACACAATTGATTACAATGAAAATAAGTGCCTTGATCACTGATTAATGCTCTAGGTGTGCCGAATCGAGTGAGGATGTATGTGTGAAATAATTTCAACACTGTCCGAGCATCATCATTAGGAACAACTATTGCTTTGACCTAGTTTGAAACATATTCGACAGCGACCATAATATAAACATTTCCAAAAGAATTGGGAAATGGTCCCATGAAATCCATACCCCAAACATCGAAAAGCTCAACTTCCATGATAGGCTGTTGTAGCATCTTGATGTGTTGATATATTGATCCAGTACACTGACATTTATCGCATTGTTGCACAAAATTGTGGGTGTCTCGAAACAATGCTAGCCAATAAAATCCTGACTGAAGGACCTTTGTAGTAGTCCTAACACCAAAAAAATGACCTCCATAAGGAGAATCATGACAATGCTTCAGGATAAGGAGCATTTCTTCTTCAGGAACGCAATGACGAATAATATTGTCGGCGCATACCTTGAACAGGTATGGCTCATTCCAATAGTACTTTGCAGCATCGGGAACAAATCTAACCTTTTGGTGACCCTTTGTACTCAGTGGTAGTTTTCCACAAACCAAATAATTGACAACATCTGCATACCATAGAGATGGGTTAACAGAAAATAGCTTCTCGTCTGGAAATGCGTTAATAATTTGTGACGTATTTCCATCTTCACTGCCAAATTCCAGACGAGATAAATGGTCTACTACCTGATTTTTCGATCCTTTTTTATCCTTACTTTTAACATCAAATTCTTATAATAAAAGGATTCATCTAATTAGCCTTGGTTTAGCATTTTTTTTTTGGCAAAAAGGTATCTTAATGCAGAATGATTAGTATAAATTGTAACTTTTGCGACAACAAGATACGAACGAAACTTGTTGAATGCAAAAACTACTGCTAACAACTCTTTTTTTGTGGTTGTATAATTTACCTGCGCTTTAGTAAAAATTTTACTAGCATAATATATTGTATTGAATACCTTGTCTTTTCGTTGCCTAAGCACTGCACCTACAGCATAGTCACTTACATCACACATAACTTCAAATGGTTGTGACTAGTCCGGTGCGACGACAATAGGTGCCTGCACTAATTGTTGCTTAATTTTTACAAATGCTTCAAAATAGGTAGCATCAAACAGAAACTTTTTATTTTGCTCCAACAGGGAGCAGAGAGGTTTTACAATTTTGGAGAAATCACGGATGAATCATTGATAGAATTTTGCATCGCCGAGAAAACTCATTATTCCCTTGACATTGGTAGGTGAGGACAGCTTCTCAATAATCTCTACCTTGGCCTTGTCTATTTTTATGCCTTGAGAAGAGATACAATGCCCAATGACAATGCCTTCAGTTGCCATGAATTGACATGTTTCCCAATTTAGCACCAGATTAGTGTCCTCGCATCGCTTCAAAACTTCAGCTAAATTGTCAGTGCATTTTCCTTTGAACCAAATGGCATTCGGTGAAAAGCAAAGGTACCAAACGGACAAGTAAAAGTTTTTTTTGCTTGGTCCACCGAAGCAATTGCAATATGGTTGTAGCAAGAATATCCATCAAGAAAATAGTAATAAGCCTTACCAGCTATCCTGTCTAGCATCTGATAAATGAATGGAAGTAGGAAATGATTTTTTTTGTGGCAACATTCAAACAGTGGTAGTCCATGCAAACTCACCAACCGGTAGCAATACGAGTAAGGATAAATTCATTTTTGTCATTACTTATCACCGTAATGCCACTCTTCTTTGGAACGCATTGGACTGGGCTCACCTACGTACTGTCACAAATTAGGTAAATAATGCCTACATCCAACCATTTTATGATCTCTTTTTTCACAACTTCCATCATTTTCTCATTTAATCTACGTTGCTGTTCAATGGACTGCTTTCCCTCATCTTGCAGCCTAATCTTGTGCATGTAAAAAGAGGGACTAATGCCTCTGATATCCACAATGCTCCAAGTGATGTCACGCTTGTGTTGCTTTAGTATTCCGATTAATTTCTCCTCTTGGCTTGCGTTGAGATTAGCGGAGACAATTACTGGCAAGGTATCATTGTCGCCAAGGAAAACATATTTTAAATGCAATGGCAATGGTATCAACTCCAAAGTTGGAGCTTCTTCAATCGATGGCTTGAAAATAGGGATCGTCCTCTTGGTCAGATCCAAGGATTCCATCTGCCAACCATGTCTAAGCTTAGAAATATTTGCCTTAACCTTGTGGTCGTAATCAAATAGGAAATTATCTTCGGATGTCACTGCAAATTCATCTTGCGCTACTAAACTATGCTCATTAAATTCTTTTGCAATTAATTCGTCTAGGACATCAATGTGGTGACATTGCTCTTTACTCCTGTAGGGAGTTTCTTAGAAGACACGGAAGGTAACGTGTTCATCATTATGTTGCATGATTAACTCACCTTTAAATAGGTCTATAAGAGTGCGACCCATAGTAAGAAATGGGCGTCCCAAAATTATGGGCACCTCCTTATTAGCTTCGTAATCCTGTATGATGAAATCTGTTAGGAACACAAACTTATCTACTTGGATGAGAACATCTTTAATCTATCTTTCAGGTTGTGCTAAAGATCTAACTGCTAACTGTAGTGTCATCATAGTGGGCTTCATGTGACCAATTCCCAATTTTCTGAATGTTGACAAGGGCATAAGATTGATGCTTGCTCTTAGATCACAAAGAGCTTTACCTAAATAATGATTTCTAATGGAGCACAAATTTGTAAAATTGCTAGGTTTTTTTCATCTTAGGTGGCAATTTATTTGTCAGTATAGCGTTGCAACCTTTTGTGAGTCCAATTGTCTCGATGTTGGTCAACTTCTTTTTCTTTGACAAAAGCTCCTTCATAAATTTCCCATAGCTAGGAATCTTCACAAGAGCATCAACGAGAGGTATATTAACATGTAGTTGTTTCAAGGTGGCCAAAAACTTCTAATATTCTCTGTCATGTTCTTCTCCTTGAATCATTGTGGAAATGAAAAAGGTATGGAGACATTAGGATGTTGTGATACAACCAGTTGTGTTGACATTGGCAGTTGCGTTGAAAATTTTGAAGGTCGAATTGTTGGCATGGGTGTAATTACTGGTGGCTCCTCCTCATTTATCTCTACTGCTTCTTCTTCAGATACAATTCTCCTCATTGCTTAGTTTCATTTGCATCGACAGGTGTTGCATTCGAGTTACTGCTTTGTTCAACAGTTTGCTTTCTACTTTGAAGAGTAATAGCCTTGCAATGCTCCTTCTCTTTTGGATTTTAATTTTCAATATCACTGGGTAAGGCACCTGGTGGTCTCGTGCTCATATTAGAAGCCAACTGTCCTAAATTATGCTTCCAATGCTCAGATGGAAGAAGAATTTCCCTGTACAATAGCTTTAATTCTTGTAATATGGTCATGCATCAAAGCATCAAGGGTAGTTAATGGATCCGATCTTAGTTGAGAATACTACTGTTACTGTTGTTTATGATGTCCTTGCATGTTTATATTTGGCATTACAATCAGTTGTTACTCCATACGAGCATGTGACTACATCTGATTGTGATGTGTATGCACTTGAGGATTATGGTTCTAATTCTACTACTGTTGATTGTAACTCCCTTGTCAAAAATTTCCTTGACTCAAGGAATTTTCATAACAAAATGTGGACGCATTTTGATTCCCCCAAGGTTGTTGAGTCCTAGTTGAACTATTGTAAGAGTTACCATACGAGTTTCCTCTGATGTTATTAACATAGAATTCATTTTCTGCATGCTATGGGCAATCCTTGTAGCTATGATTGTCACCATAAATTTCATAACAAAATTTCGAGACATCTATCTGTTGGGTTACTTGAATAGGGGCAACGTCTCTAGTCTCATTCATGTTTTTGATCATGTTAGCCAACAAAGATACCTATGCACTTAAAGCTGATATGAAGTCTAACTCAATAACTCCAAGATTCATTTTTACTTGTGCAGTTCGAGAAATCAGATATTGATAATCATTTTGTGCAATTGTAGGTGCAATCCAACAAAGGACCATTTGTAGATGCATCAACAAGATTTCTTGTCTACACATTTAATCCATTATAGAAGATTTTGATCTGTGTTTCTTGTTGGATTCCATACATGGGACAACTTCGAAGCAAAGTTTTTTAACACTCCCATGTAATATGCATGTTCTCATCATCCAACTAATGGTAAGTAATAATATCATTCCGCAATCGAGCGTTCATCGTGGCTGGATTAAACCGCAAAACAAATTATGTTGCAACTGCATTCTATGATGTAATAGATCCAGCAGTTAATCTAAGAAACCAGGTACGCGCCCTTCCTTGCAAAGAATAAGGAAACAGTTGCATCTTCAAGGCGTCATCAAGAACACCATGCTGACTAAAAGAAGCACAGATTAGTATAAAAGATTTAAGATGCTCCCTTGCATCTTTATGAGGCAAACCAGTATATTGCCCATTCAAGTTTAACATTTGAAACATAACCAGTTTTAACTCGAAATTCCCAGCATAGATAGCTTGTCTAATAACCCCTGGTTGCAAGTCATCTAACACAAGAACAACAAAGTCTCTGATTGTTCTATTTTGTATTTGTTCTTCTTATGGTAATGGTACATTGTTGAAGTTTTGTGGCTATATTAGAGGGACAAAATTTTTTGGTGGCAACTGTGGCATAGCATAATTTCCAGGGACAATTTATAGGCATGAATAATCAGAATTGCAACTTCACTAATGCTAGCATCGTGCTTTAAATCTTAAATTTTCTTAACCATTATAACATTTATTGTATAATAATATATATTTTTCTTTTTATCAACTTTCTTTCTTTTTATGAGATTGAGAGATGTCATTGCATTATTATAATCTTGTTTCAGGGCAGTAACGATGGGGTGCAACAAACCCCCAAAGAGCATGTAATTGCGCCGACACACACTCTTGCAGTGATAGCCTTTGGTTAGAAAATTTTTCTAACACTTTCAGTGGAGCGTTCCCCCTTGTTTGAGTCACAATGCACCCACATTGAAGTGTCTTTTATTTAGTAAATATAATTAAATACATAGCCGCAAGATTTGTAAGTTAATTCAATATTTAAAGAACGATACTACTCATTTATTACTAATGTAATCTCCACCATTAATCCAAAAAAAGAAGGATTCAACATTCAATCACATTCATTCAATTATCGCATCAACATTCCAATTAATTTAAGAATTTATGCATCAAATGAAAAAAATATGGTCACAATTATTTTTCTTAACTTTGCGTACTTTCATTCAACTAAAAAAACAAATATATTCTTAAACTTGTGGGTGTAATTGCATTTCCATTCCACATTTCCCCCTAAACATAATGTCTGGATTGTCCCCAATGTACTGACAATACTATACAAAACATAATGAAAGTGCAACTACAATGCAACTATTAAAACAAATAAAAATGCAGGGACAATAAAAATGCAATGACAATTTAAATAAAATGCATTGAACTAACTACTGAAAAGTAAACTAACTCAGTGTGTTGCAGCCTCGGATGTGGATGCTTTGGATTTCATTTTCTTCTTTAGGCTCTCCTCTTTGCTTTTCTTCTTTGCCTTTCATTTACGCCCCTTTTCTTCCGGCTCAACCGGTGGAGTAGATTGCTCCTCCATTGCTGGTTGAATATTGGCTTCATTGACCTTCATGTCCGAAGGATGGATTTCAGCAAGTGGTCCCACGTATAGCACAATAGCTAGAGGATTTGAATCCTTATTTAAAGATGCGACGGCCTCGACCCAGCTAGCCCCAGGTGGCACCAGTTGTTCTATAGATGCACCCATACTTGTAGATGGGTCGACAAAATTCTCAGATAAATTTGTCAAGGCAAATTTTTCTTCTTCTCTTTCTTCTTCTCTTTCTCCTTCTTCTCTTGCTTCTTTGTCGACTTCAATACCCACAAACATAGTTTGTGTTTGCCCCTCCCCAACAGTAGTAGCCTGTCGTTCTGCCATATTGTCTTCCAAACTATTCGAAAGGTCATCGTCAAAGAGGCTGGCTATATTTCAGAAGCAGTCTTCCATGTCCTTAGATTGCACCATTTGCTCCTCATCATCAAAGATGTGGATTCTGTTTGGGGACTGGACAAATTAGGTTTGTCCTTCTAAAGCATGCCGCTCGGAGGATGGAGTAGCTTCTTTGATAATGGGAGGGAACACAGGGAATTCTGGAATCGAGTTCCTACTCAAGCCGCGTAATGTGGTGATAATAGCAGTATTCCATGCCCTAGTATAGGCATAGAATAAGTTTTGTCTTTCTTGCATTTCTTCCACTACGCCGACAAGTCTGATTTGTCTACTTTTCAATTTCATCAAGCTTCCTCAAAATAAGTGGATCTATGGGCACATTGGTCTGGGTGGCTTTCTTTTTCCCTTTTCCCTTTTCTTTCTTAGGCGAGGCCTCCTTCACCATAGGGGTTTCTTGTCCCATTGTCATCCTCTCCATTGAAACATCATTGATTAGCCCTTTGTTTTCCAAGGTCTCCTCCCCTTTGCAAGGCACAATGTCATTTTGTTTACACAACAACATTATTAGAGAAGGGAAGGGTAGAATACTTATTTGTTTGGTGGCTGCCTCAGTAATTTCTTGATGAAGGATTGCGCCAACATCAATTCTGCATCCCATCAGTATAGAATGCAACAGGCACATTCTATCTAGTGCTGCAGTGGTGCTATGGGTAGATGGTAGTAGGCAGCAGTTTATAAAATGGAACCATACCTCACTTTGAACAGTGAGAAAGCGATGGTGCATGTTGTAGTTGTTTGGATTGTTGCCAGTCCAAACTATGTCATCGACGCATAAATCATTCAGTAAAAGCTCGGCACTGCCCTCAGTCAGATTTTCCAAGAACTCAACGTGTTCATTCTCTTCCTCAACAATATGGAAGAGAGCGTTTATGTGGTCGGCGCTCCAGGGCACCAAACCTTCATGAACAAAAATGAATTCCTATTTTGGATCCACCAGGTTAGATAGAATTCTCTTACCACCGAGGGAGAGTAGTAGATCGAATGGTCACAAAACTGTTCCCATCCCAGACGAGAGATTGTTCTGATGACTTACTTCCCCAGTGTTAGTTGCGGGACAACTAAAATCCTTGTCCAGGATGATAGTTCATCTTCAACATAACTTCGTGATAGTAGTCCTTCACCGCCTTCAATAGAAATAGGACAGGTTATTCAGGTTGTGGTTGGTTGGCATTCCTGACCATAGCAGTCAAGGATTCAACTATCGATTTGGATAGGTTTTTTACTCCACGCATTCTTGCCATGAGGACTGAAAGAAATAAAGTGAGAATATTTTGCAGATAACACAGAAGGTTGAAGATTAAAAAAATACAGCAACAATGGAGGTTGTGAGTGTAAGAGAGCAGTTGGCACAAAAATGGATTTTTATAAAGGATGGAGGCGAAGAGACATGATGATAGCAGAGAGTATATTGTGTCTGTAGCCAATAAATGCTAGGACACAGATCGTACTATTTCAGAATGATCCAATAGTTAGGGATTGGGTTGAATCAATCGGTGTGATTCTTGCCCGAAACTTTTCATTGAGTCATAAAAGAAATGCGCCGACAAGTCATGCTTTTGTGTGCGTCGACAAAAAGGAGATCTTTTATTCCTGCATAAAACTGAAGGAAACGAATTAAATTGAACAAAAAAAAGTAAATATAAAAAATTGCAATGACATTATTAAGGAAATGTGACCAAGTTAATGGTCTCATTTTGTTCGTTGATGCTTGGGCTATAGTAATGCTTCAACCGTAGGCCACTCACTTTAAATTGGTGCCCATTGTTCAAATCTTTAATTGTCACCACACCATTTGAAAATGCTTCGACAGCTTCAAAAGGTCCTAACCATCTTGAGCGTAATTTCTCTGGATACAATTTTAGCCGTGAGTTAAATAAAAGTACTAATTGACCAGGAGAAAATTATCGTTGCAAGATGATGTTGTCATGCCATTTCTTAGTTTTTTTCTTTGTAGATAGTAGCATTTTCATAGGCATTGCACCGAATTTCTTCCAGCTCTAAAATGTCCAACAATTTTTTCTATCCAGCAGCATCATAATCCATATTCTCTTGCTTGATTGCCCACATGGCCTTATGTTCAAGCTCGACAGGCAAGTGACATGATTTTCCAAACACTAGCTGATATGGCGACATTCCTAACGGAGTTTTATAAGCGATGCAAAGTGCCCATAATGCATCATGTAATCGCGAGGATCGATCCCGTCTAGATGGGTTAACCACCTTCTCAAGAATACTTTTAATTTGCTAATTGGATACCTCTGTTTGTCCATTTGTTTGCGGATGGTATGTGGTTGTCATGCAATGCTTCACACCGTGGCGTTTCAAAGCTGTCACCACCTGATTACAATGGAAATGAGTGCCTTGGTCACTTATTAATGCTCGAGGTGTTCCAAATCTTGTTAGAAAATATGTGTGAAAGAACTTTAACATCGTTCGAGCATCATCCTTTGGAACAACGATTGATTCGATCCACTTGGACACATAGTCAATAGTTACCAAAATATACACATTCCCAAAAGAATTTAGAAATGGTCCCATAAAATTTATACCCCAAACATCAAATAACTCAACCGCCATGATAGGTTGTTGAACCATCTCATTGCTTCGAGATATAAAATTGGTGCGCTGACATTTGTCGCATTGTTGAGCAAAATTGTGGGCATCTTGAAATAATGTTGGCTAGTAAAATCCTAATTGTCGGACCTTTGGAGCAGTCCTAATGCCACCAAAATGGCCACTATAAGGCGCATCATAGCGATGCTTCAGGATAGATAACATTTCTTCTTCTGGAATGCAACGACGAATGATGTTGTTAGTGCATACCTTGAACAGATATGGCTCATTTCAATGATATTTAGTAGCATCCCTAAGAAACCAGACCTTCCTATAACCTGTTACACTCAGTGGTAGCTTTTCACACACTAGATAATTAATGACATATGCATTCCATGGAGATGCGTCGACAAAGAAAAATTTCTCATCTGGAAATGCGTCGATAATTTGTAATTTATTTTCATCCTCGCTTTTAGCTTCCAGTCGAGATAGGTGATCTGCTACTTGATTTTTTGACCCTTTCCTGTCCTTGATTTCGACATCAAATTCCTGCAATAAAAGGATACATCTTATCAACCTGGATTTTGCATCTTTCTTAGCAAAAAGGTATCTCAAAGCAAAATGATCAGTATACACTTTAACTTTTACGTCGACAAGATATGAACGAAACTTGTTAAATGCAAAAACTACTACCAGTAACTCTTTCTCAGTGGTTTATAATTCACTTGCACTTCAGTTAGAGTTTTACTAGCATAATAAATTGAATGAAATACCTTATCTTTCCTTTTTCCTAGCATAGCACCTACAACAAAGTCGCTTGCATCACACATCACCTTGAACGATTGCATCCAATCTAGTGCAATGATAATGGGTGCTTGTACTAGCTGTTGTTTAATCTTCAAAAAAGCTTCCAAACAAGTTTCATCAAACAAAAACTTTTTATTTTGCTCCAACAAAGAGCATAATGGTTTTGCTATTTTGGAGAAGTCTCGGATGAATCCTCTATAAAATCTAGCATAGCTGAGAAAAATCCTTATTCCCTTTGCATTATTTGGTGGAGGTAGCTTTTCAATAATTTCCACCTTCGTTCTATCCACTTCAATGCCCTGATAAGAAATTTGATGACCAAGGACAATTCCTTCAGTTGCCATGAAATGACATTTTTCTCAATTTAGAACTAAGTTGGTGTCCTCGTATCTTTCAAAACTTTTGTTAATTTGTTAGCGCATATGTCGAAACTTTGCCTATACACAAAAAACATCCATAAATACTTCTAATGAATCCTCGATCATATCCGAGAAGATGGCCATCATGCACCTTTAAAATGTGGTTGGGGCATTGCACAATCCAAATGGCATTCGTCAGAAAGCAAAGGTTCCAAATGGGCAAGTGAAAGTTTTCTTTGCTTGAATGTGGTTGGGGCATTGCAACCGTCAATGAAATAGTAGTAGGCCTTACCAGCTAGCCTATCCAACATTTGATCAATGAATGGAAGTGAGAAGTGATCCTTCTCTGTGGTCGCATTTAAACAACGGTAGTCCATACACACTCGTCAGCCTATAGCAATGTGAGTAGGGATTAGCTCATTTTTATCGTTACTTACTACCGGATACCACTTTTCTTAGGCACACATTAGACCAAGCTCACCCATGTACTATCCGAAATAGGGTAGACGATGTCTGCGTCCAACTATTTGATAATCTCCTTCTTCACTACTTCATTTTCTCATCCAGTCTTCGTTGTTGCTCAATGGATTGTTTTCATTCATCTTCTAGCCTAATTTTATGCATGCAGAAAGAGGGACTAATGCCTCTGATGTCCGCTATGCTTCAGGCGATGGCTCTTTCATGTTGCTTCAATATTCCGATTAATTTTTCTTCTTAACTCGCGTCGAGACTTGCACTGACAATTACAGGTAATGTATCATTGTCACCTAGGAAAACATATTTTAGGTGTGTTGCCAATGGCTTTAACTCCTAGGTCAAAGCTTCTTCAATTTATGGTTTAAAAATAGGGATTGTCCAATTAGTCAGATCCGAAGATTCCAATTCCCAACCATGTTTCAGCTCACAAATATTAGCCTCAACTGTGTGGTCACATTTAGTTGGAATATTATCATCAGATGTCACTACATATTCTTTTAGCACTGCTGAACTTCGTTCATTAAATTCCTCTGTAATTAGCTCATCCAGATCATCAATGTGGTGAAATTGTTCCTTGCTTCGCGATAGAGATGCTTCGAAAACACTGAAGGTTACATGCTCATCATTATGATGCATAATCAGTTTGCCCTTGAAAACATCGATAAGAGTGTGTCTCATTGTGAGAAATGGGCATCCCAGTATAATAGGCACCTTCTTATCAACTTCACAATCATGTATGATAAAGTCGGCTAGGAACACTAACTTGTCGACACGGACAAGAACATCTTTAATCTGTCCTTCAGGTTGTGCTAAAGATCTATCTGCAAGTTGTAATGTCACCACAGTGGGCTTCAAATGACCAATCCCTAATTTCTTGAAAGTTGATAGTGGCATAAGATTAATGCTAGCTCCTAGGTCACATAGAGATATACCTAAATAATGTTTTCCAATAGAGCATGGGATCGTAAAACTACTAGGATCTTTTATCTTTGGTGGCAATTTATTTGTCAGCACAGCAGTACACCCTTTTGTGAACGCAATAGTCTCAATCTCGGATAGCTTCTTCTTCTTCTTTGACAATAGATCCTTCATAAATTTCCCATAGCTAGAGATCTGCACAAGAGCATCAACTAGAGGTATTAATATGTAATTGTTTCAAGGTAGAGACAAACTATTGATAATCTCAGTCATGCTCTTTCTCCTTGAATCTTTGGGGAAATGGCAGAGGTATGTGTATAGCGGGTTGTGTTGTTGTAACTGGTTGTGTCAACATGGGCAGTTGTGTAGGTAACATTTTAGGATGAATGGTCGGCATCGGTGTGACTACTGGTGGTTCCTCCTCAATCGCTTCTACTATATTTTCTTTAGATGCAACTTGTCCTTGTTGCTTTGGTTTGTTTGCGTCGACAGGTGTCAAGTTAGAGCTGCTACTATGTTCGGCAGTTTGCTTTCCACTCCGCAACGTAATAGCCTTGCAATGCTTTTTACCTTTTTGATTTGGATTTTCAGTATCACTTGGCAAAGCACCTAGTGGTCGTGTGCTCATGTTAGAAGCCAGTCGTCCTAGTTGTGCTTCCAACACTCAGATGGAAGATGAATTTCCTTGTACAATTGCTTCTGTTCTAGTAATATGCTCACGCATCAAAGCTTTAAGAGTAGCTAATGGATTTGATCTTGTTTGAGGATATTGTTGTTGCTATTACTGATGTTGTCCTTGTATATTTGACATCGCATTTTGTTGTGGCGACATTCGAACTTGTGTCTACATTTGATTGTATTCTTTGATCGCATTTGATTAGGTTACACAACCATTTGCAGATTGTGATTATAATTCTACTGCTGTTGACTGTAACTCCCTTATCTAAAATTACCTTAATTTGAGGAATTCTCATATCTATATGTGGACGCATTCTGATTCCCCCAAGGTTGTTGAGCTTTACTTGAACTATTGTATAAGTTACCATAGGAATTTCCATGAATGTTATTAACATAGAATGCATTTTCAACATGCAGTGGGCAATCCTCATAGTTATAATTGTCAGCTCAAATTTCACAGGAAAATTTCGGGACATCCATCTGTTGTGCTACTTGAATAGGGGTAACATCACTCGTCCCCTTCATGTTTTTTATCATATTTTCCAGTGAGGATACCTATTCACTTAAGGCTGGTATAGCATCTAATTTCATAACTCTAGGATTCATTTTCACCTAAGCAAAACGAGAAATCAGGTATTGGTAGTCATTTTGTGCAATTCTCTCCAATATTTGCATGGCTTCAGTGCAAGTGCAATCCAACAAAGGACCATTAGCAGATGCATCAACAAGATTTCATGTCTGCGCATTTAATCCATTGTAGAAGAATTTAATTTGTGTCTCTTGTTGGATTCCATGCATGGGATAACATGTCAACAGAGTCTTGTAGCATTCCCATGTAGCATGTAAATTCTCATGATCCAATTGATGATATGTCATGATATCATTTCGCAATCTAGCATTCATTGTAGGTGGATTGAATCATAAAACGAACTGCATTGCTAGTGCATTCTATGAAGTAATAGATCCAGTCGATAAACCAAGGAACCATGTTTGTGCCCTTCATTGCAAAGAGTAAGGAAACAGCTGCATCTTCAAGCCGTCATCAGGAAGACCATGTTTACTAAAAGAAGCATATATAAGCGAAAAAGATTTGAGATGTTTTCTCGCATCTTTGTGATGTAAACCTGCATATTGTCCATTCGAGTTAAGCATTTGAAACATAATCGATTTTAATTCAAAATTACTAGCTTGTATTATAGGTCTAACAACCACTGGTTGTAAATCATCGAGCACAGGAACAACAAAATCTCTAATTGTCCTATTTGGATTTTGCTCTACTTGAGGCAGCGATGTTACATTGTTGAATACTTGTGGCTGTACTGGAGGAACAACATTTTATGGCATCAATGGTGGTAGATCATTGTTATTTTCAGCCATTTTTCTTTGCTCTTGCTTTTTCCTTCAAAGTGTCCTTTCAAATTCTGGATCAAAACTAACAATGTCTTTAGGATTTCTCCTTGTGGACATAAAACACCTAACAAAGAAAATAGAAAAGAATTAACACAAAATATTAGTAATCAATAAAGGTTAGAAAAGAAACAAATAAATGCAACTACAAAAATAAACATCAAACAAAAGCCATCCTCGATAATGGTATCAAAACTTGATCGTGCTATGAACGTCACAGCAATAATATGCAAGCATACACTGTCGATGCAAGTATAGTAGACAAAATTGAATTTGACGAATATCTATCCCACAGAGATGGCTATTTATGTTTAAATTTGTCAAAGAATTTGAGTTAAAATTGTAAGAACTGTTAATAGTAATGTCAACGCAAAATGGTTAAAACTACACAGGTTAAGGGTAAAAATTGTCAGTGCAAATATAATATAAAATGTCAGAGCAAATTAATAAAAGATGAAATAATTGTTGAGATGTTGTAATGTAACTCAGTAATATAAAAGAAATAGATCAAGTGAAAAGAAGTGGAGAGGGTCACTGACTTCACAACTTAACAACGCTAAATGTGACTACAAGGTAACTTATAGATGAATTGTCGCCGCAATTATACTCCAATGAGATCATACTAATATCAACTATCTATTTAATGAAGACTTAAGTACTCACAACTACCACACCTACCAGTACTGGTAATGCTTTGCACTTAAGAACAAGTGGCAAGAATTCCTTCTTGCCTCAAGCAACTTCCATTGTCTTGCTTGTTAATTTTACCTGTCACCGCACCTTCCAGTGATTGTGACTGCAATTGCACTTTCGTGGTTAAAACAGTTAAATCCAAAGATAAACAGATGAGAAGAATTGAATAGAATTAAAAGCAAATTTAACATTAAAAGATACTTTCGTATTCAATCAATTGTCAATAGTATTCATTAGCATTTAAGGGGTTAACAAATAAATTGAAGCATCCTATTCCTAGTCTACTAAAATTCTCCCTTAATCGTTCCTCTAGCGTTGCACCAAGCTCTTCTCGTCAAAAGTTGTTGCGTTCTAGTGGCATCAGATCACCTTCCTCTAGAATTTAAGCTTCCATGACAACTATCTTCGAGAATGAATAAAAGAAATTATAGATTTGAATTCTTCACACCTTGATATCAATCTTCTCTTTCTTCCTTCTATTTATAATTACTAGCCATTCCAGATCTTTCTCTCTTTTCAGATCTAACTCACGTAGATTTGGTTTGTTATTGCCAAGGTAAAAGTTGTTATTGCCACTATGCACTCACGCAGATCTAGTTTGTTCTTTGAGCAATTGTAGATTGTCGCGACATTTCTAGATGTAAATTAAAATTTTAATTTGCTGCGATAATTTGCCATTCTCCTGCACTAATGCTTCTAGATATGTTATTAGCGTGAAATTTCTGATAGAGATGTAGGAGTATTCATGTGACGATATATTCGGTCGTAATTCTAGATTAACTTGTGATCGTAACTTTGAATGTATTCTTACTCTGATCTTCCTAGGTGTATTTTTGTGCTAACAACTTTAGACGCAAAACTAGTGCTAAATACAGCGACATTAGTGGCACAAAAGAGATAAAATGAAGGAAAGTAAGTTTAAACAACACTGAGTTAGAAAATGTAAATACTAAGTATGAAATGCTAAAAAAGCAAAATTAGTAGTTCACGATTCTCTTCAAAATCCAAGACCATAAAATTTGCTAGGATGATAAAGTTATGAACTTTGACCAATACATCTTCCAATATTCCTTTCAAACGTATTGAGGATCTATCAGCTAATTGTAACATCACTTGTCTGTTCTTGAGTTCCCCTAATCCAAGCTTTTCAAAGATTGAGAGAGGCATTAACACTATACTGGCTCTGATATCGCATAAAGCTCTATTGAATTAGAGGCTCCCAATCTTTATGGGAATCGTAAAACTACCAAGACCTTTTAATGTATGAGGGATCTATTTGGAGATAATAACACTATAGGATGCGTTGATCTCGACTTTTTCACTTACCCTGATCTTCCTACACTTTGACGTAGTCTCCTTTAGGAATTTAGCGTATTTTGGGACTTCCTTAATTAATTCAATCAATGGTAAGTTAACATTTAGAGTCTTAAACAAATTTAACAAGCTTACAAACTCATCATCATCTTGCTTCTTATTTTCCTCTAACCTTTTGGGGATGGAACTTTTGTACCTTCTCTTTCCTTATGGATATCCTTTTTCTCCAGTTTTACCACTGAAGGTTCTTCTTCGTTCACTTTGACTTTAGTGTCGTCATTTGAGGGTATCTTTATAGGATCATTTGGTTTTTCCTACTCTTTTTTCGTACTAGCTGTTTCTGGGCTACTCAGTACTTTTGCACGATCTAAGTGTAATTGCCTTGACATGCTCCTTACACTCTCTTCAGGGATTATTTTTTGTTGCTAGGGATGTTACTGCTAATCTGTCACTTAATATCCCCCATCATACTCATTAATTGGCCCATTTGCTCTTTTAATTTAGCCAATCTCTTTGAGGAGTTAGTACACTCAGACTGCACCTATTTTACCTCAATTGCATTGATTGCATCTCCCCCTCTATTCGATCCAATCTTTGACCACAAAAAGTATGATCATTTGGATAAGCTCTTTTCGGCTGTGTTTGTAAAAATGGAGGGTTGGTTGTTGGTATTTCTCGGTAGGTTTACACTATTACTTCCCCCTTGATTTCCTTTCCATCTCAAATTCAGAGGATCCTTCCAACCAAAGCTATAGGTATTTGAATAGGGATTTTCACCTCTATTCCCAACATATTTCACATCTTAAGTTGTATTGATAAAACAATGATAGAGAGGTTTATCTTTCACTTGTTGTGATGGTGTACCTGTTGTAGATTTAATCTAGTTAAGTGTTTCCAATAATTGTTGAAATTTATTATCTTCTTGGACCACCTTAACTGATGCTGACTTCTTTCCATAGGTGAACTGTTTAGTCGGCCACTTACAGGAATTCATTGCCATGTTTTCAATCAACTCGTAAGCATCATTGTATGTTTAGTTAATTAAAGCCCCTCCTATTGCACCATCGAGTCCAGATCTTGCGGATGCATCCAATCCATTATAAAATGTTTTTATATTTGAAACCACTCATGGAAACTATGGTCTGAGCATTTTTGAAGTAAGGTTTTGAAACGCTCCCATGTTTCATGAAATCCTTTTCCCTCCAATTGTTGGAATGTAGAGATCTCTCTTCTTAATTGGACTGTTTTACTGATAAAATGAATTTTTGTAAAAACTTTCCTACTAACTCATCCCATGTCATGAAGGAGCCTGGTGCCTGCACATCTAACTAAGAGAAAGCATTATCAGTCATTGAAAAGGGAACAACCGAAGACGAATAGCACCATCAGTGACCCCATTATATTTAAATGTGTTACACAATTAAAGGAACCGTTTAAAATGTAGACTTGGGTCCTCTGTCATAGTGCCTCTGATTTGTAAATTATTTTGGATCATTTGGATGATAGTTGACTTCATCTCGAAGTTATTTGCGGCGATAGTTGGCCTAGTGACGCTTCCTTAAACCAAATCCATATTAGGTAGGGCATATTCCCTTAATGTTCGTTGGTTTTGTGCCATCGATTCCTTTGTTGGTAATTGTGGTGGTAATCTATCATCTTGAATATGATTGTCAACAGGATCGAGAGGTGGATCTTCGTGTACTTGCTCGTCAGTAGGTGCTGGTGGATTTTGCATCTACTGCTACTGTTAACGATTTCGCCTAATAAGTGATTCGAGATTAGAAATTGGATTGACCAAGTTTCCTTAGCTTTGAGTTATAAACTATAATGAAAAGAACATATATTTGTAAAAATAAGTAAAATAAAAAAAAAATAAAGAAAAACATATCTATAATCTAAAAATTTTCTAATTATTCTTCTATAAGTGCAAAAATTGAAACTACTAAAGACGTCGCCTTTACGACATCGTCACCAAAACCTTGACCACCTCTGAACGTACTCCCAGTAAGAGTATATTTTAGGCTTTCCACAAGTATACGATTCGAGTTGTAATGTAGTTTACAATGGGGTAATGAGTACTCTGAGAATTGAACCCAAGGGAGGCGAAGCACTAATAATCTAACTCCTACTCTTAAAAAGATCTAATTCGTATTTTCTTCATAATTATATTACGAAAGATAAATAATGATTTTGGGTTTTCTATAATGATAATAAAAATAATAAAAGGAAAAGGAAAATGAGATAAGAGATCAATAAACTTGATCATGGAGGATTAGCTTGCTTTGGTATGATTTCATCAACCGTTCTTCTTGGCTTTTCCATTAATCAACTAGTCGTTACCCTAGCAGGATCTTTTGATCTTCTACTAACATAACGAGTCAACAAGAAGTACTTATCTTACAACCTCACAGTTTAGGTTTGTTTGGGGTAAAGGTGTTCATGAATGGGCAATACAAATTTTGGGTTAATTCCCATCTTGATGTTTTTCGGGGTTGTCAAACCTAGGGTTTGTTTCTCGTTCTTCCTTCTCCAAACAATTGATTTGTTGAAAATCCCTACATAATAATTAAATCATCATACCTCTACTCCCTAGTCCACCATAAATGGATTAGTTCCTCATGGCTTCTTGAGACATTATAATTTCAATATAAATAATAAACATGAAGATTGTATTGAAAGTATAAGTAAAGAAACTTAGGAATTTGTATTGATTGCTGGAAGAAATCCACAAGCGTTTATGCGCTTCTTACAAATATCATTGTCAAATAACAAGAACAAAATAAAATAACTGAACCTAAATTACAAAGAAAGAAATGAACAAAGGAAAAAGGCATGTAAAAGTAGGTGTTCAAGGAGCCTATTTATAGCATTTTGATGGTCTTTTTCCTCAACCTTAGGTCAACTACCATTCCTCGAGTTTAATATGGATCGTGAAGATCAAAAAGCCCCTTAATTGGTGTATTTTCGTGTCTAGGACTCGATGTTGTGACACTCAGGATTCATGTCGCACGACATAGCAAGCTGTGTATTCTGTTGGTGTATTTCCCAAGGTTGGTTGAGACACCCTTATGTTATGTCGCGACATAGAAGACAGCTTTAGGATTCTTTGGTTTCAAATCCCTATGTTGCGATAACCCATGTTCTTTGTCTTGACATAACGATCAATCTTGATATGATTCGTCTTCTAATGGTCTCTTGCACACTCACAAAGTTCATTAGTCAACCTTTAGGCCTCAATCATACCTAATGTCAATAGAAGACTCATTTTTACACCTTTTACACATTTTATTAAAACTTAACTAAATCCTACTTAAACCGAACAATAATGCTTAATTTTAAGCTTCTAAAGTGTGAAACCTAGTTTAATCTACTGGTTGAATTACGATAGATCAGCACACGATAAGATTCATTTTCCACTCGAGAGATTCCCTACTCTGTTCTTCAATCGACATCAACAATATTACTTCTTTTTTCTTTTCTCTTTAGATTTACTTGTGTTTATTTTAATTGAGATTGAGATGATGAATAAAATCATGAGTAGCTAAATCCCTTAGGGGAGATTAACGAGTGGATGAGGGTGTGATTAATTGAGGATTACAAGATTCCTAATAGGATTATTTTGTATAAATCACGCGTTCTTAAACCTTAGGAAGTAATCATAGGTTAAATGAGGTCGGAAGATAAGTTTGTCGCATAAATCATAATTTATCCTTGATGGGTAAGTGGGGTTGAGTGATAAGCGAGTATCAACCAATTAATTAATTAGTTAGAAGTCGGGAGGCAATAATTGGTTAGTTAATAGCTAATCCACCCTAAAAACCCGAATCCGAAGTTAATTACAATCCTTAAAGTGAGTTAATCTTCTTAATTGGTTTAATCGGTATTGTCTTCTATTTATCTTATTGTTTATTTATTTTAGTTATTTAATTTCTATTGTTCATCTTTTTATGGCTTATCAAAATATAGAATTTAACCAGTACTATTTAGACATTATTTAAAGAGATTTTTTATTGATTTAATTCTTCCTCCCTTGGGTACAATCCTTAAAATTCTTTGTGTTTCGTTGTAACACAATACTATATTGCAATTTGAATCGTATACTTGCAGACATCGCTGCTTTGATTTCATATATTTTTGGTGTAGTATTTTTCAATCAAATGTTTGCACATTTAGCTGCGGTCAAGTTGTTGGCATCTAATCTACCATAGTTCGGTGTAGCAAATTCAACTAGTTTTCGTACTTAAGAATCTTGAATACAAACATTTTTGTTATGTTTTAGTTAAGTTTTCTTATTCTAGTTGAAATTCAATAAAGAGTGTATTTCGAGTCTTTTATTTACCTTAAGGGCCGAATAAGGCCTAAAGGTGAGTTAACATACTTAGTGAATGTGCAGGAGAAGATTCAAAGGCATAGGAACTCAAGGCTGATCGTTGTGTTGCAACACGAGAAGTTTAATTTCCCAACATAGGGAGTAGAATACAAGAATTTCCATACTACCTATGGTGTTGCAACACAGGCATGGGATGTCGTGATACACTCCTGAAGTTAGCCTTGAACTAGAGCATATTGCCTTTGATTTCGCGACACAAGCACTAGGAGTTGTGACATTGACCTTGTACGTGCAACAAAGTACAAGCCAAGGGCGTTTTGGTTAGCACAATAAAAATTAAACATGAAAACATTAGCTAACCTATGGTTGAGGATGACGGCCACCATAAATCTATAAATAAGCTCAGCACTTGTTAAGTGACAATTTTTATTATTCTAAGTTTTTCTCTGTAATTTTATTTTTAGTTTTCCTTTCTTTTAGGCTTTAGGTTTATTTTTAGTTCTTTTCATTTGTGTTCTTTAGAGATCTTATTTTGCAAACGCGATCAAACGCTAGTAAATTTCTGCACTTCATAATTGAATACAATAAGGATTCTCTAAATTCTACCCTTGATTTACTCTTTATACATATCTTTATTATCAAGTTTATGATGTTTATGGATTCCTGATGTAGTCGAAACTAACTAAAAATATGACTAAGCCAAGTGCACCTATCAATTAATAGTATAGTTACGGTGAGCATAGATACCATTCCCATGAGGACTAAAAGTACTAGTAATAGTTGTCTTCTTATTATCTAACCGATTGAATAGAGTGATTGTTTTAAACTAAATTTAACTAGATTAATAAACTAAAAGTGCAAAAAAGAATAAAACAAGAAATAACAAGTGTTTTAATACCAAGAAGCAACAATACCCAGTAAAGACTCCACCTAGATTTCATCTGCCATTATCATTCTGAATTAAGCAATTTATTCACTTAGTATTTTGATCCGTAGAAATCCTTAAATTATGCTAATACCTCTATTCAAGCATAAAAGTAATTGACTCTAGGTTGATTAATTGAAATTTTTTTCTAACTAAAACTCTTATTGTCGCATTAATTCGATCTATGGATTCTCTTATTAAATTTGACTCTAATCTGGTAGATTAATGTCGTTCTATTTCTAGGATTGCATGCAACTCCAGTCAATTATGCTAGATCTACTCTTAAACAGGGTCAATTCCTCCTCTAATTTAAGCACATCAAATAAGAATCAATATATCAAGAATACTAAATCAATAATTAAGCACACATAATTGAGAACAAAATCTAAGTATTTATTACGTAAAATCAGAAATCAAATGACTGAATTCATCATAAGGTTCATCTCCCCTAGGTATTTAGGGATTTAGTTCATGCTAATAAATAGAAACATCTCAAAGACAATATAACCACAAATGAAGAGAAACTCATAGTTAAATCAAAAGAATTTAGAAAGAGGTCTTCAATTTTCGTGGAAATCGGCTTCAAAGACGGCTTCTATGGTGTTTCTTCAGTTGTTTTCTTTAATAATCTCTGACGGCTTGGGTTTGGGGAATGAAGGATTTTACAAAAAATTGGAAGTGCTAATTCATATAACTTCATATCCTATTTATAATACATGAAAATCTCTAGTTGGATCCAAATTAAACTCTAAATTATAAAGTCTAAAAGATAAATTAAAATTAAATATAAATAATATAACAATAATAATCCTAAATATTAATCCTAAGAAAATAGAGTCTAAATTTAAATAAAGTCTTATGTCCAATAAATCTCTTCCTAACTCTTCCACATTCACGCTTTTTGTCCCAACTTTCCTTTTTGTCTTCGATTTAGTCCATGGCCATGTGTCCAGCCCGTGCGGCTCCTAAAATATGCTCTTTTTGTACCGTTTTTGCTTGTTTTTCACTTCTTTCGCTCCCAAATGCTTTCCTAAGTATAGAAACATGAATTTAAAGGATTATGAACATAAAAATCATTATTTTAAACCGATTAATCATCCAAGAATGCATTAAGAATAAGGCTAAAACATGTTACTTTTGGCACTTATCAAATATCCCCACACTTCAGTATTTGCTTGTCCTCAAGTGAAATTATCAACCCATATTCAAGTTAACCTTCTTAGTTTTTCATTTCATCAATAATGTTTCAAGATAAATTGCAAACAATCATGCATTGGAAATTCATCTAAAAGAACACTAAAGATTCAAGCTATCTAAGCTACAAATTTTTTAGCATAAAAATATAGGTGTCTCCCCTTATCTAAATAATTACCTTAAATTCAAAATTAACAAGAATTGGCATCCTCACTAAAGATTCACTCAAAGCACTAAAAGTGTTTAAGGTTCGTGAAATAAGCACTCAATAGTAAAAGATGAAATGTTATTACCAATTTGCTTGAAAATCATCTTAGTATTTATGTTATGGATTGAAGAATTGTTGGATTTTTTAAGATTCAAAATATAAAGACCATCTTGTAAATAGAAATTTGCATAGAATATATCTCTATAATAAATGGATCAATTACTATTCTTAATAATAAAAGAAAAATCATCATTATCCAAATAAGAAATTGGAATGATATTCCTACTTATACTAGGAACATAAAAGCAGTTGTTCAAATCTAACAAAAGCCCACTGGGCAAAGTAAGTTCATAACTTCCTACCGCTAAAGTAGGAACTCTTGCTCCATTGCAAACTCGTAGGTCAACTTCACCTTTATTCATTTCTCTACTCCTTGTAAGTCCCTGCACATTTGTGCAAATGTGAGATCCACATCTAATATTTACTACCCAAGAACATGAAGGACAAAAATTAACATGTATAACATAAATACCTGAAGATTGGTCTCACCGGTCTTCTTTTTCTTTAGATCCTCCAAATATAGTTTTCAGTTTCTTTTCCAATGACTAGGTTCATTACAAAAGAAACAAACCCCCTCCTTAGTAGTTTTAGCCTTGGGCTCAAGTTTGGGCTTGGGGTGAGTATTAGACTTTCCAGCCTTTCCCTTTCCCTTTCCCTTGCCAATTCCTTCTCTTTTCTTGAAGCTCTTTTCCTTTTGAACCATTAGAACGTGATTAGGCTTGGACTTGATATTCTACTCAACAGTTTTAAGCATCTTATGTAGATTAAGAATTGATTTGTTAATCTCATTCATGTTGTAGTTAATGACAAACTAGGCATAACTTTCAGGCAGTGAATTCAGGATCAAATCAATTGCCAACTCTTATCTTAATGGAAATCCAAGTCTATCAAGGTGATCAATATAGCCTTTTATATTTAGGACATGAGTGCTAACTGAAACACCCTCAGTCATCTTACAAGAATGCAGTGCCTTGGTAGTTTCATACCTTTCTTGCATTGCCTGTTCTTGGAACATTTCCTTAAGATTTTAAATCATATCATAAGCATCCATGTGTTCAAGATCCTTCTAAAGTTCAGTACTCATGGTAGCTAGCATCAAGCATGCAACATTAATAGAGTCATTTTTATTCTTCTCATAAGCACTCTTTTCAGCTCTAGTAGCATTCTCAGCTGGTATCTCAGGGTGAGGTTCATCCATGACATAAAGCTTCCTTTCTTGTTTGAGAACAATTCTCAAATTTTGATACCTATCAAGGAAGTTATTCCTAGTAAGTTTTCCCTTATAACGGACCGATCGTAATGACATAGTAGAATTATTATTGTTGGTCATCTACAATAAAATGCAAGTTTAATAAGAAATTTGATAAAAGAAAAGCTTTCACTAAATCAATAACTTTAAAGAATAATCATATCAATTTAGTGAGTTTAAGATCCATATTTCATTCAACTTTAATTTAACTTTGGCATGACATTTAAATTAAGTTATTTAGGTAGGTAACTCTTACCAATTACATTTCATGTAACTCTTAGAAATCTATGAGGTTTTTGACATCATATGTCTCGACATGTTTAAATCTCATCTTATGTCTTTAGGACCAAAACCATTTTGATAGCCTAATTAAGTTAAACCACTTTAAACATATGAGTAGTACCATTACCATCTTGTCTCACTAATATAACCTAATGTACTCCTACTTTGGTAGAACCCATGTTAAAGTGATAAAAGCCTTGACAAGTATTTTAAAATGGATGACATATAAACTTAAAATTTTATGTGAGGGATCTTTGTTGATTTTAATATTTAGTATTATGTCTTAACAAAATATGATTATCACATACTAATAGATATTATCCAAGGTAATTCATACTCATAGCATCACATATATGCATTAAAATAAACATGGCATAGTATGGCCTTAATCTAAATTGATCTTCATAATAAAATATGAAAATCAAAAGTTAACCCAAGGTAATAAGCATCTCCATGTCATCACCTTAGACCACCAACTTGTGTATGGTCATCTAACTCCTCCATCAAGATGGTCAGATCGCATGACTCCAAAGGGTCTTACAATGTCTTATTGTTATAATACAATAAAATTTACTTCTATTAGAGAAATAAAATTACAATAAAACAAAACGACACACATGTCGCATTTAAAAATTACAACCTCTTGTAAAATAATAACAAAATAATATACCATTCACATAAACCAAAAAGGCCATACAATGTATCATGCAATAGGCAACACTACATAAAACAACATCATGTGATTCAAACATAGTGCAAGCATGATAAATACGTAAAGCAAGATGCTCGTATACCACTGTTGGAATACGAGATAGAGTTTGAAACTCATACGAACATAACGCGATGAAAAATAAAATTGATATTCAATAAACTCCCAAGGATCTCATGCAATACATACAAATCGAAAAGGGAATAATGAAAATTGCCTTATTTTGTTAAACTTCCAAACACTAATGCTTTATTTGAATTGGATCTCCAAAGGTGCTGCCTTGTTGGAAGACGACCACCGTCTACAAGTATCCACACTCGAATGAACGACGAACGGTCGAATGGAATGCTAGTTCCAACTTTGTTTTCTCAAAACGTTTTTTTTTTTGTTCTCTCCAACGACTTATAGCCAAAAATTTGTGTAATTAGAGAAGTGTACATATATCACATATATATAGGATTAGGTAAAACTAGATTTGAGGTTTTATATATATATAAAACTCATTTAAATAATTTAATTTCTCTTTCCTTATCGGATAAGAAATATCATATTTTATCTTAAATTCTAAAAAATTATTTTAAATAATAATTTAAATTTTATTTAATTATATTTTATTCAAAACTCCTTTAAATAATAATAATAATTAAATTCTATTTTAATTATTATTTATCTAAAACTCTTTTAAATAACAATATAATTGTTACTTATCTAAACCTCTTTTAAATAATAATTAAATTCTATTTCATTATCTCATAAGGAATATCTCAAATCCATTTGATTTTGAATTTTAATTATTATTTATCTAAAACTCTTTTAAATAATAATTAAATTTTATTTCCTTACTTGATAAAGAATATATCAAATCCCCTTTTTATCTCATTTATTATTATTTCCGAATTTAACTGGAAATAGTAACAAAATTACTATTTGCTATCATTTTGAATACGAATTAAAATTTCCAAAATTAAATTTGAATAAAAATAATAATTGATTATTACTCATAATTTAAAATAATCTTATCATTTTAAATTATTTAAAGAGAGTGAAAAACTTAACCATTCATGTTCATTCTTAATGTGCGACTCTATAGGTTCAACTAACGTTGGCAGTAGGCCTAAATCATATTTGGTCCTACAAGTCATAAGTGGCCTTTAGCAAGACATTACAGCTACCCAAGTTAAATGAAAGCTCATGATAGAGACAACCTAAATACAGCTCATGACATAATCCTTTTGTGTCACGATACCTAGATAGAGTAAAAGGCATGGATAAAGTCAACCTTATATCATTCTATCTTTAATTTCTCAATACCCAATTAGACTAATCAAACGAATGACATTAATATCCATCAATTCATTCGAGCACGACATGCATTTTTCAATCTCAATCATCGAGTGGCCCAGAGATATCTCTCTTATAATAAGAGGGACAAATTTCATCTTAATCACTCACATCTTATTATATGATTCTAATCATGTTCAAGCATAACTTTTATAGTTGTCTGGTTAAAGACAATGTTTGATTACGTCAAAACATAAAATTTGTTATGTTGAGAACTATAGTGATTTCAGGTCTAAGGATTTAATGACACAAATTATTTAGAGATTTAATTTATGACTTTGATCCATGTATTAATCTCAAAACGGGTTGGTCCAATATTCATATTTAAAAAATACATATGAAAATGATTTGTTTCTCAAACACATATTCATCACATGAATATCTATCATATTTCGTACTAATCTTAATTCATTGTTATTCCCACAACAACAATCGATTAGGGACATTTAGAATAAAATTATTTAAGGATATTATTATATATTAAACATGCAAATTATAATAATAAATTTATTTAATCAAAATAAAGCAACCATGCAATAGACCTAGGGCACAATTACTAACATGTCATATCACTCATTTTCTTAAAGCTCGTCGTTCCTTTTTTTTAGAGTTCGTTGGACTAAGGCTTATAGGCATTTTCAAGGAAACTCTTATGCTTAGTCAAATCCTTATGCTTTACACACTCTTAAATCTTACTCTTTGTTCCTTGCCTCTATAAACATCATTCAACTATTTGGGACTTCGATGGGGTGGATGTTACAAGGTGAGTACTCCGAGGATCATATCCAAGGGAGACGAGTACTAAATTAACTTTAACCTAAATGTTAATAAATCTAATTAGCACTTTCAGTAAATTATATTACTAATAAACATAAAGAAAACTTTTTTTGGGGTTTTATAAAGAAACAAAAAGCACATAAAAGAGTGAACTTTAGAAAACTAGAATACAAACTCAATCAGATCTAGACATGGGTGATTAGCTCACTTTATGTGATCATAACTAATTCCTATTTCGAGTTTCTATTCAGTCAACTACTTGTTACCCTAGCAGGATCTCTTGATCTTCAACTAAATCAACAAGTCGACAAGAACTACTTATCTCTTGACCTCACAGTCCAGACCGGTTCAAGGATAAGGTGTTCACAGATAGGCCATAGAAATTTTGGGTTAATTCCCACCTAAATGACTTCTTAGGGTCGTCAAGTCTAGGGTTTAAGTTCTTCCTCTCTCAAACAGTTAATCTGCTAAGAAAACCCTACATAACAATTAGTCAATCACACCTTTACTCGCTAATCCCCCATAAGAGGATTTGTTCCTCATGGAATTGATATGTGCCAAAAGGAACATGTTTTAGCCTCATTCTTAATGCATTTTTTTATAATTAGTCAGTTTAAAATTATGAATTTTATGTTCATAATCTTTTAAATTCATGTTTCTATACTTAGGAAAGCATTTGGGAGCGAAAGAAGCGAAAAAAAGCAAAAACTATACAAAAAGAGCACATTTTAGAAGCTACACGGGCTAGACATATGGCCAAGGACTAAATCGAAGAAAAAAGGAAAATTTGGGGTAAAAAGCGTGAATGTGGAAGAATTAGGAAGATATTTATTAGACATAAGATTTTATTTAAATTTAGACTATATTTTCTTGGGATTAATTTTTAAGATTATTATTGTTATATTGTTTATATTTAATTTTAATTTATCTTTTTGGCTTTATAATTTAGAGTTTAATTTGGATCCAATTAGGGAATTATTGTTTAGATTTAATTCTAATTATCTTTTTAGAATTTAATTTGGATCCAACTAGAGATTTTCATGTATTATAAATAGGGGATTAAGTTATATGAATTAGCACTTACAATTTTCTATAAAAATCCTTCATTCCCCAAACCCAAGACGTTAGAGATTATTGAAGAAAATAACTGATGAAACTCCATAAAAGACGTCTTGGAAGTTGATTTCCATGAAGATTGAAGATCTCTTTCTAAATTCTTTTGATTTTACTATGAGTTTCTCTTAGTCTTGTTGTTATATTGTCTTTGAGATGTTTCCATTTATTGGCATGAACTAAACCCCTAATACCTAAGGGAGATGGACCATATGATAAATTCTGTCATTTGATTTCTAATTTTACGCAATAAATACTTAAATTTTATTCTCAATTATGTGTGCTTAATTCTTGATTTAGTATTCCTGGTATATTAATTCTTGTTTGATGTGCTTAAATCAGAGGAGGAACAAGTCCTCTTTAAGAGTAGATCTAGCATAATTGAGTGGAGTTTCATGCAATCCTAGAAATATGACAGCATTAATCTACTAGATTAGAGTCAAATCTAATAGGGGAATCTATAGATCGAATTAATGTGACAATAGGGGTTTTAATTAGAAAGAAATTTCAATTAATCAACCTAGAGTCAGTTACTTTTATGCTTGAATAGAAGTATTAGCATAATATAAGGATTTCTACAGATCAAAATACTAAGTGAATAAACTGCTTAATTCAGAATGATAATGGCAGATGAAATCTAGATGGACTCTTTCCTAGGTATTATTTGCTTCTTGGTATTAAAACACTTGTTATTTCTTATTTTATTCTTTGTCGCGCTTTTAGTTTATTAATTTAGTTAAATTTAGTTTAAAACAATCACTCTATTTGATCAGTTAGATAATAGGAAGACAACTATTACTAGTACTTTTAGTCCTCGTGGGAATGATATCTATGCTCACCACAACTATACTATTAATTGATAGGTGCACTTGCTTTAGTCATATTTTTAGTTAATTTTGACTACATCAAGTTTTGGCGCCATTATTAGGGATTGAAATATTAGGAAAACTTTATTTCTATTACTTTAACCATTTTTTTTATTTTTGTTTTACTTTTTACATTTTTAATTTAATTTTTTTCTCTTTTTTTGCTTCTGCCAGGTTCTTTTGGTTTATGACTAGGGAAAACTCGTCGAGACCACTTCTTCACGACTCTGAACTTGAAAAGACTACTCGCAAAAATCATAAAGAGGTTAGAGAAGCTAAGCAAAGTAAGAAAACTTTAGTAAACGGTTAAAAGGAAAAGGATATTACTTTGGAGATTGGTGATGATCGAAATTACCAGGTTCCTCTTGTTCTCCCTACTGCTCTTCCTGATCCTCCTGCTCGTCGAACTTTGTATGATTATGCTAAGCCTACTCTGATTGGGGCTAAAACTAGTATTGTCAGGCCGAATGTTAATGCGAATAATTTTTGAAACCAAGCCGAGCATAATTCAAATGGTACAACAATATGTCTAGTTTGATGGTTTGCAAGATGAAGATCTGAATGCTCATTTGGTTAATTATCTTGGGATTTATGACACTTTAAAATTTAATGGTGTTATTGATGATGCCATACGCTTACGATTGTTCCCATTTTTGTTAAGGAGCAAGGCAAAACTGTGGTTAAATGCTTTACCACGAGGTTCTATCACTACTTGGGATCAAATGACTGAAAAGTTCTTGTTAAAATATTTTCTGCAGGCTAAGACAACTAAGTTAAGGAATGACATCTCTTCCTTTGCTCAGTTTGATATTGAGACACTTTATGAAGCATGGGAGAGGTTCAGGGATTTATTGAGAAGGTGTTCTCATCATGGGTTACCTTTGTGGCTCCAAGTTCAAACTTTCTACAATGGTTTGAATCCCTCGACTAGATAGATGGTTGATTCAATAGCTAGAGGAACTTTGAATAAAAAGACATCGGAATAAGCCCAAGGATTCATTGGGGAGGTGGCACTAAATAATTATTAGTGGCAAGTTACAAGAGTAAAACTTGTGCAGGTAGCAGGGATTTATGATGTTGATGTTGTTTTTATGTTGGCTCGTCAGGTTGAAACTCTTAATAAAAAATTTGACGGTTTAAATTTTTCTTAACAAGTACATCCAGTGATACAGTGCAATGAAAATGGAGCGGGGATGATGGGTTCAAAATATTTCCATGAGCAAGCAGACTTTTTGGGTAATAATTCTAGACCTCAAAATAATCCCTATAATAATACTTACAATGCATGTCGGAGAAATCACCCAAATTTTTCATGGGGTGGTCAAGGAAACCAAAGATCACAAATTCCTCTGGGTTTTCAGCAGCCTCATCAACAAGAAAAAAAATCAAACCTTGATGATTGCTAAATTTACTTCGACTTCTGAAGCGAGATTTCAAAGTAATGAGACAGCCTTAAAAAATCAACAGGCATCTATTCATGGTCTTGAAAATCAAATCAGACATCTTGCTACAATGATTTCGAAAAGACAGTCAGGTAGTTTACCTAGCAACATTGAACCAAACCCAAAGGAACATGCGAAAGCGGTTACATTGAGGAGTGGGAAAGAGTTGGTTGAACCAGAAAAGAAGTTGAAGTAAAAATCCTATGAGAAAGATGATGAGATAACAAAAACCGAAGAGATTCAAATACCAGTGCTTAAGGAATATAAACCGTCAATTCCCTATCCATCAAAGTTAAAGAAAGACCTCAATGATGAACAATTTGGTAAATTTCTTGATCTTTTAAATAGTTACATATTAACTTACCTTTTGTTGAAGCTCTTTTGCAAGTGTCCACTTATGCAAAATTTTTAAAAGAGCTGCTGACAAATAAGAGGAAATTAGAGGAGTTGTCCACTGTGGAGCTTAATGAAGAGTGCTCAGCTATTCTCCAAAATAAATTGCCTACTATGCTGAAAGACCCAAGGAGTTTCACTATCCCTTATTTTATTAGTGGTTTAAATATTAGGAAAGCATTGGCTAATTTGGGTGCTAGTATTAATTTAATACCTTATAAAATGTTCAAGCATCTTGGTCTTGGAGAACCTAAACCCACTAGGATGAGTATTCAATTAGCTGACGGATTTGTTAAATATCCTAGGGGAATTATTGAAGATGTGCTTGTGAAAGTAGATAAATTTATTTTCCCTGCTGACTTTGTTATACTTGACATGGATGAGGATGTTGAGGTACCTTTGATTTTAGGTAAACCCTTTTTAGCCACTACTAAAGCTATTATTGATGTGGGTAACAATAAACTTGTGTTTAGGGTAGGTGATGATGAGATTATTTTCAAGATTTATAATGCCATGCGATTTTCCCAAGAGCAAGATGATTCATGTTATTTTATTGATTTTATTGATTTTATTGATCATGTTGTTCAAAATTCATTGCAGGAAATTGTTCATAAAGACACTTTGGAACTGTGTCTTATTCAGAGACGCTAGATCGATCTAGATAATGTTGTGATTAATGAGATGAAAAATGATTTAGATGCTAATGAGTCCCCAACGAGACAGAAAAATTTTAAGACCATTGAGGTAAGTAAAGAGTTAAGGTTGAAACCCTCTATTGAAGAACCTCCTAAATTAGAACTGAAGCAATTACCCAATCATTTGGAGTATGAATTTTTGGGGAATAATTCTACATTGTCAGTAATTATTGCTTTAGATTTAAAGTCGAATGAGAAAGAGAAGTTACTATAGGTGCTTAGGGAACATAAACGAGCAATGGCTTGGAAAATTTCTAACATTAAAGGAATTAATCCTTCTTTTTGCACTCACAAAATTTTAATCGAAGATGAATATAAACCTTATGTGCAGACTCAAAGGAGACTAAATCCTAATATAAAGGAAGTTGTCAAGGCTGAGGTAATTAAACTTCTAAATGCTAGATTTGTTTATCCTATTTCTGATAATACTTGGGTAAGTCTTGTGCAGGCTGTTCCTAAGAAAGGAGGCATGACTGTTGTGGCTAATGAGAAGAACGAGTTGATTCACAGTCACAGGATGAAGAGTTTGCATTGATTACAGTAAGCTGAATGATGCTACAAGGAAAGACCACTTTCCTCTATCGTTTGTTAATCAAATGTTGGATAGGTTAGCTGGCCACATGTATTACTGCTTTTTGGATGGACTGGTTTCTTCCAAATCTTGATACCTCCTGAGGATCAAGAAAAGACGACATTTACATGTCCCTATGGTACATTTGCTTACCAATGAATGCCTTTTGGATTATGTAATGTTCTAACGATGTATGATGGCCATCTTTGATGAATTTGTGGAAGATATTTTGGAGGTATTTATCGACGACTTCTCGGTATTCGGTAATTCTTTCCATTTATGCCTTAAAATTTTAAAACATGTTCTAATGAGATGTGAAGAAACAAACCTTGTGCTTAATTGGGAAAAGTGTCACTTCATGATTAAATAGGAAATTGTTTTAGGTAATAAAACTTCTAGTAAAGGGATTGAGGTTGATAAAGCAAAAATTAAAACTATTGAAAAATTATCCCCTCCTATATCGGTTAAGACTATTAGAAGTTTCCTAGGACATGCTGGGTTTTATAGAAGATTTATTAGGGACTTTTCTAAAATAGCAAAGCCTTTAACGATTTACTAGAAAAAAATGTGTCATTTAACTTCAGTCAAGATTGTTTAGAGGCATTTAACATTCTTAAGGAAAAATTAATCAATGCCCCGATTGTTGTTGCACCTGATTGGAATTTACCCTTTGAACTAATGTGTGATGCGAGTGATTTTGTAGTAGGTGCAGTTATGGGATAGTGAAGAGACAAGCACTTTCAGCCTATTTATTATGCTAGCAAGACTTTGACAAATGCTCAAATGAACTACATTACTACTGAAAAAGAATTGCTAGCTGTGGTTTTTGCATTTGATAAATTTAGATCTTATTTAAAATTATCTAAAGTTATTGTTTACACTGACCATTCTGCTCTTCGCTACCTTCTTGCTAAACCAGATGTAAAACCTCAACTTATTCATTGGGTTTTATTGCTGCAGGAATTTGATTTGAAGATTAGGGATAAGAAAGGAGCTAAAAATCTTGCAGCTGATCATCTCTTGAGGCTCGAAAATCCACATCTTGAGAATCTTAATGAAGGTATGATAAATGACTCATTTTCTGAAGAGTGACTCTTAGTAGTAAGTGATTCTTATGGTCCTTGGTTTGCAAACATTGCGAATTATTTAGTTGGAAACACTCTACCAAAAGATTTTACTCATCATCAAAAGAAACAATTCTTTGCTAATGTGAAGAATTATTTTTGGGAAGATACTTTTCCTTTTCTTGTGTGTGCAGATCAAGTGATTCGAAGATATGTTTCGAATGTCGAAGGGAATAAAATTTTAGAGCATTGTCACTGGACCGACAGGAGGACACTATAGTGGAATTCTTACTGCACATAAGGTCCTCGAATCAGGTTTTTATTGGTCCACTTTGTTCAAAGATGCGAATAGGTATGTTACTTCTTGTTCAAAAAAATTCAAAGTAAAAGTTGAAATAAAAATTCAAAAATTCAAAAAAATTAGTACATTTATTTTTATTTTTATTTTCATTTTCATTTTTAGTTTTTTTTTTTTTTTTTATTATGCATTATTTTTATTCTTATGTTTTTTTATCTGTTATCTCCCTCTCTTACTTGTGTTTGCCTATTTTCTCATTAGTTTGCTTGGAAAATTGCACTTCATTTAGACTCACTACATTCCCAATTTTTTTCGATTCTGATGAAATCATCCTAATTCAGGAAAGTTTCAGTTCCTTTCCTCCTTATGATGTTGTGCTTATTCTGCTCATATCTGTTTATACATTGAGTACAATGTACATCTTAAGTGTGGGGAGGTTGATTGTGTATAATTGTGATAAAATCCCTAAATTATTTATTGTGTTTGAGTAATTTTCTCACACCCCATTAGAGTGAATTTTTGCTATTTGGAATTTTTATTGATTTTGTTTTGAAATTGATTTGTGAATCTTTTATGTATTGGGTGATTTAATCTTTAAGATATGAGAGAATCAAGCATGATAAGTTGTCTTCAGAATTAAATATTTTAGGTTGTCTCCCTAAATTGAAATATTATCTTCAAATTTTGAAATTGCAAGTTTGACATCAAAACCATAATTTTTGTGAGCTTTTGAGCCTACAGAGCATATATTTTATTTCGTGCTCATGCTATTTTTGGTTGTGTGTATATCAACTTGATTTGTTATTTTAGAACTTGCTTTGATTATACATGTTAAGATCATATTATTGATTTGATATGCAAAGATGATAGAGGCACTTAGGATTTAACCCAAGCTTACCTAATAAATTAACCTCTAGTGCATTTCAAATACATACACACACATATTAACATGGTTTTTTGACATTATATTGTGACTTGACAATGATTGATACTATATAAATGAGGTGATTAATTACTCATGTTTACGAAACTCAGTTACTGAATGGTTGTGATTGACAAGGTTAATGTTAGCCATTTATTTTGTTACTTATAAAACTGTGATTATAAGGTAAGTTATCACGTTTCAACCTGTGAACTTACTAAGTTCATAAAAGCTTACTCGTGTTGTTTTCCTATTTTTTTGTAGATCTCATTTTACGGAATCGAGAAATCGAATCAAGTTGAATATCACATTATCCAACTATCTTTGGTATATATTTATGTGAACTTATGTGTTCAAGAAAGTGAATGTGTTTGTTGGAAAAATGATTAAATAGTTCATGTTCTAATATGTTAAGTTAAGTGTGAGTGTGAATGATACATGGTGGAATATGATAAAATGTTTATAGATGTTACTTAGTGATAATAAGAACGATTGGTGATAGCTTTGATTGAAAGTTGTGGTATTATGGTTTGATATGGAATATAGATGTCATGATATTTTATACGAGTATTGATTCTTTCTTGGCAAATGTATTGGTGAATATGTCTTGGGTTATAACTTGGCTAGTTAATAATAAAAGTTATGTCATTTTGGTACATTCTGACATGTTTAGATAAGCATGATTTGAATTGGAAAGGAAGTTAGAAATTAGTTTTGAATGGTGTTTTATTGTGGTGCCAATGAGGGTATATTGATTAGGCACCTAGCTTGAATTTCTATGTTTTAAGCTTGTTTGTATGTGTTTTGAAGGTATGAAAATGGTTCATATCGATTTGGATTGGCACCTAAGAAATGTATAATGTTTCGACTTATTTTAGAAGTCATTTTAGGTGCACACGGCCTAGCACACGGGCTGTCACATGACCGTGTGCCCCACATGGCCTCCTCACACGATTGTGTGTCTTATTGATTTTTAACTGTAGTTTTTTCCACAAGGCATCAGGCAATTACACTGCCTAGCAACACAGCTGTGTGACCCTATTTTCAAAATTTTCTAATTTTTCCATTTTTTGTTTCATTTCAAATTAGCCCCTGATTGTTTCAAAACTATTTTAAGGTCTTCTAAGATTGATATAAGGCCTGTAATTGTATATATGCTATGTATAATGTTTAGATTGAATTTTGATATTTAAATTAATAAGTGAATGGTTTAATGATGTCAGTTGATTTGATGTGTGTTGTAATACTCCGTAACCCTAATCTAGCAATGGAAACGGGTTAGAGGAGTTACATTTCTAAATGTTACAATTTATGTAACAATTTCTAAGAAAAAATAATTTTTTTTAATTGATGAATACAACCGAACTTTTACATCTCACTTGATACAAAGTTAGTATATTTACATTAGATTAACAACCCAAGTTAGTTGAATTCATAAATAGTTCAAAAATATAGAATTGGCAGTTTGGTGCCACCAAATCTGTATGGAGACAATTTTTCATATTAAGGTGTTGGCAATTTATTGAACTTTATATATGACCTATGTCGATTTTATGTCGAATATCTAGTCCATTATGGAATATCATACTGCTCTAGAATTTAAATATTAGTAATTGATTTGGACCAAATTTCTCCAAAGTAATCCCTTGGGTTATAGACTTTGGATTGATTTTGGTTTTACTGATAAGCTGCAAAGAATTCATATTTACTTAATATCTTATTATTATATTGTATTATTCTTATGGTATTATAGTTTTAATTGGATTGTATTAGATCTTCAATTATAAGCAAGTATTGATATCAAAGTCTATATATTTGATAGATTTGCTTAGGAAGATGTATTAAGAGTTAGGCATTGAATATATTGTGAGAATATTTTGTAAGAGTGCTTTTTTTAGTAAAATGTTTTGTTATGATTCTACTTGTAGTGATCACAAGGGGTGATCATAATGGTGAGAGTATTGTATCTTCAAAATGTAAGGGTAAGGGAAATGATCATGGGTTGTGTGATTGAGTAGGTTCACTTTGTAATTGTTGAAGAGAATGCATATTTCTCACTCAGCTTGGGTTCATGAATGTAAGGAATCCAAATTGTGTAATCATCTTCTTAAGTTTTATGTGATTATTGTTTTTCATTTAGTGCATGGAGGAGTGACCACTATCTCAAGCACCAATTTAGTTATGCGGCTTTTGCTTTTAACAACACCCTTTTTGTAACATAAATATTCAGGTAAAGTACACCGATAGTAACTCAAGTTTGATTTCAATGACAAAACAATCACTCAACTTTCAAAAAATAACAAATCAATCATCACTAACCAATTTTCGGTACGAACGTAACTGAGCTGTCATTTTCCATCCTTCTCTCCCCTTCCCCTTCCCCTTCCCCTCCCTTCTCGTCTCCCTTCCTTACCATCGCTCTCCCTGATCCCCACCATCCCTCCCCCTACTCTGATTTTCTCCCTCTCCCCCACTGTACCTCTTACTTCGACCCTGTCCCTCTCCTCCATTATACTTTTCCATCTATTAACCCTCTCTTAAATCAAGAATTGTTTATAGTCCCTTTCCCTCTGCTTTGTAATCATTTACGGTCTCTTATCCATGCTTAATCCTGTAAAATAGGGTTGCTTATCAATAAATGAAGCCTTGAATCCCATTACATTCAAAAAGAAATCAATCAATGCTTTAATTCTACCCAAAAAAGCTGCCATTACCAAGGGATGATTCTTAAAAGCATCTAAAATTTCTTCCTCAAACCAACCACATTTCTTATAAACATCAAACTTTGTCTCCCAAGTGGATTTGCTCATTGAACCCAAAATAGTAATAGCTAAAATAAAAGTAAACCTCTCTGGACTGAACCCCATTTGCTTTACTTTCTCTACAATATCTTTGAATTAAATTGGAGAATAAAAGAATGTCTTAGGAACCCGACTAAATCCTTTAACTATGTTAAGCTCAGACACTCCATTTTGTCTCAAAACATAAAAGGGTTAGCTTTACCATATTTCTCAAAATTTGAACAAAGTTATGGTTTTTCAAATTTTCATAAAAAAGAAAGGCTTTTTTTCAATTTTTAGAATGGGTTTTTTTTGTTTACCTACGTGGCTGTGGAGGTCTCTTCTACCATTTTTGTTTCTACCAAATATGTTAAAGTTGTCATTTTGATAAGGAAAAGAAGAAGATGTGAAAGAAAGACAGAAGCTTATTAATAGTGGTGCGAGAAGAGGAATGCAGCAAAGGCAATTGTGGTTGCCACAATCCAGGCTTTGTTTGTTGAAACTACTCCCTTGCTAATTCTTCAAAATTGGGTCTTTGATGGGATTTTGCTTGGAGGTTCATATTGAGATTTTTGGTTGGGAAGAACAAGACCATGGTTTTGGGGGACAAAATCAAGGGACTTGAAGGGTGGGTGGGTTAGCAGAGGGAAAGGGATGGTGGGGGAGAGGGAAAGGGTTGGAGTAAGGGGGAGGGACGGTGAGGGAGAGGGAGAGAATCAGAGTAGGGGGAAGACTGGTGGGGAAGAGGGAGAGGGATGGGAGAGCGATGGTAGGGGAAGGAGACGAGAGGGGAGGGGAGGGGAGGGGAGGGGAAGAGAAGGATGGAAAATGACAGCTTCGTTATGTCTACAACGGAAAATGACAAATCTATTACATCTGTAACAAAAAATAGTTAGTGGTGACTGATTTGCTATTTTTTGAAAGTTTATTGACTTAGTTGAAAGTTGAGTGACTATTTTATCATTGAGATTAAAATTGAGTGATTGTTGATTTACTTTACCCTAAATATTTTTGTTTAGAAAATTACAACATTTATTTTTATTTAATCTTTAATAATTTAATTTTATTACTAATATAAAATAAATTATCTAAATGTAAATATAAATATGAATATCATAAAATAGTTTTATAATATATAATTAAAAAAAGTAGAGTCATGAAGATCTACTGACTGTAGCATGATTTAAAATCGATCGGTTCTAATTCTTTTTTTCTTTTATTGTATAAAAAAAAATAATAGAGTCGAATTTTCTATAAAAAATAGATTCAGATTTATTATTTGAAAGTTTGAATCTTCAAAACTAAATTTTAAATAAATTTCATTTATTATTCCAACTCATTTTTAATATAAAAATATTTTTATTTAATTTTTTAAATATAATGTATAAAATTAAATATTTTTTTTCAATTTTTAAATAGTAAAATAAGTGTGTTTCAACACATTTATACTTACATCTTTTTATACGGATAATAATATTAATACTAATTAAACTAAAAATAAAATAATTTATCTGCTGTGTTTTAAATGTCAAACAACTTTCAAGCTTTGAAAAGTAAGGTCTCTGTCCTTCCTCTGAAACAAAACGAAGCTCATGACTACCATTTGTTGTCTTTATTAATTCTCTTTTGTTGGCTTCGCATTCCAAAAATGTAAAACATTCCTTACCATTATCAATTACTAACTTCCCCATTAATCTCTAAGTGACTCCACTACTTTCACCTGAAAATAGAAAAAAAATTCTTTAAGAATTTCATGTAATTGTTTGATGGATAAGGATGTTCATCGTTTCAGATATGATTTAGATTCAAGTTGCGTTAATCGCATTTATTGTTAGGGTTTTGTCTTATTATTGTAATTCACCTAAAAAACTCTTCAATTACAAATAACCTCTTGACCCAATGACAACAACATTATATTGTCGGCTTAAAAGCTTGAATTCGATCCTGAACAATCACATTCCTCTCCGCTAATTATAAAAAAAAATGCTTCAATTTTATCAATTTAATTAAATAACTTATTATATTTTTTTATTTTTACTATAATAAAACCTCGACTTGAGAAATCTATTATTTTTACAAAATATGTTAAATTATAATAATGATATTTTTATTTATTTTTTATTTTTATAAATTAATAAAATTTTACACATTATAATATTTGAACTAAGGACAATAAAAATATCAAGTCTTCAATTTTACCATTTGAATCCAGCATCATTTGATTTTTTCATAAACTTTTAATAAATTTATTTATTGTATAAATTTTCATCCACATTATGGTGTGCTATAATGCAGTTCATTTAAATTTTTTTATTTGTGACAGTTTTAATATATAATTTTTTTTTTCATTTCAAAAATATATTTTTAGCATTTCTTTGAGTAAAATAAAAAATAAAAAATTTAAAGTTTTTTATTTAACAATTTAGAATATGTTTAATATGCTCTTAGTCTTTATATTTTTCATGAATTTGAAATTTAGTCCATTTATTTTTAATTTAAACAATTTAATCTCTTTAATTTTTTATTTAATAAAGTGAAGTTCAATTGATGACACCATCAACAGAATTTGATTAAATTATATTATGTAACATGTTTTAAATAAAAAAATTATAATGTGACCAATACTAAGGGCCATTTTTTTTTATAATTTACAAAAGGATGGCAAAGCCTTAGTAGTAACGTGATTAGCGCGATTCGAATTCAGGTCACACCTAAAACGATAAACATCCTGATTTTCAAGTTAACACACGGGATTCACGGTTATTTTTATATTGGTCACATGAGCAATTTAAAAAAAAAAACACAATCCAATTTGGGGAAAATAATGTGAGGTGCTGAGGGTTGAATTTCAATCATTAAATCAAGATAGTTAAGATTCTAAATTTCGGAAATTTAGTGACAGGTACAGGGATGAGGATAATTAGACCATTAAAATGTTATATACCCTTAAAGACATGCCTACATCTTCGCCACCTACCGTAACTACATCCTAAAAAATCCTCCATAAAAGCTTACCTGGTTCCTTGTCCTTGAAGGTTAAGTGCTTTGATATTTATCTTTCGGGATCTATGTTCCATACCTGGTATCCGGTCTTCTAAAAAAATCCTCCCTTATAATTTTTTAAATGTCAATTATTCATATTTTTCTTCCCGTTTCCCTCGTCATTTTCTTAGCAATTTTTTCTTCCGCTCATCACAACCATGAAAAATCAACTCCATCTCAAATCCACCATGCTTGTCAGGGCACCCGCTACCCGGAAGTCTGTGAAACCTCCCTAACACAATTACCCCACTTCCCTCCCAACCCAACCTCCCTTCAAATCATCCAATCCACCATTTCTGTCTCTGACCACCACCTCAAAACAGGACAATCCATGGTAAAATCCATCCTTGACACCTCCAAGGGAAACCTTAACCGCACCAATATCGCCACCAACTGTTTTGATATCCTTTCTTACTCAAGCTATAGCATCAAATCAGCCTATTATGATTTAACACAAGGGAATATAAAAGATGCCCGTGCATGGATGAGCGCGACCCTTAGCTACCAACAAAATTGTTGGGGGGCGCTCAAGTACGTAAATGACACCAAATTGGTTGTTGACACCATGTTGTTTTTGGACTCTTTAGCACATCATAGCAGCAACGCATTAAGCATGATGGAGGACTATGATAATTACGGGGAGGACACCACCTTATGGACCCCGCCCAAAACAGAACGGGACGGGTTTTATGAGAAGGGGTCCGGTGGGAAGTTGGAGTTGGGATTTAAAGGAGGTTTCCCGTCAAATTTAAAGGTGGATGTAACGGTGTGTAAAAACTATAGAAAGTGTTACAAGACGGTGCAAGAGGCCGTAGATGCTGCACCTAAGAAGACAAGGACGAGGGATCATTATGTGATAAAAATAAGGAAAGGGGTGTACGAAGAAACGGTTAGGGTTCCATTTGACAAGAAAAATGTGGTGTTTTTGGGGGAAGGGATGGGCAAAACCATTATTACCGGCGCTTTAAATGTTCACCAATTTGGAATGACTACTTATAATTCTGCTACAGTTGGTGAGTCCTCTCCTTTTACTTCAAATTTTTGAAAAATAAAATTATTAGTAAGAAAGAAAATAATATTAAAATTTTAATTTATTACATTCAAACATAAATATAGGATTTAACCAATTAAAATAATAAAAAAAATCATGTAATCACATTAATATATTCAAAATAATAATAATAAATAAATAAAATTTTACTCACAAGTGTTGCACCATCAGTCTAGAATTAAAATTATCTTAATTAAAAAAATTAAGTATTTAATATTTTTTTTTAAAATGGTATCTAAAATATCATTACCAATTTTTTTTTGGATAAAATATCATTACCGATTTTAGTCGAACAGTTAAAAAAATTATTAAAAAAAATAGGTTATTTAGTTTCCATAAAAAAGAAATTATCGACCAATTATATTGTGCCACATGACATTTTAATAAAAAATTAAATTTGATATTAAAAAAATTATTTAAATTATTTTTCCTTTGTTTATATTTCATTTTTCAAAGACATAATATTTTCTTCTGCAAAACAACCTAGCCACCAGTCTTCCTTCTCACCAAAATCTTCTCCCTCGTATCTTCATTTTATCCATTATAGGGTTCTTCTCTTCTATCTATGCCTGATAGGTTATTGTAATTGTGGCAATAGAATATTTGGTTTGGTAATTATGGTTGCACTCATAGCTGAATCACTATCTAATTTTTAAATATAACTCAAGTTTTCTAATCTTCCAGCAAAGGTTTTCACAAACTTGATTAAGATGGGGTTGTCAAAATTTCGAGGAAAACTAAAAGAAAAAAAAAAGAAAATTGCAGTAGAGAATTGGGTCGCAAACCTCTAAAGTTAGAATAATGAAAATTTCAGATTTAATTAAGAAAACTCTAAAATATCTAAAACTTTTAGATTTGAATAGAAAAAACCTGAACCATTATAATTTTTAGAGGAAAACCTGAAGTAGGAAATGTCTCAGAACAATCGAATCTAGTGATGTAGAGATTTTTTTTTAAAATCATACTTTTTACTTTGAAACATCCATGAGCAACGCAGGTTAAAGGTTATAATTAATATTTATTTAAAAAACTAAAGTTATTTATATTTATTTTTAAATCTTTCTATTAATTTTTTTATAATTGAAAAATAAAAATAAATATATTTGAAATCAAATTCAAGTTTTCATGTCTATAATATAAATAATCATATGTGATTTTATTATTAATTGATAATGCTAAGTTTTATGAACTTGGATCAATATTAAAAAATGTACGACCTGCACCGTTGAGAGCCAGAAAATTGAAGACGGTCCTTTTGAAAAAAAAAAGTTACAGTTGCAGTAGTCAGTAATGTCTATACTGGGCAAGTGTTAACTTTAGCAAAAATCTCATTCAACATAAATTGGTTTTACCTTGACCCTGAACTTTTCTGCAAAACCAGCCAACCACACGGTTTAGGTTCCTTTTTCTAGACAATGATTTATTTCTGTTTGGAATTTGTAAAGCTGTTTGTCGTGCATGTGCCATTAATTTCACTATCTAAATTGTGTTTAAAATTTCTCTTCTATCCTATGCACCGCCACATGAGAGTCAAAGTTTGCATTCTGTCTTCATAGATTTTATTTTATTTTGTAATGGAAATTGCTATGCATATGGTTTTGACGTGTTGCAGGAGTACTTGGGGATGGTTTTATGGCGAGCGGGCTGACAATCAGGAACACAGCAGGCTCCGATGCCCACCAAGCAGTGGCTTTCAGATCAGACAGCGACCTTTCCGTCATTGAGAACTGTGAATTCCTAGGTAATCAAGATACTCTGTACGCTCACTCACTCCGTCAATTCTACAAAAACTGCCGCATCCAAGGCAACATCGACTTCATCTTCGGAAACTCCGCATCAGTGTTCCAGGACTGTGAAATACTGGTTGGTCCACGACAGACAAATCCCGAAAGCGGTGAGAAAAATACCGTGACGGCCCATGGCAGAACTGATCCGGCTCAATCAACTGGCTTCGTCTTCCATAACTGCGTAATCAATGGAACTGAAGAGTACATGAGATACTACAAGAAGAATCCGGAAGTGCACAAGAATTATTTGGGAAGGCCATGGAAGGAATATTCAAGGACCATTTTTATAAACTCTAAAATGGGGGGGATTATCAGTCCCGATGGATGGATGCCTTGGAGTGGCGACGTTGGGTTGAAAACAGTTTTCTATGGAGAGTTTAGGAATTCGGGACCAGGATCTGATGTGTCCAAGAGAGTTCCATGGAGTACCCAAATTCCATCGCAGCACGTACCTACATATTCTGTTCAGAATTTCATCCAAGGAGATCAAGGGATTCCTAAATCTCATTGATATTTTCCCTTCCTTTTCATATTACCTGGATTCATTAATCATAATATACTTCAGCATTTATAATTTATACTTTTTATTAATATTCTATCTCATTCATGATTTTTCATTTTTTAGAAAAAAAAATTGTATTCATCGTTCATAACTAAGGAATGTCAATTGGGAGGGGCAGATGCGGGGATGCTCTTCTGCATCCATCCCCGCCAAGAATTTTCATCATCATTCTCGCCCTGCGACCCTTTATGGGTATAAAACTCAAAACTATCTTTGCCCCATGACACACAAGACTAAAATCATTTCTGCCCCACCATCCACGTGGGTCCTTAAATCCACTTGATCCCCGTTATATCCGTCTCGCGATCCACTTCATATAATATATTTATAAGTATTAGCTAAATAAATTAAACCAATTTTTTTATGAAAAAGTATGAATGTTTCGACCGAGTAGTCTTTCTCCGTTATCCTCAAGTTCACGTCTACCGAGTATGAGCTCACTTCAAATCAAAAACATTTTCAGAAAAATTACCAGTGGAGTAATTTCGCAATTTTACAAAACTTTTGAGCCAAATTATAAATAAGAAAAATATCTCTAAAATTTTTTTGAAATAATTTCTTTAGAAAATTTTCTTTTCAGAAAATTCTCTTTACAACTTTTTATTGAATTCAAGTGTGTGAAATAATAACCTAAGGCTCTCTTCTTATAGGAAAAGTTTAGAGAGTTCAACTATGATTAAACTTAATTATTTTAATATTAAATTAATATAATACTTATTAAGATAAATATTAGATTAAATTTAATATTAAATTTTATTAAATTAATAGAATATTTATCTACAATATAAACATTAAATTTAATTTAATATTAAATTAATAAAATATTATTAAGATAATTATTAAATAAAATTTTTATAAAGGTTTATTTTTTAAATATGCTTATTATATTATGCAAGACGATCGGGGACGATGCGGGACAAGTGGGGACGGGGCGGGGCAGATGCGGCAGGTACAAGGTCATACCCAAGCCTACCCCACCACCCACGACGAGTATAATTTTTGTCCCCATCCCCTCTCCACCACCCGTGAAACATGTACCCATCCCTACCCAATTGGGTGCGAAGTGAGGCGGGGCCTGCGAAACCCGCCCCATTAACATTCCTATTCATAACCATTTAATATAGATTGAGTCTTAGTTCGATTTGATAGACATTATTGTCAATGCAGGAAGATTGAATTCGAGTGCGTTGAAACGTATTATCATCCTATTTATGGGTTGGGAAGGGTTGTGGGTAGTTCTAGGCATTGTGTCAAAAAAGAGCAGATATGATCAGATATTATAATGAAATTGTTCAAAAGAAAAAACACTTTTATCATTAACTAATTTAATCAAGACTTAAAAAAATAATCAATTGATTCTTTGTTCGGTTGACATTAACATTGTTGCTACTGCACTTGAACGTGGGTTTGAATGCGCTAAAGCACGTTTATCCTTTTGTTTAGAAGTTGGAGAGAGGTTATACCTAATTTTAAGCATTTGTATAAAAAGAGAAAGAAAAACCTTCACAGATATATACCATCATTTTTATTTATCTATGTATTCATTTATTTATTTTATTCATTTTTCCAGTTTTGTGACATCCAAAAATTTACAATTAGACACGTTACTGATCTGCCAGTTTCTTGCCTAGCAGATTGAACTATTTTTCACACTTGAAGAGCTTGAAATTAAGTTTTTCGTTATGTTTTCATAAGATTCGACTTAAATTTCTCATTTTATAAATTGTGAAACTTAAGTGCTAAAATGTCGTTTTATTGTCTTTAAGGCCGATTGAGGCCTAAAGGTTAGCTAATGTAACTTTGTGAGTGTGTAGGAGACCATAAGGAGTTGTAACAATAGGTGACTGATCACTTAATCATGACACAGGTTGAGCTACGTTGCAACTAAAGGACCAGACTTGAAGATTTTGAAGATTGACTTCTTTGCCGAGACATACATAGGCTATGTCACGACAACGCCTAAAGGATAACACTTCACATGGAAACTGATATCTTTGTCGCGACACAGGTCCTGGTGTGTCACGACATCGACCCCTGGATGTGAATTTTTCACCGAGTGAAGGGCATTTCAATCTTTACAGTTCCACTTAAACACGAAGGACAACAACAAACCTAGGGTTGATGGAAACGACCGACCAAGGCTATAAATAAGGTCCTTAGCATTAGGTTTAAACACATCATTCACTAGATTTTAATTTTTAGCTTTAAGTTTGTATTTTCTTTCAGAAACGATGTTGTAGAACTCACATAAATGTTCAAGAAAATTTTCCCAACAGATTGCCAATAGAATTCTAGTTTCTTTTTCATTGTCTTATTCAATTATATGTTTTTATATATATTTGTGTTTATGATGATCAAGAAACCCATGAGGTACTAATTTCATTTTTGGGAATTAGGGAGTGGAAATATGAATATTTATTTGTTGTTTAACAAGAATTTTACCTTTTGAATCAGCTGTTAGGGAAAGGAAGAACATCAAACAAACACTAGACTTGACAACCCTAGAACGTCATTTAGGTGGGAATGAACCCAAAATTAGTATTGCCCATCTGTGAACACCTTTTCCCCAAACCGGTTTAGATTGTGACATCTAGCAATAAGTAATCTATATAGAATTGCTATTCCAGTGGAAGATCGAGAGATCCAACGAGGGTAGTGACTAGTTGATTGGAGGAAAATCCCCAAAACACAGCAATTGAAGAACTCACATGGAAACGACATAATATCCCAAAGCCATTTATAAGAATTTCTACATCTCAAATCTTTCCTTTATTTCTATTTTATTTTTTCTCTCTTATTTTAAGCTCTTGAAAATCCACTTTTATTCTTTGTACTATAATATTGGAATTAAGTGTTAAATAATTTTATCTTTGTAGGGATTTGATTTACTATCACTTACGCATCCTTTGCATACTATCCTTGGAATACTACTAAGTGTTTCGTTGTACACACTATATTTACAACTTGACCCGTATGCTTGTGGAAAGCCAAATCTATGTCAGGGAGTACGTTTGGGGGCAGTCAAGTTGTTGCCGTCATTGCCGGGGAGGCAACGCCATAGTAAATTTTATTCTTTCATTGCTAATAAAATAATTAGAAAAAGTTTAGGTTATAGATACAATTTTATTTTATTTATTTTTCGTATTCTGTTTTCTTTACTTTTTATTTAATTTTTGTGTATGACTTGAAGCCAAGGAAACTTGGTTGATCCTATTTCTAACCCCGAATCATTGATTAGACATAATACAGAAACCATCAGACGATGCAAAATCCACCATCGAAGGAAAGAGAAGAAAAAGTCGATCCAATAGAATATCCCACTATTAACGTAGAAAATGGTCATATACCTCCGCAACTCCCTGCAAACTAACCAATGGCAGAAGCATAATGACTTTGAGGGAGTATTATTTACCTACTCTAGATCTAACTCAAGGGAGTATTGCTAGACCTACTATCGCCGATAATAATTTTTAAATAAAACCGACTATGATTCAAATGATTCAAAATAATTTTCAATTTAAAGGGACAATGGTTGAAGATCCCAATTTGCATTTGAAACGGTTTTTACAATTATGTGATAGTTTTAGATTTAATGGTATAACTGATTATGCCATTCGTTTGAGATTATTTCCCTTTTCACTAACCGACAATGCTTTTTCATGGCTAGAAGCACAGGCACCTAGATCTATCTCAACTTGGGATGAATTGGCAGGGAAATTTCTGCAAAAGTTTTTCCCTAAGGGAAAAGCAATCCAACTAAGGAGAGAATTGTTAATCTTTTGGAAATTTGAGGGAAAAGGGTTCCACGAAATGTGGGAACGATTTAATACGCTAGTACAAAAATGCCCTAATCACTGTATGCCAAAATGGATGCAACTACAAACTTTTTACAATGGGTTGGATGCATCCACCAGATCTACTTTAGATGGTGTGGTAGGAGGAGCCCTAATAACCAGACTTATAATGATGCTTATGGGCTAATAGAGAACATGACAATGAACTCCTGTTAGTGACCTACTAAAAGGTTCACTTATGGGCACAAATTCGCTTCGGTGAAAATGATCCAAGAAGATGACAAATTCCAACAACTATTGGAGAGACTGAATCAAATCGAGTCTGCTATAAGGGCACCACCATTCCATGGAGAAGATAAACCTCTTTATCATTATCTTACCAATCTGAAGGAGGTTAATTATGTAAGTAGTCGAAACCCTTATTCAAATACTTATACTGCAGGATGGAAAGATCACCTTAACTTTAGATAGGGAAGACGCCAAGGGGGAAGTGGTAACAGTAACACACAAGCAAGAAACGCTAGTTAGCAAACTCTGTTTCTACAGAGACATCCGAAAAAGCAAGTCAAGGTGACCATACTACATGTGGTCAAATGTTAGATCTGATCGAAGGGGGAATGAACTCTGTGAGAGCAGATGTGAAACAAGTACAGTCTAATTGCAATAATACCGCCAGAACTGTAGCAAGGTTAGAGGAACAAATGGAGCAATTAACAAGGATGATAGGCGACTTATCAAGACAAATTGGTTCAGGGATCACTAGAAACATAGAGAATAATTCCCGAAGAGAAGGTAAGGAGTAGGTCAAAGCGATCGAGTTAAGATCGGACAAAGTACAAAGTAGCCCAAAACAATTTAATGAGGGAGAAGAGCCTACAAAAACTCATGAAATTATAGACACATCTTCTGACGATGACATTGAAGTCATAAAACCCAAAGTGGTCCCAACAAAAGAGGCATTAGAAACAAAGGAAGAAATGCCTAAAGAAGAAAAGAGTTCCTTAATTCCATTTCTGAAAAGGTTAGAATAAAAGAAGCGACAGGACAGAGATGATTTTGTAAGTTTTCTAAACCTTTTCAAATCTTTAAATATTAACCTACCTTTGATTAAGTTGATAGAGATGGTACCCAAGTATGCTAAATTCTTAAAGGAGATCATGAGAATGTGTTGAAAATCAAAGTAGGTGAGCAAGTGGAGGTTAACGCATCTTACAGTGCTATTATCTCTAAGGCGATTCCCCAAAAACTGAAAGATCCCAATAGTTTCACCATTCCAATTAAAATTGAGAATCTTCAATTCAACAAGGCTTTGTGCATCTCAATGCAAGAATAAACCTATTGCCTTTATTAGTAATTGAGAAGCTTGGGAGTGGAGATCTTAAGAATACCCAAGTTACTCTATAACTGGCTGATCGATCATCTATATGATTAAGGGGAATTTTAGAGGATGTCTTAGTTCAGGTACAAAGTTTCATAATCCTTGTAAATTTTGTTGTGTTAGATTTTGAGGAGGATAGGGATACTCCAATCTTGCTAGAAAGACTATTCTTAGCCACATCTCGATCCACTATCGGTTTAAACAATAACGAGCTCACTATACAAATCAATGGTGAAGTTGAAACCTTCAAGTGTGGGGACAAAGGTGATGAAACTAAGGAGCACAATGAGTGCTGTCATTTACTCGAATTAAATAAGGGACAAGGGCACAATCGGATTCCTTTTATGAACAAAGAAAGAATTAATCGATTTAAGGAAAGGGATTGATTGAAGGAGGTAGAAATATCTAATAAGAAGTGGACCAAAGGAGAACAAAGTTGGATTTGCTAGGCAAGGGTAAGCATACTAGATGAGTCCGGTAGTAAGAATTAAAGGTAAATCAATGGTACTAACTCATGTATATTATTGTATATTATTATAACATGTTTTTATTTCAGTATTTAACATAAAATAGAGGTATGTTGCAGCACACTATCAGCTGTGTCGCAACAAAGGTGACAGAATCTAGGAAAAGCAAGACTGAAGCCGACGTCGTGATGTGGCTATCCTCTTGTCGCGATAAAGTGTATAGATTTTCGACAACATTAGGACCGAAGAGGATGTCGTGACAAGGACCTAAGAACGTCGCGACCAAGATAAACTGAAGGGCGTGTCACGATAAAGACTCCCTATGTCGCGACATCGACTGCAATTTTTGCAAGATCGACCCAGCCCGATTGCGTAACCCAACGGCTAAGGGTTTATTTTTTTGAGTTTTTACACCTTACAACCCTAAATCTTAACTCCTATAAATACTACAACATCATTCTAACTCACTCCATTTTATTTTAACTCATAAAAAACCTAAAAATCTTCTCTTTTCCTAGTTGCCCTTTTAACTTTTCAGGTTTCCAAGTAAGGGGATAAACACACCAATTCATGTTTAAAGTTCCTACTTTCATTTTATTATTCCCAATGCCTCCTAGAAAGGTTGGACGTATTGTAGAATATAAACCATCATTGGGTACAAATCCTTTGAATTTTCTGAATACGAACGTAGAAAAATATTTTAATGAACTTCAAGTAAAAACCTTCATTCAAGAGAGGGGTTTTGACCCATTGATGGTTTTGTGCAAAGAAATCTGACCTTTAGTTAGGTATCATAAATGGGAACACTTTTAGACAATCCATAGAACCTACTGTTATCCCGGCAGTCTTAGAATTTTATGCTGCCCTAAAAGATCATATCTCTAAGACTAGGGACGAAATTAATTGGGAAACCTTAGTAATTAGAGGGATTAGTGTTAAGGTAACCCCCAAAATAATTTTTTAATTTCTTTAATGCTCCTTATTATGAGCAGGATTTCTTAGATCAAATTGATTTAGAATCATTTAGTGATGTAGACATTCATGAGGTAATAACTTATTTGACTGAAGGAAAGGGGAATGAAAATTTAGGCCTGGCACTATTATTCCCACCTCATTTAATCAAGCCATCATGTTTCCTGAAGCTAAGATGTGGATTCAATTTATTTGTACACATATGATACCTGCTTTAAATGTTTCTAATGTTAATGCTTTCCAAGTAATATTATTATTTGCAATATTGTAGAAAAAGCAGGTTTGTATAGGAAAATGAATCCAGCAAGACATGAGTCGTTGTGTAAGAAGTCAAAAGGTGGGGATTTTCTTTCCTCACCTAATCACAGCTTTGTGTAGGAGGGAAGGAGTGCCCATGACCCACTAAACAAACTTTGAAGCTGTCAAAAAGCGTCATTGGTGACACACTCTTCCAACAATATGGGGAACTTCATCCTAAACAAATAAAAGAGAGAAAGAAAAAATCACGAGATTTGACAGCTACACCAACTTCCATACAAAGGTTGGCACCAGCCTAACAAGAAGTTGGTGAAAGGAGTCATGCAAAGATAGATTGGATGATCCAATGGATGCATGGATTAGGACCGGTATTCCAAGAAGTTACTCGACACAATAACCTTAGAGTCCCTAACTATACTGCGAACATGTTTGGGGTGGTGGATGAGGAGCATGATGATGAAGAACTGGAAGTAGGGAATGATAGTGATGAGGGGGAAGAAGAAATGGATGAGGATGAGTAGTTGTTTGAGACAATTTAAATTTGTAATTTTTGGATAATTTTTGGTTTTCGTTTTAAACTTATATAATTTGTAGAAGTAGGATAATAATTTATTTTTTTGTATATATGCTTTAATTCTCTGTGTAGGAACCCGACATTATGGAACACACAACAATTTTGAGCATTAACACCAAAAGGAGGACAACCGCCGTAAGAAGAAGAGTACCTTCACAATAAATCAGGTAACTTCATTCCTTAATTATTTGAGGGGACTACACACTAAGGACAATGTCTTTTTCTAAAGTGTGAAAGGTAACATAGGAATTTTTGGCATATAGTTTTTATTTTTTATTTGCCTTTTGATGTGAGCTTGAGCTTGTAGAAATACAAGTGATTGGTTAGGAGCATGTATAATAGGTTGATTTTGTTTATTAATAAAATTGACATGATAATGAGGAATTTTTAATTTTTGTGCATGAAACTTTTGAGTTCTATAGGTTATATTAAGTATAGATGAGAAGGTATTATTGATACCAAATGATGTGCTAAATGTAAGGAAACAAGCATGCTAGTATATATGATAGATGATAATTTTGAGATTATGTGATGAAATTGATATTTGTGCGTATGAAGTGTTTAAGGATGACCTAAGACATTGTTTAGATACATCTAGAGCTAAAAAGCCAAACCCTATTATGAATTTCCAATTAGTACCCATCTTTGAGCCTTATGATCCTTTTTTATGAACCATACTATAAGCCTCTTTAGCCTTAAATGAAAGATTTGCCTATACACTTTTCTTTGGTCTTGTTTTGCATGGAAATAGATGTATGGCCATTGGTATTAAGGGTAAGTAGATACATTAAGGTGGAGGTTACAAATAAAAATAAGGAACTCAATATAATGTACGAACTTTAGTTTAGCCAAAAAGAGAGAAACAAAGAAAAATCAAAAAGAGAAGAAAAATGAGTAAGAAATAAAAAGATTCATGAGTAAGAAAATATGTGAATAGTGAAAAAATTATAAAGTCACCATGATGAAGAAAAAAAGAATCTTACTCAAGAAACAAAAGGAAAAAAGAGTACTCATAGGCTAGCTAAAGGGATTGTTTTATATTGAGAGTTTATAAAACGAAGAAAAAAGGATGGTGAGAGAAGGAGAGACAAGGGGTGAGATGGAGTGGGACATAAAGGAGAAGAATATGGAACAATACAATGTGACAAACTATTTTCGTGTTTGTAACCTTATTGTTCTAAACTATTCTTTGGAATCCATGCCTATCCTAAGCCTCAACATGTTACAAGCCAAAAAGCCCTATGTGACTTAAACAACTCTATGCAAGAATAGATACGAAAATTGTATAATCCCATTATAGTTATCTATATTGTACTTGGATAATTAAAATACTTATATTAGACATTGATGGATGCATATTGATGAGACCTTAAACATTTGTATTTCCTATAACTTACTGAACTTATATTGTTCCTACTCAAAAACAGTAAAATTGCTCAACTATCATGTAAAATTTATTAAGAGATATATGATGCCTAGACTACTTGCTACGAGCCCACTCTTTGTATAACTATGAACTCAAGCTCTTCGTTTTTCTTATTTTATTTGCTTGAGGACAAGGAAAGACTTAATTGTCGAGGAGTTTGATCTGTCGGTTTCATACCTAGAAAATTGAACTATTTTTCACACTTGAAGAGCAAGAAATCAAGTATTTTTGTTATGTTTTCATAGAATTTGACTTAGCTTCCTCATTTGAATAAATTGTGCAACCTAAGTGCTAAAATGTCATTTTATTGTCTTTAAGTTTGATTGAGGCCTAAAAGTTAGCTAATGTACTTTGTGAGCGTGCAGGAGACCATAAGGAGTTGTAACAATAGGAGATTGATCACTTCGTCAGGACACAAGCTGAGCAACGTCACAACCTAGGGGCCAAACTTGAAGATTTTGAAGACTGACTTCTTTTTAGTGACATACATAGGCTTTGTTGTGACAATGCCTGAAGGATAACACTTCACATGAAAATTGATGTCTTTGTCGCAACACAGGTCCTAGTGTGTTGCGACATCGACCACTGGATGCAAATTTTGCACCGAGTGAAGAGCGTTTTGATCTTTACAATGCCACTTAAACACGAAGGACCGCAGCTAACCTAGGGTCGATGAAAATGATTGACCAAATCTATAAATAGGGCCCTTAGCATTAGGTTTAAACATACCATTCACTAGATTTAAGTTTTTAGCTTTAAGTTTGCATTTCCTTTTGGAAACGAGGTTGTAGAACTCACTTAAATATTCGAGAAATATTTTCTGATAGATTGTCAATACAATTCTAGCTTCTTTTTCATTCTCTTATTCAATTATTTGTTTTTGGATATATTTGTGTTTATGATGATCAAGAAACCCATGAGGAACTAATTCCATTTTGGAGAATTAGGGAGTGAAAGTATGAATATTTAATTGTTTTTAACAAGGATTTTACCTTTCAGATCAGTTGTTTGGGAAAGGAAGAACATCAAACAAACACTAAGCTTGACAACCCTAGAATGTCATTTAGGTGAGAATGAACCCAAAATTGGGATTGCCCATCTGTGAACACCTTTTCCCTGAACCGATTTAGATTGTGACATCTAGCGATAAGTAATATCTATCGACTTGCTATGTCGACGGAAGTTCGAGAGATCCAACTAGGGTAGTGACTAGTTGATTGAAGGTAAATCCCCAAAACCCAACAATTGAAAAACTCATACGAAAACGACCTAATATCCCAAAGCCATTTATAAGAATTTCTACATCTCAAATCTTTCCTTTATTTCTATTTTGTTTTCTCTTTTGTTTTATACTTTTCAAAATCCACTCTTTATTCTTCGTACTATAATACATAAAATATGTATTAATTAATTTTATTCTTTGTAGGGATTTTATTTACTATCATTTACTCCTCCTTTGGGTACAATCCTCGAAATACTATCAAATGTTTCATTGTACACACTATATTTACAATTCGACCTATGTACTAGCGGAAAGCCTAAATCTATGCCGAACGAGAGTACGTTCGTGGGCGATCATTTACACTATTTCTATAACAGATATAGTGAATTTTTGAGAAAATTGGAAGATTTTTTGGATAAATTTTTTATTATAATAATCTTAGATATGAAAATAAATGAAAAGAGTTTTAGACATGAGGATGCGACAAGGACCAAATAGTAAATTTTGAAAAGTTTGAAGATTAAAGTGTGAATTTAATCAAAATGGGAAAGATGAATTATTATTGATTATTTGACTGAAATGTATTGGATTACATGATAGTGTGATAAAAATCACTTTTGAACTAAATTAAAAAAAAGTCAAAAGTGTAAGGACTAAATTAACATTTTTTTTCTATTTTTATTGAAAGAAAGTTAAAAGTCAAATTTCCATCACCAAAAGGCTTGTATTAAAGATTTAGTATGAATTATGTGCCTAAATTGGGCTAAGTATAAAAAAATAGGCAAAGCAATAATTTTTCATAAAATAATATTTTGGTTATTCTTCAAGTATTTTGTAACGAAAATATTATTTTGATGATACATTTGATATATAAAAATTAATTTATACCATTGGATTATAATTTAAGAAAAGTGGGCATAAGTTGTTAAACTTTAAGTTTTAATTTGGTAGAATAGGCCTTTGGCCCACTTGAGTTTTATTTTAAAGAGGAAGAAAGGACTGTCGGGATCTAGTGCCCTTAGTGTAGTGATTTTGTCTATATACTTAAACTTTTTTGAACAAAATTTAATAAATATGCATAAATATCATTAAAATCTTTTATATTGTCCTCAATGAGTTTTGCGCACAAAACAAAATGAAAGTAAATATTGACTTACTAATTATGTAGCGTTTAAACTAATATTAACAAGTATTACGTGAATGAATCATAATGTGAGAAAATAACTTATATTAATAGATACTTGACTACTTCCAGATGTACGAACATTTGGATTGAAAATACTGCAACAAAAAGATATAAAATTAAGTAGTGGTGTCCACAAGTAAACAAGCCAAATTGTAATATATATTAGTGTTACAATGAAACACTTCGGGAAGCATTCTGAGGATCATACCCAAGGGAAGTTGAATTAAACATAAATTAATTCTTTACACTAATAAGTCTAAATAGTACCGATTTAAAATTATATTACGAAAAATCAAATTAACATCAACTAATCAAATTAACCTACAAATTAAATTAAACTAAAAATCAACGAATTTTCAACCGAAATTAATCCAATAAAACATACAAGAGATCAACTCACTTCGGTGATCCAAATTAAGTTCAGAACTCAAGTTTTATGAAGCTAGCTATTAATTAACTAGTTATTACCTCTCGGCCTCTAACTTATTAACAAATCGACCAACACACACTTACCTCTCGACCACACTTTCTTGATCGGGATATATTATGATTTACTCAATAAACTTATCTCTCGACCTCGTTTATCCTAAATTACTTCCTAGGTTGTCACTTCTTAGTGTTTAATCACACAATTTAAGCCAATCAACTCAGATTTCAACCCACGTTTATTTGTTAATTATTCACACATTTGTTAGTTAATCTCCCTAAGAAAATTAGATACTCATGGATCTAGATGCAATAATTCCTAAACCATATTTAACATGCAACACAACAAATTAAATAGAAGTAAGGAGTAGAGAAATAAGTTCATTTTTTATATCGATTTAAGCTCGGAAGCAAAATCTCCTTTAACACTTGTGAAGACCACTCCGATTGCAATTGGAATCAACAATAAAATAAGGAAAAACTATTATATTAAAACCTTGGACCGAAATCAAATCCAAGTTAAAACACGAAGAAAAGTATAAAAGGGACAAAATTGAAAGGAAAATAAAAAAAACTAAACTAAAACCCTAAAATGACTTACTTGGCCAAGCCTCCTTAAATGAGACTTAACATGCCTATGTACAGAGTTTTATGCTCAGGCCTAATTAGGGTTACTAAATAGCCCCAATAATTTGATTAAGGTACATTTTGTGGACTAAAATACCTTTAATTAAAATTCCAACTTGTAACTCAATGTCACAACACCACAGGACCAGTGTTATGACACTACCTTAAAAATATGGGCATTTTAGCTTCAAAGTTTGAGGTTGTGACACCACTCCCTAATGTCATGACGCTTTAGTCGTTCTTTGCCTTCTAAGCCCAAAAACATTATCCTACATACTAGATAGAGCCATTAGATCATCCCTAGGTCTTTTGTGGCCCATTAGGTTGTTACATAACACAAAGCAATAAAAATAAAAAACAAAATAAAAAACATATAAAAATACTATAAAATAAGCTCATTAAGTGCCGAAAAGACCTTAATTTGCCATAATGAAATATGACAGATCAAACTCCCCCACACTTACGTCATTGTTTTTCTTCTCAAGCAACGAAATAAAAGCAAACTAAAGAACGCACACACAAGAAAAGAAAATCAAACAGTGCTTGAACATGCCATATACAAGGACTAGATAGGAGCCTATCACTTGTTATTCAAACAATTGTATACACTTTTCATGTACCTATTAGTCAGTTGGTGCACCTAACTGTAACGCGTAGGTTTGTGCAAGTCTAAACCATCGTTATCAAGTAATAAGTAAGTAAAAGAGTTATCGTCTCAACAAGGACTGTATATGTTAATTAATAATTTGTAAAAGTAAAGATTTATAAGTTGGTAAGAAAATAAAATAATTTGGGGTGATGATAGTATTAGAAAGAACCATTGATTTCTCCATACTTATTGTTTAAGTTGTTCCCATTTGGTCATCGTTAGCATATATTTTTAGCATTTTTAATTTAGTTATTACATTTTCTAACTTAATAGACCTTAGCCTAGTTACCTTTGATTTTATAATGTTTTAGCTACTGATGTCGCTGCTTGAGTCTATTTAGCATTACGCCCAGAATTGTCGCTATAGGAACTTGTTTAGAATTATCGCTGCGTGAATATATCCAGAGTTGTCATTGCATGAGCAGGTCCAGAATTGCGCTTAGAATTTATTGTAGCATCTGACAGTTGTCTAGTTAGAAAACACCAGAAATGCGTGAGCTGTACAGCTGGTATAACAAACTGGTATGACCAAAGCTTGTTAGAATTGGAGGAAAGGACACCTATACTATCGACTTGAGGATAAATACCAATAAGGAGAGATAGAAAAGGGGTCTTCTTTCGGATTTATTTTTTCTATTGAATCCATCTTCGAAGCTTGCATCCATGATAGCTTAAACTTCTCAAAGGTGACCTAATGGGAAGAAGGAGGCAGATCTGCTCCTGACGAGGAGCCCTTAAGTGCGACAAAAGAGGAAAGTAAGAGAGCAAGTTGAGTAGCCTAGGAATAGTATTCTCTATTTGTTCTTTTATATTTCTTTCTTGAACGCTAGTGATTCATGTTTATTTCAAGATTGTATGAAAGTACACTTGATTTTTAAACTAAGTGATATTTTATTCAAGATTGCTTTTACTATTTAATCTTTGAGTTTGAATGTTTTTACCACGAAAGTGTTATTGCAGTGACTATCATTGGAAGGTGAAGCAATAGTTTAAACTAACAAGAAAGACAACAAAAGTTGCTTTGGGATTGAACGGATTTAATGCACTTGTTCTTGAATGTGCATTGCCAACACTGGAAGGTGTGGTTAGTGTGCATGTTTAAGTCTTAGATCTAATAGAGAAGTTAAGTTTGGTAAGACATTCATTGTGCCTTATTGCAGTGACAATCACTTGTTATTTTAAACCTTGTGAGCCATACTTAATATTCTGTCTACTATTCACATTGGGGACCCTATTTCATTATTATTGCATTTCATCTTTATTTTCGCATTATTGCTTTGAAAATAAATCTCACAATTTATTTGCATTTACTTATTCATTGTGACAACATTAATAGACAACAAACATCCATCCTCGTGGGATCGATATCCAGCAAATTTACATCTCTTACTATACTTGCATTTACAGTGTACGCTTGCACATTATTGTTGTGACATTTTGATAGCATTACAAATGACATATATTTTCTCCCTAAATCAGTGTTTTAATTGTCTCTTTTCTACTTTATTTAGCATGCATCATACGCATTTCATACTTAGTTTTTATATTTTCTAACTCATTGTAGTTTAGTTTATATTCTTGTTATTTTTATTTCTTTTTGTACTAATGTTGCCACAAATAGTCGATGTATTGCACCTTAGAATTGTCAGGGTAGGAACTTAGCGTAGAAGATCAATGTTGGAAGAAGAATGTAGCCACAAGATCAGCTTGGAATTACGACCAGAGATGTCGCTGCATAGAACCTGAACCTCAAATGAGTAAACTCAAGCTGAATTCACACCTAGAAGCACCAGCGTAGGAAAATCACAAGTTGTCACCGCAATTAACAATCTCAGATTACGCCCAGTAATGTAGCGACAACCTGCAAATCTCTGAAGAAAACATCAAATATGCGTAAGTGCACAGCTGTACTGTAACTAACTTTGACAGCTACAAAATTTATATCTAGACCTGAGAATAGAGGAGAATGAAACCTGCAACTTTTGAAGGCTATAAATGAAGGAAAGAAGAGTAGAAAAAATCATCGAGAGTTGAAGAATTAAATTTGCAAAATTACTGTGTTTTTGGAATTTATTGTTGGAGACTTGTAAGATGGCTGAGTCGATGAGAACAACTCCCGACGAGGAGTGGTTGATGCTGAGCAAGAGAAACAGTTAGGAGGTAATCCGAATAGCCTAGAGATAGTATATTCCGATGTATTCGTTAACTCCTTTCTTATGGATGGTGAACTATTATTAATATTTGAATGATGAACTATTATTAATATTTGAATGAATACGAGAGTATCTTTCAGTATTTGATCACTTTGAATCTTATTTAATGCTTTTTATCTGTTTATTTTTGGATCTAACTGCATCAAACACGAGAGTGACTTTGCAGTCTACCAACATCAAGAGATGCAGTGAGAAGTTAGGTTAACAAGTAAGTTTGGCGAGAGCTGCTTAGGAGTAATTGTGGGTACACAACGTTGTTCACACCGAGAGGTGGAGTAATTGTGGGTACTTGAGTCGTGACTAAACAGGGAATTGTTATTAGTAAGAATTCATTGGAGCTTCATTACTGCAATAGTTTATCTATTCAAAACCTTGTCGACGCATCCTGCGTTTTGACTTAGCAAAATCAGTGATCCACTCCAGATCTTACACTTAATCACCATTTACTTTTATGCATTTTAAATTTTCAACACTTCAACTACAATTTGATTTATTTTTAATTGCATTGACAATTAACTTTTATTACATTGACAGTTTTGACTACTTTAGTGTGCAAATTAACTTAATTACACTGACATCTTTACTCACATCTCATCTAATTTTAGTATTAGTTGCTTTGTCATCTGAACTTCAAGAACCCATTCCTCGTGGGGTCTATATCTAGTAGAATTATTCTATCAACTATACTTGCATCGACGTGTGTCCACATGAACAACAGCTGTGATGTTACAGACGTGATCAAGTTTTGGCGTCGTTACCAATGAATTGGCGTTTGTTTGATGATTGCTTTTGTAGTTGCAACTAATTTTACTTAATTTTTAATCGTTACTAATCTGTTTACTTTTTTGTTGTTTTATTTTTGGTTTTGCATGTCCACAAGGAGAAATCCTAAGGATATTTCAAGCTTTGATCATAAACTTGAGTGGACACTTAGGAGGAAAAGACAAGAACAAATGAAAATGGCTGGTAACAACAACAACAATAATTTACCACCATTGCTGCACAAGATCGAGTTCCTCCAGTGCTGCCACAAATTGTTAATGATATACCACTACCGCCACCACAAGCTGAACAAGTACAAAATAGGACAATAAGAGATTTTGTTGTGCCTATCCTTGATGATTTACAACTAGGAGTGGTAAGACTAGCTATCCAAGCTGGTAATTTTGAGCTGAAACCGGTGATGTTTCAGATGCTTAATTCAAATGGGCAATATTCTGGTTTGCCTCATGAAGACGAAAGAGATCATTTAATAGATATGATCAACGAGAAAAGCAATCAAGCGAAAAGGTGGTGGTATAAATTCACAAATGTCGTAAATAGATATGATCGGTAAAAAGAGCTGGTAGTGATCTACACAGGAAGAAAAGGAAAATTTTGAGAAAGAGATAACCACCAAAGAGTAGCCTGGCACGACGGCTATAGGATGAACAATGATAAAAAGAACTTTTCTCGGGTGCTGAAGTGCACACTAACATCCTTGTCATACAATTTTGAGAAGTACTAACCATCAACTTTAATTTACAGTCACTAACATGCTAATTCAGTAACATTTATTCCATTTCAAGGCGATTCTTTTGGATTTGACATGTTTCTCGCGACATTGCTTGACGTCATGGCGGAGCAACCAAACTACTCCAAGCATGCTATGACGTGACATACACCTTGAATGTTGTGACAAAGGGTTCAGATTTTTGAAAACCCAGAATTGGTAGGTTTGTCATGACACAAACAAGCCTATGTTGCGATATAAGGGACAGACTGCTGGAACTTCAGGACTTAAGGGTTTGTCGCGACATAGGGAGAGCTACATCACAAGAAACAGGCACTAGTAGGTTCCTTGTGACATACTTAGGCTACATCGTGACATCGTTTGCAAATTTTGCACGATTGACCGAGCCCGATCGTGCAACGCAGTGGCATAACCTAATATTTACCTGATTTTTAAACCCTTAAAATACCTACCCATATATATATTAACTTAAACCTAAACCCATTCTCTTTACTTAAACACTCTCAAACCACTCCTAAATCCACCAAGACTCTCATCCTTCTCTTCCCGTTCAAAACCTAGAACCTCATTCCTCCAAGAGTGATACTCCATTCAAAGGTGCAAGGGTACTTCATCAACAAGGCTAATACTCAAAAGCAAAGGTATTTCTTCTCTTTCACTATTCCATTCATTATTGTTCACTTTGTACATTGTAGACTGCAATGCCACCACAAAAGAGGACAATGGTGCAAGAGAGCGACAGTGACTTGAACTTTGATCGGTTTGCAAATACTCAAATAAAGAAATACTTTTTGACTTCACAGGAGTGGACTCTCATTCAAGAACGCGGTTTCAAACCATCCATGATTCTCTATAAGGAAATATGGCCACTAGAGCAGTACCATAAATGGAAACAATTTTACGTTCTTCCAATGGGTAACATAGTAATACCAATAGTTCATGAATTCTATGCATCCCTTAAAGATGACATAATTAAAAGAAAAACTTTAAGAGTAGGGGTAGTTCCTGATTATGATGTTCGTATGTCACCTAAAGATATTTATAATTGTTATAATGTTCCTTTTTTATGAGAAAGATTATGTCCAAAAATTGGACTTAAATTTATTTCAGAATATAGATATGGGGGAAATAATTGAATTTTTGACAGAAGGGTGAGGTATTTGGAACTACAGGTCGGACACCGGCACCATCCAATTTCAACCAAGCTATCATGTTCCTGGTAGCTAAAATGTGGATGTAATTCCTATCTACACGACTTATACCTGCATTATATGTCTCTAACGTTAATACTTTGCAAGCTTTGCTATAATATGACATTTTGTAGTGTAAACAAATTTGTGTAGGTTCATGGATCTATGAGGAAATGAAATAGTGCACCCAAAGCCAAAAGAGTGGTCTCTTCTTCCTACATTTGGTAATAGCCTTATGTAAAATGGTAGGTGTACAAATGAAAGAAAATGAACAATTCTTAAAGCCGACTCAGAGCATCATCAGAGATTCCCTATACAAACAATATGTTAAGCTTCAGAGGAAACAAGTAAAGGAATGGAATCAAAGGAGAAAAGAAAAGATGGATGCACCGGCTTTATTAAAGAAACCTGTGAAAACTAAAAAGAGACAAGGAAACATAGAGCCAAGCACGATGGAATGATAGTCAGAGTGTATGAGACGGGACCCGTTCTTTAAGAGTTCGCATGAATTAATGGGGTATCAGTCCCAAATTATCCGCCAAGCATGTTTGGAGGAAGAGGAGATAATAAGGAAATCGATTCGGATAATGAGGAGCAAGAAGGCCATGAGACAGAAGATGAATATGTTGCTATGTTCTAGCCTCAATATTCGACACCCAAAGGGCCAATAATTAAGAGCCCAGCAAGATAATAGGGTGGGAGCAGTCACCAAGCATATTTTAGAAAAAGGAAAACTCCCATGGATCCTTGATCAGTCGGTTTCGTATCTAGTTGATTAAACTTATTTTCACATTTGATGAGCTTAAAATTAAGTAATTTCCTTTCTGTTTTATGAATTTTTAGTCTAGTTTTCAATTTTTAATAAATTGTGCTAAGAAGGTTTTATTATTGCTTTTAAGGCCAAAAGAGGCCTAAAGATTAGCTAGCATACTTCGTGAGTGCATAGGAGACTAGTAAAAGTGAGCCATAATGATACTGACCGACTCGTCACGACATAGACAACTCTATCTCGTAACCAAGGGATCAGCAGCAAGGAATCCCAAGACTGCCTCCTAAGTCGTGACACAAGTCTTAGTGTGTCGTGACATCGGCCTCAGACTTCGGATCTACATCAAGCGAAGTGTGGTTTCATCTTCACAATGCAACTTAAGCATGAAGAACAGTAGCTGACCTAGGGTTGAGGAGAAATGACCGTCTAAAGATATAAATAGGTCCTTTAGCACTAGGGTTTAGACACTGTTGCTTAGATTTAGTTTTTAGTTTCATTTTATTTTTTGTTTTAGAAATGAGATTAAAGAAACTCGCGTAAACGATCGAGGAGTTTTCCTGATAGATCGCTTAATATAATTCTAATTTCTTTTTCATTCTATTTTGCATTTACATGTTTTCATATATTGTTTTATTGATGAATAAAGAAACCATGAGGAATTAATTTCATTTTTGGGAATTAGGGAGTGGACGTATGAGTAATGGATTATTGTTTTACAAATATTTTACCTTTCGAATCAGCTGTTTGGGAAAGGAAGAGAGTAAAACAAACACTAGGATTGACAACCATTAGGTGGGAATGAAACAAAAATTGGTATTGCCATCAGTTAACACCTTTTCCCTAAACTGGTTTAGATTGTAACATGTACCAATAAGTAATCTCTATCGACTTGATATGCTGGTGGAAGATCGAGAGATCCAACTGGGGTAGTGACTAGATGATTGGAGGAAAATCCCCAAAACTCAACAATCAAGAAAATCATACAAAGAAGACCTAATTTCCCCAAAGCCGTTTATAAGATTTTTTACAACTACACTTTTTATTTATTTTATTTTTATCTTTTTATTTTTATGCTTTAAAGCACTCTTCAATTTTTCTTCATACTATAAACCCTAAAATCAGTACTAATTAATTTTATTTTTTGCAGGGATTTTATTTACTATAGCTTTACGCCTGCTTTGGGTAAGATCCTCAAAGTACTTCCAAGTGTTCCATTGTAAACACACTCTATTTACAACCTGACTACTTGCAGAAAGCCGAAATCTACACCGAAGGGAGTACGTTCAAGGGTGGTCAAGTTGTTGGCGTCGTTGCCGAGAGGCAACACTTTAGTAAATTTCATTCTTTCTATGTATTAAAAAAATAGGAAGATTTAAGGTTATAGATACGATTTAACCATACTAATGTTCTTTTCAGATCTAAACCTATCCTTTTAATTTCCATTGTATTTAAACTCATGGATGCCTACGATTTATTTTGTTCAGATCTCATGTTTGATGATGATTATGATGTCGAAATCTACGAAGATGGGTATTATGAAGATTGGGAGATGAAAGAAAACCTGAGATTATTAATGTTAGAGATAAGTCAACTCCGTGAAGAGACTAAGATCCCCGATCCACATAATGGTCAGTCTTTTAGGGAGATGTGCTTTGAATCTAAACAAATAGAATGAGAACAAGAACGATGGTTGGAAGAGGAAATAGAAAAAGAATGTTTTGAGTCAGATGATTGGACAACCGAGCAAAACAAGATCTCACCTTTAGAAGGGGAATTGGATAGTCTTGTAAAACTAGAGACTGAGCCCCAATCAAGTGACAAATCAACCACCATAAAGGAAGAAGACGGTTCCAATATTCAAAATCTAGATCTTTAATTAATAACTATCGCAAAATCATCAACAAAAGAAATATTAGTTGAAGATATCATTGATCAAAGATTCAATTTCCAATGGAGATTAGCTACTATGAATAATACTTTCCTGGTGAAGCAAATCCCTAGAGAAATTACAAATGTGAAAATTTTTCAATTTTTGCAAAAAATAGGAAATATTTACGTGCTAGAGTTCTAGCCTTCAACTAAAGTAATAATTACATTTGTGGAACAAGAAAGTGTGCATTCGTGGGAGAGGCAATCTCCAAAATGGTACCATGAGCCATAGGAACTAAAGCAAGGTTATGGAAGTTACTAGGAAAAATAATAGCTGTTATGACATCAGTACATGGATTTCCAATAAATCCATATTTTTTTTTGAATGATGTAATTGAGTAGCTATTATGCCACCACAAGAATGTATATTAGTTCCTTGAGGGGATCACCGATAAAAGTAAATATGCGAAATTATGGTGTTATGAATTTACAAACATCATCAGTTGATATGATTGGCGAAAGGAACTAATGGTGATCTACATAGGAAGAAAAGGAAAATTTTGAGGAAGAGATAAATGCTAGACAGTAGCATGTTGCTAGACGAACAATGATAAAATAGATTGGTTGTCATGCGTACTAATACTCTTGTCAGACAATTTTGATAAGAACTAACCCTTAATTTTAAATTCTAGTAACTAACTTACTAACGTAATAACATTTCATCCGTTTCAGGAAATTTCTTTTAAACTGACAGGTTTGCCACGACATAGTTACACCACATCACGACGAAGCAACTAGATTGCTCCAAGGGCACCCATGCATGCTATGACGCGACATACCCCTTTACGTCACAACCAAGGGGTTAAGATGCTAAAAACTCAAAACTGATTGCTTTGTCACGATAAGTAGGCACTGAAATGTATGTTGCGATAAACTTTGGCTATGTCGCAATGTCAATTGCAAATTTTGTAGGGTTGATGAGACCCGTTCGTGCATCCTGTAACTTTAAAACCCTATTTACCCAAAATTTTACCTTTAAAACCCTTAATTTTTACACCCTTATATATTAAGAGAAAGGAGGCAGCCTGTTGGAACTTCAGGGTTGGAGGATTTGTCGTGACACAAGGGGAGCTGTATCGCAAAAAACAAGCACTGACAGGTATGTTGTGACAAACTTTACTATGTCGCGATGTTGACCGCAAATTTTGCAGGGTTGACCTGACCCGTTCGTTTAGCCCAGAACTTTAAAACCCTATTTACTTAAAATTTAACCCTTAAAACCCTTAATTTTTATACCCCTATATATACTAACCTAAACTAAACTTAAACCTTTTACCTAAACACTCTCAAACTAATCCTAAATCCACAAAAGGTCTCCTCTTTCTTTTCCTTTTCATAACCTAGAACTCCATTCTTTCAAGAGGGCTATCTCATTCCAAGGTGCAAGGGTACTCCATCAACAAATCTCCTCCTCAAAATCAAAGGTATTTTTCATTTTTACTATTCCATTTGTTATTGTTCATCTCTTTTTTGTGTTAGATTACAATGCCGCCACGAAAGAGTGCAATGATCCACGAAAGTGACATCAATTCGAACTTTGAACTATTCGCAAATGCTTAAGTAGAAAAGTACTTTTTGGCTTCACAAGGATGGACTCCCATTCAGGAACACAGTTTCGAGCCTTCCATGATTCTGTATAAAGAAATATGGCTTATAGTGTGACATAATAAATGGGAGTAATTCTATGTTCTCCCCACAAGTAACACCGTCGTGCCAATAGTTCATGAATTCTATGCATCTCTTAAAGATGATATCATTAAGAGAAAACCCTTAGGAGTAGTAGTAGTTTGTGATTGTATTGTTCATATGACACCTAAGGATATACGCAACTATTACAATGTCCCTTACTATGAGAAAGACTATGTCCAAAAAATAGACCTTAATTCATTTGAAAACATAGATATGGGGGAAATAATTCAATTTTTTATAAAAGGGAGAGGTACTTGGAACTATAGACATGATACTGGTGCACCAATCAATTTAAACAAAGCTATGATGTTTTCTGTAGCTAAAATGCGGATGTAATTCCTAGCTACAAGACTTATACCTGCTTTAAATGTTTCTAACGTTAATTCTTTGTGAGCTCTGCTATTGTATGGCATTTTACAGTGCAAGCAAGTTTGTGTAGGCTCTTGGATATACGAGGAAATGAAGCGATGCACCTAGAGCCAAAAGAGCAGTCTCTTTTTCCCACACTTGGTAACCGCTCTATGAAAGAAGGCGGGAATACCAATGAAAGATGATGAACAGTTCCTAAAGCCTCAGACTCTTGATCTGCATCAAGCGAGGGGTGTTTTCATCTTCACAAAGCAACTTAAGCATGAAGAACAGTAGCTAACCTAGGGTTGGGGAGAAACGACCATCTAAAGCTATAAATAGGGCATTTTGCACTAAGGGTTAGACATTATTGCATAGAATTAGTTTTTAGTTTCATATGTATTTTTTGTTTTCAAAACTAGATTGTAGAAACTCACGTAAACGATTGAGGAGTTTTTCCTGATAAATCGCTTAATACAATTATAGTTTCTTTTTCATTCTCTTTTGCATTTATATGTTTCATATATTGTGTTATTGATGAATAAAGAAACCATGAGGAACTAATTTCATTTTGGGGAATTAGGGAGTAGACGTATTAGTAATTGATTATTGTTTTACATGGATTTTAGATTTCGGATCAGTTGTTTGGGAAAGAAAGAGCAGCAAACAAACACTAGGTTTAACAACTCTAGAAAGTCATTGATAGTACTTAAAAGAACATATGTTTTCTCCCCATTTATTAGATAATTTGTTCCCATTTAGTTGTCCTTAGTACACATTTTTAGCATTTTTAACTTAGTAACTGCATTTTCTAACTCAATGATGCTAGGTTTAATTTTCTTTAAATTTATCCTATTTTTACTATTAATGTCACCATAATTAGTGTTCAGTTTTGCATCTGAAGTTGTCAATGCATAGACTCACCTCAGAAGATTAGTGCTGAAAAGCATTCAAAGATACAACCAAATTTAACCTGGAATTGCAGCCAAAGATGTCACCATATGAATACCTATACCTCGTACAAGTAAATTCACGCTACAAACATACCTAGAAGTACCAGCGCAGGAGAATGCCATGTTGTCGCGGCAATTAAAGTTCATGAATTGCACCCAGAGATGCAGTGACAACCTGCAGATGCTTGATGAACATACTAGATCTATGTGAGTACACAGCTGGAAATAACCAACTTGTACAGCTGCTACAGAAGTTAGATCTAAGAATGGAGAAGGATTTAGAAGGACCAAGTATTATAAATAAAAGAAGGGGGAGAGAAGTTGAATATCAAGTGGTGAAGAATTAAATTCTGAAAAAGTTTCTCAATTCTTTAATGACCTGCCATGGAAACTTGAGGTTCGAAGGGAGGTATTCTAACGAGCAAGGAGCAAGACTTCTGACGAGAGGTGTCTATCTGTAGCACAAGAGGAGCTGTCATGGAATAGTTCTAGTAAACTAGGAATAGGATATTTCGACTTTTTCTTTGATACCTCTTAATTATTGGTGAATACTATTGATTATCATTTGAGTATGGAAGGACCATTTGAAGTTAGATCTAATTTGATTTTTACTCTATTCTTTTTATCTATCTATCTTTGAATTTAATTGTTTTGACCACAGAAGTGCGATTGCAGTCACAGTCATTGGAAGGTACGGTGGCAAGCTAAATCAACAAGCAAGACAACAGAAGTTGCTTGAGGCTAAGAAGGCATTCTGGCCACTTGTTCTTAGGTGCAAGGCATTACTAGGTGTGGTAGATACTAGAATTTGAGTCTTTGTTAAACAGAGGAAGTAATAGCAGTAAGATTTCATTGAAATATAATTACAATGACAATTCATCTATTTGTTACCTTGCAGCCACATTTAGCATTGCGAATTGTGAAATCAGTGATCCTCTCCACTACCTTACACTTGATCATTTCTTTTAAGTTCTGAATTTACCTTTACAATATCCTGACAACTATTCATTTTATCTTAATTTTCTTTGCAATTTATTTCATATTTGCAATGACAAATTAACTCTTTTAGCTATGCAGATATAACTCAATTGCGTTGACATTCTTAGTAACAATTCTTCTAATTTTAACTTTAGTTGCTTCTACAATTGAACATCAAGAACTCTATTCTCGTGGGATTGATATTCGATAGAGCAAATCTATAAAATATACTTGCATTGACGAGTGTCCGCTTGCACTTAAATGTTGTGACGTTTATAGGCGGATCAAGTTTTAGCGTCATTATCGGGGATCAAACCCAGGTCACCCGTGTGACAAGCGAGTCATATAGGTGGGAATGAACCCAAAATTGGCATTACCAATCCTCAAACACCTCCCCAAATCGGTTTAGATTGTGACATCTAGCGATAAGTAATCTCTATCGAATTGCTATGCCAACAGAAGATCGAGAGATCCAACTGTAGTTGATTGGAGGAAAATCCCCAAAACCCAACAATCAAGAAAACCATAGGAGATGACCTAATTTCCCTGAAGCCGTTTATAAGATTTTCTACAACTTAACTTTTGCTTTATTTTATTTTTATGCTTCCAAAACACTCTTAAATTTTCTTTTGTACTATAAACCTTAAAATCAATACTAATTAATTTTATTCTTTGCAGGGATTTTATTTACTATAGCTTTACGCCTCCTTTGGGTACGATCCTCGAAATACTTCCAAGTGTTTCGTTGTAAAAAAATTATGTTTACAACCTGACCCGTATACTTGTGTAAAGCTGAAATCTATGCCAAACGGGAATACACTCGGGGGCAGTTAATCCTCAATCTGGCTTTGAGGGTGAGTGAAGAGTTTAATATAAATTTATAATAAATATTTGTTTTTTTTGGATAATTTTTAATTTTTTAAGACTTATATAATTCGTAGGAGTAGGTTTAGGAATTACTTTGTATATGTTTCTTAATTCTTCTTGTAGGAACCCCATATTATGGAGAGACAACAATTTTGAGTATTCACGCCAAAGGAACGACAACCACCATAAGAAGAAAGGGCCTTCATGATCAATCGAGTAACTTCTTTCCTTTATTATTTAGTGGGGTATACATTGAGGACAATGTGTTTTCTAAAGTGTGGGGGGTAGCATAGGAATTTTGGAATATAGTTTTTATTTTTTTTGTCTTTGTGATGTGTGCTTGAGCTTGTAGAAATACAAGTGATTGGTTAGGAGCATGTATAATAGGTTGATTGTGTTTTCTTGATAAACGTGGCATGATAATGAGGAATTTTACATTTTTTTAGCATTAAATTTTTTAAGTTTTATAGGTTATGTTATGTATAGATAGAAAAGTCTTATTGATACCAAATGATATGCATAATATGAGGAAACGAGAAGGATAGTATATATGATAGACGATAATTTTGAGATTAGGTGATTAAATTGATATTTGTGCATATTGAGTTCTTTAGGGATGACCTAAGGCATAGTTTGGACATACCTAGACTGAAGAGCTAAACCCTATTTTGAATTGTCAATTAGTAACCCATCTTTAAGCCTAATGACATCTTTTTGACGAGCCATAATATAAACCTCTTAAGCTTTAAATGATAATTTGTGTATATCCTTTTCTTTGGTCTTATTTTTCATGAAAATGGATGTATGGCCATATGTATTGAGGGTAGGTAGGCACACTACGATGGATGTATTACAATAAAAGAGGGAGATCATGATAATGTATGAATTTTAATTTAGCCAAAGAAGAGAAAAATAATGAAAAAAAGAAAAGGAAAATGAGTAGGAACAAAAAAGAAAGACTTTTGAGTGAGAAAAATATGTAAGCTGTGACAAAAGGCTTACTTTAGATTGATTTCCTAAAAATGGAGAAAGAAGGAAGGCGAGAGAAGGAGAAATAAAGAGGTGAGATGGAGGGGAACATAAAGGGGAAAAATAGGGAACAATAGAATGTGTCAAACTATTTTTGTGCTGTGTAACCCTTTGTGTGCTTAACTGTTCGTTAAAAATCATACCTGTCCTAAAGCTCAACACATTACAAGCCGAAAAGCACTATGTGACCTAAACGACTCTATGAATGGATAGATGTAGAAATTGCATAATCTAATTATAATTGTTGGTATTGTACTAGAATAATCAAAGTATTCATGTTAGGTATTAATGGAATCATATCGATAGAACTTTGACATTTGTATTTCTTGTAATCTATTGAACTTAGATTGTTCCTACTTAGGAATACTGAAGTTGCTCAATTATCATGTTAAGATTATCAAAAGATATAAAGCCTATAATAGATGTTAAGAACCTAATATTTGTATGATAATGTTTGAACTTATCTTTCTTTTGTTTCCTTTCTTTATTTACTTGTGTTTTCTTGTTTGCTTGAGGACAAGGAAAGACTTAAGTGTAGGGGAGTTTGATCTGTCGGTTCTATACCTAGCAGATTAAACTAGTTTCCACATTTGATGAGCTTGAAATCATGTAATTCCGCTTATGGTTATTTGATTTTTAGTTTAGTTTTCTCTTTCAATAAAATGTGCTAAAAAGGTCATTTTATTACTTTCGAGGCTAAATGAGTCTTGAAGATTAGCTAACCTACTTCATGAGTGCACATGATACTAGTAGTAGTTGTGCCATAGTGATATTGATCTCTTCGTCACGACATAGACAACCCTATGTCGCAACAGAGGGATCAGAAGTGAAGAATCAAGGGACTGCCTACTGTGTCGCAACACAAGTCTTGGTGTCTCGCGTCATCAGCGCCAGACTTCAACTCTACATCAAGCAAGGGGCATTTTTGTCTTCATAATGTGACTTAAGCACTAAGGACGGTAGCTGACCTAGGGTTGATAAAAACAGCTAGCCAAAAGCTATAAATTGGGCCTTTAACATTAGGGTTTACACAAAAGAGATTGTAGAAACTTAGATAAACGATTGAGGAATTTTTCTTGACAGATTGCTAATATAATTTTAGTTTCTTTTTCATTCTCTTCTTCAATTATATGTTTTCATATTTTTTTTTATTGATGATCAAAGAAACCATGAGGAACAAATTAAATTTTGGGGAACTAGGAAGTGGACGTATGAATAATTAATTGTTGTTTTACAGGGATTTTACCTTTCGGATCAGCTGTTTGGGAAAGAAAGAACATAAAACAAACACTAGGCTTGACAACCCGAGAAAGTCATCTAGGTGGGAATGAACTTGGTATTGCCCATCTGTGAACACCTTTTCCCCAAATCGGTTTAGATTGTGATATTTAGTGATAAGTAATCTCTATCGACTTGCTACGTTGACGGAAGATGGAGAGATCCAACTAGGGTAGGTAATGACTAGTTGATTGGAGGAAAATCCCCAAAACCCAACAATTGAAGAAATCATATGGAAACGACCTAATATCCCCAAAGACGTTTATAAGATTTTCTACTTTTTAATTTTGCTTTTATTTTCTATTTTATTTAATCTTTCATTTTATGCTTTCAAAAATCTACTCTTTATTTCTTCGTACTATAATACTTATAATAAGTATTAATTAATTTTATTTTTTGCAAGGATTCAATTTACTATTGCCTTATGCCTCTTTTAGGTACGATCCTCGAAATACTACCAAGTGTTCTGTTGTAACACACTATATTTACAACCTGACCCGTATACTTGTGGAAAGCCTAAATCTATGCCGAAAGGGAGTGTGTTCGAGGGCGGTCAAGTGCCACACTAGTGGCCATATTTCCTTGCAAAGAATCATGGATGGATCGAAATCGCATTCCTGAATGAGAGTTTGCCCTTGCGAAGCCAAAAATTATTTCTCTATTTAATTATTTGCAAACCGATCAAAGTCTGAGTCATTATCGCTCTCTTGCACCATTGTCCTCTTTCGTGGTGGCATTGCAATCTACAATGTAAAAAGTGAACAATAATGAATGGAATAGTGATCAGGTTGGGTTTTAGGGTTTAAAATTAGGTAAATGTTGGGTTTTAAGGTTTAAAAATCATGGTGGCATTGTCCCCTATGTCGTAACATAAACTTGTTTGTGTCGTGACAAACCTACCAGTTCTGGGTTTTCAGTAATTTGAACCCTTTGTTGCAACATAAAAGGGGTATGTCGCGTCATAGTAGGCCTGGGCATACATGGAGTAATCTGGTTGCTTCGTCACGACGTTAAGAAGCTGTGCAATGACAAGCCTGTCAGATTCGAAAGAATCACCCAAAACGGAAAAAATATTAGTAAGTTAGCATGTTAGTGACTATAAATTAAAATTTAGGGCTAGTACTTTTCAAAATTTTCTGACAAGGACAGTAGTGTGCACTTCGGCACCTGAGAGTAGTTCATTTTATCACTATTCGTCCAGTAGCCATCGTGCCAGCTACTATTTGGGAGTTATCTCTTTATCGAAATTTTCCTTTTCTTTCTGAGTAGATCACTGCCAGTTCTTTTTGCTGATTGTATCTATTTACGACGTTTGTGAATTTATACCACCACCTTTTCGCATGATTACTTTTCTCGTTAATCCTCTTGTGGAATTCATATGCTTTTATGTGGTGGGATAATAGCTGCTCGATTACCTCATTTAGAAAAAATGGTGAATTTACTGAAAACCCATGTGTTAATGTGATGGTAGCTTTCCCTTGTAATTTTCATCACTGCATTTTATTTCCTTTATATCGTGGTACCAGTGTAGTAATTGTCTTTCCCACGAATGTATACTTTCTTGTTCCACGGATGTTATTAGTATGCTAGTTGAAGGTTGGGACTCTAGCTCAAAAATGCTTCCTATGTTCTACAAAAGTTAAAAAAATTTTCACATTACTAATTTCTTTGGGAATTTACTGCTCCAGGAAAGTATTATACATAGTAGCTATTTTCCATTGGAAATTGAATCTTTGATCGATGATATCTTCAACTAATATTTCTTTTGTTGATGATTTTATAATAGTAATTAATTGAAGATCTAAATTTGGGATATAGAAACCGTCTTCTTCCACTATGGGGATTGATTCTTCATAGGTTTGGGGCTCAATCTCAATTTTTTCACGACTATCCATTTCCTCTTCCAAAGGTGAGATCTCATTTTGCTCGATGGTTTGATCATCCAATTCATCTAAAGATTCGAAGCACGTCTCTCTAAAAGATAGATCATCATGTTGATCGGAGATCTGGGCTTCTTCACGAAGTTGACTTAACTCCAACATTAATAATTTTCGACTTTCCTGGATCTCCCAATCTTCATAATATATCAGCATCATAATCATCATCATACATGAGATCTGCAAAAAAAATATCATAGTCATCCATGGTTTTAAATATTATAGGAATTAAATGAAAGTGTTAAATATAAAAAAAATTGTTAGTAGGGTAAAATCGTATCTATAACCTAAAATTTTACTAATTATTTTGTTAGCAATGAAAGAATAAAATTTACTAAAGTGTTGCCTCCCTGGCAACATCGCCAACAACTTGACCACCCCCGAACGTACTCTCATTCGGCATAGATTATGCTTTTTGCAAGTATACGAGTCAGGTTGTAGATATAGTGTGTTACAATGGAACAGTTGGTAGTATTCCAAGGATCGTACCCGAAGGAGCCGTAAGACAATAGTAAATAAAATCTTTGCAAAGAAGAAGATTAATTAGTAATTATTTTAGGGTTTATAGTACGAAGAGAAATCAAGTAGTTGATTTTAAATAGCATAAAATAAAAGATAAAATAAAATAGATGTAAAATTCTTATAAACGACTTTAGGGATATTAGGTCATTTCCGTATGAGTTCCTCAATTGTTGGGTTTTACGTATTTTTCTCCAATCAACTAGTCACTACCCCAATTGGATCTCTTGATCTTCCACTGGCATAGCAAGTTGATAGAGATTACATATCGCTAGATGTCACAATCTAAACCGGTTTGGTGAAAAGGTGTTTACGGATGGACAATACTAATTTTGGGTTCATCTCACCTAGATGACTTTTTAGGGTTGTCAAGCTTAGTGCTTTTTCAATGTTCTTCCTTTCCCAAATAGTTGATTTGAAAGGTAAAATCTCTGTAAAAAAATGTTTGATTATTCATACATCCACTCCCTAATCCCCTAAAATAGAATTAGTTCCTCATGGTTTCTTTGATCATTATAAACACAAATATCTATATAAACATAAAATTTGAGAAGAGAATGAAAAAAAAAACTAGAATTGTATTGGTAATCTGATAAGAAAAATTCCTCGAACATTTATGAGAGTTCTACAATCATTTCCTAAAAAATAATACAAACTTTAGAACTAAAAACTAAGATCTATAGAATGGTGAGTAAACTCTAGTGTTAAAGGCCATATTTATTCTTGGTCGACTGTTTTCATCAACCCTAGGTCAGCTACCGTCCTTCGTGCTTAAGTAGAATTATGAAGGTGAAAATGCCCCTCACTTGAAGCAGAGTTGAAGCTTGAGGCCTATGTTATGACACACCAGGACCTATGTCGCGACACAACAAGCAGTCCCTTGATTCTTCGCTACTAATTCCTTTGTTGTGACATAAGGCTATCTATGTCGTTACGAAGCGATTAGTATCACTATGGCTCAATTGCTACTAGTCTCCTGTGTACTCACGAAGTAGGTTAGCTAATCTTCAAGCCTTATTCAGCCTTGAAAACAATAAAATGACCTTTTTAGCACATTTTATTAAAAGACAAAACTACATTAAGAATCTAATAAACATAAGGAAACTTACTTGATTTCAAGCTCATCAAATGCGAAAACTTGTTCCATCTGCTAGGTACGAAACCGGTAGATCGACATCGACCCCAGACTTCAACTCTACATCGAGTGAGGAGTGTTTTCATCTTCACAATGCAACTTAAGCACGAAGGATGGTAGCTGACCTAAAGTTGATAAAAACGACCGATCAAGGTTATAAATAGGGCCTTTAGCACTAGGGTTAAGGGCACAATTTATTAGTTTTTACGTTTTTAGTCTTATTTTACGTTTTCGTTTGAAACGAGATTGTAGAACTCGCATAAGCGTTCGAGGAGTTTTTCCAGACAGATTTCCAATACAATTCGAGTTTCTTTTTCATTCTATTTATTCAATTATATGTTTACATATATTATTGTTTTAATGATGATCAAGAAAACCATGAGGAACTAATTCCATTTTGGGGAATTAAGGAGTGGTAGTATGAATATTTAATTATTGTTTAACAGGGATTTTACGTTTTGGATAAGTTGTTTGGGAAAGAAAGAACATCAAACAAACACTATGCCTAACAACCCTAAATTGTCATTTAGGTGGGAATGAACCCAAAATTGGTATTTCCCAACCGTAAACACCTTTTCGCCAAATTGGTTTGGATTATGACATCTAGCGATAAGTAGTCTCTATCGACTTGCTATGCCGGTGAAAGATCGAGAGATCCAACTAGGGTAGTGACTAGTTGATTGGGGGAAAATCCCTAAAACCCAACAATTGAAGAACTCATAAGGAAACAACCTAATATCCCCAAAGTCGTGTATAAGATCTTTTACATCTCAATTATTTACTTTTATTTATTTTCTTTTTTATGCTTTTCAAAATCAAACTCTTTTATTATTTTTTGTACTATAATCCCTAAAGCAAATTCTACTTACTTTTTCTATTTGCAAGAATCTAATTTACTATTACTTCATGCCTCCTTGTTTCATTGTACACACTATATTTACAATCTGACCCGTATACTTGCGAAAAGCCTAAAATCTACACCGAACGGGAGTACGTTCAGGAGCGGTCAAGTTCTTGGCACCGTTACCAGAGAGGCAATACTTTAGTAAATTTTACTATTTCTTTGTATTCAAATAATTAGGATATAGAACATGATAACAAAAATTACGAATGGAATGAAATGGCTGCCATAACATCAATACATAGGTATTTAGTAAATCAACCATTTTTCTTGAACGACGTAATTTAGCAGCTATTATTCCACCACACGAAGGCATACCAATTTCGTAACTGGATCAACGATAAAGGCAATTATGCAAAAGGGTGGTGGTATAAATTCACAATTGTCCTGAGCAGATATGATCGATGAAAAGAGTTGGCATTGATCTATGCAGGAAGAAAAGAAAAAATTTGAGAAAGAGATAAACACTAGAGAGTAGCCTAACACGACGCCTACTGGACGAACAGCGGTAGAACGGACTGCTTGTGGGTGTCAAAGTGCACATTAAAACTCTTCTTAGACAATTATGGCAAGTATTAACACTCATTTTTAATTTATTGATACTAACATGCTAACTCGATAACATTTTTTTTTTTCAGGGTATTTTTATCGGAACTAACATGTTTATCGCGACACAGCCTCTCAACGTCACAACAAAGCCACTAGATTACCATAACTAAGCCCTGGCATGCTATGACACGACATACCCTTTGTGTGTTGTGACAAAGGGGTTAGAATGCGAAAAATCCAAAGCTGATGGGATTGTCATGACACAAGCGAGGTTGTGTTGAGACATAAGGGACAGTCTACTTAAAATTCAAGGCTGACAAGTTTGTTACGACACAGGGCAAGCTATATCACGACAAACAGGGTACTGGAAGGTTGGTTGTGACATACCTAGGATACGTCGCAAGATCTTCTGCAATTTTTGCATGGATGACCTGACTCGATTGCGTAACTCGATGACCAAACCCATAATTTACCCAATTTTCAAACCATTAAACCCTAAAAATCCCTACCCCTATATATACTAACTTAAAACTAAACCTATTCTCTTCACTCAAACACTATCAAATCACTCTTAAATCTACTAAACCCGTCATTCCTCTCTTCCTAATCAATCTTAAAACCCTATTTCTCCAAGGTCTATACTCCATTCCAAGGTGTAACATTATCTCATCAACAAGGTGAACACTCGAAAGCAGAGGTATTTCTTACCCTTGTACTGTTCCATTTGTTATCGTTCATCTTTTCTATGATAGATCAAAATGCCTCCATGAAAGAGAACCATAGTGCAAGATAGCGATAGTGACTCGGACTATGAAGGTTTGCAAATGCTCAAATAGAGAAATTTTTCCTAGCCTTACAAGGATGACCTCTTCCAAGAATGGGGGTTCAAGCCATCGATGGTCCTCTACAAAGAAGTTTGGCCACTTGTAAGGTACCATCAATGGGAACAATTTTGCATTTCCCCAATAGGTAATGCTGTAATACCTATAGTACATGAATTTTATGCTTCTCTAAAAGAGGATCTCGTTAAAAATAGGGCTATAGAAAAAGTATGTGTATGAGGGAAATATGTCCTGATTCTCGCTTACCAAATTTGCAATTTTTATAATGTGTCATTTTATGAAAAAGATTATCTGAATGAGGTTTATTTAGATTTGTTTAAAAATATTGAAATGGAGGAAATAGTTAAAATTTTTACTGAAGTTAGGGGTGGTTGGAATTATCACTCCGATTATGGCTCACCTTTGAATTTTAATCAAGCTATCATGTTTCCCATTACGAAAATATTGATGCAATTTTTGGCCACTAGGATAGCCCCGGCCTTAAATGTCTCTAATGTTAACACTTTTTGAGTTACTCTGTTATATGCTATTTTGTAGAAAAAGAAATTTTGTGTAGGAAGGTGGATTTATAGGGAAAAGTAAAATTGCATGAAAAATAAAAAAGCTGGACTTTTCTTTCCACACCTCGTGACGGTATTATGCAAGAAGGCAGATGTGCCAATGAGTGAAAACGACCCATTCCTAAAGCCAATAAGAAGCATCATCGGTGGTTCTATATATAAATAGTAGTTGAGCTTCAAAGGAAACAAATTAAGGAGTGGAATCAGAGGAGGAAAGAAAAGATGGATGTGCTAACCTCTTTGAAACATAAGAATCTTGAAACAAGCTTGAAAAGGGTATGGGGGAAGCATTGAAGAAAGCTCAATGGCATGATTAGATGGATGCAATAAACAACTCTTGTGCTGAAGGAGTTTGCAAGGATATATGGACTACCAACCCTGAACTACCCATCGAACATGTTTGGGAATAAAGGAGACGAGGATGAAACCGAGTTAGGAGGAGCCAACATGGAGCAAGACGAGCCTAACACTGATGACGAGTATGAGGCAATGTTTCAACCTCAAAACTCATCTTCCAAAGGGCTGGTGATTCAGAGCCTAGCACGACGATAAGGTGGGAGCTCCTGCAAAAAGTACTCCGACAAAGGCAAAGCTCCCATGTACCCTCAATTCGACTCGAAAGAAGAGGATTGAAGTTTAATTTTTAATAAGTTTTAAGACTTGGATTTATTTTAAGACTTGTAATTGTGGGGATAATTTTTTACTTCTTATTTTAGGACTTATATAATTTGTAGGACTAGGATTAGGGATTATTTATATATATATATGCTTTAATTCTTTTTGTAGGAACCTCACATTATAAAGACACAACAATTTCAAGCACTCATGCCAAAGGAAGAAGGACAACCACCATGAGAAGAAAAGGGCCTTCAAGATCAATTGAGTAACTTCTTTCCTTACTACTTGTAGGAGTACACATTGAGGACAATGTGTTTTCTAAAGAGTGGGAGGTACCATAGGATTTTGGCATATAGTTTTAATTTTTTTTCTTATGTTTCTCTTTTGATGTGTGCTTGATCTTGTAGAAATACAAGTGATTGGTTAGGATAGGTTGATTGTGTTTATTGATAAATTTGGCATGATGTGAGGAATTTTTAACTTTTAAGCTTGAGATTTTTGATGTTCTATAGGTTACATTATGTATAAGTAGACAATCTATTACTGATACCAAATGATATGCATAATATGAGGAAACAAGCATGCTAGTATACATGATAGATGATAATTTTGGCATTAGGTAATTAAATTGATATTTGTGCATATTGAGGTGTTTAGGGATGACCTAAGGCATTGTTTGGACACATCTAGAGCTAAAAAGCCAAACCCTATTTTGAATTTCCAACTAGTACTCATCTTTGAGCCTTATGACCCTTTTTGCTGAGCCACATTATAATCCTCTTGAGCCTTAAATGATAATTCGTGTATACTCTCTTTCTTGGTCCTATTTTACATGAAAATAGACGTATGACCATATGTATTGAGGGTAAGTAGACACGTTATGGTGGTGGTTGTAAAACAAAATAAGGAAATCATCATAATGTATGAATTTTTGTTTGGCCAAAGAAGAGAAAAACTATGAAAAATCAAAAAGAAAATGAGTAGAAACGAAAAAAAGAGAATCATGAGTAAGAAAATATGTGAGGAGTGACAAAATCATTAAGTCACCAAAAAGTAGAAAACAGGAGAATCTTACTCGAGAAACAAAGAAAAGAAAATACTCATAGGCTAGCTAAAAGGATTACTTTATATTGATTTCCTAAAATGGAGAAATAAGGAAGGTCAGAGAAAGAGAAATAATGAAGTGAGATGGAATGAGACATAAAGGGGGAGAATAGGAAACAATACAATGTGTCAAACTGTTTTCATGTTTTAAAATGAAGAAATAAGGAAGGTTAGAGAAAGAGAATAATGAGGTGAGATGGAATGAGACATAAAGGGGGAGAATAGGAAACAATACAATTTGTCAAACATGTTTTCTAACCTCTGTTGTGCTTAACTGTTCTTTGAAAATCATACCTGTCCTAAGCCTCAATATGCTACAAGTCGAAAAGCCCTATGTGACCTAAACAACTCTATGCATGGATAAATGTGGAAATTGCATAATCTCGTTATAATTGTCTGTATTGTACTAGCTTAACCAAAGTACTTATGTTAGGCATTGATGGAGTTATATTAATAGAACTTTAAATTTTTTATTTCTTGTAACCTACTGAACTTATATTGTTTCTACTTAAAAATAGTAAAGTTTCTCAATCATCATGTTAGAATTATCAAAAGATACATTAAGGCTAGAGTAGATAAGAACCTAATCTTTGTATAATACAAGTTTCAAGCTCATTTACCTTTCTTTCTTTATTATTATTTTTTTCTTATTTGCTTAAGGAGAAGCAAAGACTTAAGTGTGGGGAGATTGATCTACCGATTTTATACCTAGTAGATTGAACTAGTTTTCACAATTGAAGAGATTGAAATCAAGTATTTTTCCTTATGTTTTATGGATTTTTAGTTTAGTTTTATCTTTTGAATAAATTGTACTGAAAATGTTGTTTTATTGCTTTCAAGGCCACTTGAGGCTTAAAGATTACCTAACCTACTTCGTGAGTGCATAGAAGACTAATAGCAGCTGAGCAACAGTGATACTGACCACTTCATCACGACATAAAGAGCTCCATGCTGCAATAAAGGGGTAAGCAGCGAAGCATCAAGAAATTGCTTTCTTTGTCGCGAAACAGGTCTTGGTGTGTCGCTACATCGACCCCAGACTTCAACTCTGCATCGTGTGAGGGGTATTTTTATCTTCACAATGCAATTTAAGCACAAAGGACAGTAGCTAACCTAGGGTTGATGAAAACGGCTGACCAAGGCTATAAATAGGGCCTTTAGCACTAGGGTTAATGACACCATTTATTTGTTTTTAAGTTATTACTTTTTAGTTTTATTTTGTGTTTTTGTTTGGAACAAGATTGTAGAACTAACATAAGAGTTCGAGGAATTTTTCTTAATAGATTTCCAATACAATTCGAGTTTCTTTTTTATTCTCTTTGTTCAATTATATGTTTTTCATATATTATTGTTTTAATGATGATCACGAAAATCATGAGGAACTAATTCCATTTTGCGTTATTAGAAAGTGGTAGTATGAATATTTAATTGTTGTTTAATAGGGATTTTATCTTTTGGATCCGCTGTTTGGGAAAGGAAGAACATCAGAAAAACACTAGGCCTAATAACCCTAGAACGTCATTTAGGTCAGAATGAACCCAATTGGTATTGCCCAACCATGATAACATTTTCTCCAAACTGGTTTAAATTGTAACATCTAGCGATAAGTAGTCTCTATCGACTTGCTATGCCGGTGGAAGATAAAGAGATCCAACTAGGGTAGTGACTAGTTGATTGGATGAAAATCCCCAAAACCCATTGATAGAACTCATACGAAAACAACCTAATATTCCAAAAGTCGTTTATAAGATCTTCTACATCTCAATTATTTACTTTTATTTCTTTTTCTTTTATGCTTTACAAAATCAAACTCTTTTATTATTCTTCATACTGTAATCCTTAAAGCAAGTACTAATTACTTTTACTCTTTATAGGAATCTAATTTACTATCACTTCACGCCTCCTTTGGATACGATCCTTGAAATACTACCAAGTGTTTCGTTGTATACATTATATTTACTACCTAAACCATATATTTACGAAAAGCCTAAAATCTACACCAAACGAATAGTATAGTGGACGACATGAATTTTTGACTCCACAAGTTTTACGCCTACACTAAGGCGTAGAATAAAGCCCTTGTCGTTATATTGAGCCAGCTTAGCAAGACTCCATTGCCAGACTTCCCAACCTTGCCATTAATCTATTGACCAATAAAGTACTTGTCTAGCCAATATGAGTGTGTTGTGACTTTTAAGGGAGAACACTCTGCTGTCGACTTAGAAAAGAAAACTTATCTAGCCAAAGGCTGTAACTGCAATAGTGTGTGTCGGCACAATTACATGCCTCTTGGGGGTTTGTTGCACCTCATCGTTACTGCCTAGGAACAACGGTAGAGTATTGCAATGACATCTTGCAGTCACTTGAAAAACAAAAATGAAAAAAAGAAGAAGAATAAATTGCTGAAATGGTTCAAGGAAGGATAAGATTCATTGCATGATACTAACATTGACGAAGTTACAGTTTTAAGTTGTTCATAGCTATAAATTGTCAGCGCATCATTCTATTATATGAATGCAATTTAAACATTAGAAATTTAGAGAATTCAAGTTGTATGAATAATGATTGCCTTGACATTTCTAATTGTTACTTTGTTAATTTTTGTTTACTTGAGGACAAGTAAAAGCTCAAGTTTGGAGGTGTGAAGGTATTTCGAATGACATAGATTTTCTCCCTAATTTAATGTTTTAATTGTCTCTTTTGTATTTCATTTAGCATGCATCATTAGCATTTTACACTTAGTTTCCATATTTTCCAACTCATTGTTAGTTAGTTTAAATTCTTGTTAATTTTTACCTATTTTTGTACTAATATCGACGCAAGTAACCGATATATTGCATCTTAATATTGTCAGAGCAGGAACTCAGTCTAGAAGCTTAATGCTGGATGAATGCAACCACAAGATCAGTTGAAAATTGCAAGTAAGAGATGTCGTTGCATTGAAACTGAACCTCAAATGAGTAGAATCGAGCTGAATTCACAGCTGGAAGCACCAACGCAGGAATTTCATAAATGTCACTACAATTATGATTTCAGAATGCGCCCAGCAATACAGCGATAATTTACAGATCTCTAAAGAACACACTAGAATTGCATGAGTGCATAGCTGTAATCTAACTAATTTTGATAGCTGCAAGATCTAGCTCTAGATCTGAGAATGAAGGCTGAAACCTACAACATTTTGGAGGTTATAAATAGACGAACGAAGAATGAAGAAATCATCAAGAGCAAAGGCATTAAATTCCAAAAATTCTATGTGAATTAAAGATTTGAGCTGGAAATCGAAGAACTGATGAAGCAAGACTGCAACCACTTCTGACAATAGGTGCTTGATGCAAAGCAAGAGGAACAATTAAGGAGTAAGCCTAGTAGTCTAGAGATAGTAAGCGTTGTAGTACTCTTTAATTCTTCTTAAACGATAATGGATTTTGATGATATTAAATGAATACGAGAGTGTCTTTTAATGTTAAATCATTTTGATTCTTATTTTACACTGCTTATCTGTTTATTCTTGGATCTAACCACTTTAAGCACGAGAGTAAAATTGTAGTGCACCGACATCGAGAGATGCGGTGACAGGTTGGGTTAACAAGTAAGTTAGGTGAGAGCTACTTGAGACTGGGGCAAACTCCAGTTGCTTGTTCTTGAATACACATAGTTGCTCGCACCGAGAGGTGGAGTGATTGTGGATATTTAAGTCAGGATTAAGTAGAGAGTTGTTGTTAGTAAGAACTCAAAGGGACTTCATTGCAGCGACATTCCATCTATATTTTACCTTGTCGATGCATCTAGTATTGCGATTTAGTAGAATCAGTGAACCATTTTTGCCCTTCTACACTTGATCACTTTTATATTTCATGCATTTAGATATTCAGTACTCAACACTCAACACAATTGAATTTATTTTCAGTACACTGACATTTAACCTCTAAAGTTTAACTTTAATTGCATTGACATTCCTGATTATTTTAGTGTACAGATCTAACATAAATGCATTGACATCAGTACTCACATTATTCTTAATTGCAGTATTAGTTGCTTCGACATTTAGACATCAAGAACCCACTCCTCATGGGATCGATATTCGATAGAATTGTTCTATCAACTATACTTGCATTGACGTGTGTTCGCTTGCACATTTGCTGTGACATAAAAACACTAATCAATGGGGTGTAACAAACCTCCAGGAAGTATGTAATTGCATCGACACACTCTCTTGTAGTGACAGGCTTTAGCTAGATATTTTTTTCCTAACACTTGCGTTGGAGTGTTCCTCCTTGATAAGTCACAATGCACCCACATTGGAGTGTTTTTTATTAATAGTTATAATTATATACAAAACTGCAAATGCAAGTTATTCCAATATTCAAATAATGATAATACTCATTTATTACTAATGCAAATTCGACCATTCATCTAAAAATAAAAGGACACAACATTTAATCACATTCATCTAATTCACGCATTAGCATATCAAATAATTCAAGAATTAAGCATCAAATGAAAAAAAAATTGTAGTCACATTTTTCATAACTTTACATACTTTCATTAAACTGAAGGACAAATAATAGCTTACAAATGTGGATGCAATTACATTTCCATTCCATAGACATTTCCCCCCAAACTTAGAATTTAAATTGTCCCCAATGCATTGGCAATAATATACAAATATATATGGAAATGCAACTACAATGCAAATGCGTTGACAAATAAAATGTAGTGACAATAAAAATGTGATGACTACTACATGATATGCATGAAACTAAACTAAGTACTGAAAAGTAAAGACTAACTCAGTGTGTTGCAGCTGAAGATGTGGCTGCCTTGGTCTTTTACTTCTTCTTGGGACACTCCTCCTTGCACTTCTTTTTATCTTTGCTTACGTTTACTTTTCGTTGGTTCAATCGAGGTGGTGGATTGCTCGTCTAGGTTCGGTTGTGTGCTGGCTTCATTGACTATGACATCAGATGGATGAATTTTAGCAAGAGGTGCCATATAAGGCACTATAGCCAGAGGATTATAATCCTCATTGCTGAGTGTCATAGCCTTGGCTTGACCCACAACAGATGGCACTAGGTCTTCAGTAGTTGCACCCACATTGTCAAGTGTGGCGACAAATTCTTCCAGTAAATTTGTCGCGATAGGAACTTCCTCTTTCTCTTCTTCTCTTTCGTCTTCTTTTTCTTCTTCCTTCTCCTCCTCGATAACCACAGATTCCATGGTCGTGTGCTCCTCTACAACAGTAGCTTCCTTCTTCGCCATATTTACCCCTAAACTATTAGAAAATTCTTCTTCAAAGAGGCTAGCAATATTGTGGAAACATTCCTCAACATCCTTTGAATTCACATCCTAGTCCTCATCATCAGAAATGTGGACTATATGCGAAGACTGGATAGAGTGATCCTTCCCCTCTAAAGTGGCTTTCTCGATTAGTGGTGTTGCCTCCCTAATGATAAAGGGAAACACTAGGAAGTTTGACAAGGGCTACTTGCTCATGCTGCATAATGTGCTGATGATTGAAGTTCTATGAGTGCTTCATGTCCTCAACTGTGATGACAAGTTTGATTTGCCACACACTCATTTGATCAGCGAACTACTCAATTTCTTTAAGTTTCCTCCAAAGTTGAGGATCTGTGGGAGCATGAGGTTGCTTGTCTTTTTTCTTTGCCTTTCCTTTCTCCTTCTTTTGTGCAGCTTCTTTTACCCCAAGGGTTTCTTGCCCCTTCGTCATGCGCTCAATCGAGACAACATTAATGGGTCCCTTATTTTCCAAGTACTCTTCCCCTTCGCGAGGCATAACACCCTTTTATTGACGCAACTGCATGATAAGAGAGGGGAATGGTAATATACTTGTTTGCTTCACTACAAAATCTGCAATCTCTTGATGAAGGATTGCACCAGCATCAATCCGATGACCTTTAATAGTTGAATGTATGAGACATATTCTATCTAAAGTCACAGTGGTGCTGTGACTGGTGCGCAATAGGCAATAGTTGATTAAATTGAACTAGACTTTGCTCTAAACAGTAAGCAAATGATGATGCATTGTATAATTGTTAGGGTTGTTTCTGGTCCAAACGGCACCGTCAATGCACAGATCATCCATTAATGAATCAGCACCATCCTCTGTCAGTTGTTCTAGGAAAGCAAGATGCTTATCCTCCCCCTCAGCGATGTTGTACAAGGAATTAATATGGGCAGTGCCCCATGACACCAGTCCCTCCCAAACAAAGACGAATTGTTGTTCCCTATCAACTAAATTGGCGTAGAATTTACGAACAAGAGACGGGGAATATCCTTCAGGATGGTCGTAAAAATTTTCCCATCCTAGGCTCGAGATGGTTCTGTTGACTTGTTTCTCTAGCATGAGTAGTGGAGACAGCCGGAATCCTTGCTCTGGGTGGCTGATACACTTCAACATAATGTCATGGAAGCGGTCTTTGGCAGCTGTAGTGAGAAATAGTACTAGCTCTTTGGCTGGCAGCTGCTTGACATTACAAACCATCACCGTAAATGATTCAACGATTGATTTAAAAGGGGTTTTTGCTCCTCTAGTTCTAGCCATGGATGTATGAGAGAAAGAGATTAAAATTATAGGAAATTTAAAGATTGAAGAAAAGAAAGGTTTGAAGCAACAATGGTGGATATGGTTGTGCAAAACATCGTCGGCACGATGGGGTGTTTTATAGAGGATAAAGATGAAGAGTCATTATGATTTCCACTGCAGTGATAGTACTATGTCTGCATCCAATAAATGCAATGACATCGATTGTCCTTTTTTCGAATCGATCCAATGGTTAAGGAGCAGTGTGAATCAATCAATGTGATTCTTTCCTGAAACGCTTCACAGTAGTGAGTTAGCAATTAAAATACGTCAACAAGTTATGTTTATGTGCGTCGAAAAAAAGGATAACTTTTATTCCTACAAAGAACTAAAGAAGAGAGTTGAAATAAAATAAAATACAAAAAGTAAATAGAATAAATGTAGTGACATGTTAAGGAAATGTGGTCAGGTTAATGGTCTCGTTCTACTCATGGTTGTCTGGACTAAGATAGTGCTCATTTGACATTTACCTTGAATTGGTGCCAATCATTTAAATCTTTATTTGTCACCGCACCATGAGAAAATGCTTCGACCACTTCGAATGGTCTTGACCATCTGGAATGCAATTTACCAGGATGTAGTTTTAAATGTGAATTAAATAAAAGAACTAACTGAACTGTATAAAATTATCGCCGCAAGATAATGTTGTCATGCCATCACTTCGTTTTTTCTTTATATATGGAAACATTCTCGTAAGCATTGCATCGGATTTCCTCTAGTTCCAAAATGTCCAACAAATTCTTTTGTCTAGCAGTATCATAATCCATATTCACTTGTTTAATTGCCCACATGGCTTTATGTTCAAGTTCCACAGGCAAGTGACAGGATTTACCAAAAACCAACTGATACGGTGACATTCCTAATGATGCTTTTTATGCTTTGAGAAGTGCCCACAATCATTGAACGGTGAAGACCAACCGCGTCTAGACGGATTAACCACCTTTTCAAGAATATTTTTGATTTGCCGATTGGATACTTCAGTTTTTCCATTGGTTTGCAGATGATATATGGTTGTCATCCGATATTTAATGCCATAACGCTTTAACGCTGACACAATTGATTACAATGAAAATAAGTGCCTTGATCACTGACTAATGCTCTAGGTGTGTCGAATTGAGTAAGGATGTATGTGTGAAATAATTTCAACACTGTCCAAGCATCATCTTTAGGAACAACTATTGCTTTGACCCACTTCGAAGCATATTCGACAAAAACCAGAATATAAAAATTTCCAAAAGAATTGGGAAATGGTACCATGAAATCCATACCCTAAACATCGAAAAGCTCAACTTCCATGATAGGCTGTTGTAGCATCTCGTTGTGTCGATATATTGATCCAGTACGCTGACATTTATCGCATTGTTGCACAAAATTGTGGGTGTCTCGAAACAATGCTGGCCAATAAAATCCTGACTGCAGGACCTTTGCAGCAGTCCTAACACCACCAAAATGACGTCCATAAGGAGAATCATGGCAATGCTTCAGGATAGGAAGCATTTCTTCTTCAGGAACGCAATGACAAATAATATTGTCGTCTCATACCTTGAACAGGTATGGCTCATTCCAATAGTACTTTGTAGCATCGCTAACAAATCTGACCTTTTGGTGACCCTTTGCACTCAGTGGTAGTTTTCCACAGACAAAAATAATTGACAACATCTGCATACCATGGAGATGGGTTGATAGAAAATAGCTTCTCGTCTGGAAAAGCGTCAATAATTTGTGACGTATTTCCATCTTCACTGCCAAATTCCAGACGAGATAAATGGTCTGCTACCTGATTTTTCGATCCTTAATTTCAACATCAAATTCTTGTAATAACAGGATGGTTTAGCATTTTTTTGGCAAAGAGGTATCTCAGTGCAGAATGATCAGTATAAATTGTAACTTTTGCACCAACAAGATACGAACGAAACTTGTTGAATGCAAAAATTACTACCAACAACTCTTTTTTTGTGGTTGTATAATTGACTTGCGCTTCAGTAAAAGTTTTGCTAGCATAATATATTGTATGAAATACCTTGTCTTTTCGTTGCCTAAGCACTGCACCTATAGCATAGTCACTTACATCACACATAACTTCAAACGATTGTGACCAGTCCGGTGCGAAGATAATAGGTGCCTGCACTACAAATGCTTCCAGACAGGCAGCATCGAACAGAAACTTTTTATTTTGCTCCAACAGGGAGCAGAGAGGTTTTGCAATTTTGGAGAAATCACGGATGAATCGTTGATAGAATCCTGTGTGGCCGAGAAAACTCCTTAATCCTTTGACATTGGTAGGTGAGGACAGCTTCTCAAAAATCTCTACCCTGGCCTTGTCTACTTCTATGCCCTAACAAGAGATACAATGCCCAAGGACAGTGCCTTCAGTTGCCATGAAGTGACATTTTTCCCAATTTAGCACCAGATTAGTGTCCTCGTATCGCTTCAAAACTTCAGTTAAATTGTTAGTGCATTTTCCTTTGAACCAAATGGCATCCGGTGAAAAGCAAAGGTACTTAACGGACAAGTAAAAGTTTTTTTTGCTTGGTCCACCGGCGCAATTTTAATATGGTTGTAGACAGAATATCCATCAAGAAAATAGTAATAGGCCTTACCAGCTATCTTGTCCAGCATCTGGTCAATGAATGGAAGTAGGAAATGATTTTTTTTGTGGCAGCATTCAAACAACGGTAATCCATACAAACTCGCCAACCGGTAGCAATACGAGTAAGGATAAATTCATTTTTATCATTACTTATCACCGTAATGCCACTTTCTTTGGAACGCATTGGACTAGGCTCACCTACGTATTGTCAAAAATTAGGTAAATAATGCTTGTATCCAACCATTTTATGATCTATTTTTTCACAACTTCTATCATTTTCTCATTTAATCTACGTTGTTGTTCAATGAACTGCTTTCCCTCATCCTTCAGCCTGATCTTGTGCATGTAGAAAGAGGGACTAATGCCTCTGATATCCATAACTGATATCCATAATGCTCCAAGCATGACACGCTTGTGTTGCTTTAGTATTTCGATTAATTTCTCCTCTTAGCTTGCGTTGAGATTGGCGAAGATAATTACTGGCAAGGTATCATTATCGCCAAGGAAAACATATTTTAAATGCATTGGAAATGGTTTCAACTCCAAAGTTGGAGCTTCCTCAATCAATGGCTTGAAAATAGGGATCATCCTCTTGGTCAAATCCAAGGATTCCATCTGCCAACCATGTCTAAGCTTAGAAATATTTGCCTCAACCTTGTGGTCGCAATCAGGTAGGAAATTGTCTTCGGATGTCACTGCAAATTCATCTTGCGCTACTAAACTACGCTCATTAAATTCTTTCGCAATTAATTCGTCTAGGATATAAATGTGGTGACATTGCTCTTTACTCCTGTAGGGAGTTGCTTAGAAGGCACGAAAGGTAATGTGTTCATCATTATGTCGGATGATTAACTCACCATTAAATAAGTCTATAAGGGTGCGACCTATAGCAAGAAATGGGCGTCCCAAAATTATGGGCACCTCCTTATTAGCTTCGCAATCCAGTATGATGAAATCTATTAGGAACACAAACTTATCTACTTGGATAAGAACATCTTTAATCTGTCTTTCAGGTTGCGGTAAAGATCTATCTGCTAGCTGCAATGTCATAGTAGTGGGCTTCATGTGACCAATTCCCAATTTTCTGAATGTTGACAAGGGCATAAGGTTGATGCTTGCTCCTAGATCACAAAGAGCTTTACCTAAATAATGATTTCTAATGGAGCACGAAATTGTAAAATTGCTAGGTTTTTTTCATCTTAGGTGGCAATTTATTTGTTAGTATAGCGCTGTAACCTTCTGTGAGCCCAATTGTCTCGATGTTGGTCAACTTCTTTTTTGTTGACAAAAGCTCCTTCATAAATTTCCCAGAGCTAGGAATCTTCACAAGAGCATAAACGAGAGGTATATTAACATGTAGTTGTTTCAAGGTGGACAAAAACTTCTGATATTCTCTGTCATGTTCTTTCTCCTTGAATTGTTGTGGAAATGACAAAGGTATGGAGACATTAGGATGTTGTGATACAACCGGCTGTGTTGACATTGGCAGTTGCGTTAAAAATTTTGAAGGTCGAATGGTTGGCATGGGTGTAATTACAAGTGACTCCTCCTCATTTATCTATACTACTTCTTCTTTAGATAAAACTTCTCCTCATTGCTTAGTTTCATTTGCATTGACAGGTGTTGTATTTGAGTTACTGCTTTGTTCAATAGTTTGCTTTCGACTCCGAAGAGTAATAGCCTTGCAATGCTCCTTCCCTTTTGGATTTGAATTTTTAGTATCACTAAGTAAGGCACCTGGTGGTCTCGTGCTCATATTAAAAGCCAGCTGTCCTAATTTGTGCTTTCAATGCTCAGATGGAAGAAGAATTTTCTTGTACAATAGTTTTAATTCTTGTAATATGGTCACACATCAAAGCTTCTAGGGTAGTTAATGGATTCGATCTTGGTTGAGAATTCTACTGTTACTGCTGTTGATGATGTCCTCGCATGTTTATATTTGGCATTACAATCTATTGTTGCTACATACAAGCATGTGACTACATTTTATGGTGTTGTGTATGCCCTTGAGGATTATGGTTGTAATTCTGCTACTCCTAATTGTAACTCCTTGTCGAAAATTTCCTTGACTCAAGGGATTTTCATATCGAAATGTGGACGCATTTTGATTCCCCCAAAGTTGTTGAGTCATAGTTGAACTATTGTAAGAGTTACCATACGAGTTTCCTCTAATGTTATTAACATAGAATTCATTTTCTGCATCCTGTGGGCAATCCTCGTAGCTATGATTGTCACCATAAATTTCACAACGAAATGTCGAGACATCCATCTGTTAGGTTACTTGAATAGGGGCAACGTCACTAGTCTCTTTCATGTTTTTGTTCATGTTAGCCAACGAAGATACCTATGCACTTAAAGCTGATATGAAGTCTAACTCAATAACTCCAAGATTCATTTTTACTTGCGTAGTTTGAGAAATCAGGTATTGATAATCATTTTGCGCAATTCTCTCCAAAATCCGCACGACGTTATTGTAGGTGCATCCAACAAAGGACCATTTGCAGATGCATCAACAATATTTCTTGTCTACACATTTAATCCATTATAGAAGATTTCGATCTGTGTTTCTTATTGGATTCCATGCATGGGACAACTTCAAAGCAAAGTTTTGTAACGCTCCCATGTAATATGCATGTTCTCATCATCCAACTAATGGTAAGCAGTAATATCATTTCGCAATTGAGCATTCATCGTGGGTGGATTAAACCGCAAAACAAATTATGTTGCAAGTGCATTCCATGATGTAATAGATCCAGCAGGTAATCCAAGAAACTAGGTACGCTCCCTTCCTTGCAAAGAATAATGAAACAGTTGCATCTTCAAGAAGTCATCAAGAACACCATGCTGACTAAAAGAAGCACAGATTAGCAAAAAAGATTTAAGATGCTCCCTTGCATCTTTATGAGGCAAACTAGCATATTGTCCATTCCAATTTAACATTGAAACATAACCAGTTTTGACTCGAAATTCCCAGCATAGATAGCTTGTCTAATAACCCCTGGTTGCAAGTCATCTAACACAAGAACAACAAAGTCTCTGATTGTTCTGTTTTGTATTTGTTCTTCTTATGGCAGTGGTACATTGTTGAAGTTTTGTGGCTGTATTAGAAGGATAGAATTTTGTGGTGGCAACTGTGGTATAGCACCATTTCCAGGTAAAGTCATATTCATTTGTTCTTGTCTTCTCCTTCGAATGGTTCTTTCAATTTCTAGATCTAAGCTAACAATAATTTTAGGATTTCTCCTAGTGGTCATAAACACCTAAAAATTGAAAAATAGTTAAGAAAAATAAAACAAATTAGTAACAAATAAAAATCAGGAAACAAAGAATAATTGCAACTACAAAAATAAACATCAAACAAATGACATCCCCAGCAATGGCGCCAAAACTTGATCACGCTGTGAACATCACAGCAATTGTGCAAGCGAACACTTGTTGATGCAAGTATAGTTGATAGGTGTAAAGCTATTAGATATCGATCCCACAGAGATGGTTATCTATAATTAAATTTGTCGATGCAAAAGCGGTCAGAATAAGAAGAACTGTAAAGAATAATGTCAATGCAATTAAATCAAAGACTGCAAATAAAAGAATTAAAACTATCAGAGCAAATATTGTAATATTGTGATATAATATGTCAAAGCAATTGAATAATAAAATGTAATGAAGGGGTGAAGGTATTTTTTCAATGCAATAAAAATATAAAATAATGATAAAGAATGGGATGATCCCTGACTTGATAAGTTAGCAACCACTAAATGTGATAATTGATTGATAAATTGTCACAATTAAACTTAATGAGATCTCACTCCTTTCAACTTTTTTGCTTCCCAAATACCCAAACACTCACATTAACCACACCTTCCATTGTTGGCAATGCTTTGCATTCGAGAACATGTGGCCAGAATTCCTTCATGCCTCAAGCAACTTCCGTTGTCTTGCTTGTTAATTTAACTTGTCACTACACTTTCTAATGTCAGCAATTGCAATGACACTTCTATGCTCAAGCAATTAAATCTAAAGATAAACAAATAAGAAGAATTGAGCAAAAATCCAAATAGATTTAAAATTAACAGGTATTTCCATACACAATTAAGTTCATCAGAATTTATCAGCGTTTAAGAGGAATGATAGAACAAGTTGAAGCATTCTATTCCTAGCCTACTAGAACTCTTTCGAAATGCTACACTAGCATTGCACTTAGAACACTCCTCTTCAGGAGTAGATGCTACCTTCTCGTCGCATCAATTCACCCTCCAAGAATTTTAAGCTACCATGGAAGCAAGCTTAAGAAAAATCAGAATGGAATTCATTTGTCAATAGCTTGAAGATCCCCTACTTCTCCTCTCTCTCTTTAGTATTTATCTTGACTACCATGTGCAAATGTTCTTCTTTTCTCAGATCTAACTTCCTTGCATCTGTACAAGTTATTTAACTCAGCTATACACTAATGCAAATCTGGTGTATGCAGTAAGCAGTTGCAGGTTGTTGCGACATTTTTGGATGCAAATTTATACTTCAATTTGCTGAGACAACTTTCACATCCTCATGCATTGGTACTTCTGAATATGTTCACATAGAAAAATCCCTGATGTAATCTAGAAGTACTCATGCAGTGACATGTTTGGGTGCAATTCTAGATCAAATTGGTAGCAACAGCTTTGAACACTTTCCCGCTTTGATCTTCTAAGATAGATCCCTGCACTGACTTCTCAAGATGCAAAACTAACACTAAATATAATGACATTAGTAGCATAAGTGGGATAAAATAGGAGAAAATTAAACCAAACATCACTAACTTAGAAAATGCAATTACTAAATATAAAATGCTAAAAATGCATGCTAAACATAATACAAAGGGAAAAATTATACTCTAAATAGGGAGAATTTAATAGTCTTTTCTAATGCTATCAATGATATATAGTAATTTTTGGATTATGTGTCTAATTTGATATTTGTGCATATTGAGGTGTTTAAGGATGACCTAAGGCATTGTTTGGTTACATCTAGAGCTAAAAAAAGCTAAACCTTATTCTAAATTTCAAATTAGTACCCATCTTTAAGCCTTAGTCTTATCTTTCACGATAATAAACATATGGTCATATGTATTGAGGTTAAGTAGATGCATTATGGTGGAGGTTGTAAAACCAAGAGTGAAATAGGAAAACCAATATAGAATACATCAAAAAATAAATGAGTAGAGATAAAAAAGGAAAAAAATTTATGAGTGGGAAAGTATATGAAAAGTGACAATGTCAGAAAAATACAAAAAAATAAAAAAAATCTTACTAAAGAAACAAAAGAATACTTATAGGCTAACTAAAGGGATTATACTATATTGAGATTTTCTAATTGGAGAGAAAAAAGAAGGTGAGAGAAGGATAAATAAGGAGGTGAGATGGAATGAGACATTAAGGGGGAGAATAGGGAACAATACAATATGCCAAACTATTTTCATGTTTGTAACCATTTGTGTTTAACTATTCTTTGAATGCCCTATGTGACTTAAACAACTCTATGCATGAATAAATATGGAATTGCATGATCTCATTAGGCCTATCTATATTGTACTAGGATAATTAAAGTACTTGTATTAGGCATTAATGAAGTTATATCAATAGAACATTGATATTTGTATCTCTTGCAACTTACTAAACTTATATTTTTCTAAACAAAAATGGTAAAGTTACTCACTCATCATGTTGAAATTATTGAAAACTATATAATTCCTAGAATAGATGTCACGAACCTAATCTTTGTATAATACAAACTCAAGCTCCTTTGTTTACTTTTATTATTTTCTTTTCTTTTCTTGATTTGTTTGCTTGAGGACAAGCAAAAACTTAAGTGTGGGGGAGTTTAATCTGCTGGTTTTGTACCTAATAGATCGAACTATTTTTCACACTTTTGGAGCTTGGGATTAAGTATTTTCCTTTTATTTCTATACGATTTAAGTTATTTTATGCTTTTGAATAAATTGTGTAAAAAGTGCAAGAAGGTTTGTTTTATTTTCTTTAAGGCCGATTGAGGCCTAAAGGTTAGTTAACATACTTCGTGAGTGTGCAAGAGACCCTTAGAAGTCAAACAAGTGTGAAGTTGATCACTAAGTCACAACATAGACTACTATATGTTGCAACAAAGGGACTAGACTTTAAGAATTTGGGAACTGACACCTTTGTCGAGACATACATCACCTTTGTCGTGACAACACCTACATGATGACACCAAAGAAGGGGATTGATCTCTTCATCGCGACACGGGTCTTGATGTGTCGCAACATTGATCCCTGGACACAGATTTTATGTCAAGTGAAGGGCGTTTCGATCTTTACAATGCCACTTAAACACGAGGAATGGTAACTGACCTAGGGTTGAGGAAAACGATCGCCTAAGGCTATAAATAAGGACTCTAGCACTAGGGTTTACACACCTTTTCTTATTTTTCATTTTTACTTTATTATTCCGTTTCAAAAATGAAATTGTAAACTTCACATAAACGATCATGAAATTATTTCCCGACAAATTGCTATACAACTAAAGTTTCTTTCCACTTCATTTATTCAATCGTACGTTTATTTATATTATTGTTTTTATGATGTTTAAAGAAACCATGAGAAACTATTCCCATTATGTAGGATTAGGGAGTGGAAGTATGGATTTTTAATTGTTGTATAAATAGGGATTTTCAATCGGATCAGTTGTTTGGGAAAGGAAGAACATGAAACAAATAGTAGGCTTGACAACCTTCGAAAGTCATTTAGGTGAGAATGAACCTAAAATTAGTATTGCCTATCCATGAATTTCTTTTTTCCAAACCGGTTTAGACTGTTACATCTAGCGATAAGTAGTCTCTATCGACTCGTTCTGTTAGTGGAAGATCGGGAGATCCTACTAGGGTAGTGACTAGTTGATTGAAGAAAAATCTCCAGAACTGATGGTTAAAAAATCCAAACTAAAGCGACCTAATCTCTCCAAATCTATTTATCAAATTTTCTATCTGTTTCCCTTGCTTTATTTTATTTACTTTATGCTTTTCAATCACAAACACTTTTATTTTCTTTCGTACTATAAACCCTAAAAATAGTACTAATTACTTATTTTCCTTGTAAGGATCTTAATCTCTATAGCTTCGCCTCTTTTGGGTATGATCCTCAGAATACTACCAAGTGTTTTGTTGTAACACACTATATTACAACTTGATCTGTACACTTGCGAAAGCCCTAAAATACCCATTGAACGAGAGTATGTTTAGAGGTGGTCAACTTTTTATAAAAGATGCATCGTTTTCAAAATGTGCATTAACATGTTCATGCATAGTATCAGTGATATAGTATGTGATCTTATTGCTATGTGAAATTCATGTGAATGATAATATGTATTTATCTATGCATATGTTTATGTGTTTATAATGGGAAATCTCACACTGACCCTTTAAAAGTTCACCCACATTATTTTAACCTGTTTTTAGATAATCCCCATGGTTAGGACTCAGATTCGAACGATGGAGAGGTTTACTCGGATATTATGGATTTTATCATTTATGGACTATTTTGTATTATTTTAGACTTTGAGGACTTTGTTTTTATTTTGGGACTTCTTTATTATTTTAAAGTTAACTGTGGCATGGATAATCAAACTTTATAGTTTGGGAGATAATTGATTTAGATGCATGACTTTCGACATAGATAGATATTCGATGATTTTCAATAAAATTCACTTTTGTAACGTTAATGAATTTAAAATGAAATATTAATCGCAAAGTTTTCACAATATTATCATTTAAATATGTTTTCTCAATTACGATTTTAGAACCATCAAGTTGTAAAATGATTTCTAAATCGCGTTTTCAAAGAAATAATGACCACTGGTTTTAACTCGCATTTTGGCTATATTTCATGGCCCATGTGATTACACAAATTGGCCATAACATCTAGGCTCGGTTTGTACAATCCTTACTAATCTATCCCTTTCTTTGAACTTGTTTATGTGTTCTTTATTCATGAAGGGAATCTTACCTTTTATTTTGTAGCTTCCAATGGAGAGCATATTCATCGTTCCATTCTCCCCTCATTTTCATCTAGCTTATCTCCACATTTAAAAATTTTCCCTCACCATTGACCTTCATGGTTAATTCGTTTGTATCTAAATCAATGGTAGATCGAGAAGTGGCTAGAAATGGTCTGCCTAGTGATCGCACTATGAACGTCACAGCAATAATGTGCAAGCGTACCCTGTCGATGCAAGTATAGTAGACAGAATTTAATCTATCAAATATCGATCCCACAGAGATGACTGTTTTTGTTTAATCTGTTGAAGCAATTTGAGTTAAAATGGTAAGAACTGTTAATAGTAATGTCAACGCAAAATGGTTAAAACTACACAGGTTAAGAGTCAAAATTATCAGTGCAAATATAATATAAAATGTCAGAGCAAATTAATAAAAGATGAAATGATTGTTGAGATGTTGTAATGTAACTCAGTAATATAAAAGAAATAGATAAAGTGTAAAGAAGTGGAGAGGGTCATTGACTTCACAAGTTAACAATTCTAAATGTGACTACAAGGAAACTTATAGTTGAATTGTATCGCAATTATGCTCCAATAAGATCGCACTAATATCAAATCTCTGTTTAACAAAGACTTAAGTACTCACAACTACAACACCTTCCAGTATTGGTAATGCTTTGCACTCAAGAACAAGTTGCTAGAATTCCTTCTTGCCTCAAGCAACTTTCGTTGTCTTACTTGTTAATTTAACCTGTCACTGCACCTTCCAGTGACTGTGACTACAATTGCACTTTCTTGGTCAAAACAGTTAATCAAAGATAAATAGATGAGAAGAATTGAATAGAACTCAAAGCAAATTTAACATTAAAAGATACTTTCGTATTCAATCAATTTTCAATTGTATTCATCAGCATTTAATAGGCATTAACAAATGAACTAAAGCATCCTATTCCTAGTCTACTAGAATTCTCCCTTAAGCGCTCCTCTTGAGTCGCACCAAGCACTTCTCGTCAAAAGAGGTTGCGTTCTTGTGGCATCTGATCCCCTTCCTCCAGAATTTAAGCTTCCATGATAGCTATCTTCGAGAATGAATAAAAGAAATTATAGATTTGAATTCTTCACACCTTGATGTCAATCTTCTCTTTCTTCCTTCTATTTATAATCACTAGCCATCCAGATCTTTCTCCCTTTTCAAATCTAACTCCTTAATGCAGTTGAAAAAATTATTATTGCCAGCTATGCACTCATGCAAACCTGGTTTGTTCTTTAAGCAGTTGCAGATTAAAGAGAAATTAAGTGTCATTTCTAATGCTATCACAACCCCAAACTTAAGGTTTTACTTGTCCTCAAGTAAATAAAAGTTAACAAAGTTATATCCAAATTCTTGTCACCACATTCATCATTCTAGCAACATATATTCTCTGGAATTCTAATTTATAAATTGTATTCATATGCTACAATATTGCATTGATAATTTATAGGCATGAATAATCAAAATTGCAACTTCACTAATGCTAGCATCATGCTTTAAATCTTAAATTTTCTTAACCAATATAGCATTTATTGTATAATAATATATATATATTTTTTCTTTTTATGCGATTGAGAGATGTGATTGCATTATTATAATCATATTCCTAGGCAATAATGATGGGGTGCAACAAACCCCCAGGGAGCATGTAATTGCGCTGACACACACTCTTGCAGTGACAGCCTTTGGTTAGAAAAATTTTCTAACACTTTCAGTAGAGTGTTCCCCCTTGTTTGAGTCACAATGCACCCACATTTAAATGTCTTTTATTTAGTAAATATAATTAAATACATAGCTGGAAGATTGGTAAGTTAATTCAATATTTAAAGAATGATATTACTCATTTATTACTAATGTAATCTCAACCATTCATCCAAAAAAAGAAGGATTCAACATTCAATCACATTCATCCAATTCACGCATCAATATTCCAAATAATTCAAGAATTTATGCATGAAATGAAAAAATATGGTCACAATTATTTTTCTTAACTTTACGTACTTTCATTCAACTAAAGAAACAAATATATTCCTAAACTTGTGGGTGTAATTGCATTTCCATTCCATATTTCCCCCTAAACATAATGTCTACATTGTCCCCAATGCACTGACAATACTGTACAAATCATAATGGAAGTGCAACTATTAAAACAAATAAAAATGCAGGGACAATAAAAATGCAATGCCAATTTAAATAAAATGCATGCAACTAACTACTGAAAAGTAAACTAACTCAGTGTGTTGCAGCCTCAAATGTGGTTGCTTTGGATTTCTTTTTCTTCTTTGGCCGCTCCTCTTTGCTTTTCTTCTTTGCCTTTCATTTACGCCTCTTTTCTTTCGACTCAACCGGTGGAGTGGATTGCTCCTCCATTGCTGGTTGAATATTGGCTTCATTGAACTTCATGTCCGAAGGATGGATTTCAGCAAGTGGTCCCACGTATAGCACAATAGCTAAAGGATTTGAATCCTTATTTAGATGCGATGGCCTCTGCCCAACTAGCCCTAGGTGGCACTAGTTGTTCTATAGATGCACCCACACTTGTAGATGGGTCGACAAATTTCTCAGATAAATTTGTCGGGGCAAATTTTTCTTCTTCTTCCTTCTCTTCTTCTCTTTCTTCTCTTGCTTCTTTGTCGGCTTCAATACCCACAAACATAGTTTGTGTTTGCTCCTCCCTAACAGCAGCAGCCCGTCGTTATGCCATATTGGCTTCCAAACTATTCGAAAGGTCATCGTCAAAGAGGTTGGCTATATTTCAGAAGTAGTCTTCTATGTCCATAGATTGCACCTCTTGCTCCTCATCATTAGAGATGTGGATTCTGTTTAGGGACTAGACAAATTAGGTTTGTCCTTCTAAAGCATGCCGCTCGGAGGATGGAGTAGCTTCTTTGATAATGGGAGGGAACATAGTGAATTCTGGAATTAGGTTCCTACTCAAGCCGCGTAATGTGGTGACAATAGCAGTATTTCATGCCCTAGTATAGACATAGAATAAGTTTTGGCTTTCTTTCATTTCTTCCACTACGCCAACAAGTCTTATTTGTCTGCTTCTCATCCGATCAACAAACTTTTCAATTTCATTAAGCTTCCTCCAAATAAGAGGATCTATGGGCGCATTGGTTTGGGTGGCTTTCTTTTTCCCTTTTCCTTTTTCTTTCTTAGGCGGGGCCTCCTTCACCATAGGGGTTTCTTGTCCCCTTGTCATCCTCTCCATTGGAACATCATTGATTAGCCCTTTGTTTTCCAAGGTCTCCTCCCTTTTACGAGGCACAATGCCTGTTTGTTTACATAACAACATTATCAGAGAAGGGAAGGGTAGGATACTTATTTGTTTGGTGATTGCCTCAGTAATTTCTTGATGAAGGATTGTGCCAACATCAATTCTGCATCCCTTAAGTATAGAATGCAACAGGCACATTCTATCTAATGTTGCAGTGGTGCTATGGCTAGATGGTAGTAGGCGGCAGTTTATAAAATCCATACCTCACTTTGAACAGTGAGAAAGCAACGGTGCATGGTGTAGTTGTTTGGATTATTGCCAGTCCAAACTACGTTGTTGACGCATAAATCATTCAGTAAAAGCTCGGCACTGTCCTCAGTCAGATTTTCCAAGAACTCAATGTGTTCATCCTCTCCCTCATCAATATGGAAGAGAGCGTTTATATGGTCGGCGCTCCAAGGCACCAAACCTTCATGAACAAAAATGAATTCCTATTCTGGATCCACCAGGTTAGATAGAATTCTCTTACCACCGAGGGAGAGTAGTCACGCAGATGGTCACAAAACTGTTCCCGTCCCAGACGAGAGATTGTTCTGATGACTTGCTTCCCCAGTGTTAGTTGTGGGGACAACTAAAATCCTTGTTCAGGATGACAATTTATCTTCAGCATAACTTCGTGATAGTAGTCCTTCGCCACCTTCGATAGAAATAGGATAGGTTCTTTAGGTTGTGGTTGGTCAGCATTCCTGACCATGGCAGTCGAGGACTTAACTACCGATTTGGATAGGGTTTTCGCTCCATGCATTCTTGCCATGAGGACTGAAAGAAATAAAGAGAATATTTTTTAGATAACACAAAAGGTTGAAGATGAAGAAAATACAATAACAATGGAGGTTGTGAGTGCGAGAGAGCAGTTGGCACAAAAATGGAGTTTTATAGAGGATGGAGGTGAAGAGACATGATGATAGCAAAGAGTACATTGTGTCTGTAGGCAATAAATGCTAGGACATAGATCGTACTATTTTAGAATGATCCAACGGCTAGGGATTGGGTTGAATTAATCGGCATGATTCTTGCCTGAAACTTTTCGCTGTCATCAAACAAATGCACCGGCAAGTCGTGCTTTTGTGTGCGTCGACAAAAAGGTGATTTTTTATTCCATCATAAAACTAAAGGAAACGAATTAAAGTAAACAAAAAATAAAAAGTAAATATAAAAAATTACAATGACATTATTAAGGAAATGTGACCAGGTTATGCCTGGGCTATAGTAATGCTTCAATCATAAGGTCCTGACCATCTTGAGCGCAATTTCCCTGGATACAATTTTAAACGTGAGTTAAATAAAAGTACTAACTGACCAGGAGAAAATAATCACTACAACATGATGTTGTCGAGCCATTTCTTAGTTTTTTCTTTGTAGATAGCAGCATTTTCATAGGCATTGCATCGAATTTCTTCCAGCTCTGAAATGTCCAACAATCTTTTCTATCCAGCAGCATCATAATCTATATTCACTTGCTTGATTGCCCACATGGCCTTATGTTCAAGCTCGACAGGCAAGTAACATGATTTTCCAAACACCAGCTTATATGGCGACACTCCTAACGGAGTTTTATAAGTAGTGAGAAGTGCCCATAACGCATCATGTAATCATGAGGACTGATCCCATCTAGATGGGCTAACCACCTACTCAAGAATACTTTTAATTTGCTAATTGGTTACCTCCGTTTGTCCATTTGTTTGCCGATGGTATGTGGTTTCCATGTGATGCTTCACACCATGGCGTTTCAAAGTTGTCACCACCTGATTACAATGGAAATGAGTGCCTTGGTCGCTTATTAAAGCTCGAGGTGTTCCAAATCTTGTTAGAATATATGTGTGAAAGAACTTTAACATCGTCCGAGCATCATCCTTTGGAACAACGATTGCTTCGATCCACTTGGACACATAGTCAATAGTTACCAAAATATACACATTCCCAAAAGAATTTAGAAATGGTCCCATAAAATATATACCCCAAACATCAAATAACTCAACCTCCATGATAGGTTGTTGAATCATCTCGTTGCGTCGAGATATAGAATCGGTACACTGACATTTTTCGCATTGTTGACCAAAATTGTGGGCATCTCGAAATAATGTTGGCCAGTAAAATCTTGATTGTAAGCCTTTGGAGCAATCCTAACGCCACCAAAATGGCCTCTATAAGGGGCATCATGGCGATGCTTCAGGATAGATAACATTTCTTCTTTTGGAATGCAGCGACGAATGATGTTATTAGTGCATACCTTGAACAAATATGGCACATTTCAATGATATTTAGTAGCATCCCTAAGAAATCAGACCTTCCTATGATCTGTTACACTTAGTGGTAGCTTTTTACACACTAGATAATTGATGACATCTGTATTCCATGGAGATACGTCGACAAAGAAAAATTTCTCATCTGGAAATGCGTTGTAATTTATTTCCATCCTCGCTTCCAGCTTCTAGTCGAGATAGGTAGTCTGCTACTTGGTTTTCTGACCCTTTCCTGTCCTTAATTTCGACATGAAATTCTTGCAATAAAAGGATTCATCTTATCAGCCTGGATTTTTCATCTTTCTTAGTAAAAAGGTATCTCAAAGCAAAATGATCAGTATACACTTTAACTTTTACGTCGACAAGATATGAACGAAACTTGTCAAATGCAAAAACTACTGCCAATAACTCTTTCTCAGTGATTTGTAATTCACCTGCGCTTCAGTTAGAGTTTTACTAGCATAATAAATTGAATGAAATACCTTATCTTTCCTTTATCCTAGCGTAGCACTTACAACAAAGTCGCTTGTATCACACATCACCTTAAACGATTGCATCCAACCTGGTGCAACGATAATGGGTGCTTGTACTAGTTGTTGTTTAATATTCAAAAAGGCTTCCAAACAAGCTTCATCAAACAAAAACTTTTTATTTTGCAACAACAAATAGCATAATGGTTTTGCTATTTTGGAGAAGTCTCGGATGAATCCTCTATAAAATTCGGCATAGCTGAGAAAAATCCTTATTCCCTTTGCATTATTTGTTGGAGGTAGCTTTTCAATGATTTCCACCTTCGTTTTATCCACTTCAATGCCCTGACAAGATATTCAATGACCAAGGACAATTCTTTCAGTTACCATGAAATGACATTTTTCGCAGTTTAGAACTAAGTTGGTGTCGTATCTTTTCAAAACTTTTGTTAAATTGTTAGCGCATATATCAAAACTTTGCCCATACACAAAAAAATATCCACAAATACTTTTAATGAATCCTCAATCATATACGAGAAGATGGCCATCATGCACCTCTAAAATGTTGTTGGGGCATTGCACAATCCAAATGGCATTCGTCGAAAAGCAAAGGTTCCAAATGGGCAAGTGAAAGTTTTCTTTGCTTGATCCTCCGACGCGATTACGATCTGGTTGTATTCAAAGTATTGTCAAGGAAACAGTAGTAGGCCTTACCAGCTAGCCTATCAAACATCTGATCAATGAATGGAAGTGAGAAGTGATCCTTCTTTGTGGTCGTATTTAAACAACGGTAGTCCATACACACTCGTCAACCTATAACAATGTGAGTAGGGATTAGCTCATTTTTATCGTTACTTACTACCATGATTCCACTTTTCTTAGGCACACATTAGACCAGGCTTACCCATTTACTATTCAAAATAGGGTAGATGATGTCTGCATCCAACCATTTGATAATCTCCTTCTTCACTACTTCATTTTCTCATTCAGTCTTCGTTGTTGCTCAATGGATTATTTTCCTTCATCTTCCAGCGTAATCTTATGCATGCAGAAAGAGGGACTAATGCCTCTGATGTTCGCTATGCTTCAGTCGATGGCTTTTTTGTGTTGCTTCAATATTCCGATTAATTTTTCTTCTTAACTCGCGTCGAGACTTGCACTGACAATTACAGGTAATGTATCATTGTCACCTAGGAAAGCATATTTCAGGTGTGTTGCTAATGGCTTTAACTCCAGAGTTGAAGCTTTTTCAATTAATGGTTTAAAAATTGGGATTGTCTGATTAGTCAGATCCAAAGATTCCAATTGCCAACCATGTTTCAGCTCACAAATATTAGCCTCAACTGTGTGATCACATTTAGTTGGAATATTATCATCAGATGTCACCGTATATTCTTCTAGCACTACTAAATTTCGTTCATTAGATTCCTCTGTAATTAGCTCATCCAGATAATCAATGTGGTGACATTGTTCCTTGCTTCGCGATGGAGATGCTTCAAAAATACTGAAGGTTACATGCTCATCGTTATGATGCATAATCAGTTCTCCCTTGACAACATCGATAAGAGTGCGTCCCATTACGAGAAATGGGCATCCCAGAATAATAGGCACCTTATTATCAACTTCACAATCAAGTATGATAAAGTCGGCTAGGAACACAAACTTGTCAACACGGACGAGAACATCTCTAATTTGTCCTTCAGGTTGTGCTAAAGATTTATCCGCAAGTTGTAATGTCACCACAGTGGGCTTCAAATGACCAATCCCTAATTTTTTGAAAGTTGACAGTGGCATAAGATTAATGCTAGTTCCTAGGTCACATAGAGGTTTACCTAAATAATGTTTTCCAATAGAGCATGGGATCGTAAAATTGTCAGGATCTTTTATCTTTGGTGGCAATTTATTTGTCAGCACAACACTACACCTTTCTGTGAGCGCAATTGTCTAAATCTCAGATAGCTTCTTCTTCTTCGATAATAGCTCCTTCATAAATTTCCCATAGCTAGAGATCTGCACAAGAGCATCAACTAGAGGTATATTAATATGTAATTGTTTCAAGGTAGAGACAAACTATTGGTAATCTCAATCATGCTCTTTCTCCTTGAATCTCTGTGGAAATGGCAAAGGTATGTGTACAGTGGGTTGTGTTGTTGTAACTAGTTGTGTCAACATGGGCAGTTGTGCAACTTTTTAGGATGAATGGTCGACATCAGTGTGACTACTGGTGCTTCCTTCTCAATCACTTCTACTATATTTTCTTTAGATGCAACCTCTCTTTGTTACTTTGGTTCATTTGCGTCGACAGGTGCCTAGTTAGAGCTGCTACTATGTTCGGTAGTTTGCTTTCCACTGCGCAACATAATAGCCTTGCAATGCTTTTTACCTTTTTTATTTGGATTTTCAGTATCAGTTGGCAAAGCACCTAGTGGTCGTGTGCTCATGTTAGAAGCCAGTTGTCCTAGTTGTGCTTCAACTCTTAGATGGAAGATGAATTTACTTGTACAATTGCTTCTGTTCTAGTAATATGCTCACGCATCAAAGCTTCAAGAGTAGCTAATGGATTTGATCTTGTTTGAGGATACTGTTGTTGCTGTTACTGATGTTGCCCTTGTATATTCGACATCGCATTCTGTTGTGGCGACATTCGAACTTGTGTCTACATCTGATTGTATGACTGCATCTGGGTCTTTGATCGCATCTAATTAGGTTGCGCATCCATTCGTAGATTGTGATTATAATTCTGCTACTGTTGACTATAACTCCCTTATCTAAAATTACCTTAATTTGAGGAATTCCCATATCTGTATGTGGATGCATTCTGATTCCCCCAATGTTGTTAAGCTCTACTTGAACTATTGTATAAGTTACCATAGGAATTTCCATGAATGTTATTAACATAGAATGCATTTTCAGCATGCTGTGGGCAATCCTCATAGTTATAGTTGTCACCTTAAATTTCACAAGAAAATTTCGGGACATCCATCTGTTGTACTACTTGAATGGGAGCAACATCACTCGTCCCCTTCATGTTTTTAATCATATTTGCCAATGAGGATACCTATTCACTTAAGGCTGGTATAGCATCTAATTCCATAACTCCAGGATTCATTTTCACCTGAGCAAAATGAGAAATCAGGTATTGGTAGTCATTTTGTGCAATTCCCACTAATATTTGCACGGCTTTAATGCAAGTGCAATCCAACAACGGACCACTAGCAGATGCATCGACAAGATTTCATGTCTGCGCATTTAATCCATTGTAGAAGTTTTGATTTGTGTCTCTTGTTGGATTCCATGCATGGGACAACATCTCAACAGAGTCTTGTAACATTCCCATGTAGCATGTAAATTCTCATCATCCAGTTGATGATATGTCGTGATATCATTTCAAAATCTAGCATTCATTGTCGATGGATTGAATCGTAAAATAAACTGCATTTCTAGCGCATTCTATGAAATAATAGATCCAGTCGATAAACCAAGGAACCATGTTTGTGCCCTTCGTTGCAAAGAGTAAGGAAACAGCTCAATCTTCAAGGCGTCATCAGTAACACCATGTTGACTAAAAGAAGAACATATAAGCGAAAAGATTTGAGATGCTCTCTTGCATCTTCGTGAGGTAAACCTGCATATTTTCCATTCGAGTTAATCATTTGAAACATAATCGGTTTTAATTCAAAATTACTAACTTGTATTACGGGTCTAACAACCACTAGTTGTAAATAATCGAGCACAGGAACAACAAAATCTCTAATTATCCTATCTGATTTTGCTCTACTTGAGGCAGTGATGGTACATTGTTGACTACTTGTGGCTACACTGGAGGAACAACATTTTGTGGCAGCAATGGTGGTAGATCATTGTTATTTTCAGCCATTTTTCTCTACTCTTGCTTTTTCCTTCGAAGTGTCCTTTCAAGTTCTGGATCAAAACTAACAATGTCTTTAGGATTTCTCCTTGTGGACATAAAACACCTAACAAAGAAAATTGAAAAGAATTAACAAAAAATATTAGTAATTTTTAAAGGTTAGAAAAGAAACAAATAAATGCAACTACAAAAATAAACATCAAACAATTGTCATCCCCGATAATGGTGCCAAAACATGATCGCGCTATGAACGTCATAGCAATAATATGCAAGCGTACACTGTCAACGCAAGTATAGCAAACAAAATTGAATCTGACAAATATCTATCCCATAGAGATAGCTATTTATGTTTAAATCTGTCGAAGAATTTGAGTTAAAATTGTAAGAACTGTTAATAGTAATGTCAATGCCAAATGGTTAAAACTACACAGGTTAACGGTAAAAATTGTCAGTGCAAATATAATATAAAATGTTAGAGCAAATTAATAAAAGATGAACTGATTATTTAGATGCTGTAATGTAACTCAGTAATATAAAAGAAATAGATCAAGTGAAAAGAAGTGGAGAGGGTCACTGACTTCACAACTTAACAACGCTAAATGTGACTACAAGGTAACTTATAGATGAATTATCGTCGCAATTATACTCCAATGAGATCATACTAATATCAACTCTCTGTTTAACAAAGACTTAAGTACTCACAACTACCACACCTTCTAGTGCTGGTAATGTTTTGCACTCAAGAACAAGTGGCCAGAATTCCTTCTTGCCTCAAAGCAACTTCCATTGTCTTGCTTGTTAATTTTACCTGTAATCGCACCTTCCAGTGACTGTGACTACAATTGCACTTTCGTGGTTAAAATAGTTAAATCCAAAGATAAACAGATGAGAAGAATTGAATAGAACTCAAAGCAAATTTAACATTAAAAGATACTTTCGTATTCAATCAATTGTCAATAGTATTCATTAGCATTTAAAGGATTAACAAATAATTTGAAGCATCCTATTCCTAGTCTACTAGAATTCTCCCTTAATCGCTCCTCTTCCGTTGCACCAAGCACTTCTCGTCAAAAGTTGTTGTGTTCTTGTGGCATCAGATCACCTTCCTCTAGAATTTAAGCTTCCATAACAACTATCTTCAAGAATGGATAAAAGAAATTATAGATTTGAATTCTTCACACCTTGATATCAATCTTCTCTTTCTTCATTCTATTTATAATCACTAGCCATCCAGATCTTTCTCCCTTTTAAGATCTAACTCGCGTAGATCTAGTTTGTTATTGCCAAGGTAAAAGTTGTTATTGCCACTATGCACTCACGCAGATCTAGTTTGTTCTTTGAGCAGTTGTAGATTGTCGCGACATTTCTATATGCAAATTACAATTTTAATTTGCAGCGGCAATTTGTCATTCTCCTATGCTAATGCTTCTGGATATGTTATTAGCGTGAAATTCCTGATAGAGATGTAGGAGCATTCATGTGACGATATATTTGGCTGCAATTCTGGATTAACTTGTGATCGTAACTTTGAATATATTCCTACTCTGATCTTCCCAGGTGTATTTTTGCTCAGACAACTTTAGACGCAAAACTAGTGCTAAATACAGCGACATTAGTGGCACAAAAAGAGATAAAATGAAGGAAAGTAAGTTTAGACAACACTGAGTTAGAAAATACAAATACTAAGTATGAAATGCTAAAAATGATACAACTGGAGCAAATTATACACTAAAGCAAGGAGAAATTAAGTGTCATTTCCAATGCTATCACCTAGCAAAATTAGTATTTCACAATTGTCTTCAACATACAAGACCATAAAATTTGCTAGGATGATAAAGTAATGAACTTTGACCAATACATCTTCCAATATTCCTTTCAAACGTACTGAGGATCTATCAGCTAATTGTAACATCACTTGTTTGTTCTTGAGTTCCCCTAATCCAAGCTTTTCAAAGATTGAGAGAGGCATTAACACTATACTGGCTCTAATATCATATAAAGCTCTATTGAATTGGAGTCTCCCAATCTTTATGGGAATTGTAAAACTATCAAGACCTTTTAATTTTTGAGGGATCTATTTGGAGATAATAACACTATAGGATGCATTGATCTCAACTTTTTCACCTACCCTGATCTTCATACACTTTGACGTAGTCTCCTTTAGGAATTTAGCATGTTTTGGGACTTTCTTAATTAATTCAATCAATGGTAAGTTAACATTTAGAGTCTTAAACAAATTTAACAAGCTTACAAACTCATCGTCATCTTACTTCTTATTTTCCTCTAACCTTTTAGGGAATGGAACTTTTGTACCTTCTCTTTCCTTGTGGATATCCTTTTCTCTAGCTTTACCACTGAATGTTCTTCTTTGTTCACTTTGACTTTAGTGTCGTCATTTAAGGGTATCTTTATAGGATCATTTGGTCTTTCCTACTCTTTTTTCGTACTAGCTGTTTCTAGGCTACTCAGTACTTTTGCCCGATCTAAGTGTAATTACCTTGACATGCTCCTTACCCTCTCTTCAAGGATAATTTTTTGTTGCTAGGGATGTTACTACCAATCTATCATTTAATATCCCCCATCATATTCATTAATTGGGCCATTTGCTCTTTTGATTTAGTTAATGTCTTCGAGGAGTTAGTACACTCAGACTGCACCTATTTTACCTCAATTGCATTAACTGCATCTCCCCCTCTATTCAATCAATCTTTGACCAAAAAAAGTATGATCATTTGGATAAGCTCTTTTTGGCTATGTATAAAAATGGAGGGTTGATTGTTGGTATTTCTCGGTGGGTTTACACAACTACTTCCCCTTTGATTTCCTTCCCATCTCAAATTTAGATGATCCTTCTAACCAAAGCTATAGGTATTTGAATAGGGATTTCCACCTCTATTCCCAACATATTTCACATCGTAAGTTGTATTGATAAAACAATGATAGAGAGGTTTATCTTCCACTTGTTGTGATGGTGTACCTATTGTAGATTTAATCCAATTAAGTGTTTCCAATAATTGTTGGTATCTATCGTCTTCTTGGATCATCTTAACTGATGCTGACTTTTTTCCATAGGTGAACTGTTTAGTCGGCCACTTACAAGAATTCATTGCCATGTTTTCAATCAACTTGTAGGCATCATTGTATGTTTAGTTAATTAAAGCCCCTCTTATTGCACCATCGAGTCCAGATCTTGCGGATGCATCCAATCCATTATAAAACATTCTTACATTTGTAACCACTCATGGAAACTATGGTGTGAGCATTTTTTAAGTAAGGTTTTGAAACGCTCCCTTGTTTCATGACATCCCTTTCCCTCCAATTGTCGGAATGTTGAGATCTCTCTTCTTAATTGGACTCTTTTACTGATAAGAATAATTTTTGTAAAAACTTTCCTACTAACTCGTCGCATGTCGTGATAGAGCCTAGTGCCTGCGCGTCTAACTAGGAGAAAGCATTATCATTCATTGAAAAAGGGAACAACCGAAGACGAATAGCACCATCAGTGACCCCATTATATTTAAATGTGTTACATAATTAAAGGACCGTTTAAAATGTAGACTTGGGTCCTCTGTCATAATGCCTCTGATTTGCAAATTATTTTGGATCATTTGGATCATAGTTAGCTTTATCTCGAAGTTATTTGTGGCGATAGTTGGCCTAGCGATGCTTCCTCAAACCAAATCCATATTAGGTAGGGCATATTCCCTTAATGTTCATTGGTTTTGTGCCATCGATTCATTTGTTGGTAATTGTAGTGGTAATCTGTCATCTTGAATATGATTGTCAATAGGATCGAGAGGTGAATCTTCATGTACTTGCTTGTCAGTAGGTGCTGGTGGATTTTGCATCTACTACTACTGTCAACGATTTTGCCTAATAAGTGATTCGAGTTTAGAAATTGGATTGACCAAGTTTCCTTGGCTTTGAGTTATAAACTATAATGAAAAGAACAAATATTTAGTAAAAATAAGTAAAATAAATAAAAAAAATAAAGAAAAACATATCTATAATCTAAAAATTTTCTAATTATTCTTCTATAAGTGCAAAAGTTAAAACAGCTAAAGACGTTGCCTCTACGACATCGATACCAACAACTTGACCACCTCTGAACGTACTCCTACTAAGAGTATATTTTGGGCTTTCCATAATTATATGAGTCGAGTTGTAATATAGAGTACAATGGGGTAATGAGTACTCCGAGGATCGAACCCAAGGGAGGCGAAGCACCAATAATTCTAACTCCTGCTCTTAAAAAGATCTAATTCGTATTTTCTTCATAATTATATTACGAAAGATAAATAAAGATTTTGGGTTTTCTATAATGATAATAAAAATAATAAAAGGAAAAGGAATATGAGATAAGAGATCAATAAACTTGATCATGGAGGATTAGCTTTCTTTGGCATGATTTCATCAACCGTTCTTTTTGGGTTTTCCATTAATCAACTAGTCGTTACCCTAGTAGGATCTTTCGATGTTCTACTAACATAACGAGTCAAGAAGAACTACTTATCTTACAACCTCACAGTTCAGATTTGTTTGGGGTAAAGGTGTTCACGAATGGGTATTACAAATTTTGGGTTAATTTCCATCTTTATGTTTCTTGGGGTTGTCAGACCTAGGGTTTGTTTCTCTTTCTTCCTTCTCCAAACAAATTAATTTGTTAAAAATCCCTACATAATACTTAAATCATTATACCTCTACTCCCTAATACACCATAAAGGGATTAGTTCCTCATGGCTTCTTGAGACATTATAATTTCAATATAAATAATAAACACGAAGATTGTATTGAAAGTATAAGTAAAGAAACTTAGGGATTTATATTGATTGCTGGAAGAAATCCACAAGCGTTTATGCGCGTCTTACAAATATCATTGCCAAATAACAAGAACAAAATAAAATAACTAAACCTAAATTACAAAGAAAGAAATGAACAAAGGAAAAAGGCATGTAAAAGTAGGTGTTCAAGGAGCCTATTTATAGCATTTTGATGGTCGTTTTCCTCAACCTTAGGTCAACTACCATTCCTCGAGTTTAATGTGGATTGTGAAGATCAAAACGCCCCTTAATCGGTGTATTTTCATGTCTAGGACTCGATGTTGTGACACTCAGGGTTCGTGCCGCACGACATAGTAGGCAGTGTATTCTGTTGGTGTATTTCCCAAGGTTAGTTGAGACACCCGTATGTTATGTCGCGACATAGAAGACAGCTTCAGGATTCTTTGGTTTCAAATCCCTATGTTGCGATATCCCATGTTCTATGTCTTGACATAGTGATCAATCTTGATATGATCCCATGTTCTAATGATTCAAAGGCATAGGAACTCAATGTTGATCGTTGTGTTGCAACACGAGAAGTTTAATGTCCCAACATAGGGAGTACAATACAAGAATTTCCATACTACCTAGGGTGTCGCAACACAGGCATTGGATGTCATGATACACTCCTGAAGTCAGCCCCGAACTAGAGCATACTGCCTTCGATTTTGCGACACAAGCACTAGAAGTTTTGGTTAGCACAATGAAAATTAAACATGAAAACATTATCTAACCTAGGGTTAAGGATGACGGCCACCATAAATCTATAAATAAGCTTAGGTAGCACTTGTTAAATGACAATTTTTCATATTCTAAGTTTTTATCTGTAATTTTTTTTTTAGTTTTCCTTTTTTTTAGTTCTTTTCATTTGTGTTCTTTAGAGATCATATTTTGTAAACGCGATCAAATGCTAGTGAATTTCTGCACTTCATAATTGAATACAATAAGGATTCTCTAAATTCTACTCTTGATTTACTCTTTATACATATATTTATTATCAAGTTTATGACGTTTATGGATTCTAGTCGAAACTAACTAAAAATATGAGTAAGGCAAGTACACCTATAAATTATTAGTATAGTGGACTAAAAGTACTAGTAATAGCTATCTTCTTATTATCTAACCAATTGAATAGAGTGATTGTTTTAAACTAAATTTAACTAAATTAATAAACTAAAAGTGCAACAAAGAATAAAATAAGAAGTAACAAGTGTTTTAATACCAAGAAGCAAACAATACCCAGGAAAGACTCCACCTAGATTTCATCTGCCATTATCATTCTGAATTAAGCAATTTATCCACTTAGTATTTTGATCTGTAGAAATCCTTAAATTATGCTAATACCTCTATTCAAGCATAAAAGTAATCGACTCTAGGTTGATTAATTGAAATTTCTTTCTAATTAAAACTCCTATTGTCACATTAATTCGATCTATGGATTCCCCTATTAAATTTGACTCTAATCTGGTAGATTAATGTCGTTCTATTTCTAGTATTGCATGCAACTCCACTCAATTATGCTAGATCTACTCTTAAACAGGGTCTATTCCTTCTCTAATTTAAGAACATCAAATAAGAATTAATATACCAGTAATACTAAATCAAGAATTAAGCACACATAATTGAGAACAAAATCTAAGTATTTATTATGTAAAATTAGAAATCGAATGATAGAATTAATCATAGGGTTCATCTCCCCTAGGTATTTAGGGATTTAGTTCATGCTAATAAATGGAAACATCTCAAAGACAACATAACCACAAGATGAAGAGAAACTCATAGTAAAATCAAAAGAATTTAGAAAGAGGTCTTCAATCTTTGTGGAAATCGGCTTCAAAGATGGCTTCTATGGTGTTTCTTTAGTTGTTTTCTTCAATAATCTTTGACGGCTTGGGTTTGGGGAATGAAGGATTTTACAGAAAATTGGGAGTGCTAATTCATAACTCTTCATCTCCTATTCATAATACATGAAAATCTCTAGTTGGATCCAAATTAAACTCTAAATTATAAAGACTAAAAGATAAATTAAAATTAAATATAAATAATATAACAATAATAATCCTAAATATTAATCCTAAGAAAATAGAGTCTAAATTTAAATAAAAGTCTTATGTCCAGTAAATTTCTTCCTAACTCTTCCACATTCACGCTTTTTGCCCCAACTTTCCTTTTTGTCTTCGATTTAGTCCATGGCCATGTGTCCAGCCCATGTGGCTCCTAAATTATGCTCTTTTTGTACGGTTTTCGCTTGTTTTTCGCTTCTTTCGCTCCCAAATGATTTCTAAGTATAGAAACATTAATTTAAAGGATTATGAACATAAAATTCATTATTTTAAACCGACTAATCATCCAAAAATGCATTAAGAATAAGGATAAAACATGTTACTTTTGGCACTTATCAAATATCCTTACACTTTAGTATTTGCTTGTCCTCAAGCAAAATTCTCAACCCATATTCAAGTTAACCTTCTTAGTTTTTCATTTCATCAATAATGTTTCAAGATAAATTGCAAACAATCATGCATTGGAAATTCATCTAAAAGAACACTAAAGATTCAAGCAATCTAAGCTACAAATTTTTTAGCACAAAAATATATGTGTCTCCCCTTATCTAAATAATTACCTTAAATTCAAAATTAACAAGAATTGGTATCCTCACTAAAGATTCACTCAAAGCACTCAAAGTGTTTAAGGTTCATGAAATAAGCACTCAATAGTAAAAGATGAAATGTTATTACCATATTGCTTGAAAATCATCTTAGTATTTATGTTATGGATTGAAGAATTGTCAGATTTTTGAAGATTCAAAATATAAAGACCATCTTGTAAATCGAAATTTGCATAGAATATATCTCTATAATAAATGGAGCAATTACTATTCTTAATAATAAAATAAAAATCATTATTATCCAAACAAGAAATTGGAATGATATTCCTACTTATACTAGGAACATAAAAGCAATTGTTCAAATCTAACAAAAGCCCACTGGGCAAAGTAAGTTCATAACTTCCTACCACTAAAGCTGGAACTCTTGCTCCATTGCAAACTCGTAGGTCAACTTCACCTTTATTCAGTTGTCTACTCCTTGTAAGTCCCTGCACATTTGTACAAATGTGAGATCCACATCTAATATTTACTACCCAAGAACATGAAGGACAAAAATTAACATGTATAACATAAATACCTGACGATTGGTCTCACCAGTCTTCTTTTTCTTTAGATCCTCCAAATATAGTTTTCAATTTCTTTTCCAATGACTAGGTTCATTACAAAAGAAACAAACAACCTCCTTAGTGGGTTTAGCCTTGGGCTCAAGTTTGGGCTTGGGGTGAGCATTGGACTTTCCAACCTTTCCCTTTCCCTTTCCCTTGCCAATTCCTTCTCTTTTCTTGAAGCTCTTTTCTTTTTGAACCATTAGAACATGATTAGGCTTGGACTTGATATTCTACTCAATAGTTTTAAGCATCTTATGTAGATTAAGAATTGATTTGTCTATCTCATTCATGTTGTAGTTAATGACAAACTAGGCATAACTTTCAGGCAGTGAATTCAGGATCAAATTAGTTGCTAACTCTTATCTTAATGAAATCCAAGTCTACCAAGGTGATCAATATAGCCTTTTATATTTAGGACATGAGTGCTAACTGAAACACCCTCACACATCTTACAAGAATGCAGTGCCTTGCTAGTTTCATACCTTTCTTGCATTGCCTGTTCTTGGAACATTTCCTTAAGATTTTAAATCATATCATAAGCATCCATGTGTTCAAGATCCTTCTGAAGTTCAGTACTCATGGTAGCTAGCATCAAGTATGCAACAACAATAGAGTCATTTTTATTCTTCTCATAAGCACTCTTTTCAGCTCTAGTAGCATTCTCAGCTGGTATCTTAGGGTGAGGTTCATCCATGACATAAAGCTTCCTTTCTTGTTTGAGAACAATTCTCAAATTTTGATACCTATCAAGGAAGTTAGTCCTAGTAAGTTTGTCCTTATAAAAGGATCGATCGTAATGACATAGTAGAATATTATTGTTGGTCATCTACAATAAAATGCAAGTTTAATAAGAATTTTGATAAAAGAAAAGCTTTCACTAAATCAATAACCCTAAAGAATAATCATATCAATTTAGTGAGTTTAAGATCCATATTTCACTTTAATTCAACTTTGGCATGACATTTAAATTAAGTTATTTAGGTAGGTAACTCTTACCAATTACATTTCATGTAACTCTTAGAAATCTATGAGGCTTTTGACATCATATGTCTCGACATGTTTAAATCTCATCTTATGTCTTTAAGCCCAAAATCATTTTGATAGCCTAATTAAGTTAAATCGCTTTAAATATATGAGTAGTACCATTACCATCTTGTCTTACTAATATAACCTAATGTACTCCTACTTTGGTAGAACCCACATTAAAGTGATAAAAGCCTTGACAAGTATTCTAAAATGGATGACATATAAACTTAAAATTTATGTGAGGGATCTTTGTTGATTTTAATATTTAGTATTATGTCTTAACAAAATATGATTATCACATACTAATAGATATTATCCAAGGCATTTCATACTCATAGCATCACATATATGCATTAAAATAAACATGACATAGTATGGCCTTAATCTAAATTGATCTTCATATTAAAATATGAAAATCAAAAGTTAACCCAAGGTAATAAGCATCTCCATGGCATCACCTTAGACCACCAACTTGTGTATAGTCATCTAATTCCTCCATCAAGATTGTCGGATCGCATCACTCCAAAGGGTCTTACAATGTCTTCTTGTTATAATACAATAAAATTTACTTCTGTTAGAGAAATTAAATTACCATAAAACAAAACGACACACATGTCGCATTTAAAAATTACAACCCCTTGTAAAATAATAACAAAATAATATACCATTCACATAAACCAAAAAGGCCATACAATGCATCATGCAATAGGCAACACTACATAAAACAACATCATATGATTCAAACATAGTGCAAGCACGATAAATACGTAAAGCAAGATGTTCATATACCACTGTTGAAATACGAGATAGAGTTCGAAACTCATACGAACATAACGTGACGAAAAATAAAATTGATATTCAATAAACTACTAAGGATCTCATGCAATACATACAAATTGAAAAGGGAATAACGAAAATTACCTTATTTCGTTAAACTTTCAAACACTAATGCTTTATTTGAATTGGATCTCCAAAGGTGCTGCCTTGTTGGAAGAAGACCACCGTCTACAAGTATCCACACTCGAACAAACGACGAATGGTCGAATGGAATGCTAGTTCCAACTTTGTTTTCTCAAAACGTTTTTTATTTGTTCTCCCCAACGACTGATAGCCAAAAACTTGTGTAATTAGAGAAGTGTACATATGTCACATATATATAGGATTGGGTAAAACTAGATTTGAGGTTATATATATATATATATATATATATATATTTAAAATTCATTGAAATAATTTAAATTCTCTTTCCTTATCGGATAAGAAATATCATATTTTATCTTAAATTCTAAAAAATTCTTTTCAATAATAGTTTAAATTTTATTTAATTATTTTTTATTTTAAACTCCTTTAAATAATAATAATTAAATTCTATTTTAATTACTATTTATCTAAAACTCTTTTAAATAACAATATAATTATTATTTATCTAAAACTCTTTTAAATAATAATTAAATTCTATTTCATTACCTCATAAGGAATATCTCAAATCCTTTTGATTTTGAATTTTAATTATTATTTATCTAAAACTCTTTTAAATAATAATTAAATTCTATTTCATTATCTCATAAGGAATATCTCAAATCCTTTTGATTTTGAATTTTAATTATTATTTATCTAAAACTCTTTTAAATAATAATTAAATTCTATTTCCTTACTTGATAAGGAATATATCAAATCCCCTTTTTATGTCATTTATTATTATTTTCGAATTTAATTGGAAATAGTAAGTAAATTACTATTTGCTATCATTTTGAATACGAATTAAAATTTCCAAAATTAAATTCGAATAAAAATAATAATTGATTATTAATCATAATTTAAAATAATCTTATCATTTTAAATTACTGAAAGAGAGTGAAACTTAACCATTCATGTTCATTCTTAATGTACGACTCTATAGGTTCAATTAACATTGGCAGTAGGCCTAAATCATATTTGGTCCTACAAGTCATAAGTGGCCTTTAGCAAGACATTACAGCTACCCAAGTTAAATGAAAGCTCATGATTTGAGACAACCTAAATACAGCTCATGACATAATCCTTTTGTCTCACGATACCTAGATAGAGTAAAAGGCATGGATAAAGTCAACCTTATATCATTCTATCTTTAATTTCTCAATACCCAATTAGACTAATCAAACGAATGACATTGATCTCCATCAATTCACTCAAGCACGACCATGCATTTTTCAATCTCAATCATCGAGTGGCCCAGAGATATCTCTCTTATAATAAGAGGGAGAAATTTCATCTTAATCACTCACATCTCATTACATGATTCTAATCATGTTCAAGCATAACTTTTATAGTTGTCCGGTTAAAGACAATGTTTGATTGCGTCAAAACATAAAATTCATTGTGTTGAGAACTATAGTGATTTCAAGTCTAAGGATTTAATGACACAAACTATTTAGAGATTTAATTTATGACTTTGATCCGTGTATTAATCTCAAAACGGGTCGGTCCAATATTCATATTTAAAAAATACATATGAATATGATTTGTTTCTCAAACACATATTCATCACATGAATACCTATCATATTTCGTACTAATCTTAATTCATTGTTATTCCCACGACAACGATCGATTAAGGACATTTAGAATAAAATTATTTAAGGATATTATAATATATCAAACATGCAAATTATAATAATAAATTTATTTAATCAAAATAAAGCAACCATGCAGTAGACGTAGGGCACAATTACTAACATGTCATATCTCTCATTTTCTTAAAGCTCGTCGTTCCTCTTTTTCAGAGTTCGTTGGACTAAGGCTTATAGGAATTTTCAAGGAAACTCTTATGCTTAGTCAAACCCTTATGCTTTACACACTCTTAAATCTTACTCTTTGTTCCTTGCCACTATAAACATCATTCAACTATTTGGGACTTCGATGGCTGGATGTTACAAGGTGAGTACTCCAAGGATCATATCCAAGGGAGGCGAGTACTAAATTAACTTTAACCTAAATGCTAATAAATCTAATTAGTACTTTCAGTAAATTATATTACTAACAAACAAAAAGAAAAGTTTTTTTGAGGTTTTATAAAGAAACAAAAAGTACATAAAAGAGTGAACTTTAGAAAACTAGAATACAAACTCAATCAGATGTAGACATGGGTGATGAGCTCACTTTAGTGATCATAACTAATTCCTATTTCGAGTTTCTATTTAGTCAACTACTTGTTACCCTAGCAGGATCTCTCGATCTTAAACTAAATCAACTAGTCGACAAGAACTACATATCTCTTGACCTCACAGTCCAGACCGGTTCAAGGATAAGGTGTTCACAGATAGGCCATAGAAAATTTGGGTTAATTACCACCTAAATGACTTCTTAGGGTCGTCATGTCTAGGGTTTAAGTTCTTCCTTTCTCAAACAGTTAATCTGCTAAGAAAACCCTACATAACAATTAGTCAATCACACCTTTACTCGCTAATCCCCCATAAGAGGATTAGTTCCTCATGGAATTGATATGTGCCAAAAGTAACATGTTTTGGACTTATTCTTAATGCATTTTTGGATGATTAGTCAGTTTAAAATTATGAATTTTATGTTCATAATCCTTTAAATTCATGTTTCTATACTTAGGAAAGCATTTGGGAGTGAAAGAAGCGAAAAAAAAAAGCAAAAACCATACAAAAGGAGCACATTTTAGAAGCTACACGGGCTAGACACATGGCCATGGACTAAATCGAAGAAAAAAGGAAAATTTAGGGTAAAAAGCGTGAATGTGGAAGAGTTAGGAAGATATTTATTGGACATAAGACTTTATTTAAATTTAGACTCTATTTTCTTGGGATTAATATTTAGGATTATTATTGTTATATTGTTTATATTTAATTTTAATTTATGTTTTAGGCTTTATAATTTAGAGTTTAATTTGGATCTAATTAGGGAATTATTGTTTAGATTTATTTCTAATTATCTTTTTAGAATTTAATTTGGATCCAACTAGAGATTTTCATGTATTATAAATAGGGGATTAAGTTATATGAATTAGCACTTCCAATTTTCTATAAAATCCTTCATTCCCCAAACCCAAGATGTTAGAGATTATTGAAGAAAACAACTGAAGAAACCCCATAGAAGACGTCTTTGAAGCCGATTTCTATGAAGATTGAAGATCTCTTTCTAAATTCTTTTGATTTTACTATGAGTTTCTCTTAGTCTTGTTGTTATATTGTCTTTGAGATGTTTTCATTTATTAGTATGAACTAAACCCCTAAATACCTAAGGGAGATGTACCATATGATGAATTTTGTCATTTGATTTCTAATTTTACGCAATAAATACTTAAATTTTGTTCTCAATTATGTGTGCTTAATTCTTGATTTAGTATTCCTGGTATATTAATTATTGTTTGATGTGCTTAACTCAGTGGAGGAACAGGTCCTCTTTAAGAGTAGATATAGCATAATTGATTGGGGTTTCATGCAATCCTAGAAATAGGACAACATTAAACTACCAAATTAGAGTCAAATCTAATAGGGGAATCCATAGAACAAATTAATGTGACAATAGGGGTTTTAATTAGAAAGAAATTTCAATTAATCAACCTAGAGTCAGTTACTTTTATGCTTGAATAGAGGTATTAGCTTAATATAGGGATTTCTACGGATAAAAAATCTAAGTGAATAAATTGCTTAATTCAGAATGATAATGGCAGATGAAATCTAGATGGACTATTTCCTAGATATTATTTGCTTCTTGTTATTTCTTATTATATTCTTTGTCGCACTTTTAGTTTATTAATTTAGTTAAATTTAGTTTAAAACAATCACTCTATTTGATCAGTTAGATAATAGGAAGACAGCTATTACTAGTACTTTTAGTCCTCGTGAGAATGATATCTGTGCTCACCATAACTATACTATTAATTGATACATGCACTTGCTTTAGTCATATTTTTAGTTAGTTTCGACTAAATCAAGTTTTGGCGCCGTTATCGGGGACTGAAATATTAGGAAAACTTTATTTTTATTACTTTAGCCATTTTTTAATTTTTGTTTTACTATTTACATTTTTAATTTAATTTTTTATATTTTAATTTTTTTCTCTTTTTTTGCTTCTAGCAGGTTCTTTTGATTTATGACTAGGGGAAACCCGTCAAGACCACTTCTTCACGACTCTGAACTTGAAAAGACTACTCGCAAAAATCGTAAAGAGGTTAGAGAAGCTAAGCAAAGTAAGAAAACTTTAGTAAACGGTAAAATGGAAAAGGATATTACTTTGGAGATGGGTGACAATCGAAATAACTAGGTTCCTCTTGTTCTCCCTGCTGCTCTTCCTGATCCTCCTGCTCATTGAACTTTGTATGATTATGCTAAGCCTACTTTGATTGGGGCTAAAACGAGTAATGTCAGGCCGAATGTTAATGCAAAAAATTTTGAAATCAAGCCGAGCATAATTCAAATGGTACAACAATATGTCTAGTTTGATGGTTTGCAAGATGAAGATCCGAATGCTCATTTGGCTAATTTTCTTGAGATTTACGACACTTTCAAAATTAATGGTGTTACTGATGATTCCATACGCTTACGATTGTTCCCGTTTTCATTGAGGAGCAAGGCAAAACTGTGGTTAAATGCTTTACCATGAGGTTCTATCACTACTTGGGATCAAATGACTAAGAAGTTCTTGTTAAAATATTTTTCGCAGGCTAAGATAGCTAAGTTAAGGAATGACATCTCTTCGTTTGCTCAGTTTGATATTGAGACACTTTATGAAGCATGGGAGAGGTTCAGGGAATTATTGAGAAGGTGTTCTCATCATGGGTTACCTTTGTGGCTCCAAGTTCAAACTTTCTACAATGGTTTGAATCCCTCGACTAGATAGATGGTTGATTTAACAGCTTGAGGAACTTTGAATAAAAAGACACCGGAAGAAGCCCAAGGATTCATTAAGGAGGTGGCACTAAATAATTATTAGTGGCAAGTTACAAGAGTAAAACTTGTGAAGGTAGTAGGGATTTATGATGTTGATGTCGTTTTTACGTTGGCTCGTTAGGTTGAAACTCTTAATAAAAAAAATTGACGGTTTAAATTTTTCTCAACAGGTACATCTAGTGATGCAGTGTAATAAAAATGGAGTGGGTATGATGAGTTCAGAATATTTTCATGAGCAAGCAGACTTTTTGGGTAATAATTCTAGACCTCCAAATAATCCATATAATAATACTTACAATGCATGTTGGAGAAATCACCCAAATTTTTCATGGGGTGGTCAAGGAAACTAAAGATCACAAATTCCTCCGAGTTTTCAGTAACCTCATCAACAAGAAAAAAATCGAACCTAGAAGACATGATTGCTAAATTTACTTCAACTTCTGAAGTGAGATTTCAAAGTAATGAGACAGCCTTAAAAAATCAGCAGGCATCTATTCATGGTCTTGAAAATCAAATCAGACATCTTGCTAAAATGATTTCGAAAAGATAGCTAGTTTACCTAGCAACACTGAACCAAACCCAAAGGAACATGCGAAAGCGGTTACATTGAGGAGTGGGAAAGAGTTGGTTGAACCAGAAAAGAAGTTGAAGTAGAAATCCAATGAGAAAGATGATGAGATAACAAAAATTGAAGAGATTCAGATATCAGTGCTTAAGGAATATAAACCGTTAATTCCCTATCCATCAAAGTTAAAGAAAGACCGCAATGATGAACAATTTGGTAAATTTCTTGATCTTTTTGAACAGTTACATATTAACTTACCTTTTGTTGAAGCTCTTTTGTAGATGGCCACTTATGCAAAATTTTTAAAAGAGCTACTGACAAATAAGAGGAAATTAGAGGAGTTGTCCACTGTAGAGCTTAATGGAGAGTGCTCAGCTATTCTCCAAAATAAATTGCCTACTAAGCTGAAAGACCTAGGGAGTTTCACTATCCCTTGTTTTATTAGTAGTTTAAATATTGGGAAAGCGTTGGCTAATTTGGGTGCTAGTATTAATTTAATACCTTATAAAATGTTCAAGAAACTTGGTCTTAGAGAACCTAAACCCACTAGGATGAGTATTCAATTAGCTGACAGATCTATTAAATATCCTAGGGGAATTATTGAAGATGTGCTTGTGGAAGTAGATAAAATTATTTTTCCCTGTTGACTTTATTATACTTGACATGGATGAGGATGTTGAGGTACCTTTGATTTTAGGTAGACCCTTTTTAGCCACTACTAAATCTATTATTGAAGTGGGTAACAGTAAATTTGTGTTTAGGGTAGGTGATGATGAGATTATTTTCAAGATTTATAATGCCATGCGATTTTCCCAAGAGCAAGATGATTCATGTTATTTTATTGATTTTATTGATCATGTTGTTCAAAATTCATTGCAGGAAATTGTTCATAAAGACACTTTGGAACTGCGTCTTGTTCAGAGAAGGGAGATCGATTGGGATAATGTTGTGATTAATGAGATGAAAAATGATTTAGATGCTAATGAGTCCCCAACGAGACAGAAAAATTTTGAGACCATTGAGGTAAGTAAAGAGTTAAGGTTGAAACCCTCTATTGAAGAACATCCAAAATTAGAACTGAAGCAATTACCCAATCATTTGGAGTATGAATTTTTGGGGAATAATTCTACATTTCCAGTAATTATTGCTTTAGATTTAAAGTCAAATGAGAAAGAGGAGTTACTACAGGTGCTTAGGGAACATAATCGAGCAATGGCTTGGAAAATTTCTAACATTAAAGGAATTAGTCCTTCTTTTTGCACTCACAAAATTTTAATTGAATATGAATATAAACCTTATGTGCAGGCTCAAAGGAGACTAAATCCCAATATAAAGCAAGTTGTCAAGGCTGAGGTAATTAAACTTCTAGATGTCGGAGTTATTTATCCTATTTTTGATAATACTTGGGTAAGTCTTGTGCAGGTTGTTCCTAAGAAAGGAGGCATGACTGTTGTGCCTAATGAGAAGAATGAGTTGATTCCGATGAGAACAGTCACAGGATGAAGAGCTTGCATTGATTACAGGAAGTTGAATGATGTTACAAAGAAAGACCACTTTCCTCTACCGTTTGTTAATCAAATGTTGGAGAGGTTAGCTGGCCACATGTATTACTGATTCTTTGATGGACTTTCTAGTTGCTTCCAAATCCTGATAGCTCTTAAGGATCAAGAAAAGACGACATTTACATGTCCTTGTGGTACATTTGCTTACCAATGAATGCCTTTTGGATTATGTAATGTTCTTGCTACTTTTTAGCGATGTATGATGGTCATCTTTGATGAACTCGTGGAAGATATTATTAAGGTATTTATCGACGATTTCTCGGCATTCGGTAATTCTTTCCATTTACGCCTTAAAAATTTAAAACATGTTCTAATGAGATGTGAAGAAACAAACCTTGTGCTTAATTGGGAAAAGTGTCACTTCATGGTTAAAGAGGGAATTGTTTTAGGTTATAAAACTTCTAGTACAGGGATTGAGGTTGATAAAGCAAAAATTGAAACTATTGAAAAATTACCTCCTCCTAAATCTGTTAAGGCTATTAGAAGTTTACTAGGACATGCTGGGTTTTATAGAAGATTTATTAGGGATTTTTCTAAAATAGCCAAGCCTTTAACGAATTTACTAGAAAAAGATGTGTCATTTAATTTCAGTCAAGATTGTTTAGAGGCATTTAACATTCTTAAGGAAAAATTAATCAATGCCCCGATTGTTGTTGCACCTGATTGAAATTTACCCGTTGAACTAATGTGTGATGTGAGTGATTTTGTAGTAGGTGCAGTTATGGGATAGTGAAGAGACAAGCACTTTTAGCCTATTTATTATGCTAGCAAGACTTTGACAGATGCTCAAATGAACTACACTACTACTGAAAAAGAATTCCTAGTTGTGGTTTTTGCATTTGATAAATTTAGATCTTATTTAAAATTATCTAAAGTTATTGTTTACACTGATCATTCTGCTCTTCGCTACCTTCTTGCTAAACCAGATGTAAAACCTCGACTTATTCATTGGGTTTTATTGCTGCAGGAATTTGATTTGAAGATTAGGGATAAGAAAGGAGCTAAAAATCTTGCAGTTGAGCATCTCTCGAGGCTCGAAAATCCACATCTTGAGAAGCTTAATGAAGGTATGATAAATGACTCATTTTTTGAAGAGTGACTCTTGGTAGTAAGTGATTCTGGTGGTCCTTGGTTTGCAAACATTGCGAATTATTTAGTTGGTAACACTTTACCAAAAGATTTGACTCATCATCAAAAGAAACAATTCTTTGCTAATGTGAAGAATTATTTTTGGGAATATCCTTTTCTTTTTCGTGTGTCTGCAGATCAAGTGATTCGAAGATGTGTTTCAAATGTCGAAGGGAATAAAATTTTAGAGCATTGTCACTGAACTGACAAGAGGACACTATAGTGGAATTCTTACTGCACACAAGGTCCTCGAATAAGGTTTTTATTGGCCCACTTTGTTCAAAGATGCGAATAGGTATGTTACTTCTTGTGATAAAGGTCAGAGAACATGTAATATTTCCAAACGTGATGAAATGCCTCAAACTTATATGCTTGCATGTGAAATATTTGATATTTGGGGTATTGATTTTATGGGACCATTTCCTAATTCTTATGGAAATAAATACATACTTGTAGTAGTAGAATATGTATCAAAATGGGTGGAAGCTCAGGTTTTACAAACTAATGATGCTAGGGTGGTAGTTCGATTTCTTAAGAAACTTTTCTCTAGATTTAGGACACCTAGGACAATCATTAGCGATAGGGGTACACATTTTTGTAATGCTCAATTTGATAAAATTCTTAAGAAGTATGGTGTACATCATAGAACAACTACCCCTTATCACCCTCAAAATAGTTGTCAAGTTGAAGTGTCAAATCGAGGACTAACACATATTCTAGAGAATACAGTAGAGACTAATAAAAAGGATTGAGATTTTAAATTAGATTACGCTCAATGGGCTTATAGGACTACATTTAAAACTCCCATAGGAACATCTCCTTATAGACTTGTTTATGGGAAAAGTTGTCACTTACCACTTGAACTTGAACACAAAGCATTTTGGGCAATTAAATTCCTAAACTCTAATCTTAAACGGGCAAGTGAAAAGAGGATGTTGCAACTGAATGAGCTTGATGAATGGTGTGCTAAAGCTTATGAAAGCTCGAGATTATACAAAGAGGCGACAAAGCGACATCATGATTCTCGGTTAAAGCAACCTAAGCAATTCGTAGTTGGAGATCGAGTTCTTCTATTCAACTTGAGGCTCAAACTATTTCCTGGGAAGCTAAAATCGAGATGATCAAGCCCATTTATGGTAAAAACTGTTTTCCTTATGGTACAATAGAGGTAACACATCCTAAATACGACACATTCAAGGTAAACGGTCATCGACTTAAACCTTATCTTGGTGGTGATTTTAATAATATGATAGAGGAGCTTTGACTTCAAGATCCGCCTCAATCGTGAGCTTAAATAGAGAAGTCAAGCTTAGACTTTAAACAAGCGCCTCTCGAGAGGCAACCCAAGTGTTTTTATTTTTAATTATTCATTTTACTTTTATTTTTTTTAATTAAAAAAATTCAAAATAAAAGTTGAAATAAAAATTCAAAAATTCAAAAAAATTAGTACATTTATTTTTATTTTTATTTTCATTTTCATTTTTAGTTTTTTTATTTATTATGTATTATTTTTATTCTTATGTTTTTTTAGTTGTTATCTCCCTCTCTTACTTGTGTTTGCCTATTTTCTTATTAGTTTGCTTGGAAAATTGCACTTCCTTTAGACTCACTACATTCCCAGTTTTTTCGATTCTGATGAAATCATCCTAATTCAGGAAAGTTTCAGTTCCTTTCCTCCTTATGATATTGTGCTTATTCTACTCATATTTGTTTATACATTGAGTACAATGTACATCTTAAGTGTGGGGAGGTTGATTGTGTATAATTGTGATAAAATCCCTAAATTATTTATTGTGTTTAAGTAATTTTCTCACACCCTATTAGAGTGAATTTTTGCTATTTGTAATTTTTATTGATTTTGTTTTGAGATTGATTTGTGAATCTTTTATGTATTGGGTGATTTAATCTTTAAGATATGAGAGAATCATATGAGAGAATCAAGCATGATAAGTTGTCTTCAGAATTAAATATTTTAGGTTGTCTCCCTGAATTGAAATATTATCTTCAAATTTTGAAATTGCAAGTTTGACATCAAAACCATAATTTTTGTGAGCTTTTGAGCCTATAGAGCATATATTTTATTTCGTGCTCATGCTATTTTTGGTTGTGTGTATGTCAACTTGACTTGTTATTTTAGAACTTGCTTTGATTATACATGTTAAGACCATATTATTGATTTGATATGCTAAGATGATAGAGGCACTTAGGATTTAACCCCTTTTACCTTTAGAAAGATTACCTAATAAATTAACCTCTAGTGCATTTCAAATACATACACACACATATTAACATGGTTTTTGACATTATATTGTGACTTGATAATGATTGATACTATATAAATAAGGTGATTAATTACTCGTGTTTACGAAACTCACCTACTGAATGGTTGTGATTGACAAGGTTAATGTTAGCCATTTATTTTGTTAATTATAAAACTGTGATTATAAGGTAAGTTATCAAGTTTCAACCTGTGAACTTACTAAGTTCATAAAAGCTTACTCGTGTTGTTTTCCTATTTTTTTGTAGATATCATTTTGCAGAATCGAGAAGTCGAATCAAGTTGAATATCACATTATCCAACTATCTTTGGTATATATTTATGTGAACTTATGTGTTCAAGAAAGTGAATGTGTTTGTTGGAAAAATGATTCAATAGTTCATGTTCTAATATGTTAAGTGTGATTGTGAATTGTACATGGTGGAATATGATAAAATGTTTATAGATGTTACTTAGTGATAATAAGAATGATTGGTGATAGCTTGATTGAAAGTTGTGGTATTATGGTTTGATATGGAATATAGATGTCATGATATTTTATACGAGTATTGATTCTTTCTTGGCAAATGTATTGATGAATATCTTGGGTTAAAACTTGGCTAGTTACTGATAAAAGTTATGTCATTTTGGTACATTCTGACATGTTTAGATAAGCATGATTTGAAATGGAAAGGAAGTTAGAAATTAGTTTTGAATGATGTTTATTGTGGTGCCAATGAGGGCATATTGATTAGGCACCTAGGTTGAATTTGTATGTTTTAAGCTTGTTTGTTTGTGTTTTGAAGTTATGAAAATGGTTCATATCGATTTGGATTGGCACCTAAGAAATGTATAATGTTTTGGCTTATTTTAGAAGTCATTTTAGGTGCACACGGCCTAGCACACGGGCTGTCACACGACGGAGTGCCCCACACAGCCTCCTCAGACAATCGTGTGTCTTATTGATTTTAAGTGTAGTTTTTTTCCACACGGCATCAAGCAATTACACTGCCTAGCAACAGCTGTGTGGCCACTATTTTCAAAATTTTCTAATTTTTCCATTTTTTTGCTTCGTTTCAAATTAGCCCCTGATTGTTTCCAAACTATTTTAAGGTATTCTAAGATCGATATAAGGCCTGTAATTATATATATGCTATGTATAATGTTTAGATTGAATTTTGATATTTAAATTAATAAGTGAATGGTTTAATGATGTCAGTTGATTTGATGTGTGTTGTAATACTCCGTAACCCTAATCTAGCAATGGAAACGGGTTAGGGGAGTTACATTTCTAAATGTTACAAATTATGTAACAATTTCTAAGAAAAAATAATTTTTTTAATTGATGAATACAACCAAACTTTTACATCTCACTCAATACAAAGTTAGTATATTTACATTAGATTAACAACCCAAGTTAGTTGAATTAATAAATTGTTCAAAAATATAGAACTGGTAGTTTGGTGCCACCAAATCTGTATGGAGACAATTTTCATATTAAGGTGTTGGCAATTTATTGAACTTTATATATGGGCTATGTTGATTTTATGTTGAATATCTAGTCCATTATGGAATATCATACTGCTCTGGAATTTAAATATTAGTAATTGATTTGGACCAAATTTCTCCAAAGTAATCCCTTGTATTATAGACTTTGGATTGATTTTGATTTTACTGATAAGCTGCCAATAATTCATATTTACTTAATATCTTATTATTATATTGTATTATTCTTATGGTATTATAGTTTTAATTGGATTGTATTAGATCTTCAATTATAAGCAAGTATTGAAATCAAAGTCTATATATTTGATAGATTTGCTTAGGAAGATGTATTAAGTGTTAGGCATTGAATATATTGTGAGAATATTTTGTAAGAGTGCTTTTTTTAGTAAAATGTTTTGTTATGATTTTACTTGTAGTGATCACAAGAGGTGATCATAGTGGTGAGAGTATTGTATCTTCAAAGTGTAAGGGTGAGGGAAATGATCATGGGTTATGTGATTGAGTAGGCTCACTTTGTAATTGTTGAAGAGAATGCATATTTCTCACTCAGCTTGGGTTTGCAAATGTAAGGAATCCAAATTGTGTAATCATCTTCTTAAGTTTTATGTGATTACTGTTTTTCATTTAGTGCATGGAGGAGTGACCACTATCTCAAGCACCATCTCAGGCACAAATTTAGTTATACGGCTTTTGCTTTTAACAACACCCTTTTTGTAACATAAATATTTGGGGTAAAGTACACCAATAGTAACTCAAGTTTGATTTCAATGACAAAACAATCACTCAACTTTCAAAAAATAACAAATCAATCATCACTAACCAATTTCCGGTACAAACGTAACTGAGCTATCATTTTCCATTCTTCTCTCCCCTTCCCTTTCCCCTCCCTTCTCATCTCCCTTCCCTACCATCACTCTCCCTGATCCCCACCATCCTCCCCCTACTCTGATTTTCTCCCTCTCCCCTACTGTACCTCTTACTTCGACCCTCTCCCTCTCCTCCATTATCCTTTTCCATCTATTAACCCTCTCTAAATCAAGAATCATTTATAGTCCCTTTCCCTCTGCTTTGTAATCATTTACGGTCTCTTCTCCATGCTTAATCCTGTAAAATAGGGTCGCTTATCAATAAATGAAGCCTTGAATCCCATTACATTCAAAAAGAAATCAATCAATGCTTTAATTCTACCCATAAAAGTTGCCATTACCAAGGGATGATTCTTAAAAGCATCTAAAATTTCTTCCTCAGACCAACCACATTTCTTATAAACATCAAACTTTGTCCCAAGTGGATTTGCTCATTGAACCCAAAATAGTAATAGCTAAAATAAAAGTAAACCACTCTGGACTGAACCCCATTTGCTTTACTTTCTCTACAATATCTTTGAATTGAATTGGAGAATAAAAGAATGTCTTAGGAACCCAACTAAATCCTTTAACTATGTTAAGCTCAGACACTCCATTTTGTCTCAAAACATAAAAGGGTTAGCTTTACCTTATTTCTCAAATTTTGAACAAAGCTATGGTTTTTCAAATTTTCATATAAAAGAAAGTTTTTTTTCAATTTTTAGAATGGGCTTTTGTTTACCTACGTGGTTGTGGAGGTCTCTTCTACCATTGTTGTTTCTACCAAATATTTATAAAGTTGTCATTTTGATAAGGAAAAGAAGATGTGAAAGAAAGACAGAAGCTTATTAGAAGTGGTGTGAGAAGAGGAATGCAGCAAAGGCAATTGTGGTTAGCTAAAATAAAAGTAAACCTCTCTGGACTGAACCCCATTTGCTTTACTTTCTCTACAATATCTTTGAATTGAATTGGAGAATAAGAGAATGTTTTAGGAACCTGACTAAATCCTTTAACTATGTTGAGCTCAGACACTCCATTTTGTCTCAAAACATAAAAGGGTTAGCTTTACCATATTTCTCAAAATTTGAACAAAGCTATGGTTTTTCAAATTTTCATATAAAAGAAAGGCTTTTTTTCAATTTTTAGAATGAGCTTTTGTTTACCTACGTGGCTGTGGAGGTCTCTTCTACCATTGTTGTTTCTACCAAATATGTTAAAGTTGTCATTTTGATAAGGAAAAGAAGAAGATGTGAAAGAAAGACAGAAGCTTATTAGAAGTAGTGTGAGAAGAGGAATGCAGCAAAGGCAATTGTGGTTGCCACAATCCAGGCTTGGTTTGCTGAAACTACTCCCTTGCTAATTCTTCAAAACTGGGTCTTTGATGGGATTTTGATTGGAGGTTCATATTGAGATTTTTGGTTGGGAAGAACATGACCATGGTTTTGGGAGACAAAATCAAGGGACTTGAAGGGTGGGTGGGTAGCAGAGGGAAAGGGACGGTGGGGGAGAGGGAAAGGATTGGAGTAAGGGGGAGGGACGGTGGGGGAGAGGGAGAGAATCAGAGTAGGGGGAAGACTAGTGGGGAAGAGGAAGAGCGATGGTAGGGGAAGGAGACGAAAGGGGAGGGGAGGGGGAGAGAAGGATGGAAAATGACAGCTTCGTTATGTCTACAACGAAAAATGGCAAATCTATTACATCTGTTACAAAAAATAGTTAGTGGTGACTGATTTGCTATTTTTCGAAAGTTTAGTGATTTAGTTGAAAGTTGAGTGACTATTTTGTTATTGAGATTAAAATTGAGTGATTGTTGATTTACTTTACCCTAAATATTTTTGTTTAGAAAATTACAACATTTATTTTTATTTAACCTTTAATAATTTAATTTTATTACTAAAAAATAATTTAAGTTTACTACTTTTAAAATATGGATAAATAACTTATATTTTTAATATTTATATTATAAATTTATAAATTTATTTTTATAAAATAAATTATCTAAATGTAAATATAAATATGAATATCATAAAATAGTTTTATAATATATAATTAAAAAAAGTAGAGTCATGAATATCTACCGATTGTAGCATGATTTAAAATCGATCGGTTCTAATTCTTTTTTTCTTTTATTGTATCAAAAAAAAAAGAATAGAGTCGAATTTTTCTATAAAAAATAGATTCAAATTTATGATTTAAAAGTCTGAATCTTCCAAACTAAATTTTAAATAAATTTAATTTATTATTCCAACTATTTTTAATATAAAAATATTTTTATTTAATTTTTTAAATATAATGTATAAAATTAAATATTTTTTCAACTTTTAAATAGTAAAATAAGTGTGTTTCATAATAATGATATTTTTATTTATTTTTTATTTTTATAAATTAATAAAATTTTACACATTATAATATTTGAACTAAGGACAATAAAAATATCAAGTCTTCGATTTTACTATTTGAATCAAGCATCATTTGATTTTTTCATAAACTTTTAATAAATTTATTTATTGTATAAATTTTCATCCACATTATGGTGTGCTATAATGTAGTTCATTTAAAAATTTTTATTTGTGACAGTTTTAATATATATATATATATATATTTTTTTTTTTCATTTCAAAAATATATTTTTAGCATTTCTTTGAGTAAAATAAAAAATAAAAAATTGAAAGTTTTTTATTTAACAATTTAGAATATGTTTAATATACTCTTTGTCTTTATATTCTTCATGTTTTTGAAATTTAGTCCATTTATTTTTAATCTAAACAATTTAATCTCTTTAATTTTTTATTTAGTAAAGTGAAGTTCAATTGATGACACCATCAACAGAATTTGATTAAATTATATTATGTAACATGTTTTAAATAAAAAAATTATAATTTGACCAATACTAAGGGCCATTTTTTTTTATAATTTACAAAAGGAGGGTAAAACCCTAATAGCAACGCGATTAGTGCGCCTCGAATTCAGGTGACACCTAAAACGATGAATACCATGATCTTCAAGTTAACACATGGCATTCACGGTTATTTTTTAAATTGGTCACATGAGCAATTTAAAAAAAAACACATAATCCAATTTGGGGAAAATAATGTGTGGTGTTGAGGATTGAATTTCAATCATTAAATCAAGATAGTTAAGGTTCTAAATTTCGGAAATTTAGTGACAGGTACAAGGATGAGGATAATTAGACCATTAAAATGTTATATACCCTTAAAGACATGCCTACATCTTCGCCACCTACCGTAACTACATCCTAAAAAATCCTCCATAAAAGCTTACCTGGAAACCAACTCTTCCTTGTCCTTGAAGGTTAAGTGCTTTGATATTTATCTTTCGGGATCTATGTTCCATACCTGGTATCCGGTCTTTTAAAAAAATCCTCCCTTATAATTTTTTAAATGTTAATTATTCATATTTTTCTTCCCGTTTCCCTCGTCATTTTCTTAGCGATTTTTTCTTCCGCTCATCACGACCATGAAAAATCAACTCCATCTCAAATCCACCATGCATGTCGGAGCACCCGCTACCCGGAAGTCTGTGAAACCTCCCTAACACAATTACCCCACTTCCCTCCCAACCCAACCTCCCTTCAAATCATCCAATCCACCATTTCTGTCTCTGACCACCACCTCAAAATAGGACAATCCATGGTAAAATCCATCCTTGACACCTCCAAGGGAAACCTTAACCGCACCAATATCGCCACCAGCTGTTTTGATATCCTTTCTTACTCAAGCTATCGCATCAAATCAGCCTATTATGCGTTAACACAAGGGAATATAAAAGATGCCCGTGCATGGATGAGCGCGGCCCTTAGCTACCAACAAAATTGTTGGGGGGCGCTCAAGTACGTAAATGACACCAAATTGGTTGTTGACACCATGTTGTTTTTGGACTCTTTAGCACATCATAGCAGCAACGCATTAAGCATGATGGAGGACTATGATAATTACGGGGAGGACACCACCTTATGGACCCCGCCCAAAACAGAACGGGACGGGTTTTATGAGAAGGGGTCCGGTGGGAAGTTGGAGTTGGGATTTAAAGGAGGTTTCCCGTCAAATTTAAAGGTGGATGTAACGGTGTGTAAAAACCATAGAAAGTGTTACAAGACGGTGCAAGAGGCCGTAGATGCTGCACCTAAGAAGACAAAGACGAGGGATCATTATGTGATAAAAATAAGGAAAGGGGTGTACGAAGAAACGGTTAGGGTTCCATTTGACAAGAAAAATGTGGTGTTTTTGGGTGAAGGGATGGGCAAAACCATTATTACCAGTGCTTTAAATGTTCACCAATCTGGAATGACTACTTATAATTCTGCTACAGTCGGTGAGTCCTCCTCTCCTTTTACTTCACATTTTCTTGTTTCTATTTTTGAAAAATAAAATTATTAGTAAGAAATAAAATAATATTAAAAATTTTAATTTATTACATTCAAACATAAATATAGGATTTAACCAATTAAAATAAAAAATACCATATAATCACATTAATATATTCAAAATAATAATAATAAATAAATAAAATTTTACTCACAAGTGTTGTACTACAATTATCTTAATTAAAAAAAATTAAGTATTTAATATATTTTTTTAAAATGGTATCTAAAATATCATTACCATTTTTTTTTGGATAAAAAATCATTACCAATTTTAGTCGAACAGTTAAAAAAATTATTAAAAAAATAGGTTATTTAGTTTCCATAAAAAAGAAATTATCGACCAATTATATTGTGCCACATGACATTTTAATAAAAAATTAAATTTGATATTAACAAAATTAATTTAAATTATTTTTCCTTTGTTTATATTTCATTTTTCAAAGACATAATATTTTCTTCTGCAAAACAACCTAGCCACCACTCTTCCTTCTCACCAGAATCTTCTCCCTCGTATCTTCATTTTATCCATTATAGGGTTCTTCTCTTCTATCTATGCCTGATAGGTTATTGTAATTGTGGCAATAGAATATTTGGTTTGGTAATTATGGTTGCACTCATAGCTGAATCACTATCTAATTTTCAAATATAACTCAAGTTTTCTAATCTTTCAACAAAGGTTTTCACAAACTTGATTAAAATGGGGTTGTCAAAATTTCGAGGAAAACTAAAAGAAAAAAAAAATGAAAATTGCAGTAGAGAATTGGGTCGCAAACCTCTAAAGTTAGAATAATGAAAATTTTAGATTTAATTAAGAAAACTCTAAAATGTCTAAAACTTTTAGATTTGATTAGAAAACACCTGAACCATTATAAATTTTAGAGGAAAACTTGAAGTAGGAAATGTCTCAGAACAATCGAATCTACTGATGTAGAGATTTTTTTTTTTTAAATCATACTTTTTACTTTGAAACATCCATGAGCAACGCAGGTTAAAGGTTATAATTAATATTTATTTAAAAAACTAAAGTTATTTATATTTATTTTTAAATCTTTCTATTAATTTTTTTTATAATTGAAAAATAAAAATGAATCTATTTGAAATCAAATTCAAGTTTTCAAGTCTATAATATAAATAATCATATGTGATTTTATTATTAATTGATAATGCTAAGTTTTATGAACTTGGATCAAATATTAAAAAATGTACGACCTGCACCGTTGAGAGCCAGAAAATTGAAGACGGTCCTTTTGAAAAAAAAAAAGTTACAGTTGCAGTAGTCAGTAATGTCTATACTGGGCAAGTGTTAACTTTAGCAAAAATCTCATTCAACATAAATTGGTTTTACCATGACCCTGAACTTTTCTGCAAAACCAGCCAACCACACGGCTTAGGTTCCTTTTTCTAGACAATGATTTATTTCTGTTTGGAATTTGTAAAGGTGTTTGTCGTGCATGTACCATTAATTTCACTATCTAAATTGTGTTTAAAATTTCTCTTCTATCTTATGCACCGCCACATGAGAGTCAAAGTTTGCATTATGTCTTCATATATTTTATTTTATTTTGTAATGGAAATTGCTATGCATATGGTTTTGACGTGTTGCAGGAGTTCTTGGGGATGGTTTTATGGCGAGCGGGTTGACAATCAGGAACACAGCAGGCTCCGATGCCCACCAAGCAGTGGCTTTCAGATCAGACAGCGACCTTTCCGTCATTGAGAACTGTGAATTCCTAGGTAATCAAGATACTCTGTACGCTCACTCACTCCGTCAATTCTACAAAAACTGCCGCATCCAAGGCAACATCGACTTCATCTTCGGAAACTCCGCATCAGTTTTCCAGGACTGTGAAATATTGGTTGGTCCACGAGAGACAAATCCCGAAAGCGGTGAGAAAAATACCGTGACGGCCCATGGCAGAACTGATCCGGCTCAATCAACTGGCTTCGTCTTCCATAACTGCGTAATCAATGGAACTGAAGAGTACATGAGATACTACAAGAAGAATCCGGAAGTGCACAAAAATTATTTGGGAAGGCCATGGAAGGAATATTCAAGGACCATTTTTATAAACTCTAAAATGGGGGGAATTATCAGTCCCGATGGATGGATGCCTTGGAGTGGCGACGTTGGGTTGAAAACAGTTTTCTATGGAGAGTTTAGGAATTCGGGACCAGGATCTGATGTGTCCAAGAGAGTTCCATGGAGTACCCAAATTCCATCGCAGCACGTACCTACATATTCTGTTCAGAATTTCATCCAAGGAGATCAATGGATTCCTAAATCTCATTGATATTTTCCCTTCCTTTTCATATTACCTGGATTCATTAATCATAATATACTTCAGCATTTATAATTTATACTTTTTATTAATATTCTATCTCATTCATGAATTTTCTTTTTTTAGAAAAAAAATTGTACTCATCGTTCATAACTACAAATGTCAATTGAGAGGGGCAAATACAGGGATGTTCTTCTGCATTCATCCCCGCCAAGAATTTTCATCATCATCTTGCCTCGCGACCCTTTATGGATATAAAACTCAAAACTATCTTTGTCCCATGACACACAAGACTAAAATCATTTTTGCCCCACCATCCATGTGGGTCTCTAAATCCACTTAATCCCCGTTATATTCATCTCGCGATCCACTTCATATAATATATTTATAAGTATTAGCTAAATAAATTAAACCAATTTTTTTATGAAAAAGTATGAATGTTTCGACCGAGTAGTCTTTCTCCGTTATCCTCAAGTTCACGTCTGCCGAGTATGGGCTCACTTCAAATCAGAAAATTTTTCACAAAAAATACCAGTAGAGTAATTTCGCAATTTTTCAAAACTTTTGAGCCAAATTATAAATAAGAAAAATATCTCTAAAAATTTTCTGAAATAATTTCTTTAGAAAATTTTCTCTTTACAACTTTTTTTTGAATTCAAGTGTGTGAAATAATAACCTAAGGCTCTCTTCCTATGGGGAAAGTTTAGAGAGTTCAACTATGATTAAACTTAATTACTCTAATATTAAATTAATATAATACTTATTAAGATAAATATTAGATTAAATTTAATATTAAATTTTATTAAATTAATAGAATATTTATCTACAAGATAAACATTAAATTTAATTTAATATTAAATTAATAAAATATTATTAAGATAATTATTAAATAAAATTTTTATAAAGGTTTATTTTTTAAATATGCTTGTTATATTATGCAAGACAGTCGGGAATGATGCGGGACAAGCGGGGATGGGGTGGGGCAGATGGGGCAGGTACAAGGTCATACCCAAGCTTACCCCACCATCCACGACGAGTATAATTTTTGTCCTTATCCCCTCTCCACCACCCGTGAAACATGTACCTATCCCTACCCAAATGGGTGAGAAGTGAGGCGGGGCTTGCGAAACCCGCCCCATTAACATCCCTATTCTTAACCATTTAGTGTAGATTGAGTCTTAGTTTGATTTGATAGACATTATTGTCAATGCAGGAAGATTTAATTCGAGTGCGTTGAAACGTATTATCATCCTATTTATGGGTTGGGAGGGGCGGTGGGTAGTTCTAGGCATTGTGTCAAAAAAAAGCAGATATGATCAGATGTTATAATGAAATTGTTCAAAAGAAAAAACACTTTTATCATTCACTAATTTAATCAAGACTTAAAAAAATAATCAATTGATTCTTTGTTCGGTTGACATTAACATTGTTGCTATTGCACTTGAACGTGGGTTTGAATGCGCTGAAGCACGTTTATCCTTTTGTTTAGAAGTTGGAGGGAGGTTATACCTAATTTTAAGCATTTGTATAAAAAGAGAAAAAAAAACCATCATAGATATATACCATCGTTTTTATTTATCTATGTATTCATTTATTTATTTTATTCATTTTTCCAGTTTTATGACATCCAAAAATTTACAATTAGACACGTTACTGATCTGCCAGTTTCATACCTAGCAGATTGAACTGTTTTTCACACTTGAAGAGCTTGAAATTAACTTTTTCGTTATGTTTTCGTAAGATTCGACTTAGATTTCTCGTTTGATAAATTGTGTAACTTAAGTGCTAAAATGTCGTTTTATTGTCTTTAAGGCCGATTGAGGCCTAAAGGTTAGCTAATGTAACTTTGTGAGTGTGCAGGAGACCATAAGGAGTTGTAACAATAGGTGACTGATCACTTCGTCATGACACAGGTTGAGCTTTGTTGCAACCAAAGGACCAGACTTGAAGATATCGAAGACTGACTTCTTTGTCGCGACATACATAGGCTATGTCTCAACAACGCCTAAAGGATAACACTTCGCATGGAAATTGATGTCTTTGTAGCGACATAGGTCCTGGTGTGTCACGACATCGACCCTTGGATGTGAATTTTTCACCGAGTGAAAGGCGTTTCAATCTTTACAGTTCCACTTGAACACGAAGGACGACAATAGACCTAGGGTTTATGGAAACGATCGACCATGGCTATAAATAAGGCCCTTAGCATTAGGTTTAAAGACATCATTCACTAGATTTTAATTTTTAGCTTTAAGTTTGTATTTTCTTTCAGAAACGATGTTGTAGAACTCACATAAACGTTCAAGAAAATTTTCCCGACAGATTGCCAATAGAATTCTAGTTTCTTTTTCATTGTCTTATTCAATTATATGTTTTTATATATATTTGTGTTTATGATGATTAAGAAACTCATGAGGAGCTAATTCCATTTTTAGGAATTAGGGAGTGGAAATATGAATATTTATTTGCTGTTTAACAGGAATTTTACCTTTTGGATCAACTGTTTGGGAAAGGAAGAACATCAAACAAACACTAGACTTGACAACCCTAGAACGTCATTTGTGTGGGAATGAACCCAAAATTAGTATTGCCCATCTGTGAGCACCTTTTCCCCAAACCGGTTTAGATTGTGACATCTAGCAATAAGTAATCTCTATAGACTTGCTATGCCAGTGGAAGATCGAGAGATCCAACCGGGGTAGTGACTAGTTGATTGGAGGAAAATCCCCAAAACCCAACAATTGAAGAACTCACATGGAAACGACATAATATCCAAAGCTGTTTATAAGAATTTCTACATCTCAAATATTTCCTTTATTTCTATTTTATTTTTTCTCTCTTATTTTAAGCTCTTAAAAATCCACTTTTATTCTTCGTACTATAATACTGAAATTAAGTGTTAATTAATTTTATTCTTTACAGGGATTTGATTTACTATCGCTTACGCGTCCTTTGCATACTATCCTTGAAATACTACCAAGTGTTTCGTTGTACACACTATATTTACAACCTGACTCCTATGCTTGCGGAAAGCCAAATCTATGTCAGGGAGTACGTTTGGGGGCGGTCAAGTTGTTGGCGTCATTGTTGGGGAGGCAACGCCATAGTAAATTTTATTCTTTCATTGCTAATAAAATAATTAGAAAAATTTTAGGTTATAGATACAATTTTGTTTTATTTATTTTTCGTATTCCGTTTTCTTTACTTTTTATTTAATTTTGGTTTATGACTTGAAGCCAAGGAAACTTGGTTGATCCTATTTCTAATCCCGAATCATTGATTAGACATAATCACAGAAACCAGCAGACGATGCAAAATCCATCACCGAAGGAAAGAGAAGAAAGAGTCGATCCAATAGAATATCCCATTATTAACGTAGAAAATGCTCATATACCTCCGCAACTCCTTGCAAATTTAACCAATGGCGGAAGCATAATGAACTTTGAGGGAGTATTATTTACCTACTCTAGACTAACTCAAGGGAGTATTGCTAGACCTACTATGATTCTAATGATTCAAAATAATTTTCAATTTAGAGGGACAATGGTTGAAGATCCCAGTTTGCATTTGAAACGGTTTTTACAATTATGCGATACTTTTAGATTTAATGGTATAACTGATTATGCCATTCGTTTGAGATTATTTCCCTTTTCACTAATCGACAATGCTTTTTAATGGCTAGATGCATAGGCACCTAGATCTATCTCAACTTGGGTTGAACTGACAGGGAAATTTTTGCAAAAGTTTTTCCCTATGGGAAAAGCAATCCAACTAAGGAGAGAATTATTAATCTTTAGGCAATTTGAGGGCAAAGGGTTCCACGAAATGTGGGAACGATTTAAGACACTAGAAAAAAAATGCCCTAATCACGGTATTCCAGAATGGATGCAACTACAAACTTTTTACAATGGGTTGGATGCATCCGCCAGATCTACTCGAGATGGTGCGACAAGAGGAGCCCTAATGAACCGGACTTATAATGACGCTTATGGGCTAATAGAGAACATGACAATGAACTCCTGTCAGTGACCTACTAAAAGGTTCACTTATGGGTAAAAATTCGCTTCGGTGAAAATGATCCAGGAAGATGACAAATACCAACAACTATTGGAGAGACCGAATCGAATCGAGTCTGCTACAAGGGCACCAAAATTCCATGGAGAAGATAAACCTCTTTATCATTATCTTACCAATTCGGAGGAGGTCAATTATGTAAGTAGTCGAAACCCCTATTCGAATACTTATAATGCAGGATAGAAAGATCACCTCAACTTTAGATAGGGAAGACGCCAAGGGGGAAGTGGTAACAGTAACACACAAGCAAGAAACCCTAGTTAGCAACCTCTACTTCTACAAAGACATCCAAAAAAGCAAGTCAAGGTGACCATACTGCATGTGGTCAAAGGTTAGATCTGATCGAAGGGGAATGCACTCTATGAGGGCAGATGTGAAAAAAGTGGAGACTAATTGCAAAAATACCACTAGAACTGTAGCAAGGTTAGAGGAATAAATGGTGCAATTAACAAGGATGGTAGGCGACTTATCAAGACAAATTGGTTCTGGGATCACTAGAAACATAGAGAATAACCCCCAAAGAGAATGTAAGGAGTAGGTTAAAGCGATCGAGTTATGATCGGGCAAAGTACAAAGTAGCCCAAAACGATTTAATGAGGGAGAAGAGCCTACAAAAACTCATGAAATTATAGATACATCTTCTGACGATGACACTGAAGTCATAAAACCCAAAGTGGTCTCAACAAAAGAGGCATTAGAAACAAAGGAAGAAATGCCTAGAGAAGAAAAGAGTTCCTTAATTCCATTTTCGAAAAGGTTAGAATAAAAGAAGCGACAGGACAGAGATGATTTTGTAAGTTTTCTAAACCTTTTCAAATATTTAAATATTAAACTTCCTTTGATTAAGTTGATAGAGATGGTACCCAAGTATGCCAAATTCTTAAAGGAGATAATGAGAATGTGTCGAAAAATCAAAGTAGGCGAGCAAGTGGAGGTTAACGCATCTTACAGTGCTATTATCTCCAAGGCGATTCCCCAAAAACTGAAGGATCCCAATAGTTTCACCATTCCAATTAAAATTGAGAATCTTCAATTCAACAAGGCTTTGTGCATCTCAATGCAAGAATAAGCCTATTGCCTTTATTAGTATTAGAGAAGCTTAGGAGTGGAGATCTTAAGAATACCCAAGTTACTCTATAACTGGCTGATCGATCATTTATACGATCGAGGGGAATTCTAGAGGATGTCTTAGTCCAGGTACGGAGTTTCATAATCCCTGGAGATTTTGTTGTGTTAGATTTTAAGGAGGATAAGGATACTCCCATCTTGCTAGGAAGACTATTCTTAGCCACATCTTGATCCACTGTCGATTTAAACAATAACGAGCTCACTATACAAATCAATGGTGAAGTTGAAACCTTCAATTATGGAGAAAAAGGTGATGAAACTAAGGAGCACAATGAATTCTATCATTTACTCGAATTGAATAAGGGACAAGGGCACAATCGGATTCCTTTTATGAACAAAGAAAGAATTAATCGATTTAAAGAAAGGGATTGATTGAAGGAGGTAGAAGATCTAATGAGAAGTGGACCAAAGGAGAACAAAGTTAGATCTTCTTGGCAAGGGTAGGCATACCAAGTGAGTTTGGTAGTAAGACTTAAAGGTAAATCGATGGTACTAACTCATGTATATTATTGTATATTATTATAACATGTTTTTATTTCAATATTTAACAGAAAATAGAGGTATGTTGCAACACACACTATCAGCTGTGTCGCAACAAAGGTGACAGAATCTAAGAAAAAGCAAGACTGAGCCGATGTCGCGACGTGGCTATCCCCTTGTCACTACACAGTGTATAGATTCGACAACATCAGGACTGAAGAGGATGTCGTGACAAGGCCCTAAGAACGTTACGACTAAAAGAAACTGAAGGGCGTGTCGCGACAAAGACTCCCTATGTTACGACATCGACTGTAATTTTTGCAAGATCGACCCGACCCGATTGCGTAACCCGGCGGCTAAGGGTTTATTTTTTCGAATTTTTACACCTTACAACCCTAAATCTTAACTCCTATAAATACTAAAACATCATTCTAACTCACTCCATTTTATTTTAACTCATAAAAAACCTAAAAATCTTCTCTTTTCCTAGTTGCTCTTTTAACTTTTCAGGTTTCCAAGAAAGGGGAGAAACACACCAATTCATGTTTAAAGTTCCTACTTTCATTTTATTATTCCCAATGCCTCCTAGAAATGTTGGACGTATTGTAGAATCTAAACCATCATTGGGTACAAATCCTTTGAATTTTCTGAATACGAATGTAGAAAAATATTTTAATGAACTTCGAGTAAAAACCTTCATTCAAGAGAGGGGTTTTGACCCATTGATGGTTTTGTGCAAAGAAATTTGACCTTTAGTTAGGTATCATAAATGAGAACGCTTTTAGACAATCCACACAGAACCTGCTGTTATCCCAGCAGTCTTAGAATTTTATGCCGCCTTAAAAGATCATATCTCTAAGATTAGAGACAAAATTAATTGGGAAACCTTAGTAATTAGAGGGATTAGTGTTAAGGTAACCCCCAAAATATTTTTTTAATTTCTTTAATGCTCCTTATTATGAACAGGATTTCTTAGATCAAATTGACTTAGAATCATTTAGTGATGTGGACATGCATAAGGCAATTACTTATTTGACTGAAGGAAGGGGGAATGAAAATTTAGGCCTTGCACTATTATTCCCACCTCATTTAATCAGCCATCATGTTTCCTGAAGCTAAGATGTGGATTCAATTTATTTGTACACATATGATACCTGCTTTAAATGTTTCTATTGTTAATGCTTTCCGAGCAATATTATTATTTGCAATATTGTTGAAAAAGTAGGTTTGTATAGGAAAATGAATCCAGCAAGACATGAGTCGTTATGTAAGAAGCCAAAAGGTGGGGATTTTCTTTCCTCACCTAATAACAGCTTTGTGTAGGAGGGAAGGAGTGCCCATGACCCAATAAACAAACTTTGAAGTTGTCAAAAAGCGTCATTGGTGACACACTCTTCCAACAATATGGGGAGCTTCATCCTAAACAAATAAAAGAGAGAAAGAGAAAATCACGAGATTTGACGGCTACACCAACTTCCATACAAAGGTTGGCACCAGCCTAACAAGAAGTTGGTGAAAGGAGTCATGCAAAGATAGATTGGATGATCAAATGGATGCATGAATTAGGACCGGTATTCCAAGAAGTTGCTCGACACAATAACCTTAGGGTTCGTAACTACACTGGATGAGGATGAGTAGTTGTTTGAGACAATTTAAATTTGTAATTTTTGGATAATTTTTGGTTTTCGTTTTAGACTTATATAATTTTTTTAGGAGTAGGATAATAATTTATTTTTTTGTATATATGCTTTAATTCTCTGTGTAGGAACCCGACATTATGGAACACACAACAATTTTGAGCATTAATGCCAAAAGGAGGACAACCACCGTAAGAAGAAGAGAACCTTCACAATAAATCGGGTAACTTCATTCCTTAATTATTTGAGGGGACTACACACTGATGACAATGTGTTTTCTATAGTGTGGAAGGTAACATAGGAATTTTTGGCATATAGTTTTTATTTTTTATTTGCCTTTTGATATGAGCTTGAGCTTGTAGAAATACAAGTGATTGGTTAGGAGCATGTATAATAGGTTGATTTTGTTTATTAATAAAATTGGCATGATAATGAGGAATTTTTAATTTTTGTGCATGAAACTTTTGAGTTCTATAGGTTATATTAAGTATAGATGGAATGGTATTATTGATACCAAATGATGTGCTAAATGTAAGGAAACGAGCATGCTAGTATATATGATAGATGATAATTTTGAGATTATGTGATGAAATTGATATTTGTGCATATTGAGGTGTTTAAGGATGACCTAAGGCATTGTTTAGACACACCTAGAGCTAAAAAGCCAAACCCTATTCTGAATTTCCAATTAGTACCCATCTTTGAGCCTTATGATCCTTTTTTATGAACCATACTATAAACCTCTTTAGCCTTAAATGAAAGATTTGCCTATACTCTTGTCTTTGGTCTTGTTTTCCATGGAAATAGATGTATGGCCATTGATTTTAAGGGTAAGTAGACACATTAAGGTGGAGGTTACAAATAAAAATAAGGAACTCAATACAATGTATGAACTTTAGTTTAGCTAAAAAGAGAGAAACAAAGAAAAATCAAAAAGAGAAGAAAAATGAGTAAGAAATAAAAAGAATCATGACTAAGAAAATATGTGAATAGTGATAAAATTATAAAGTCGCCAAGATGAAGAAAAAAAGAATCTTACTCAACAAACAAAAGGAAAAAGAGTACTCATAGGCTAGCTAAAGGGATTGCTTTATATTGAGAGTTCATAAAATGAAGAAAAAAGGATGGTGAGAGAAAGAGAGATAAGGGTTGAGATGGAGTGGGACATAAAGGGGAAGAATAGGGAGCAATACAATGTGTCAAACTATTTTCGTGTTTGTAACCTTATTGTTCTAAACTATTCTTTGGAATCAATGCCGATCCTAAGCCTCAACATGTTACAAGCCAAAAAGCCCTATGTGACTTAAACAATTCTATGCATGAATAGATATGGAAATTGTATAATCCTATTATAGTTATCTATATTGTACTAGGATAATTAAAATACTTATATTAGACATTGATGGATGCATATTGATGAGACCTTAAACATTTGTATTTCCTATAACTTACTGAATTTATATTGTTCCTACTCAAAAACAGTAAAATTGCTCAACTATCATGTCAAAACTATTAAGAGATATATATGCCTAGACTACATGCTACAAGCCCACTCTTTGTATAACTATGAACTCAATCTCTTCGTTTTTATTATTTGTTTGCTTGAGGATAAGCAAAGACTTAATTGTCGAGGAGTTTGATCTGCCGATTTCATACCTAGCAAATTGAACTATTTTTCACACTTGAAGAGCATGAAATCAAGTATTTTTGTTATGTTTTCATAGGATTTGACTTAGCTTTCTTGTTTGAATAAATTGTGCAACCTAAGCGCTAAAATGTCATTTTATTGTCTTTAAGGTTGATTGAGGCCTAAAAGTTAGCTAATGTACTTTGTGAGTGTGCAGGAGACCATAAGGAGTTGTAACGATAGGAGACTGATCACTTTGTCATGACACAAGCTGAGCTACGTCACAACCTAGGGACCAGACTTGAAGATTTCGAAGACTGACTTCTTTTTCGTGACATACATAGGCTTTGTTGCGATAATGCCTGAAGGATAACACTTCACATGAAAGTTGATGTCTTTGTCACAACATAGGTCCTAGTGTGTCGCGACATCGACCACTGGATGTGAATTTTGCACCGAGTGAAGGGCGTTTCGATCTTTACAATGCCACTTAAACACGAAGGATCGCAGTTGACCTAGGGTCGATGAAAACGGCCAACCAAGTCTATTAATAAGGCCCTTAGCATTAGGTTTAAATACACCATTCACTAGATTTAAGTTTTTAGCTTTAAGGTTGAATTTTCTTTAGGAAAACGAGGTTGTAGAACTCGCTTAAATATTCGAGGAATATTTCCTGACAGATTCCCAATACAATTCTAGTTTCTTTTTCATTCTCTTATTCAATTATTTGTTTTTGGATATATTTGTATTTATGATGATCAAGAAACCCATGAGGAACTAATTCCATTTTGGAGAATTAGGGAGTGGAAGTATGAATATTTAAAATTTTTTAACAAGGATTTTACCTTTCAGATAAGTTGTTTGGGAAAGGAAGAACATCAAACAAACACTAAGCTTAACAACCCTAGAACGTCATTTAGGTGGGAATGAACCCAAAATTGGTATTGCCCATCCGTGAACACCTTTTCCCCAAATCGATTTAGATTGCGACATCTAGCGATATGTAATCTCTATCGACTTGCTATGTTGACGGAAGATCGAGAGATCCAATTGGGTAGTGACTAGTTGATTGGAGGAAAATCCCCAAAACCCAACAATTGAAAAACTCATATGGAAACGACCTAATATCCCAAAGCCATTTATAAGAATTTCTACATCTCAAACCTTTCCTTTATTTCTATTTTCTTTTCTCTTTTGTTTTATGCTTTTCAAAATCCACTCTTTATTCTTCGTACTATAATAAATAAAATATATATTAATTAATTTTATTCTTTGTAGGGATTTTATTTACTATCATTTACGCCTCCTTTGGGTACGATACTCGAAATACAATCAAATGTTTTATTGTACGCACTATATTTATAATCCGACCTATATACTTGCGGAAAGTCTAAATCTACGCCGAAGGAGAGTACGTTCGTGGGCGACCATTTACACTATTTCTATAACAAATATAGTGAATTTTTGAGAAAATTGGAAGATTTTTTGGATAATTTTTTTATTATAATAATCTTAGATACGAAAATAAATGAAAAGAGTTTTAAACATGAGGATGCAACAAGAAGGACCAAATCGTAAATTTTGAAAAGTTTGAAGATTAAAGTGTAAATTTAATCAAAACGAGAAAGATGAATTATTTTTGATTATTTGACAGAAATGTATTGGATTACATGATAGTGTTATAAAAATCACTTTTGAACTAAATTAAAAGAAAGTCAAAAGTGTAAAGACTAAATTAACATTTTTTTCTATTTTTTTAAAAAAAAGAAAGTTAAGAGTCAAATTTCCATCACCAAAAGGTTTGTATTAAAGATTTAGTATGCATTATGTGCCTAAATTGGGCTAAGTACTTAATTTCATGAGTGAACTATAAGTATAAAAAAATAGGCAAAGCAATAATTTTGTCATAAAATAATATTTTGGTTATTCTTCAAGTATTTTGTAATGAAAATATTATTTTGATGATACATTTGATACATAAAAATTAATTTATACCATTGGATTATAATTTAAGAAGAGTGGACACAAGTTGTTAAACTTTAAGTTTTAATTTGGTAGAATAGGCCTTTGGCCCACTTAAGTTTTATTTTAAAGAGGAAGAAAGGACTATTGGGATCTAGTGCCCTTAGTGTAGTGATTTTGTCTATATACTTAAACTTTTTTGAACAAAATTTAATTTATATGCATAAATATCATTAAAATCTTATATATTGTCCTCAATGTGTTTTGCGCACAAAACAAAATGAAAGTAAATATTGACTTACTAATTATGTAGTGTTTAAACTAATATTAAAAGGCATTACGTGAATGGAGCATAATGTGAGAAAAAAACTTATATTAGTAGATACTTGACTACTTCCAGATGTGTGAATGTTTGGATTGAAAATACTGCAACAAAAAGATATAAAATTAAGTAGCAGTGTCCGCAAGTAAACGAGTCAAATTGTAATATATATTAGTGTTACAGTGAAACACTTCGGAAAGCATTCTGAGGATCATACCCAAGGGAAGTTGAATTAAACATAAATTAAATCTTTACACTAATAAGTCTAAATAGTACCGATTTAAAATTATATTACGAAAAATCAAATTAACATCAATTAATCAAATTAATCTAAAAATTAATTAAACTAAAAATCAACCAATTTTCAACCGAAATTAATCCAATAAAACATACAAGAGATCAACTCACTTCGGTGATCCTAATTAAGTTTAGAACTCAAGTTTTATAAAGCTATCTATTAATTAACTAGTTATTACCTCTCGGCCTCTAACTAATTAACAAATCGACCAACACACACTTACCTCTCGACCACACTTTCTTGACTGGGATAAATTGTGATTTGCTCAATAAACTTATCTCTCGACCTCGTTTATCCTAAATTACTTCCTAGGGTGTCACTTCTTAGTGTTTAATCACACAATTTAAGCCAACCAACTCAGATTTCAACCCACGTTTATTTGTTAATTATTCACACATTTGTTAGTTAATCTCCCTAAGAAAATTAGATACTCATGGATCTAGATGCAATAATTCCTAAACCATATTTAACATGCAACACAACAAATTCAAAAGAAGTAAGGAGTAGATAAATAAGTTAATTTTTTATATTGATTTAAGCTCGGAAGCAAAATCTCCTTTAACACTTGAGAAGACCACTTCGATTGCAATTGGAATCAACAATGAAATAACAAAAAACTATTATATTAAAACCTTGGGCCGGAATCAAATCCAAGTTAAAACACAAAGAAAAGTATAAAAGGGACAAAATTGAAAGGAAAAAAAAACTAAACTAAAACCCTAAAATGACTCACTTGGCCAAGCCTCCTCAAATGAGACTTAACATGCCTATGTATAGAGTTTCATGCTCAGGCCTAATTAAGGTTACTAAATAGCCCTGATAATTTGATTAAGGTACATTGTGTGGACTAAAATTACTTTAATTAAAATTCCAACTTGTAACTCGATGTCGCAACACCACAGGACCAGTGTTATGACACAACCTAAAAAATCTGGGTATTTTGGCTTCAAAGCTTGATGTTGTGACACCACTCCCTAATGTCATGATGCTTTAGTCACCCTTTACCTTGTAAGCCCAAAAAAATTATCCTACATACTAGATAGAGCCATTAGATCATCCCTAGGCCTTTTGTGGCCCATTAGGTTGTTACATAACTCAAGATTACGTAAAAACGCTTATTTTGCATAATTTAAACACAAAGCAATAAAAATCAAAAAACAAAATAAAAAAATATAAAAATACTATAAAATAAGCTCATTAAGTGCCGAAAAGACCTTAAATTGCCACAATGAAATGTGACAGATCAAACTCCCCCACACTTATGTCATTTTTTGTCTTCTCAAGCAACAAAATAAAAACAAACTAAAGCACGCACACACAAGAAAAGAAAATCAAACAGTGCTTGAACATGCCATGTACAAGGACTAGATAGTAGCTATGTACTTAATACAATGTGAAAGAATTTGTAACTTTGACACGATATACAATTGACTCTCAACCATCAATATCACATACATTAGTTCATGAAGTTACAAAACAAATAGATTCGAAAGTGTCAAGTACATCGATCCATCGAAATAGGTACACAAAATATACATTTATGCTCAAAGAACACAAGTAGTTAGAATTGCCAAAATTCAGTCAATTTTCATCCATAAATCATATCACTTAGGTCACGTAGGTCTTTTCGACTTCTAACGTTCTAAGGCTTAGGTTGGTTTGGAATCAATGAATAGACACAGAAAATGATTAAAACACAAAATTATTTTTGCATATTATATTGAACCCAATACTTCCCAGATTAGACCCTTTAGCTCACCACCTTATATCCCCTTCTCTCACCTACTTTTTCTCTCTGATTCTTAAGGTATAATAAAGTATTACTGAATACAATTCTCCTAGCTAGACTAATGTGAAAAATGAGGATTCTTTTTCTTTTTCTTTTCTTTTTCACTCACTTTTCTTTTTTATTTTCTCGAGAATTTTTCGCTCGACTATTTTAGCCTTTCAAACATTTTCTTTGATTAATTTTTGAATTTTCTATTTATGCAAAAGTTTGTAAGACTTTTATACTCACCTTAGTATACTATCCCTTAGGTTCACTCTTACTTTTCTTTAGTTTGGAAACCACCATGTCGTATCTACCTAACCTTTAATATCAATGGCCTAACGTCTAAGTTCGTGCATCGACCAAGAAAATTGAATCAATATATTGTATTTTAAGGCTTAGGGTTTCCATTGTGGTTTATCAATAAATACGATTTAGGCTCAAGAATTAGGGTACTAAGGTTTTTAAAATTGAGGTCAACTTTTTGGCTTGGACATGTTTACCAAACAATGCCTTAGGTCATCCCTATGTGTCTAAATTCATGGATTACAATTAACTAAATATCAACACACTATTACTTGTTATTCAAACAAGTGTATACACTTTTTATGTACCTATTAGTCAGTTGGTGCACCTAACTATAACGCGTAGGTTTGTGCAAGTCTAAACCATCGTTATCAAATAATAAGTAAAAGAGTCATCGTCTCAACAGGGACTGTATATGTTAATCAATAAATTGTAAAAGTAAAGATTTATAAGTTGGTAAAAAAATAAAATAATTTGGGGTGATGATAATATTATAAAGAACCATTGATTTCTCCATACTTATTGTTTAAGTTGTTCCCATTTGGTCATCCTTAGCATATATTTTTATCATTTTTAATTTAGTTATTACATTTTCTAACTTAATAGACCTTAGCCTAGTTACCTTTGATTTTATAATGTTTTTGTTGCTTGAGTCTATTTAGCATTACGCCCAAAATTGTCGCTACAGGAACTTGTTTAGAATTATCGCTGCGTGAATATATCCAGAGTTGTCGCTGCATGAGCAGGTCTAGAATTGCACTCAGAATTTATCGCAGCATATGATAGTTGTCTGGTTAGAAAACACCTAGCAAACTGGTACGACCAGAGCTTGTTAGAATTGGAGGAAAGGACATCTGTACTATTGAGTTGAGGATAAATACCAATAAAGAGAGAGAGAAAAGGGGTCTTCTTTCGGATTTATTTTTTCTATTGAATCCATCTTCAAAGCTTGCATTCATGATAGCTTAAACTTCTCAAGGGTGACCTAATGGGAAGAAAGCGGCAGATCTGCTCCTGACGAGGAGCCCTTAAGTGCGACAAAAGAGGAGAGTAAGAGAGCAAGTAGAGTAGCCTAGGAATAGTATTCTCTACTTGTTCTTTTATATTTTTTTCTTGAACGCTGGTGATTCATGTTTATTTCAAGATTGTATGAAAGTACACTTGATTTTTAGACTAAATGATATTTTATTCAAGCTTGCTTTTACTGTTTAATCTTTGAGTTTGAATGTTTTTACCACGAAAGTGTTATTGCAGTGACTATCATTGGAAGGTGAAGCAACAATTTAAACTAACAAGCAAGACACAGAAAGTTGCTTTGGAATTGAACGAATTTAATATACTTGTTCTTGAATGTGTATTGCCAACACTGAAAGGTGTGGTTAGTGTGCATGTTTAAGTCTTAGATCTAATAGAGAAATTAAGTTTGGTAAGACATTCATTGTGCCTTATTGCAGCGACAATCACCTGTATTTTAAACCTTGTGAGCCACACTTAGTATTCTGTTGACTATTCACATTAGGGACCCCATTTCATTATTATTGCATTTCATCTTTATTTTCGCATTATTGCTTCGACAATCAATCTCACAATTTATTTGCATTTACTTATTCATTGTGACAACATTAATAGACAAAAAATATCCATCCTCGTGGGATCGATATCCGACAGATTTACATCTCTTACTGTACTTGCATCGACAGTGTACACTTGCACATTATTGTTGTGACATTTTGATAGCATTACAAATGACATAAAATTTCTCCCTAAATCGGTGTTTTAATTGTCTCTTTTGTACCTTATTTAGCATGCATCATACGCATTTCATACTTAGTTTTTATATTTTCTAACTCATTGTAGTTTAGTTTAAATTCTTGTTATTTTTGTTTCTTTTTGTACTAATGTTGCCACAAACAGTTGATGTATTGCACCTTAGAATTGTCAGCATAGGACCTTAGCCCAGAAGATCAATGCTGGAAGAAGAATGCAGCCACAAGATCAGCTTGAAATTACGATCAGAGATGTCGTCGCATAAAACCTGAACCTCAAATGAGTAAACTCAAGCTGAATTCACACCTGGAAGCATTAGCATAGGAAAAGCACAAGTTGTCACCACAATTAACAATCTCAGATTGCGCCCAGTAATGCAGCGATAACCTGCAGATCTTTGAAGAAAACATCAAATATTCGTAAGTGCACAGCTGTACTATAACTAACTTTGACAGCTGCAAAATTTAGATATAGACCTGAGAATAGAGGAGAATGAAACCTGCAACTTTTGAAGGCTATAAATGAAGGAAAGAAGAGGAGAAAAAATCATCAAGAGTTGAAGAATTAAATTTGCAAAATTACTTTGTGTATTTGGAATTTACTGCTGGAGAGTTATGAGCTGACTGAGCCGATGAGCACAACTCCCGACGAGGAGTGGTTGATGCTGAGCAAGAGAAGCAGTTAGGAGGTAATCCGAATAGCCTAGAGATAGTATATTCCGATGTATTTGTTAACTCCTTTCTTATGGATGATGAACTATTAATAATATTTGAATGATGAACTATTATTAATATTTGAATGAATACGAGAGTATCTTTCAATATTTGATCACTTTGAATCTTATTTAATGCTTTTTATCTGTTTATTTTTGGATCTAATTGCATCAAACACGAGAGTGGCTTTGCAGTCTACCGACATCAAGTGATGCAGTGAGAAGTTAGGTTAACAAGTAAGTTTGGCGAGAGCTGCTTAGGATTACAAGAAATTATGATCACTTGTTATTGGGTACACAATGTTGTTCACACCGAGAGGAGGAGTAGTTGTGGGTACTTGAGTCATGACTAAACAAGGAATTGTTATTGGTAAGAATTCATTGGAGCTTCATTGCTGTAATAGTTTATCTATTCAAAACCTTGTCGACGCATCTTGCTTTTTGACTTAGCAAAATAGATGATCCACTCCAGATCTTCACACTTTATCACCATTTACTTTTATGCATTTTAAATTTTCAACACTTCAACAACAATTTAATTTACTTTTAATTGCATTGACAATTAACTTTTATTACATTGACAGTTTTGACTATTTTAGTGTGCAGATTAACTTAATTACGCTGACTTCTTTACTCACATTTCATCTAATTTTAGTATTAGTTGCTTTGACATCTGAACATCAAGAACCCATTCCTCGTGGGATAAATGTCCGGTTGAATTGTTCTATCAACTATACTTGCATTGACGTGTGTCCGCTTGCACAACAGCTGCGATGTTACAAACGCGATCAAGTTTTGGCATCGTTACCGAGGAATTGGCATTTGTTTGATGTTTTCTTTTGTAGTTGCAACTAATTTTACTTAATTTTTAATCGTTACTAGTCTGTTTACTTTTCTGTTGTTTTATTTTAGGTTTTGCATGTCCACAAGGAGAAATCCTAAGGATATTGCAAGCTTTGATCCTAAACTTGGGTGGACACTTAAGAGGAAAAGACAATAATAAAGGAAAATGGCTGGTAACAACAACAACAACAATAATTTACCACCATTGCTGCCACAAGATGAAGTTTCTCCAGTGCTGCCACAAATTGTTAATGATATACCACCACCGCTACCACAAACTGAACAAGTACAAAATAGGATAATAAGAGATTTTGTTGTGCCTATCCTTGATTATTTACAACTAGGAGTGGTAAGACTAGCTATCCAAGCTGGTATTTTTGAGATGAAATCGGTGATGTTTTAGATGCTTAATTCAAATGGGCAATATTTTGGTTTGCCTCATGAAAACGCAAGAGAACATTTAATATCATTTCTGCTTATTTGTGCATCCTTTAGTCAACATGGTGTCCCTAATGATGCTTTGAAAATGCAATTATTTCCTTATTCATTGCAGGGTAAAGTGAGAACATGGTTCTTGGGATTGTCAGCTGGATCAATTACATCTTGGAATGCGTTAGCAACACAGTTTGTTTTGCATAATCCGCTAACAATGAACGCAAGGTTACGAAATGATATTACTGCATACCATCAGCTGGATGATAAGAACTTACATACAACTTGGGAGTATTACAAGACATTGCTTCGATGCTACCCAATGCATGGTATTCAGCAAGAGACCCAAATAGAGATTTTTTACAATGGTTTGAATGCTCAGATAAGGAATCTTGTCGTGCATCTGCTAATGGTCCCTTGTTGGACTGCACATACAATGAAGCTGTAAGAATTCTAGAGAGGATTGCTCAGAATGATTATCAATATCCAAGCTCTCGTTCTTCTCAGGTAAAGACTAAACCTGGTGTTCTTGAATTAGATGCTATTTTTTATTTGAGTGCATAGGTATCCTCATTGGTTAATATCATAAAGAATATGAAAGGGACAAGTGACGTTGCTCCTATTCAAGTGACTCAAAAATTGGATGCGTCGACATTTTCCTGTGAAATTTACGAGGACAACCATAATTATGAGGACTGTCTACAACATGCGAAAAATGCCTTTTATGTCAACAACATCAGAGGAAATTCATTTGGTAACTCATACAACAATCGATCTCAACAACCTTGGGGGAATCAAAATGCTTCCATATTCGGATATGGAAATTCCTCAAATTAAGGGGGTTATAGACAATGGAATTACAATAGCAACCAACAACAGAATTATAATTTGAATTCTCAAGTAAATTCTCTTTCTAAATAGATGCAGGTACATAGCCAGATGCAACCACAATCTCGATTACTACCACAATAGTTTGTGCTACCACATATGCAAGGACAACATCATCTGCATCAACAGCAGTAATTTTCTCAACCTAACTTAGATCCTATGACTGCTCTTGAGGCATTGATGCAAGAGCATATCACGTGGACTAAAGCAATAGTGCAAGGCAACTCTTCTTCCATCCGAGCATTGGAAGCCCAGCTAGGATAGTTGGCTTCTAATCTTAGCACAAGGTCGCCGGGTAATCTACCTAGTGATACTGAGAACCCAGCGTAGAGGGGGAAGGTGCACTGCAAGGCAATCATGCTGAGGAGTGGAAAGCAGACTGTTGAACCAAATAGTTCTAATTAGAACCATGTCTACGCATCTGAACCACAGCAACAAGTAGAGGATGTAGCTGAAGGAAGCCAAGCAGAAGTAAATGAAGAAGAACCAAATGTAGTGCCATCTATGCTTACAATTTGCCCAACAAAGTTGTTGACGTAACTACCAATGTCGACACCACCGAGTTTTTCACAGCAATCTACTGTTATAATACCTTTGCCATTTTTGCAAAGATTTAAGGAGAAAGCCCATGATAAAGAGTATCAAAAGTTTGTTTCTACTTTGAAACAATTACACATTAATATACCTCTTGTTGATGCTCTTGTGCAGATACCCAGCTATGGGAAATTTATGAAAGCGCTCTTGTCAAACAAGAAGAATTTGTCCGAATTCGAGACAATTGCGCTCATAGAGGGGTGCAGCACTGTGCTTACAAATAAGTTGCCAATCAAGATGAAAGACCTTGGCAACTTCATAATCCCATGCTCTATTGGTAATCATTAACTAGGTAAAGCTTTATGTGATTTAGGAGCAAGTATTAACCTTATGCCTTTATCTACTTTCAAGAACATAAGAATAGGTTCGATGTAGCCCACTACGGTGACATTAGAACTTGCAGACAGATCCTTATCATAATCTGAACGCCAAATTAAAGATGTCCTTGTCCAAGTTGATAAGCTTATGTTTCCTGTTGATTTTACAATCCTAGACTGTGAAGTGAATAAGAAGGTGCCTATTATCTTGGGGCGACCATTTCTAGCAATGGGACACACACTTATCGATGTGTTTAAAGGAGAACTTATCATGCAACATAACGATGAGCATGTGACCTTCAGTGTGTTTGAGGCATCCCCGTCCAAAATTAAAGAGCAATTTCATCACATTGATGTGTTGGATGAAATCATTATGGAAGAATTCAATGTGAGAAGTTCAGCAGTGTCAGATGAGGATGCGATGACATCCACTGATGAAATCCTAGCTGAATGTAATTATAAAGAAGAGGTTAATAATTCTGAGCTGAGACAGAATTGACAACTGGAATCTTTGGATTTGTCGAATAGGATAATCCCGGTGTTTAAACCATCTATTGAGCAAGCTCCTACTTTGGAGTTAAAACCATTATTGATGCATTTAAAGTATGTTTTTCTTGGTGACAATGAAACGTTACCAGTTATTGTCAACGTATCCCTCGATGCAACGCAGGAAGATAAGCTCATCACAATTTTGAAATAGCACAAAAGAGTCATAGCCTGGAGCATTACAGATATCAGAGGCATTAGTCCCTTTTTTTGCATGCATACAATTATCAAGTGGTTAGATGTGGGCATCATCTATCCCATTTCTGACAGTAATTGGGTGAGCCCCGTCCAATGTGTGCCAAAGAAGAGTAGTTTCACATTTGTAACCAATGATAAGAATGAGTTGATCCCTACTCGAATTGCGACTGGCTGGCGAGTATGTATGGATTATCATCGATTGAATGTGGCCACAAAGAAAGATCATTTCCTACTACCTTTCATTGACCAGATGCTGGATAGGCTAGCTTGTAAAGCCTATTATTGCTTCTTAGATGGCTACTCTGGGTACAACCAAATTGCCATTGCACCGGAAGATCAAGCAAAGACTACGTCACATGCCATTTTTGAACCTTTGCTTTCTGACGTATGCTGTTTGGGTTGTGCAATGCGCCTGCAACATTCCAGAGGTGTATGATGACGATCTTCTCGGACATCATTGAGGACTCTAGAGATATTCATGGATGATTTCTCTGTCTATGTCAAAATTTTGACCAATGCACTGACAACCTAGTAAAAGTTTTGAAGAGATGCGAGGACACAAATCTAGTTCTAAATTGGGAGAAATGCCACTTCATGGCAACTAAAGGCATTATCCTTGGCCATCAGATATCTTGTCAGGGAATTGAAGTTGATAAAGCAAAGGTCGAAATCATCGAGATATTACCATTACCCAGCAATGTGAAAGGAATAAGAAGCTTTATTGGACATGCTGGTTTTTACAGAATATTTATATGTAATTTCTCCAAAATTGCTAAACCATTATGCTCACTGTTAGAGCAAAATAAAAAGTTTGTGTTTGATGATGCCTGTTTGGATGCATTCATGACAATAAAGAAGTAGCTGGTATAAGCTCCGATTGTCGTCACATCGAACTGGATGCAACTATTTGAATTAATGTGCGACGTAAACAACTTTGCTGTGGGAGTTGTACTAGGCCACCAAAAAGAGAAGATATTTCATTCCATTTATTATGCTTGTAAAACTCTAACTAAAGCACAAGTTAATTATACAACAACATAGGAGATGCTAACAGTGGTCCTTGCATTTGACAAGTTTCATTCATATCTTGTCAGTGTAAAGATTACAGTGTACACAGACCACTCAACATTAAAATATCTTCTTACAAAGAAATATGCCAAACCAAGACTAATTCAATGAATCCTACTCCTTCAAGAGTTTGATATTGAAATCAAGGATAGGAAGGGATCTAAAAATCAAGTAGCCGACCACTTGTCTTGACTGGAAGTTGAAAGTGAAGATGGATAGATGTCCCAAATTGTCGAAGCATTTCCAGACGAGCAGTTATTCTTTGTTGACGCATTGCCCTGGTATGTCAATGTTGTTAATTACCTCGTGTGTGGGAAGCTACTACTGAGTGCCACTGGTCACAAAAAGATCAGGTTTTTGTGTGACGCTACAAAATATCATTGGAACCAGTCATACTTATTCAAGGTATGCGCCAACAATATTATCCGTCGTTGTGTACTTGAAGAAGAAATGAATTCAATCTTGGGACATTGCCATGATACCCCTTATGGAGGGCATTTCAGTGGTACAAGGACTACTGTAAAGGTCCTACAGTCAGGATTCTATTGGCCTACATTATTTCGAGACGCCTACAGCTTCACTTAACAATGTGATAGATGTCAATGCATTGGCTCGATATCTCGGTATAATGAGACGCTCTAACAATCGATTATGAAAGTAGAGGTCTTCGATGTTTAGGGTATAGATTTCATGGGACCATTTCCCAACTTTTTTACGAATGTGTACATCTTAGTTACTGCTGACTATGTCTCGAAGTGGATCGAAGCAATTGTGGTGCCAAAAGATGATGGTCGGACGTTGTTGAAATTCTTCAACACTTACATTCTTATAAGATTTGGAACGCCGAGAGCATTAATAAGTGACAAAGGAACTCATTTTCATAACAACCAAGTGGCCACAGCATTAAACAGATATGGTGTGAAGCATCGTATGGCTACTACATATTACCCACAAACCAATGGTCAAGCCGAAGTATCTAATTGTCAAATCAAAAGTGTACTTGAGAAGGTGGTTAATCCATCTCGGAGAGATTGTCTTCGCGACTACAAGATGTATTATGGGCACTTTGCACTGCTTATAAAACCCCGCTGGGAATGCTGCCATATCAGTTAGTGTTTGGTAAGTCTTATCACCTGCCAGTTGAGCTTGAACATTAAGCCATGTGGGCAATCAAGTAGGTGAATATGGATTATGATGCTACCGAAAGAAAAAGATTGTTGGACATCATTTAACTAGAAGAGATGCGCCAACATGCTTATGAGAATACCGTAATATACAAGGAAAAGACCAAGAGATGGCATGATAATATCATCTTGCGTCGACAATTTAGCCCTGGTCAATTAGTGCTTTTATTTAATTCTCATTTAAAATTGCATCCAGGTAAATTGCAATCAAGATGGTCAGACCTTTTCAAAGTTGTTGAAGCATTCCAGAGCGGTACGATGATAATTGAGAATTTGAAAGATGGACAACAATTCAAGGTGAATGGTGAACGGGTGAAACACTATGTGAGCCCAGATGTCAAAGAACCAAGAGAGGCCATAGATCTGATCACATTTAAATAATGTCGATGCATTTTTACATTTTCCTTTATTTGTTTCACTTTTACTTGTTTTGTTTCATATTCATTGTAGAAATAAAAATCATCTTTTTATCGATGCATCAAAGCACAAATTGTTGGCACATTCTACGATGAGTCAACAAAACTTTTTTAGCAAGTATCACACCGGTAGATCTCTCTTCTACCCTAGCCATTAGATCAAATGAAAACGTACGATCTGTAGCTTGGCAATTAATGACTGCAAATGCAACGTTTCCCTATAACCATTGCAATCATCACGATTTTACAAAGCCTAGGTTATAAAATCCCTTCCTCTGCAGATTTATTTTACTCACAGTCTCTATTGTTACTACATCTCGTCTCTTTCATTGCTTCTATTTTCTTTACGTTCACAAGATAACTTCTTTCTGCAATTTTTTTCTCACTTTCTTTTCAGTCACCATGGCGAAAACTAGAGCATCAAAGAACACTTCTAAAAACACTCCTTCAACTTCAACCACTGTGGCTTCAACCACAACGCCACCACCATTTTTAGGGCCGACCCTATTTTTGATGACTGCAGTCAAGGATCGTTATCAAATTATCACGCTGAAGCGGAATCTCCACCCAGAGTAAGGTTTACAACTATCTACACATTAGACCTTCAAAAAACATGTTGTCAGAACCATCAGCCGCCTAGGATGGGAGTTCTTCGAACATCCCACTGGCTATGCTCCTACACTGGTAAGGGAGTTCTATGCAAACCTCGTGGATGCTGAACAGGAATTCGTGTTTGTAAGTGAGGGAGTGCTACCCAAATAAATGTGTTATTATGGATCCCTGAGAGGGTGGACGACCATTCTCCGTTTATACACCGACTTGATGATGAAGCCACTACTCAAATTATGAAGGATCTCCGTGTTGATGGTGCCACTTGGACAGGTAATTGGTTCCACAACTACACTATGCATAAGAGGTATCTTACTACCTTTCGTAAAGTGTGGTTCTTCTTCATCAACAGCCGCATTCTTCCGTCCACTCATAACACCACACTAGATCGCATGTGTCTTCTCCATTCCATCCTACATTACAGACACATCGACATTGGAGAAATCATCCATGACCAAAATGCAGAAGTCGCTGCCAAACAGACTGTTATACTCCCATTCCCTTCTCTGGTTATGTTGCTTTGCAAACAAAAGGACATTGTGCTTAGGGATGGCGAGGAGGTGTTAGAGAACAAGAGTCCCACCAATGACATCTCCATTGAAAGGATGAATCGCGGCCAAGAGACGCTAGTTGCAAAAGAGGCCTCAAAGAAGAAAGATAAGTGTAAGGGGAGGAAAAAGGAAGATCAACCTGATGCCCCCACAGATCCCCAAGTGGCAGAGAAGCTGCCTTTTATGGAAGTCCATCTCGATCATATTAATACATGTATAATACGAACTCTCAGTGTACTAGGAGATTTGGACTATAGGCAACATTACTTTTTTCCGTATACAAAGGTCTGGAATGAAGCCATTGTTGTCGCACTGTACAGAATCACCGAACCATTACAAGACTTCCCAGCCTTTCTTGATCCTTTTTGCCCAATGCAAGATTCTTCCCCTGATCAGCCTACTCCTAATGGTAGGCCTTAAAATGTTCCATTCCAAATGAGAATTCACATCTCTGATGGCGAGAAGAACGAGGGATATTCTAATGCCATGAACGACTGCTACCAAACAATTGCCAGCTTATTCGAAGAATTTTCAAATAGCCTTGGGGCAACCATGGCAGGAAGCGGAATTTTCATTGAGGAGCTTCATAGCTCAGTGGATAGTAAAAGGCACTGACATGGTTAAAACTGAACAGAGCAGCATGCAAATGAAGGTGTTGAGCAAGAATATGACCAGATGAAGGAGAAGGAAGAAGAAGATAATGAAATGAAGGAACCTACTGGGGTACAGGAGAAGAAGGAAGAAGATGCCCCGACAATGATCGTTAAGGATGTTGTCGACACACATGGAAGTGTGGAGGCATCAAGCAATGATGAGAATAGACTTGATTCGAGCTGGACTGAGATTGCTACTAGCAGCATCGACGATTTGAATGCTCTCGCCATTGTGCCCTATGTGGTACCACTCGCTGAAATCCACCCATCTGAAGTAACAACCGATGAGGCCACCGCCCAATCTGTTAAGGAGGAGCAATCCACCAATCCAATAGGTTCAACGAATTAAAAGTGGAAGAGGTGCAAAGATAAAAAGAAAAAGAAGCACAAGGAAGAGGGTGAGCGCCCAAAGAGAAAGAAAAAGAAAACAAAGATAGCCTCTACATCGGTTGCTGAGGAATAAATTGGTACACTTCTTTATAGTTAGTTTTTCATGAATTTGTTATTATTATTACATTTTCTTTTGTCATTGAATTCATTTTGCTAACTTAGTTGCATTGTCATTGCATTTCCATAATATTTGTATAATACTGTCAGTGCATTGGGGACAAGGCAGACATTAAGTTTGGGGGGAGATAATGTGAGGTGGAAATGCAATTTCACCTACATATTTGAATTCTACTTGTTTCTTTGTTAATGAGAATATGCAAAATTTCAACACAAATGTGCCTATAATTTTATTTTTATGCGTAATTCTTGAATTATTTGGATGATGATGTGTAATTTGGATGAACATGAATGAATGGTGAGTCTGCTATTTTTGAATGAATGATTGGAACTGCTTCAGTAATGAATGGATAGTGTTGATGTTTGAATCTTGAACTAACTAACCAGTTGCAGCGACATTGCATTAATAAGAGACACTCGAATGTAAGGGCAATGTGACTTTTCAAGGGAGAACACTCTGTTGTAGGTTTAGAAAAATCATCTATAGCCAAAGGCTGTTACCACAAGAGTGTGTGTCAGCGCAATTACATACCTCTTGGGGTTTTGTTGCACCCCATCGTTACTGCCCAGGAACAAAGGTAGAGTAATGCAATGATATCTCTTAGTTACATGAAAAAGAAAAAAATGAGAAAAAGAAAGAAAAAATAAAAGAAGAATTTTTTTTTGCTATAAATGCTAAATTGGTTCAAGAAGGATTAAGATTCATTTCATAACACTTAAATTAATAAAGTTGCAGTTTTAATTATTCATGCCTATAAATTCTCGGTGCATTATTCTATCACGTGAATACAATTTGTGCATTATGATTTTATAAAATTCAAGTTGTGAGAATAATGATTGCGGTGACCTTTTTTGCCTGTGACTTTGCTAATTTTCGTTTACTTAAGAACAAGTACAAACTTAAGTTTGGTGGTGTGATAGCATTACAAATGAGATATATTTTCTCCCTAAATTGGTGTTTTAGTTTTCTCTCTTTTGTACCTTATTTAGCATGCATCATACGCATTTCATACTTAGTTTTTATATTTTCTAACTCATTTTAGTTTAGTTTAAATTCTTATTATTTTTATTTCTTTTTGTACTAATGTCACTGCAAACAGTCGATGTATTGCACCTTAGAATTGTCAGTGCAGGAACTTAGCCTAGAAGATCAATGCTAGAAGAAGAATATAACCACAAGATCAGCTTGGAATTGCGACCAGAGATGTCGCTGCACAGAACCTGAACCTCGAATGAGTAAACTCAAGCTGAATTCACACCTGAAAGCACCAGCGCTGGAAAACCACAAGTTGTCGCTACAATTAACAATCACATATTGCACCCAGTGATGTAGCGACAATGTACAGATCTTTGAAGAAAATATCAAATATGCGTGAGTGCACAGCTCTATTGTAACTAAATTTGATAGCTGCAAAATTTTGATTTGGATCTGAGAATGGAGGAGAATGAAACCTGCAACTTTTGAAGGTTATAAATGAAGGAAAGAAAAGGAGAAAAAATCATCAAGAGTTGAAGAATTAAATTTTCAAAATTACTTTGTGTTTTTGGAATTTATTGCTAGAGATCGATAAGCTGACTGAGCCGATGAGCAGCAACTCCTGACGAGGGGTGGTTAATCATGAGCAAGAGAAGTAGTTAGGAGGTAATTCGAGTAGCCTAGAGATAGTATATTCCGATGTATTCGTTAACTCCTTTCTTATGGATGACGAACTATTATTAATATTTGAATGAATAGGAGAGTATCTTTCAGTATTTGATCACTTTGATTATTATTTAATGCATTTTATCTATTTATTTCTGGATCTAACAGCATCAAACACGAGAGTCGCTTTGCAGTCTACCGACATCGAGAGATGCGGTGACAAGTTAGGTTAATAAGTAAGTTAGGCGAGAGATGCTTGAGATAGAAGAAATTATGATCACTTGTTATTGGGTACACAACGTTGTTCACACTGAGAGGTGGAGTAATTGTGGGTACTTGAGTCGTGACTAAACATAGAATTATTATTGGTAAAAATTCATTAGAGCTTCATTGTTGCAACAATTTATCCATTCAAAGCCTTGTCGACGCATCCTGCGTTGTGACTTAGTAAAATCAGTAATCCACTCCAAATCTTCACAATTGATCATTATTTACTTTTATGCATTTTAAATTCTCAACACTTCAACAACAATTTGATTTAATTTTAGTTGCACTAACAATTAACTTTTATTACATTGATAGTTTTGACTATTTTAGTGTGCAGATTAATTTAATTGCACTGATATCTTTACTCACATTTCATCTAATTCCAGTATTAGTTGCTTCGACATCTGAACATCAAGAACCCATTCATCGTGAGATTTATATCCGATAGAATTGTTCTATCAACTATACTTGCATTGACGTGTTTTCGCTTCCACAATAGCTTTGATGTTACAGACGCAATCACATTCACAGTACGATCAAGTTTTGGCACTGTTTTTGGGGATGGCATTTGTTTGATGTTTATTTTTGTTTTTTCATTTATTTTTTATTATCTAACCTTTAGTTGTTACTAACTTGTTTTTTTTTGTTGCTACTTTTACATTTTATTTTAGGTGTTTTATGACCCAGAGAAATTTAGAATTTATTGTTGGTTTAGATCTAGAAATCGATCAAACCATTTGGAGGAGATGTCAAGAACAATGAAATATGGCTTTGCCAAGAAATGATGCAGCCATACCATCGTTAGCACTACAAAATCCTGTTACACCTTCGATACAAACACAAAATGTTAATAATCCACCATTGCTACAAGATGATCAGATACAAAATCGAACTATTCGAGATTTTATCGTTCCTGTTTTAGATGATTTGCAACCAAGTGTTGTTAGACCAACTATTCAAGCTGGAAATTTTGAATTAAAGCAAGTCATGTTCTAGATGCTAAACTCTAATGGGCAATATGCTGGACTGCCACATGAAGATGCAAGAGGGCACCTTAAATCTTACCTATTGATTTGTGATTCCTTCAATTCGCAAGGCGTTCTTGATGACGCCTTGAAAATGTAGCTATTTCCTTATTCGTTGTAAGGATGGGCTTGTACCTGGTTCATTGGACTACTTGCTAGATTAGTCACTTTGTGGAATGTGCTCGCAACACAATTTGTTTTGCGTTTTAACCCACCAACTATATAAATGCTCGTCTTAGAAATGATATAACTGCGTATCATCAGTTGGATGATGAAAATCTTCATACTACGTAAGAGCGTTATAGATCTTTGCTACGATGCTGCCCCATGCATGGCATTCAACAAGAGACACAAACTGAAATTTTCTACAATGAGCTCAACGCACAAACAAGAAATCTTGTCAACACATCTGCTAATGGTCCTTTGTTGGACTTTACTTACGGTGAAACTATTAGAATTCTAGAGAGAATTGCTCAAAATGACTGTCAATATCCGATCTCTAGAGTTGCACAAGTAAAATATAATCTTAGAGTTATTGAATTAGATGCTATATTTGCTCTGAGTGCACAAGTTTCTTCACTTGCAAAAATGATAAAAAAACATGAAGGGGACTAGTGACGTTGCACCAATTCATGTCACTCAACAAATTAATGTTCCTACATTTTGTTACGAGATTTGCGGTGACAGCCATAGTTATGAAGATTGTCCACAACACATGATGAATGCTTTCTATGTCAATATATCTGTGGAAATTCTTATGGTAATTCCTAGAATAAATTTGCACACAATTCACAGCCTTGGGGTAATCAGAATGCTACGACATTCAGATATGGGAATTCATCTAATCCAGGTAATTATAGACAAGGGAATCACAGTCAGCCGCATTAGAATTACAACCAGAGTACTCAGATACATTCACATCAAGACCAGATGCAGCCACATCAGAATCGTGTGTAGCCACAGTAATCTGCAAAGCAAAATCTAAATATTTAAGGACAACAGCAATAACAGTACACACAAGCACGATCTGAACCTTTAGCAGCCCTCGAAGCCTTAATGTGAGAGCATATCAGTCGAACGGAAGCCATTATGTGAGGAAATTCATCCTTCATCCTAGCGTTGGAAGGCAAATAAGGCAAATCGCTTCGAATTTAAACACTCAACCATCAGGTACATTGCCCAGTGATACAAAAAATCCAAGTTCGAAAGGGAAGGTGCACTGCAAAGTAATCACCCTTCGAAGTGGTAGACAAACTGTCGAGCCAACTACAAACTCTACTACAGCACCAGATAAGGAAACTCCACAAATTGTCACCCTGATGCCTATTGTCCAACCATCAAAGTTATCGATGCAACCGAAGATGTAGACGCAACCTGAGGTATCTCTACCTTTGCATTTCCCACAAAGATTTAAAGAAAATGAGCATGACAAACAATATCAATAGTTTTTGACAACATTAAAGCAAATTCATGTCAATATCCCTCTCGTGGACGCTTTTGTTCAGATTCCTAGTTATGGGAAATTTATGAAGGAGCTCCTGTCTAAGTAGAAGAAGTTAAATGACATTGAAACAATTGCACTCATAGAAGGCTATAATGCAATCTTGACAAATAAGTTGTCGCCCAGAATGAAAGATCCAGGAAGCTTTACGATCTCATGTTCAATTGGCAACCACTACTTGGGGAAAGCTTTTTGTGATTTGGGTACTCGCATCAACCTTATGCCACTGTCTGCTTTTAAAAATTTAGGAATTGGTCATATGAAGCCCACTACAATGACATTGCAGTTAGCGGATAGATCTTTGGCGCAACTTGAAGGAAAAATTAAGGACATCTTGGTTTGCGTGGATAAATTTGTGTTTTTGGAAGATTTCATTATACTAGATTACGAAGCAAACAAGAGGTGCCCATAATCTTGGGTCGACCATTTCTAGCTACTGGACGTACTCTGATCGATGAGTACAAATGTGAATTAACCATGTGACATAATGATGAACATGTCACCTTTAGTGTTTTTGAAGCTATTCCTTGCAAGGACAAAGAAGAATGTGATATGCTAGATGAATTAATTGAGGAAGAATTCAGTGATTGAAGCACAGTACTTTCAGAAGAATTTGCGGTGACGTCGGATGATGAACTTCTAGTTGATTGTGATAGCAAGGTTGAAGCAAATAGCATTAAGCTTAGGCGTGGATGGCAGATGGAATCTTTAGACCTAGCTAATAGAGTGACTCCAATTTTTAAGCAATCTATTAAAGAAGCTCCTACTCTGGAGTTGAAGCCACTGCTTGCTCATCTTAAGTATGTCCTTCTTGGCGACAATAATACTCTGCCAGTTATTGTCTCTGCAACACTAGACGCAACTCAGGAGGAAAATTTGAACGTGCTATTGCTTAGAGTATTGCCAACATTCAAGGCATTAGTCCATCTTTTTGCATGCACAAAATTAGGTTGGAAGACGAAGGAAGGCAATCGGTCGAACAACAAAGACGATTGAACGAGAAAATAAAGGAGGTGGTTAAAAAGTAGATTATCAAGTAGCTTCATGCGAACGTTATTTACCCAATTTCTGATAGCAATTGGGTAAGTCCAATTTAATGTGTCCCTAAGAAAAGTGGTATCACTGTAGTGAGCAATGATAAAGATGAGCTAATCCTTACATGCATTCCTATGGGTTGGCGAGTATGCATGGATTATTACAAATTAAATGCATCCACAAGGAAGGACCATTTCCCACTTCCCTTCATTGATCAGATGTTGGATAGGCTTGTTGGAAAAGCCTACTATTGCTTCCTAGACGGTTATTTCGGCTACAATCAGAGCGCTATTGCACCGAAGGATCAAGCAAAAATAACGTTTACTTGCCCCTTTGGCACATTTGCTTTTCATCGTATGCCGTTTGGTCTTTGTAATGCACCAGCTGCATTTCAAAGGTACATGATGGCAATATTTTCAAATATGTTCGAGGATTCATTAGAAGTATTTATGGACAATTTTTCAGTTTATGAGAATAATTTTGATCAACACGCTGACAAATTGGCTAGAGTCTTAAAGCGATGTGAAGACACACACTTGTGCTGAATTGAGAGAAATGCCACATCATGGCAACTGAAGGCATTGTCTTAAGTCATCGCATTTCCAGTAAAGGCATTGAAGTGGATAGACCTAAGGTGGAAATTATTAGGAAGCTGCCTTTGCAGACAAATGTGAAGGGTATCCGAAGTTTTCTTGGGCATGCAAGTTTTTATCGTCGATTTATTCGAGATTTTTCCAAAATTGTGAAACCTCTATGCCCATTGTTGGAGCAAAATAAAAAACTCCTCTTTGATGATGTATGTTTAGATGCATTTCTTCAAATAAAGAAGTAGCTTTTGAAGGCACCCATTTTCGTTGTACCAAATTGGTCTCAATCGTTTGAAGTTATGTGTGATGAAAGCGACTTTACTGTGGGTGCAGTCTTAGGAAAACGTAAGAAAAAAAAATTTCACGCTATATATTACACCAACAAGACTCTTACAAAGTATCAGATTAATTAGACAACCAAAAAGAAAGAGTTGTTAGTTGTAGTCTTTGCTTTCAACAAATTTCTCTCATATCTTATTGATGCAAAGGTTACTATTTTTACTGACCATTCAGCGTTGAGATATCTTTTCGCAAAGAAGGTCGCAAAACCACGGATGATACGTTGAATCCTATTATTGTAAGATTTTGTTATAGAGATCAAAGATTGAAAAGGGTCAAAAAACCAAGTGCCAGATAACCTATCTCGTTTGGAAGTTGGTAGTGAAGATGGAAATACACTTCAGATTGTCGACGCATTTCCTATTAAGACGTTGTTTGCTATCGATGAAACCTCGTGGTATGTGGATGTGGTTAATTATCTGGTATGCGAAAAGCTACCCTTAGGTGTCACAGGCCACAAGAAAGAAAGATTTCTTTGAGAAGTAGAGAAATACTATTAGAACGAACCGTACTTATTCAAGGTATGCAATGACAATATCATTAGGCGTTGAGTTCCGTAGGAAGAGATGCATTCAATCCTGAAGCATTGTCATGATGCTCCTTATGGAGGTCATTTTAGTGGCATGAGAATTGCTACAAATGTTCTTCAATTAGGAATCTATTGGCCTTCATTATTTAAGGATGCGTTCAATTTTGTGCATTAATTTGATTGATGTCAACGCACTGGTTCTATATCTCGTCACAATGAGATGTTACAATAGCCAATCATGAAAGTTGAACTCTTCGACGTTTGGGGTATGAACTTTATTGGACCATTTCTAAGTTCATTTGGAAACGTCTATATTCTAGTTGCTATTAACTACGTATCAAAATGGGTTGAAGCCATTGCAGTCCCAAAAGATGATGCAAGGAAAGTGCTTAAGCTTTTCCACAAGCATATACTTACCTATTTTGGCACGCCTAAAGCATTGATAAACAATCAGGGCACTCATTTCCACTGCAACCAGGTGGTAGTTGCACTGAATCGATATGGAGTTAATCATAGAATGGCAATCACTTACCATCCGAAAACCAACAGACAAGCTGAGGTATCCAATCGACAAATCAAGAATATTCTCGAGAATGTAGTGAAACCTTCAAGAAAAGATTGATCTTCTAGACTTGATGATGCTTTGATCTTCTAGACTTGATGATGCTTTGTGGACATTGAGGACAACGTACAAAAACCCACTTGGGATGTCGCTGTATCAGCTTGTTTTTGGAAAAGCATACTTATAGGCTAACTAAAGGGATTATACTATATTGAGATTTTCTAATTGGAGAGAAAAAAGAAGGTGAGAGAAGGATAAATAAGGAGGTGAGATGGAATGAGACATTAAGGGGGAGAATAGGGAACAATACAATATGTCAAACTATTTTCGTGTTTGTAACCATTTGTGTTTAACTATTCTTTGAATGCCCTATGTGACTTAAACAACTCTATGCATGAATAAATATGGAATTGCATGATCTCATTAGGCCTATCTATATTGTACTAGGATAATTAAAGTACTTGTATTAGGCATTAATGAAGTTATATCAATAGAACATTGATATTTGTATCTCTTGCAACTTACTAAACTTATATTTTTCTAAACAAAAATGGTAAAGTTACTCACTCATCATGTTGAAATTATTGAAAACTATATAATTCCTAGAATAGATGTCACGAACCTAATCTTTGTATAATACAAACTCAAGCTCCTTTGTTTACTTTTATTATTTTCTTTTCTTTTCTTGATTTGTTTGCTTGAGGACAAGCAAAAACTTAAGTGTGGGGGAGTTTAATTTGCTGGTTTTGTACCTAACAGATCGAACTATTTTTCACACTTTAGGAGCTTGAAATTAAGTATTTTCCTTTTATTTCTATACGATTTAAGTTATTTTATGCTTTTGAATAAATTGTGTAAAAAGTGCAAGAAGGTTTGTTTTATTGTCTTTAAGGCCGATTGAGGCCTAAAGGTTAGTTAACATACTTCGTGAGTGTGCAAGAGACCCTTAGAAGTCAAACAAGTGTGAAGTTGATCACTATGTCACAACATAGACTACTATATGTTGCAACAAAGGGACTAGACTTTAAGAATTTGGGAACTGACACCTTTGTCGAGACATACATCACCTTTGTCGTGACAACACCTACATGATGACACCAAAGAAGGGGATTGATCTCTTCATCGTGACACGGGTCTTGATGTGTCGCAACATTGATCCCTGGACACAGATTTTATGTCAAGTGAAGGGCGTTTCGATATTTGCAATGCCACTTAAACACGAGGAATGGTAATTGACCTAGGGTTGAGGAAAACGATCGCCTAAGGCTATAAATAAGGACTCTAGCACTAGGGTTTACACACCTTTTCTTATTTTTCATTTTTACTTTATTATTCCGTTTCAAAAATGAAATTGTAAACTTCACATAAACGATCATGGAATTATTTCCCGACAAATTGCTATACAACTAAAGTTTCTTTCCACTTCATTTATTCAATCGTACGTTTATTTATATTATTGTTTTTATGATGTTTAAAGAAACCATGAGAAACTATTCCCATTATGTAGGATTAGGGAGTGGAAGTATGGATTTTTAATTGTTGTATAAATAGGGATTTTCAATCGGATCAGTTGTTTGGGAAAGGAAGAACATGAAACAAATAGTAGGCTTGAAAACCTTCGAAAGTCATTTAGGTGAGAATGAACCTAAAATTAGTATTGCCTATCCATGAATATCTTTTTTCCAAATCGGTTTAGACTGTTACATCTAGCGATAAGTAGTCTCTATCGACTCGTTCTGTTAGTGGAAGATCGGGAGATCCTGCTAGGGTAGTGACTAGTTGATTGAAGAAAAATCTCCAAAACTGATGGTTAAAAAATTCATACTAAAGCGACCTAATCTCTCCAAATCTATTTATCAAATTTTCTATCTGTTTCCCTTTCTTTATTTTATTTACTTTATGCTTTTCAATCACAAACACTTTTATTTTCTTTCGTACTATAAACCCTAAAAATAGTACTAATTACTTATTTTCCTTGTAAGGATCTTAATCTCTATAGCTTCGCCTCTTTTGGGTATGATCCTCAGAATACTACCAAGTGTTTTGTTGTAACACACTATATTACAACTTGATCTGTATACTTGCGAAAGCCCTAAAATACCCATTGAACGAGAGTATGTTTAGAGGTGGTCAACTTTTTATAAAAGATGCATCGTTTTCAAAATGTGCATTGACATGTTCATGCATAGTATCAGTGATATAGTATGTGATCTTATTGCTATGTGAAATTCATGTGAATGATAATATGTGTTTATCTATGTATATGTTTATGTGTTTATAATGGGAAATCTCACACTGACCCTTTAAAAGTTCACCCACATTATTTTAACCTGTTTTTAGATAATCCCATGGTTAGGACTCAGATTCGAACGATGGAGAGGTTTACCTGGATATTATGGATTTTATCATTTATGGACTATTTTGTATTATTTTAGACTTTGAGGACTTTGTTTTTATTTTGGGACTTCTTTATTATTTTAAAGTTAACTGTGGCATGGATAATCAAACTTTATAGTTTGGGAGATAATTGATTTAGATGCATGACTTTCGACATAGATAGATATTCGATGATTTTCAATAAAATTCACTTTTGTAACGTTAATGAATTTAAAATGAAATATTAATCGCAAAGTTTTCACAATATTATCATTTAAATATGTTTTCTCAATTACGATTTTAGAACCATCAAGTTGTAAAATGATTTCTAAATCGCGTTTTCAAAGAAATAATGACCACTGGTTTTAACTCGCATTTTGGCTATATTTCATGGCCCATGTGATTACACAAATTGGCCATAACATCTAGGCTCGGTTTGTACAATCCTTACCAATCTATCCCTTTCTTTGAACTTGTTTATGTGTTCTTTATTCATGAAGGGAATCTTACCTTTTATTTTGTAGCTTCCAATGGAGAGCATATTCATCGTTCCATTCTCCCCTCATTTTCATCTAGCTTATCTCCACATTTAAAAATTTTCCCCTCACCATTGACCTTTATGGTTAATTCGTTTGTATCTTAATCAATGGTAGATCGAGAAGTGGCTAGAAATGGTCTGCCTAGTGATCGCACTATGAATGTCACAGCAATAATGTGCAAGCGTACCCTATCGATGCAAGTATAGTAGACAGAATTGAATCTATCGAATATCGATCCCACAGAGATGACTGTTTTTGTTTAATCTGTCGAAGCAATTTGAGTTAAAATGGTAAGAACTGTTAATAGTAATGTCAACGCAAAATGGTTAAAACTACACAGGTTAAGAGTCAAAAATATCAGTGCAAATATAATATAAAATGTCAGAGCAAATTAATAAAAGATGAAATGATTGTTGAGATGTTGTAATGTAACTCAATAATATAAAAGAAATAGATAAAGTGTAAAGAAGTGGAGAGGGTCACTGACTTCACAAGTTAACAATTCTAAATGTGACTACAAGGAAACTTATAGTTGAATTGTCGCGCAATTATGCTCCAATAAGATCGCACTAATATCAAATATCTGTTTAACAAAGACTTAAGTACTCACAACTACCACACCTTCCAGTATTGGTAATGCTTTGCACTCAAGAACAAGTGGCTAGAATTCCTTCTTGCCTCAAGCAACTTTCGTTGTCTTACTTGTTAATTTAACCTGTCACTGCACCTTCCAGTGACTGTGACTACAATTGCACTTTCGTGGTCAAAACAGTTAATCAAAGATAAATAGATGAGAAGAATTGAATAGAACTCAAAGCAAATTTAACATTAAAAGATACTTCCATATTCAATCAATTTTCAATTGTATTCATCAGCATTTAATAGGGATTAACAAATGAACTAAAGCATCCTATTCCTAGTCTACTAGAATTCTCCCTTAAGCGCTCCTCTTGAGTCGCACCAAGCACTTCTCGTCAAAAGAGGTTGCGTTCTTGTGGCATCTGATCACCTTCCTCCAGAATTTAAGCTTCCATGATAGCTATCTTCGAGAATGAATAAAAGAAATTATAGATTTGAATTCTTCACACCTTGATGTCAATCTTCTCTTTCTTCCTTCTATTTATAATCACTAGCCATTCAGATCTTTCTCCCTTTTCAAATCTAACTCCTTAATTCAGTTGCAAAAATTATTATTGCCAGCTATGCACTCACGCAAACCTGGTTTGTTCTTTAAGCAGTTGCAGATTAAAGAGAAATTAAGTGTCATTTCTAATGCTATCACAACCCCAAACTTAAGGTTTTACTTGTCCTCAAGTAAATAAAAGTTAGCAAAGTTATATCCAAATTCTTGTCACCACATTCATCATTCTAGCAACATATATTCTCTAAAATTCTAATTTATAAATTGTATTCATATGCTAGAATATTGCATTGATAATTTATAGGCATGAATAATCAAAATTGCAACTTCACTAATGCTAGCATCATGCTTTAAATCTTAAATTTTCTTAACCAATATAGCATTTATTGTATAATAATATATATATATTTTTTCTTTTTATCAATTTTTCTTTCTTTTTATGCGATTAAGAGATGTGAGTGCATTATTATAATCTTATTCCTAGGCAATAATGATGGGGTGCAACAAACCCCCAGGGAGCATGTAATTGCGCTGACACACACTCTTGCAGTGACAGCCTTTGGTTAGAAAAATTTTCTAACACTTTCAGTGGAGTGTTCCCCCTTGTTTGAGTCACAATGCACCCACATTTAAGTGTCTTTTATTTAGTAAATATAATTAAATACATAGCTGGAAGATTGGTAAGTTAATTCAATATTTAAAGAATGATACTACTCATTTATTACTAATGTAATCTCAACCATTCATCCAAAAAAAGAAGGATTCAACATTCAATCACATTCATCCAATTCACGCATCAATATTCCAAATAATTCAAGAATTTATGCATGAAATGAAAAAATATGGTCACAATTATTTTTCTTAACTTTACGTACTTTCATTCAACTAAAGAAACAAATATATTCCTAAACTTGTGGGTGTAATTGCATTTCCATTCCATATTTCCCCCTAAACATAATGTCTACATTGTCCCCAATGCACTGACAATACTGTACAAATCATAATGGAAGTGCAACTATTAAAACAAATAAAAATGCAGGGACAATAAAAATGCAGTGCCAATTTAAATAAAATGCATGCAACTAACTACAGAAAAGTAAACTAACTCAGTGTGTTGCAGCCTCAAATGTGGTTGCTTTGGATTTCTTTTTCTTCTTTGGGCGCTCCTCTTTGCTTTTCTTCTTTGCCTTTCATTTACGCCTCTTTTCTTTCGACTCAACCGGTGGAGTGGATTGCTCCTCCATTGCTGGTTGAATATTGGCTTCATTGAACTTCATGTCCGAAGGATGGATTTCAGCAAGTGGTCCCACGTATAGCACAATAGCTAAAGGATTTGAATCCTTATTTAGATGCGATGGCCTCAGCCCAACTAGCCCTAGGTGGCACTAGTTGTTCTATAGATGCACCCACACTTGTAGATGGGTCGACAAATTTCTCAGATAAATTCATCGGGGCAAATTTTTCTTCTTCTTCCTTCTCTTCTTCTCTTTCTTCTCTTGCTTCTTTGTCGACTTCAATACCCCGATTAATTTTTCTTCTTAACTCGCGTCGAGACTTGCACTGACAATTACAGGTAATGTATCATTGTCACCTAGGAAAGCATATTTCAGGTGTGTTGCTAATGGCTTTAACTCCAGAGTTGAAGCTTTTTCAATTAATGGTTTAAAAATTGGGATTGTCTGATTAGTCAGATCCAACGATTCCAATTGCCAACCATGTTTCAGCTCACAAATATTAGCCTCAACTGTGTGATCACATTTAGTTGGAATATTATCATCAGATGTCACCGTATATTCTTCTAGCACTGCTAAACTTCGTTCATTAGATTCCTATGTAATTAGCTCATCCAGATAATCAATGTGGTGACATTGTTTCTTGCTTCGCGATGGAGATGCTTAAAAAATACTGAAGGTTACATGCTCATCGTTATGATGCATAATCAGTTCGCCCTTGACAACATCGATAAGAGTGCGTCCCATTACGAGAAATGGGCATCCCAGAATAATAGGCACCTTATTATCAACTTCACAATCAAGTATGATAAAGTCAGCTAGGAACACAAACTTGTCAACACGGATGAGAACATCTCTAATTTTTCCTTCAGGTTGTGCTAAAGATTTATCCGCAAGTTGTAATGTCACCACAGTGGGCTTCAAATGACCAATCCCTAATTTTTTGAAAGTTGACAGTGGCATAAGATTAATGCTAGCTCCTAGGTCACATAGAGGTTTACCTAAATAATGTTTTCCAATAGAGCATGGGATCGTAAAATTGTCAGGATCTTTTATCTTTGGTGGCAATTTATTTGTCAGCACAACACTACACCTTTCTATGAGCGCAATTGTCTCAATCTCAAATAGCTTCTTCTTCTTCGATAATAGCTCCTTCATAAATTTCCCATAGCTAGAGTTCTGCACAAGAGCATCAACTAGAGGTATATTAATATGTAATTGTTTCAAGGTAGAGACAAACTATTGGTAATCTCAATCATGCTCTTTCTCCTTGAATCTCAGTCGAAATGGCAAAGGTATGTGTACAGTGGGTTGTGTTGTTGTAACTAGTTGTGTCAACATGGGTAGTTGTGTAGGCAACTTTTTAGGATGAATGGTCGACATCAGTGTGACTACTGGTGCTTCCTTCTCAATCACTTCTACTATATTTTCTTTAGATGCAACCTCTCTTTGTTACTTTGGTTCATTTGCGTCGACAGGTGCCTAGTTAGAGCTGCTACTATGTTCAGTAGTTTGCTTTCCACTGCGCAACATAATAGCTTTGCAATGCTTTTTACCTTTTTTATTTGGATTTTCAGTATCAGTTGGCAAAGCACCTAGTGGTCGTGTGCTCATGTTAGAAGCCAGTTGTCCTAGTTGTGCTTCAACGCTTAGATGGAAGATGAATTTCCTTGTACAATTGCTTCTGTTCTAGTAATATGCTCACGCATCAAAGCTTCAAGAGTAGCTAATGGATTTGATCTTGTTTGAGGATACTGTTGTTGTTGTTACTGATGTTGCCCTTGTATATTCGACATCGCATTCTGTTGTGGCGACATTCGAACTTGTGTCTACATCTGATTGTATGACTGCATCTGGGTCTTTGATCGCATCTAATTAGGTTGCGCATCCATTTGCAGATTGTGATTATAATTCTGCTACTGTTGACTATAACTCCCTTATCTAAAATTACCTTAATTTGAGGAATTCCCATATCTGTATGTGGATGCATTCTGATTCCCCCAATGTTGTTAAGCTCTACTTGAACTATTGTATAAGTTACCATAGGAATTTCCATGAATGTTATTAACATAGAATGCATTTTCAGCATGCTGTGGGCAATCCTCATAGTTATAGTTGTCACCTTAAATTTCCCAAGAAAATTTCGGGACATCCATCTGTTGTACTACTTGAATGGGAGCAACATCACTCGTCCCCTTCATGTTTTTAATCATATTTGCCAATGAGGATACCTATTCACTTAAGGCTGGTATAGCATCTAATTCCATAACTCCAGGATTCATTTTCACCTGAGCAAAATGAGAAATCAGGTATTGGTAGTCATTTTGTGCAATTCTCACTAATATTTGCACGGCTTTAATGCAAGTGCAATCCAACAACGGACCACTAGAAGATGCATCGACAAGATTTCATGTCTGCGCATTTAATCCATTGTAGAAGTTTTGATTTGTGTCTCTTGTTGGATTCCATGCATGGGACAACATCTCAACAGAGTCTTGTAACATTCCCATGTAGCATGTAAATTCTCATCATCCAGTTGATGATATGTCGTGATATCATTTCGCAATCTAGCATTCATTGTCGATGGATTGAATCGCAAAATAAACTGCATTTCTAGCGCATTCTATGAAATAATAGATCCAGTCGATAAACCAAGGAACCATGTTTGTGCCCTTCGTTGCAAAGAGTAAGGAAACAGCTAAATCTTCAAGGCGTCATTAGTAACACCATGTTGACTAAAAGAAGCACATATAAGCGGAAAGATTTGAGATGCTCTCTTGCATCTTCGTGAGGTAAACCTACATATTTTCCATTCGAGTTAATCATTTGAAACATAATCGGTTTTAATTCAAAATTACTAACTTGTATTACGGGTCTAACAACCACTAGTTGTAAATAATCGAGCACAGGAACAACAAAATCTCTAATTATCCTATCTGATTTTGCTCTACTTGAGGAAGTGATGGTACATTGTTGACTACTTGTGGCTACACTGGAGGAACAACATTTTGTGGCAGCAATGGTGGTAGATCATTGTTATTTTCAGCCATTTTTCTCTACTCTTGCTTTTTCCTTCGAAGTGTCCTTTCAAGTTCTGGATCAAAACTAACAATGTCTTTAGGATTTCTCCTTGTGGACATAAAACACCTAACAAAGAAAATTGAAAAGAATTAACACAAAATATTAGTAATTTTTAAAGATTAGAAAAGAAACAAATAAATGCAACTACAAAAATAAACATCAAACAATTGTCATCCCCGATAATGGTGCCAAAACATGATCGCGCTATGAACGTCACAACAATAATATGCAAGCGTACACTGTCAACGCAAGTATAGCAAACAAAATTGAATCTGACAAATATCTATCCCATAGAGATAGCTATTTATGTTTAAATCTGTCGAAGAATTTGAGTTAAAATTGTAAGAACTGTTAATAGTAATGTCAATGCCAAATGGTTAAAACTACACAGGTTAACGGTAAAAATTGTCAGTGCAAATATAATATAAAATGTTAGAGCAAATTAATAAAAGATGAAATGATTATTTAGATGCTGTAATGTAACTCAGTAATATAAAAGAAATAGATCAAGTGAAAAGAAGTGGAGAGGGTCACTGACTTCACAACTTAACAACGCTAAATGTGACTACAAGGTAACTTATAGATGAATTGTCGTCGCAATTATACTCCAATGAGATCATACTAATATCAACTCTCTGTTTAACAAAGACTTAAGTACTCACAACTACCACACCTTCTAGTGTTGGTAATGTTTTGCACTCAAGAACAAGTGGCCAGAATTCCTTCTTGCCTCAAAGTAACTTCCATTGTCTTGCTTGTTAATTTTACCTGTAATCGCACCTTTCAGTGACTGTGACTGCAATTGCACTTTCGTGGTTAAAATAGTTAAATCCAAAGATAAACAGATGAGAAGAATTGAATAGAACTCAAAGCAAATTTAACATTAAAAGATACTTTCGTATTCAATCAATTGTCAATAGTATTCATTAGCATTTAAAGGATTAACAAATAATTTGAAGCATCCTATTCCTAGTCTACTAGAATTCTCCCTTAATCGCTCCTCTTGCGTCGCACCAAGCACTTCTCGTCAAAAGTTGTTGTGTTCTTGTGGCATCAGATCACCTTCCTCTAGAATTTAAGCTTCCATAACAACTATCTTCAAGAATGAATAAAAGAAATTATAGATTTGAATTCTTCACACCTTGATATCAATCTCCTCTTTCTTCATTGTATTTATAATCACTAGCCATCCAGATCTTTCTCCCTTTTAAGATCTAACTCACGCAGATCTAGTTTGTTATTGCCAAGGTAAAAGTTGTTATTGCCACTATGCACTCACGCAGATCTAGTTTGTTCTTTGAGCAGTTGTAGATTATCGCGACATTTCTAGATGCAAATTACAATTTTAATTTGCAGCGGCAATTTGTCATTCTCCTATGCTAATGCTTCTGGATATGTTATTAGCGTGAAATTCCTGATAGAGATGTAGGAGCATTCATGTGACGATATATTTGGCTGCAATTCTGGATTAACTTGTGATCGTAACTTTGAATATATTCCTACTCTGATCTTCCCAGGTGTATTTTTGCTCAGACAACTTTAGACGCAAAACTAGTGCTAAATACAGCGACATTAGTGGCACAAAAAGAGATAAAATGAAGGAAAGTAAGTTTAAACAACACTGAGTTAGAAAATACAAATACTAAGTATGAAATGCTAAAAATGATACAACAGGAGCAAATTATACACTAAAGCAAGGAGAAATTAAGTGTCATTTCCAATGTTATCACCTAGCAAAATTAGTATTTCACAATTGTCTTCAACATACAAGACCATAAAATTTGCTAGGATGATAAAGTTATGAACTTTGACCAATACATCTTCCAATATTCCTTTCAAACGTACTGAGGATCTATCAGCTAATTGTAACATCACTTGTTTGTTCTTGAGTTCCCCTAATCCAAGCTTTTCAAAGATTGAGAGAGGCATTAACACTATACTGGCTCTAATATCATATAAAGCTCTATTGAATTGGAGTCTCCCAATCTTTATGGGAATTGTAAAACTATCAAGACCTTTTAATTTCTGAGGGATCTATTTGGAGATAATAACACTATAGGATGCATTGATCTCAACTTTTTCACCTACCCTGATCTTCCTACACTTTGACGTAGTCTCCTTTAGGAATTTAGCATGTTTTGGGACTTCCTTAATTAATTCAATCAATGGTAAGTTAACATTTAGAGTCTTAAACAAATTTAACAAGCTTACAAACTCATCGTCATCATACTTCTTATTTTCCTCTAACCTTTTAGGGAATGGAACTTTTGTACCTTCTCTTTCCTTGTGGATATCCTTTTCTCTAGCTTTACCACTGAATGTTCTTCTTTGTTCACTTTGACTTTAGTGTCATCATTTAAGGGTATCTTTATAGGATCATTTGGTCTTTCCTACTCTTTTTTCGTACTAGCTGTTTCTAGGCTACTCAGTACTTTTGCCCGATCTAAGTGTAATTACCTTGACATGCTCCTTACCCTCTCTTCAGGGATAATTTTTTGTTGCTAGGGATGTTACTGCCAATCTATCATTTAATATCCCCCATCATATTCATTAATTGGGCCATTTTCTCTTTTGATTTAGTTAATGTCTTCGAGGAGTTAGTACACTCAAACTGCACCTATTTTACCTCAATTGCATTAACTGCATCTCCCCCTCTATTCAATCAATCTTTGACCAAAAAAAGTATGATCATTTGGATAAGCTCTTTTTGGCTATGTATAAAAATAGAGGGTTGATTGTTGGTATTTCTCGATGGGTTTACACTGCTACTTCCCCTTTGATTTCCTTCCCATCTCAAATTTAGTTGATCCTTCTAACCAAAGCTATAGGTATTTGAATAGGGATTTCCACCTCTATTCCCAACATATTTCACATCGTAAGTTGTATTGATAAAACAATGATAGAGAGGTTTATCTTCCACTTGTTGTGATGGTGTACCTATTGTAGATTTAATCCAATTAAGTGTTTCCAATAATTGTTGGTATCTATCGTCTTCTTGGATCATCTTAACTGATGCTGACTTTTTTCCATAGGTGAACTGTTTAGTCGGCCACTTACAAGAATTCATTGCCATGTTTTCAATCAACTTGTAGGCATCATTGTATGTTTAGTTAATTAAAGCCCCTCTTATTGCACCATCGAGTCCAGATCTTGCGGATGCATCCAATCCATTATAAAACATTCTTATATTTGTAACCACTCATGGAAACTATGGTGTGAGCATTTTTTAAGTAAGGTTTTGAAACGCTCCCTTGTTTCATGAAATCCCTTTCCCTCCAATTGTCGGAATGTTGAGATCTCTCTTCTTAATTGGACTCTTTTACTGATAAGAATAATTTTTGTAAAAACTTTCCTACTAACTCGTCCCATGTCGTGATAGAGCCTAGTGCCTGCGCGTCTAACTAGGAGAAAGCATTATCAGTCATTGAAAAAGGGAACAACCGAAGACGAATAGCACCATCAGTGACCCCATTATATTTAAATGTGTTACACAATTAAAGGACCGTTTAAAATGTAGACTTGGGTCCTCTGTCATAATGCCTCTGATTTGCAAATTATTTTGGATCATTTGGATCATAGTTGGCTTTATCTCGAAGTTATTTGCGGCGATAGTTGGCCTAGCGATGCTTCCTCAAACCAAATCCATATTAGGTAGGGCATATTCCCTTAATGTTCATTGGTTTTGTGACATCGATTCATTTGTTGGTAATTGTAGTGGTAATCTTGAATATGATTGTCAATAGGATCGAGAGGTGAATCTTCATGTACTTGCTTGTCAGTAGGTGCTGGTGGATTTTGCATCTACTACTACTGTCAACGATTTTGCCTAATAAGTGATTCGAGTTTAGAAATTGGATTGACCAAGTTTCCTTGGCTTTGAGTTATAAACTATAATGAAAAGAACAAATATTTAGTAAAAATAAGTAAAATAAATAAAAAAAATAAAGAAAAACATATCTATAATCTAAAAATTTTCTAATTATTCTTCTATAAGAGAAAAAGTTAAAACTACTAAAGACGTTGCCTCTACGACATCGATACCAACAACTTGACCACCTCTGAACGTACTCCTACTAAGAGTATATTTTGGGCTTTCCATAATTATATGAGTCGAGTTGTAATATAGAGTACAATGGGGTAATGAGTACTCCGAGGATCGAACCCAAGGGAGGCGAAGCACCAATAATTCTAACTCCTGCTCTTAAAAAGATCTAATTCGTATTTTCTTCATAATTATATTACGAAAGATAAATAAAGATTTTGGGTTTTCTATAATGATAATAAAAATAATAAAAGGAAAAGGAAAATGAGATAAGAGATCAATAAACTTGATCATGGAGGATTAGCTTTCTTTGGCATGATTTCATCAACCGTTCTTTTTGGGTTTTCCATTAATCAACTAGTCGTTACCCTAGTAGGATCTTTCTATGTTCTACTAACATAACGAGTCAAGAAGAACTACTTATCTTACAACCTCACAGTTCAAATTTGTTTGGGGTAAAGGTGTTCACGAATGGGTATTACAAATTTTGGGTTAATTTCCATCTTTATGTTTCTTGGGGTTGTCAGACCTAGGGTTTGTTTCTCTTTCTTCCTTCTCCAAACAAATTAATTTGTTAAAAATCCCTACATAATACTTAAATCATTATACCTCTACTCCTTAATCCACCATAAAGGGATTAGTTCCTCATGGCTTCTTGAGACATTATAATTTCAATATAAATAATAAACACGAAGATTGTATTGAAAGTATAAGTAAAGAAACTTAGGGATTTATATTGATTGCTGGAAGAAATCCACAAGCGTTTATGCGTGTCTTACAAATCATTGCCAAATAACAAGAACAAAATAAAATAACTAAACCTAAATTACAAAGAAAGAAATGAACAAAGGAAAAAGGCATGTAAAAGTAGGTGTTCAAGGAGCCTATTTATAGCATTTTGATGGTCGTTTTCCTCAACCTTAGGTTAACTACCATTCCTCGAGTTTAATGTGGATTGTGAAGATCAAAACGCCCCTTAATCGGTGTATTTTCATGTCTAGGACTCGATGTTGTGACACTCAGGGTTCGTGCCGCACGACATAGTAGGCAGTGTATTCTGTTGGTGTATTTCCCAAGGTTAGTTGAGACACCCGTATGTTATGTTGCGACATAGAAGACAGCTTCAGGATTCTTTGGTTTCAAATCCCTATATTGCGATATCCCATGTTCTATGTCTTGACATAGTGATCAATCTTGATATGATCCCATGTTCTAATGATTCAAAGGCATAGGAACTCAAGGCTGATCGTTGTGTTGCAACACGAGAAGTTTAATGTCCCAACATAGGGAGTACAATACAAGAATTTCCATACTACCTAGGGTGTCGCAACACAGGCATTGGATGTCATGATACACTCCTGAAGTCAGCCCCGAACTAGAGCATACTGCCTTCGATTTTGCGACACAAGCACTAGAAGTTTTGGTTAGCACAATGAAAATTAAACATGAAAACATTAGCTAACCTAGGGTTAAGGATGACGGCCACCATAAATCTATAAATAAGCTTAGGTAGCACTTGTTAAATTACAATTTTTCATATTCTAAGTTTTTATCTGTAATTTTTTTTTTAGTTTTCCTTTTTTTTAGTTCTTTTTATTTGTGTTCTTTAGAGATCATATTTTGTAAACGCGATCAAATGCTAGTGAATTTCTGCACTTCATAATTGAATACAATAAGGATTCTCTAAATTCTACTCTTGATTTACTCTTTATACATGTATTTATTATCAAGTTTATGACGTTTAGGATTCTAGTCGAAACTAACTAAAAATATGAGTAAGGCAAGTACACCTATCAATTATTAGTATAGTGGACTAAAAGTACTAGTAATAGCTATCTTCTTATTATCTAACCAATTGAATAGAGTGATTGTTTTAAACTAAATTTAACTAAATTAATAAACTAAAAGTGCAACAAAGAATCAAATAAGAAATAACAAGTGTTTTAATACCAAGAAGCAAACAATACCCAGGAAAGACTCCACCTAGATTTCATCTGCCATTATCATTCTGAATTAAGCAATTTATTCACTTAGTATTTTGATCCGTAGAAATCCTTAAATTATGCTAATATCTCTATTCAAGCATAAAAGTAATCGACTCTAGGTTGATTAATTGAAATTTCTTTCTAATTAAAACTCCTATTGTCACATTAATTCGATCTATGGATTCCCCTATTAAATTTGACTCTAATCTGGTAGATTAATGTCGTTCTATTTCTAGTATTGCATGCAACTCCACTCAATTATGCTAGATCTACTCTTAAACAGGGTCTATTCCTCCTCTAATTTAAGAACATCAAATAAGAATTAATATACCAGTAATACTAAATCAAGAATTAAGCACACATAATTGAGAACAAAATCTAAGTATTTATTATGTAAAATTAGAAATCGAATGATAGAATTCATCATAGGGTTCATCTCCCCTAGGTATTTAGGGATTTAGTTCATGCTAATAAATGGAAACATCTCAAAGACAACATAACCACAAGATGAAGAGAAACTCATAGTAAAATCAAAAGAATTTAGAAAGTGGTCTTCAATCTTTGTGGAAATCGGCTTCAAAGATGGCTTCTATGGTGTTTCTTTAGTTGTTTTCTTCAATATTCTTTGACGGCTTGGGTTTGGGGAATGAAGGATTTTATAGAAAATTGTGAGTGCTAATTCATAACTCTTCATCTCCTATTCATAATACATGAAAATCTCTAGTTGGATCCAAATTAAACTCTAAATTATAAAGCCTAAAAGATAAATTAAAATTAAATATAAATAATATAACAATAATAATCCTAAATATTATTCCTAAGAAAATAGAGTCTAAATTTAAATAAAATCTTATGTCCAGTAAATTTCTTCCTAACTCTTCCACATTCACGCTTTTTGCCCCAACTTTCCTTTTTGTCTTCGATTTAGTCCATGGCCATGTGTCCAGTCCGTGTGGCTCCTAAATTATGCTCTTTTTGTACGGTTTTAGCTTGTTTTTCGCTTCTTTCGCTCCCAAATGATTTCTAAGTATAGAAACATTAATTTAAAGGATTATGAACATAAAATTCATTATTTTAAACCGACTAATCATCCAAAAATGCATTAAGAATAAGGATAAAACATGTTACTTTTGGCACTTATCAAATATCCTTACACTTTAGTATTTGCTTGTCCTCAAGCAAAATTCTTAACCCATATTCAAGTTTTTCATTTCATCAATAATGTTTCAAGATAAATTGCAAACAATCATGCATTGGAAATTCATCTAAAAGAACACTAAAGATTCAAGCAATCTAAGCTACAAATTTTTTAGCACAAAAATATATGTGTCTCCCCTTATCTAAATAATTATCTTAAATTCAAAATTAACAAGAATTGGTATCCTCACTAAAGATGCACTCAAAGCACTCAAAGTGTTTAAGGTTCATGAAATAAGCACTCAATAGTAAAAGATGAAATGTTATTACCATATTGCTTGAAAATCATCTTAGTATTTATGTTATGGATTGAAAAATTGTCGGATTTTTTAAGATTCAAAATATAAAGACCATCTTGTAAATCGAAATTTGCATAGAATATATCTCTATAATAAATGGAGCAATTACTATTCTTAATAATAAAATAAAAATCATTATTATCCAAACAAGAAATTGGAATGATATTCCTACTTATACTAGGAACATAAAAGCAATTGTTCAAATCTAACAAAAGCCCACTGGGCAAAGTAAGTTCATAACTTCCTACCACTAAAGCTGGAACTCTTGCTCCATTGCAAACTCGTAGGTCAACTTCACCTTTATTCAGTTGTCTACTCCTTGTAAGTCCCTGCACATTTGTACAAATGTGAGATCCACATCTAATATTTACTACCCAAGAACATGAAGGACAAAAATTAACATGTATAACATAAATACCTGACGATTGGTCTCACCGGTCTTCTTTTTCTTTAAATCCTCCAAATATAGTTTTCAATTTCTTTTCCAATGACTAGGTTCATTACAAAAGAAACAAACAACCTCCTTAGTGGGTTTAGCCTTGGGCTCAAGTTTGGGCTTGGGGTGAGCATTGGACTTTCCAACCTTTCCCTTTCCCTTTCCCTTGCCAATTCCTTCTCTTTTCTTGAAGCTCTTTTCCTTTTGAACCATTAGAACATGATTAGGCTTGGACTTGATATTCTACTCAATAGTTTTAAGCATCTTATGTAGATTAAGAATTGATTTGTCTATCTCATTCATGTTGTAGTTAATGACAAACTAGGCATAACTTTCAGGCAGTGAATTCAGGATCAAATTAGTTGCTAACTCTTATCTTAATGAAATCCAAGTCTACCAAGGTGATCAATATAGCCTTTTATATTTAGGACATGAGTGCTAACTGAAACACCCTCACTCATCTTACAAGAATGCAGTGCCTTGCTAGTTTCATACCTTTCTTGCATTGCCTGTTCTTGGAACATTTCCTTAAGATTTTAAATCATATCATAAGCATCCATGTGTTCAAGATCCTTCTGAAGTTCAGTACTCATGTTAGCTATCATCAAGTATGCAACATCAATAGAGTCATTTTTATTCTTCTCATAAGCACTATTTTCAGCTCTAGTAGCATTCTCAGCTGGTATCTCAGGGTGAGGTTCATCCATGACATAAAGCTTCCTTTCTTGTTTGAGAACAATTCTCAAATTTTGATACCTATCAAGGAAGTTAGTCCTAGTAAGTTTGTCCTTATAAAAGGACCGATCGTAATGACATAGTTGAATATTATTGTTGGTCATCTACAATAAAATGCAAGTTTAATAAGAATTTTGATAAAAGAAAAGCTTTCACTAAATCAATAACCCTAAAGAATAATCATATCAATTTAGTGAGTTTAAGATCCATATTTCACTTTAATTCAACTTTGTCATGACATTTAAATTAAGTTATTTAGGTACGTAACTCTTACCAATTACATTTCATGTAACTCTTAGAAATCTATGAGGTTTTTGACATCATATGTCTCGACATGTTTAAATCTCATCTTATGTCTTTAAGCCCAAAATCATTTTGATAGCCTAATTAAGTTAAATCGCTTTAAATATATGAGTAGTACCATTACCATCTTGTCTTACTAATATAACCTAATGTACTCCTACTTTGGTAGAACCCACATTAAAGTGATAAAAGCCTTGACAAGTATTCTAAAATGGATGACATATAAACTTAAAATTTATGTGAGGGATCTTTGTTGATTTTAATATTTAGTATTATGTCTTAAGAAAATATGATTATCACATACTAATAGATATTATGCAAGGCATTTCATACTCATAGCATCACATATATGCATTAAAATAAACATGACATAGTATGGCCTTAATCTAAATTGATCTTCATATTAAAATATGAAAATCAAAAGTTAACCCAAGGTAATAAGCATCTCCATGGCATCACCTTAGACCACCAACTTGTGTATAGTCATCTAATTCCTCCATCAAGATTGTCGGATCGCATCACTCCAAAGGGTCTTACAATGTCTTCTTGTTATAATACAATAAAATTTACTTCTGTTAGAGAAATTAAATTACCATAAAACAAAACGACACACATGTCGCATTTAAAAATTACAACCCCTTGTAAAATAATAACAAAATAATATACCATTCACATAAACCAAAAAGGCCATACAATGCATCATGCAATAGGCAACACTACATAAAACAACATCATATGATTCAAACATAGTGCAAGCACGATAAATACGTAAAGCAAGATGCTCATATACCACTGTTGAAATACGAGATAGAGTTCGAAACTCATACGAACATAACGTGACGAAAAATAAAATTGATATTCAATAAACTACCAAGGATCTCATGCAATACATACAAATTGAAAAGGGAATAACGAAAATTACCTTATTTCGTTAAACTTTCAAACACTAATGCTTTATTTGAATTGGATCTCCAAAGGTGCTGCCTTGTTGGAAGACGACCACCGTCTACAAGTATCCACACTCGAACGAACGACGAATGGTCGAATGGAATGCTAGTTCCAACTTTGTTTTCTCAAAACGTTTTTTATTTGTTCTCCCCAACGACTGATAGCCAAAAACTTGTGTAATTAGAGAAGTGTACATATGTCACATATATATAGGATTGGGTAAAACTAGATTTGAGGTTATATATATATATATATTTAAAATTCATTGAAATAATTTAAATTCTCTTTCCTTATCGGATAAGAAATATCATATTTTATCTTAAATTCTAAAAAATTCTTTTCAATAATAGTTTAAATTTTATTTAATTATCTTTTATTTTAAACTCCTTTAAATAATAATAATTAAATTCTATTTTAATTACTATTTATCTAAAACTCTTTTAAATAATAATTAAATTCTATTTCATTACCTCATAAGGAATATCTCAAATCCTTTTGATTTTGAATTTTAATTATTATTTATCTAAAACTCTTTTAAATAATAATTAAATTCTATTTCATTATCTCATAAGGAATATCTCAAATCCTTTTGATTTTGAATTTTAATTATTATTGATCTAAAACTCTTTTAAATAATAATTAAATTCTATTTCCTTACTTGATAAGGAATATATCAAATCCCCTTTTTATGTCGTTTATTATTATTTTTGAATTTAATTGGAAATAGTAAGAAAATTACTATTTGCTATCATTTTGAATACGAATTAAAATTTCCAAAATTAAATTCGAATAAAAATAATAATTGATTATTAATCATAATTTAAAATAATCTTATCATTTTAAATTACTAAAAGAGAGTGAAACTTAACCATTCATGTTCATTATTAATGTACGACTCTATAGGTTCAATTAACATTGGCAGTAGGCCTAAATCATATTTGGTCCTACAAGTCATAAGTGGCCTTTAGCAAGACATTACAGCTACCCAAGTTAAATGAAAGCTCATGATTTGAGACAACCTAAATACAGCTCATGACATAATCCTTTTGTCTCACGATACCTAGATAGAGTAAAAGGCATGGATAAAGTCAACCTTATATCATTCTATCTTTAATTTCTCAATACCCAATTAGACTAATCAAACGAATGACATTGATCTCCATCAATTCACTCAAGCACGACCATGCATTTTTCAATCTCAATCATCGAGTGGCCCAGAGATATCTCTCTTATAATAAGAGGGAGAAATTCCATCTTAATCACTCACATCTCATTACATGATTCTAATCTTGTTCAAGCATAACTTTTATAGTTGTCCGGTTAAAGACAATGTTTGATTGCGTCAAAACATAAAATTCGTTGTGTTGAGAACTATAGTGATTTCAAGTCTAAGGATTTAATGACACAAACTATTTAGAGATTTAATTTATGACTTTGATCTGTGTATTAATCTCAAAACGGGTCGGTCCAATATTCATATTTAAAAAATACATATGAATATGATTTGTTTCTCAAACACATATTCATCACATGAATACCTATCATATTTCGTACTAATCTTAATTCATTGTTATTCCCACGACAACGATCGATTAGGGACATTTAGAATAAAATTATTTAAGGATATTATAATATATCAAACATGCAAATTATAATAATAAATTTATTTAATCAAAATAAAGCAACCATGCAATAGATGTAGGGCACAATTACTAACATGTCATATCTCTCATTTTCTTAAAGCTCGTCGTTCCTCTTTTTCAGAGTTCGTTGGACTAAGGCTTATAGGAATTTTCAAGGAAACTCTTATGCTTAGTCAAACCCTTATGCTTTACACACTCTTAAATCTTACTCTTTGTTCCTTGCCACTATAAACATCATTCAACTATTTGGGACTTCGATGGGCTGGAAGTTACAAGGTGAGTACTCCAAGGATCATATCCAAGGTAGGCGAGTACTAAGTTAACTTTAACCTAAATGCTAATAAATCTAATTAGTACTTTCAGTAAATTATATTACTAACAGACAAAAAGAAAAGTTTTTTTTAGGTTTTATAAAGAAACAAAAAGTACATAAAAGAGTGAACTTTAGAAAACTAGAATACAAACTCAATCAGATGTAGACATGGGTGATGAGCTCACTTTAGTGATCATAACTAATTCCTATTTCGAGTTTCTATTTAGTCAACTACTTGTTACCCTAGCAGGATCTCTCGATCTTAAACTAAATCAACTAGTCGACAAGAACTACTTATCTCTTGACCTCACAGTCCAGACCGGTTCAAGGATAAGGTGTTCACAGATAGGCCATAGAAATTTTGGGTTAATTACCACCTAAATGACTTCTTAGGGTCGTCAAGTCTAGGGTTTAAGTTCTTCCTTTCTCAAACAGTTAATTTGCTAAGAAAACCCTACATAACAATTAGTCAATCACACCTTTACTCGCTAATCCCCCATAAGAGGATTAGTTCCTCATGGAATTGATATGTGCCAAAAGTAACACGTTTTAGACTTATTCTTAATGCATTTTTGGATGATTAGTCAGTTTAAAATTATTAATTTTATGTTCATAATCCTTTAAATTCATGTTTCTATACTTAGGAAAGCATTTGGGAGTGAAAGAAGCGAAAAAAAAAAGCAAAAACCTTACAAAAGGAGCACATTTTAGAAGCTACACGGGCTAGACACATGGCCATGGACTAAATCGAAGAAAAAAGGAAAATTTAGGGTAAAAAGCGTGAATGTGGAAGAGTTAGGAAGATATTTATTGGACATAAGACTTTATTTAAATTTAGACTCTATTTTCTTGGGATTAATATTTAGGATTATTATTGTTATATTGTTTATATTTAATTTTAATTTATGTTTTAGGCTTTATAATTTAGAGTTTAATTTGGATCTAATTAGGGAATTATTGTTTAGATTTATTTCTAATTATCTTTTTAGAATTTAATTTGGATCCAACTAGAGATTTTCATGTATTATAAATAGGGGATTAAGTTATATGAATTAGCACTTCCAATTTTCTATAAAATCCTTCATTCCCCAAACCCAAGATGTTAGAGATTATTGAAGAAAACAACTGAAGAAACCCCATAGAAGACGTCTTTGAAGCCGATTTCCATGAAGATTGAAGATCTCTTTCTAAATTCTTTTGATTTTACTATGAGTTCCTCTTAGTCTTGTTGTTATATTGTCTTTGAGATGTTTCCATTTATTAGTATGAACTAAACCCCTAAATACCTAAGGGAGATGTACCATATGATGAATTTTGTCATTTGATTTCTAATTTTACGCAATAAATACTTAAATTTTGCTCTCAATTATGTGTGCTTAATTCTTGATTTAGTATTCCTGGTATATTAATTCTTGTTTGATGTGCTTAACTCAGAGGAGGAACAGGTCCTCTTTAAGAGTAAATATAGCATAATTGATTGGAGTTTCATGCAATCCTAGAAATAGGACAACATTAAACTACCAGATTAGAGTCAAATCTAATAGGGGAATCCATAGAACAAATTAATGTGACAATAGGGGTTTTAATTAGAAAGAAATTTCAATTAATCAACCTAGAGTCAGTTACTTTTATGCTTGAATAGAGGTATTAGCTTAATATAGGGATTTCTACGGATAAAAAATCTAAGTGAATAAATTGCTTAATTCAGAATGATAATGGCAGATGAAATCTAGATGGACTATTTCCTGGATATTATTTGCTTCTTGGTATTAAAACACTTGTTATTTCTTATTATATTCTTTGTCGCACTTTTAGTTTATTAATTTAGTTAAATTTAGTTTAAAACAATCACTCTATTTGATCAGTTAGATAATAGGAAGACAACTATTACTAGTACTTTTAGTCCTCGTGGGAATGATATCTGTGCTCACCATAACTATACTATTAATTGATACATGCACTTGCTTTAGTCATATTTTTAGTTAGTTTCGACTAAATCAAGTTTTGGCGCCGTTATTGGGGACTGAAATAATAGGAAAACTTTTTTTTTATTACTTTAGCCATTTTTTAATTTTTGTTTTACTATTTACATTTTTAATTTAATTTTTTATATTTTAATTTTTTTCTCTTTTTTTGCTTCTAGCAGGTTCTTTTGATTTATGACTAGGGGAAACCCGTCGAGACCACTTCTTCACGACTCTGAACTTGAAAAGACTACTCGCAAAAATCGTAAAGAGGTTAGAGAAGCTAAGCAAAGTAAGAAAACTTTAGTAAACGGTAATAAGGAAAAGGATATTACTATGGAGATGGGTGATAATCGAAATAACTAGGTTCCTCTTGTTCTCCCTGCTGCTCTTCCTGATCCTCCTGCTCGTTGAACTTTGTATGATTATGCTAAGCCTACTTTGATTGGGGCTAAAACGAGTAATGTCAGGCCGAATGTTAATGCGAAAAATTTTGAAATCAAGCCGAGCATAATTCAAATGGTACAACAATATGTCTAGTTTGATGGTTTGCAAGATGAAGATCTGAATGCTCATTTGGCTAATTTTCTTGAGATTTACGACACTTTCAAAATTAATGGTGTTACTGATGATTCCATACGCTTACGATTGTTCCCGTTTTCATTGAGGAGCAAGGCAAAACTGTGGTTAAATGCTTTACCATGAGGTTCTATCACTACTTGGGATCAAATGACTGAGAAGTTCTTGTTAAAATATTTTCCGCAGGCTAAGATAGCTAAGTTAAGGAATGACATCTCTTCCTTTGCTCAGTTTGATATTGAGACACTTTATGAAGCATGGGAGAGGTTCAGGGATTTATTGAGAAGGTGTTCTCATCATGGGTTACCTTTGTGGCTCCAAGTTCAAACTTTCTACAATGGTTTGAATCCCTCGACTAGATAGATGGTTGATTTAACAGCTTGAGGAACTTTGAATAAAAAGACACCGGAAGAAGCCCAAGGATTCATTAAGGAGGTGGCACTAAATAATTATTTGTGGCAAGTTACAAGAGTAAAACTTGTGAAGGTAGTAGGGATTTATGATGTTGATGTCGTTTTTATGTTGGCTCGTTAGGTTGAAACTCTTAATAAAAAAATTGACGGTTTAAATTTTTCTCAACAGGTACATCTAGGGATGCAGTGTAATAAAAATGGAGTGGGTATGATGCGTTCAGAATATTTTCATGAGCAAGCAAACTTTTTAGGTAATAATTCTAGACCTCCAAATAATCCATATAATAATACTTACAATGCATGTTGGAGAAATCACCCAAATTTTTCATGGGGTGGTCAAGGAAACTAAAGATCACAAATTCCTTCGAGTTTTCAGTAGCCTCATCAACAAGAAAAAAATCGAACCTAGAAGACATGATTGCTAAATTTACTTCGACTTCTGAAGCGAGATTTCAAAGTAATGAGACAGCCTTAAAAAATCAGCAGGCATCTATTCATGGTCTTGAAAATCAAATCAGACATCTTGCTAAAATGATTTCGAAAAGATAGCTAGTTTACCTAGCAACACTGAACCAAACCCAAAGGAACATGCGAAAGCGATTACATTGAGGAGTGGGAAAGAGTTGGTTGAACCAGAAAAAAAGTTGAAGTAGAAATCCAATGAGAAAGATGATGAGATAACAAAAATTGAAGAGATTCAGATATCAGTGCTTAAGGAATATAAACCGTCAATTCCCTATCCATCAAAGTTAAAGAAAGACCGCAATGATGAACAATTTGGTAAATTTCTTGATCTTTTTGAACAGTTACATATTAACTTACCTTTTGTTGAAGCTCTTTTGTTGATGGCCACATATGCAAAATTTTTAAAAGAGCTACTGACAAATAAGAGGAAATTAGAGGAGTTGTCCACTGTGGAGCTTAATGGAGAGTGCTCAGCTATTCTCCAAAATAAATTGCCTACTAAGCTGAAAGACCTAGGGAGTTTCACTATCCCTTGTTTTATTAGTAGTTTAAATATTGGGAAAGTGTTGGCTAATTTGGGTGCTAGTATTAATTTAATACCTTATAAAATGTTCAAGAAACTTGGTCTTAGAGAACCTAAACCCACTAGGATGAGTATTCAATTAGCTGACAGATCTGTTAAATATCCTAGGGGAATTATTGAAGATGTGCTTGTGAAAGTAGATAAAATTATTTTCCCTGTTGACTTTATTATACTTGACATGGATGAGGATGTTGAGGTACCTTTGATTTTAGGTAGACCCTTTTTAGCCACTACTAAATCTATTATTGAAGTGGGTAACAGTAAATTTGTGTTTAGGGTAGGTGATGATGAGATTATTTTCAAGATTTATAATGCCATACGATTTTCCCAAGAGCAAGATGATTCATGTTATTTTATTGATTTTATTGATCATGTTGTTCAAAATTCATTGCAGGAAATTGTTCATAAAGACACTTTGGAACTGCGTCTTGTTCAGAGAAGGGAGATCGATTGAGATAATGTTGTGATTAATGAGATGAAAAATGATTTAGATGCTAATGAGTCCCCAACGAGACAGAAAAATTTTGAGACCATTGAGGTAAGTAAAGAGTTAAGGTTGAAACCCTCTATTGAAGAACATCCAAAATTGGAACTGAAGTAATTACCCAATCATTTGGAGTATGAATTTTTGGGGAATAATTCTACATTGCCAGTAATTATTGCTTTAGATTTAAAGTCAAATGAGAAAGAGGAGTTACTACAGGTGCTTAGGGAACATAATCGAGCAATGGCTTGGAAATTTTCTAGCATTAAAGGAATTAGTCCTTCTTTTTGCACTCACAAAATTTTAATTAAAGATGAATATAAACCTTATGTGCAGGCTCAAAGGAGACTAAATCCCAATATAAAGAAAGTTGTCAAGGCTGAGGTAATTAAACTTCTAGATGTCGAAGTTATTTATCCTATTTTTGATAATACTTGGGTAAGTCTTGTGCAGGTTGTTCCTAAGAAAGGAGGCATGACTGTTGTGCCTAATGAGAAGAACGAGTTGATTCCGATGAGAACAGTCACAGGATGAAGAGTTTGCATTGATTACAGGAAGTTGAATGATGTTACAAAGAAAGACCACTTTCCTCTACCGTTTGTTAATCAAATGTTGGAGAGGTTAGCTGACCACATGTATTACTGATTCTTGGATGGACTTTCTAGTTGCTTCCAAATCCTGATAGCTCTTGAGGATCAAGAAAAGACGACATTTACATGTCCCTATGGTACATTTGCTTACCAATGAATGCCTTTTGGATTATGTAATGTTCTTGCTACTTTTTAGCGATGTATGATGGTCATCTTTGATGAACTCGTGGAAGATATTATTAAGGTATTTATCGACGATTTCTCGGCATTCGGTAATTCTTTCCATTTACGCCTTAAAATTTTAAAACATGTTCTAATGAGATGTGAAGAAACAAACCTTGTGCTTAATTGGGAAAAGTGTCACTTCATGGTTAAAGAGGGAATTGTTTTAGGTTATAAAACTTCTAGTACAAGGATTGAGGTTGATAAAGCAAAAATTGAAACTATTGAAAAATTACCTCCTCCTAAATCTGTTAAGGCTATTAGAAGTTTACTAGGACATGCTGGGTTTTATAGAAGATTTATTAGGGATTTTTCTAAAATAGCAAAGCCTTTAACGAATTTACTAGAAAAAGATGTGTCATTTAATTTCAGTCAAGATTGTTTAGAGGCATTTAACATTCTTAAGGAAAAATTAATCAATGCCCCGATTGTTGTTGCACTTGATTGAAATTTACCCGTTGAACTAATGTGTGATGCGAGTGATTTTGTAGTAGGTGCAGTTATGGGATAGTGAAGAAACAAGCACTTTTAGCCTATTTATTATGCTAGCAAGACTTTGACAGATGCTCAAATGAACTACACTACTACTGAAAAAGAATTCCTAGTTGTGGTTTTTGCATTTGATAAATTTAGATCTTATTTAAAATTATCTAAAGTTATTGTTTACACTGATCATTCTGCTCTTCACTACCTTCTTGCTAAACCAGATGTAAAACCTCAACTTATTCATTGGGTTTTATTGCTGCAGGAATTTGATTTGAATATTAAGGATAAGAAAGGAGCTAAAAATCTTGCAGTTGAGCATCTCTCGAGGTTCGAAAATCCACATCTTGAGAAGCTTAATGAAGGTATGATAAATGACTCATTTTTTGAAGAGTGACTCTTGGTAGTAAGTGATTCTGGTGGTCCTTGGTTTGCAAACATTGCGAATTATTTAGTTGGTAACACTTTACCAAAAGATTTGACTCATCATCAAAAGAAACAATTCTTTGCTAATGTGAAGAATTATTTTTGGGAAGATCCTTTTCTTTTTCATGTGTCTGCAGATCAAGTGATTCGAAGATGTGTTTCAAATGTCGAAGGGAATAAAATTTTAGAGCATTGTCACTGAACTGACAAGAGGACACTATAGTGGAATTCTTACTGCACACAAGGTCCTCGAATCAGGTTTTTATTGGCCCACTTTGTTCAAAGATGCGAATAGGTATGTTACTTCTTGTGATAAAGGTCAGAGAACATGTAATATTTCCAAATGTGATGAAATGCCTCAAACTTATATGCTTGCATGTGAAATATTTGATATTTGGGGTATTGATTTTATGGGACCATTTCCTAATTCTTATGGAAATAAATACATACTTGTAGTAGTAGAATATGTATCGAAATGGGTGGAAGCTCAGGCTTTACAAACTAATGATGCTAGGGTGGTAGTTCGATTTCTTAAGAAACTTTTCTCTAGATTTGGGACACCTAGGACAATCATTAGCGATAGGGGTACACATTTTTGTAATGCTCAATTTGATAAAATTCTTAAGAAGTATGGTGTACATCATAGAACAACTACCCCTTATCACCCTCAAACTAGTTGTCAATTTGAAGTGTCAAATCGAGGACTAACACATATTCTAGAGAATACAGTAGAGACTAATAAAAAGGATTGGGATTTGAAATTAGATGACGCTCAATGGGCTTATAGGACTACATTTAAAACTCCCATATGAACATCTCCTTATAGACTTGTTTATGGGAAAAGTTGTCACTTACCACTTGAACTTGAACACAAAGCATTTTGGGCAATTAAATTCCTAAACTCTAATCTTAAACGGGCAAGTGAAAAGAGGATGTTGCAACTGAATGAGCTTGATGAATGGTGTGCTAAAGCTTATGAAAGCTCGAGATTATACAAAGAGGCAACAAAGCGACATCATGATTCTCGGTTAAAGCAACCTAAGCAATTCGTAGTTGGAGATCGAGTTCTTCTATTCAACTTGAGGCTCAAACTATTTCCTGGGAAGCTAAAATCGAGATGATCAAGCCCATTTATGGTAAAAATCATTTTCCCTATGGTACAATAGAGGTAACACATCCTAAATACGACACATTCAAGGTAAACGGTCATCGACTTAAACCTTATCTTGGTGGTGATTTTAATAATATGATAGAGGAGCTTTGACTTCAAGATCCGCCTCAATCGTGAGCTTAAATAGAGAAGTCAAGCTTAGACTTTAAACAAGCGCCTTTCGAGAGGCAACCCAAGTGTTTTTATTTTTAATTATTCATTTTACTTTTATTTTTTTTAATTAAAAAAAATTCAAAATAAAAGTTGAAATAAAAATTCAAAAATTCAAAAAAATTATTACATTTATTTTTATTTTTATTTTCATTTTCATTTTTAGTTTTTTTTTTATTATGTATTATTTTTATTCTTATGTTTTTTTAGTTGTTATCTCCCTCTCTTACTTGTGTTTGCCTATTTTCTTATTAGTTTGCTTGGAAAATTGCACTTCCTTTAGACTCACTACATTCCCAGTTTTTTCGATTCTGATAAAATCATCCTAATTCAGGAAAGTTTCAGTTCCTTTCCTCCTTATGATATTGTGCTTATTCTACTCATATTTCTTTATACATTGAGTACAATGTACATCTTAAGTGTGGGGAGGTTGATTGTGTATAATTGTGATAAAATCCCTAAATTATTTATTGTGTTTAAGTAATTTTCTCACACCCTATTAGAGTGAATTTTTGCTATTTGGAATTTTTATTGATTTTGTTTTGAGATTGATTTGTGAATCTTTTATGTATTGGGTGATTTAATCTTTAAGATATGAGAGAATCAAGCATAATAAGTTGTCTTCAGAATTAAATATTTTAGGTTGTCTCCCTGAATTGAAATATTATCTTCAAATTTTGAAATTGCAAGTTTGACATCAAAACCATAATTTTTGTGAGCTTTTGAGCCTATAGAGCATATATTTTATTTCGTGCTCATGCTATTTTTGGTTGTGTGTATGTCAACTTGACATGTTTAGATAAGCATGATTTGAATTGGAAAGGAAGTTAGAAATTAGTTTTGAATGATGTTTATTGTGGTGCCAATGAGGGCATATTGATTAGGCACCTAGGTTGAATTTGTATGTTTTAAGCTTGTTTGTTTGTGTTTTGAAGTTATGAAAATGGTTCATATCGATTTGGATTGGCACCTAAGAAATGTATAATGTTTTGGCTTATTTTAGAAGTCATTTTAGATGCACACGGCCTAGCACACGGGCTGTCACACGACGGTGTGCCCCACACGGCCTCCTCAGACAATCGTGTGTCTTATTGATTTTAAGTGTAGTTTTTTTCCACACGGCATCAAGCAATTACACTGCCTAGCAACACAGCTGTGTGACCCCTATTTTCAAAATTTTCTAATTTTTCCATTTTTTTGCTTCGTTTCAAATTAGCCCCTGATTGTTTCCAAACTATTTTAAGGTATTCTAAGATCGATATAAGGCCTGTAATTATATATATGCTATGTATAATGTTTAGATTGAATTTTGATATTTAAATTAATAAGTGAATGGTTTAATGATGTCAGTTTATTTGATGTGTGTTGTAATACTCCGTAACCCTAATCTAGCAATGGAAACGGGTTAGGGGAGTTACACTTCTAAATGTTACAAATTATGTAACAATTTCTAAGAAAAAATAATTTTTTTAATTGATGAATACAACCAAACTTTTACATCTCACTCAATACAAAGTTAGTATATTTACATTAGATTAACAACCCAAGTTAGTTGAATTAATAAATTGTTCAAAAATATAGAACTGGTAGTTTGGTGCCACCAAATCTGTATGGAGACAATTTTCATATTAAGGTGTTGGCAATTTATTGAACTTTATATATGGGCTATGTTGATTTTATGTTGAATATCTAGTCCATTATGGAATACCATACTGCTCTGGAATTTAAATATTAGTAATTGATTTGGACCAAATTTCTCCAAAGTAATCCCTTGTATTATAGACTTTGGATTGATTTTGATTTTACTGATAAGCTGCCAATAATTCATATTTACTTAATATCTTATTATTATATTGTATTATTCTTATGGTATTATAGTTTTAATTGGATTGTATTAGATCTTCAATTATAAGCAAGTATTGAAATCAAAGTCTATATATTTGATAGATTTGCTTAGGAAGATGTATTAAGTGTTAGGCATTGAATATATTGTGAGAATATTTTGTAAGAGTGCTTTTTTTAGTAAAATGTTTTGTTATGATTTTACTTGTAGTGATCACAAGAGGTGATCATAGTGGTGAGAGTATTGTATCTTCAAAGTGTAAGGGTGAGGGAAATGATCATGGGTTCTGTGATTGAGTAGGTTCACTTTGTAATTGTTGAAGAGAATGCATATTTCTCACTCAGCTTAGGTTTGCAAATGTAAGGAATCCAAATTGTGTAATCATCTTCTTAAGTTTTATGTGATTACTGTTTTTCATTTAGTGCATGGAGGAGTGACCACTATCTCAAGCACCATCTCAGGCACAAATTTAGTTATACGGCTTTTGCTTTTAACAACACCCTTTTTGTAACATAAATATTTGGGGTAAAGTACACCAATAGTAACTCAAGTTTGATTTCAATGACAAAACAATCACTCAACTTTCAAAAAATAACAAATCAATCATCACTAACCAATTTCCGGTACAAATGTAACTGAGCTATCATTTTCCATTCTTCTCACCCCTTCCCTTTCCCCTCCCTTCTCATCTCCCTTCCCTACCATCGCTCTCCCTGATCCCCACCATCCTCCCCCTACTTTGATTTTCTCCCTCTCCCCTACTGTACCTCTTACTTCGACCCTCTCCCTCTCCTCCATTATCCTTTTCCATCTATTAACCCTCTCTAAATCAAGAATCATTTATAGTCCCTTTCCCTCTGCTTTATAATCATTTATGGTCTCTTCTCCATGCTTAATCCTGTAAAATAGGGTCGCTTATCAATAAATGAAGCCTTGAATCCCATTACATTCAAAAAGAAATCAATCAATGCTTTAATTCTACCCATAAAAGTTGCCATTACCAAGGGATGATTCTTAAAAGCATCTAAAATTTCTTCCTCAGACCAACCACATTTCTTATAAACATCAAACTTTGTCCCAAGTGGATTTGCTCATTGAACCCAAAATAGTAATAGCTAAAATAAAAGTAAACCACTCTGGACTGAACCCCATTTGCTTTACTTTCTCTACAATATCTTTGAATTGAATTGGAGAATAAAAGAATGTCTTAGGAACCCAACTAAATCCTTTAACTATGTTAAGCTCAGACACTCCATTTTGTCTCAAAACATAAAAGGGTTAGCTTTACCATATTTCTCAAAATTTGAACAAAGCTATGGTTTTTCAAATTTTCATATAAAAGAAAGTTTTTTTTCAATTTTTAGAATGGGCTTTTGTTTACCTACGTGGTTGTGGAGGTCTCTTCTACCATTGTTGTTTCTACCAAATATTTATAAAGTTGTCATTTTGATAAGGAAAAGAAGAAGATGTGAAAGAAAGACAGAAGCTTATTAGAAGTGGTGCGAGAAGAGGAATGCAGCAAAGGCAATTGTGGTTAGCTAAAATAAAAGTAAACCTCTCTGGACTGAACCCCATTTGCTTTACTTTCTCTACAATATCTTTGAATTGAATTGGAGAATAAAAGAATGTTTTAGGAACCTGACTAAATCCTTTAACTATGTTGAGCTCAGACACTCCATTTTGTCTCAAAACATAAAAGGGTTAGCTTTACCATATTTCTCAAAATTTGAACAAAGCTATGGTTTTTCAAATTTTCATATAAAAGAAAGGCTTTTTTTCAATTTTTAGAATGAGCTTTTGTTTACCTACGTTGCTGTGGAGGTCTCTTCTACCATTGTTGTTTCTACCAAATATGTTAAAGTTATCATTTTGATAAGGAAAAGAAGAAGATGTGAAAGAAAGACAGAAGCTTATTAGAAGTGGTGTGAGAAGAGGAATGCAGCAAAGGCAATTGTGGTTGCCACAATCCAGGCTTGGTTTGCTGAAACTACTCCCTTGCTAATTCTTCAAAACTGGGTCTTTGATGGGATTTTGATTGGAGGTTCATATTGAGATTTTTGGTTGGGAAGAACATGACCATGGTTTTGGGAGACAAAATCAAGGGACTTGAAGGGTGGGTGGGTAGCAAAGGGAAAGGGACGGTGGGGGAGAGGGAAAGGATTGGAGTAAAGGGGAGGGACGGTGGGGGAGAGGGAGAGAATCAGAGTAGGGGGAAGACTAGTGGGGAAGAGGGAGAGCGATGGTAGGGGAAGGAGACGAAAGGGGAGGGGAGGGGGAGAGAAGGATGGAAAATGACAGCTTCGTTATGTCTACAACGAAAAATGGCAAATCTATTACATCTGTTACAAAAAATAGTTAGTGGTGACTGATTTGCTATTTTTCGAAAGTTTAGTGATTTAGTTGAAAGTTGAGCGACTATTTTGTTATTGAGATTAAAATTGAGTGATTGTTGATTTACTTTACCCTAAATATTTTTGTTTAGAAAATCACAACATTTATTTTTATTTAATCTTTAATAATTTAATTTTATTACTAAAAAATAATTTAAGTTTACTACTTTTAAAATATGGATAAATAACTTATATTTTTAATATTTATATTATAATATTATAAATTTATTTTTATAAAATAAATTATCTAAATGTAAATATAAATATGAATATCATAAAATAGTTTTATAATATATAATTAAAAAAAGTAGAGTCATGAATATCTACCGACTGTAGCATGATTTAAAATCGATCGGTTCTAATTCTTTTTTTCTTTTATTGTATCAAAAAAAAAAGAATAGAGTCGAATTTTTCTATAAAAAATAGATTCAAATTTATGATTTAAAAGTTTGAATCTTCCAAACTAAATTTTAAATAAATTTAATTTATTATTCCAACTATTTTTAATATAAAAATATTTTTATTTAATTTTTTAAATATAATGTATAAAATTAAATATTTTTTCAACTTTTAAATAGTAAAATAAGTGTGTTTCATAATAATGATATTTTTATTTATTTTTTATTTTTATAAATTAATAAAATTTTACACATTATAATATTTGAACTAAGGACAATAAAAATATCAAGTCTTCGATTTTACCATTTGAATCAAGCATCATTTGATTTTTTCATAAACTTTTAATAAATTTATTTATTGTATAAATTTTCATCCACATTATGGTGTGCTATAATGTAGTTCATTTAAATTTTTTTATTTGTGACAGTTTTAATATATATATATATTTTTTTTTCATTTCAAAAATATATTTTTAGCATTTCTTTGAGTAAAATAAAAAATAAAAAATTGAAAGTTTTTTATTTAACAATTTAGAATATGTTTAATATACTCTTTGTCTTTATATTCTTCATGTATTTGAAATTTAGTCCATTTATTTTTAATCTAAACAATTTAATCTCTTTAATTTTTTATTTAGTAAAGTGAAGTTCAATTGATGACACCATCAACAGAATTTGATTAAATTATATTATGTAACATGTTTTAAATAAAAAAATTATAATTTGACCAATACTAAGGGCCATTTTTTTTTTATAATTTACAAAAGGAGGGTAAAACCCTAATAGCAACGCGATTAGTGCGACTCGAATTCAGGTGACACCTAAAACGATGAATACCCTGATCTTCAAGTTAACACATGGCATTCACGGTTATTTTTAAATTGGTCACATGAGCAATTTAAAAAAAAAACACATAATCCAATTTGGGGAAAATAATGTGTGGTGTTGAGGATTGAATTTCAATCATTAAATCAAGATAGTTAAGGTTCTAAATTTCGGAAATTTAGTGACAGGTACAAGGATGAGGATAATTAGACCATTAAAATGTTATATACCCTTAAAGACATGCCTACATCTTCGCCACCTACCGTAACTACATCCTAAAAAATCCTCCATAAAAGCTTACCTGGAAACCAACTCTTCCTTGTCCTTGAAGGTTAAGTGCTTTGATATTTATCTTTCGGGATCTATGTTCCATACCTGGTATCCGGTCTTTTAAAAAAATCCTCCCTTATAATTTTTTAAATGTCAATTATTCATATTTTTCTTCCCGTTTCCCTCGTCATTTTCTTAGCAATTTTTTCTTCCGCTCATCACGACCATGAAAAATCAACTCCATCTCAAATCCACCATGCATGTCGGAGCACCCGCTACCCGGAAGTCTGTGAAACCTCCCTAACACAATTACCCCACTTCCCTCCCAACCCAACCTCCCTTCAAATCATCCAATCCACCATTTCTGTCTCTGACCACCACCTCAAAACAGGACAATCCATGGTAAAATCCATCCTTGACACCTCCAAGGGAAACCTTAACCGCACCAATATCGCCACCAGCTGTTTTGATATCCTTTCTTACTCAAGCTATCGCATCAAATCAGCCTATTATGCGTTAACACAAGGGAATATAAAAGATGCCCGTGCATGGATGAGCGCGGCCCTTAGCTACCAACAAAATTGTTGGGGGGCGCTCAAGTACGTAAATGACACCAAATTGGTTGTTGACACCATGTTGTTTTTGGACTCTTTAGCACATCATAGCAGCAACGCATTAAGCATGATGGAGGACTATGATAATTACGGGGAGGACACCACCTTATGGACCCCGCCCAAAACAGAACGGGACGGGTTTTATGAGAAGGGGTCCGGTGGGAAGTTGGAGTTGGGATTTAAAGGAGGTTTCCCGTCAAATTTAAAGGTGGATGTAACGGTGTGTAAAAACCATAGAAAGTGTTACAAGACAGTGCAAGAGGCCGTAGATGCTGCACCTAAGAAGACAAAGACGAGGGATCATTATGTGATAAAAATAAGGAAAGGGGTGTACGAAGAAACGGTTAGGGTTCCATTTGACAAGAAAAATGTGGTGTTTTTGGGGGAAGGGATGGGCAAAACCATTATTACCGGTGCTTTAAATGTTCACCAATCTGGAATGACTACTTATAATTCTGCTACAGTCGGTGAGTCCTCCTCTCCTTTTACTTCACATTTTCTTGTTTCTATTTTTGAAAAATAAAATTATTAGTAAGAAAGAAAATAATATTAAAAATTTTAATTTGTTACATTCAAACATAAATATAGGATTTAACCAATTAAAATAAAAAATACCATGTAATCACATTAATATATTCAAAATAATAATAATAAATAAATAAAATTTTACTCACAAGTGTTGTACTACAATTATCTTAATTAAAACAAATTAAGTATTTAATATATTTTTTTAAAATGGTATCTAAAATATCATTACCATTTTTTTTTTGGATAAAAAATCATTACCAATTTCAGTCGAACAGTTAAAAAAATTATTAAAAAAATAGGTTATTTAGTTTCCATAAAAAAGAAATTATCGACCAATTATATTGTGCCACATGACATTTTAATAAAAAATTAAATTTGATATTAACAAAATTAATTTAAATTATTTTTCCTTTGTTTATATTTCATTTTTCAAAGACATAATATTTTCTTCTGCAAAACAATGTAGCCACCACTCTTCCTTCTCACCAGAATCTTCTCCCTCGTATCTTCATTTTATCCATTATAGGGTTCTTCTCTTCTATCTATGCCTGATAGGTTATTGTAATTGTGGCAATAGAATATTTGGTTTGGTAATTATGGTTGCACTCATAGCTGAATCACTATCTAATTTTCAAATATAACTCAAGTTTTCTAATCTTTCAACAAAGGTTTTCACAAACTTGATTAAAATGGGGTTGTCAAAATTTCGAGGAAAACTAAAAGAAAAAAAAAATGAAAATTGCAGTAGAGAATTAGGTCGCAAACCTCTAAAGTTAGAATAATGAAAATTTTAGATTTAATTAAGAAAACTCTAAAATGTCTAAAACTTTTAGATTTGATTAGAAAACACTTGAACCATTATAAATTTTAGAGGAAAACTTGAAGTAGGAAATGTCTCAGAACAATCGAATCTACTGATGTAGAGATTTTTTTTTTTAAATCATACTTTTTACTTTGAAACATCCATGAGCAACGCAGGTTAAAGGTTATAATTAATATTTATTTAAAAAACTAAAGTTATTTATATTTATTTTTAAATCTTTCTATTAATTTTTTTTATAATTGAAAAATAAAAATGAATCTATTTGAAATCAAATTCAAGTTTTCAAGTCTATAATATAAATAATCATATGTGATTTTATTATTAATTGATAATGCTAAGTTTTATGAACTTGGATCAAATATTAAAAAATGTACGACCTGCACCGTTGAGAGCCAGAAAATTGAAGACGGTCCTTTTGAAAAATAAAAAGTTACAGTTGCAGTAGTCAGTAATGTCTATACTGGGCAAGTGTTAACTTTAGCAAAAATCTCATTCAACATAAATTGGTTTTACCATGACCCTGAACTTTTCTGCAAAACCAGCCAACCACACGGCTTAGGTTCCTTTTTCTAGACAATGATTTATTTCTGTTTGGAATTTGTAAAGGTGTTTGTCGTGCATGTACCATTAATTTCACTATCTAAATTGTGTTTAAAATTTCTCTTCTATCCTATGCACCGCCACATGAGAGTCAAAGTTTGCATTATGTCTTCATAGATTTTATTTTATTTTGTAATGGAAATTGCTATGCATATGGTTTTGACGTGTTGCAGGAGTACTTGGGGATGGTTTTATGGCGAGCGGGCTGACAATCAGGAACACAGCAGGCTCCGATGCCCACCAAGCAGTGGCTTTCAGATCAGACAGCGACCTTTCCGTCATTGAGAACTGTGAATTCCTAGGTAATCAAGATACTCTGTACGCTCACTCACTCCGTCAATTCTACAAAAACTGCCGCATCCAAGGCAACATCGACTTCATCTTCGGAAACTCCGCATCAGTTTTCCAGGACTGTGAAATATTGGTTGGTCCACGAGAGACAAATCCCGAAAGCGGTGAGAAAAATACCGTGACGGCCCATGGCAGAACTGATCCGGCTCAATCAACTGGCTTCGTCTTCCATAACTGCGTAATCAATGGAACTGAAGAGTACATGAGATACTACAAGAAGAATCCGGAAGTGCACAAGAATTATTTGGGAAGGCCATGGAAGGAATATTCAAGGACCATTTTTATAAACTCTAAAATGGGGGGAATTATCAGTCCCGATGGATGGATGCCTTGGAGTGGCGACGTTGGGTTGAAAACAGTTTTCTATGGAGAGTTTAGGAATTCGGGACCAGGATCTGATGTGTCCAAGAGAGTTCCATGGAGTACCCAAATTCCATCGCAGCACGTACCTACATATTCTGTTCAGAATTTCATCCAAGGAGATCAATGGATTCCTAAATCTCATTGATATTTTCCCTTCCTTTTCATATTACCTGGATTCATTAATCATAATATACTTCAGCATTTATAATTTATACTTTTTATTAATATTCTATCTCATTCATGATTTTTCTTTTTTTAGAAAAAAAATTGTATTCATCGTTCATAACTACAAATGTCAATTGAGAGGGGCAAATACGGGGATGTTCTTCTGCATTCATCCCCGCCAAGAATTTTCATCATCATCTTGCCCCGCGACCCTTTATGGGTATAAAACTCAAAACTATCTTTGTCCCATGACACACAAGACTAAAATCATTTTTGCTCCACCATCCACGTGGGTCTCTAAATCCACTTAATCCCCGTTATATTCATCTCGCGATCCACTTCATATAATATATTTATAAGTATTAGCTAAATAAATTAAACCAATTTTTTTATGAAAAAGTATGAATGTTTCGACCGAGTAGTCTTTTTCCGTTATCCTCAAGTTCACGTCTGCCGAGTATGGGCTCACTTCAAATCAGAAAATTTTTCACAAAAATTACCAGTAGAGTAATTTCGCAATTTTTCAAAACTTTTGAGCCAAATTATAAATAAGAAAAATATCTCTAAAAATTTTCTGAAATAATTTCTTTAGAAAATTTTCTCTTTACAACTTTTTTTTGAATTCAAGTGTGTGAAATAATAACCTAAGGCTCTCTTCCTATGGGGAAAGTTTAGAGAGTTCAACTATGATTAAACTTAATTACTCTAATATTAAATTAATATAATACTTATTAAGATAAATATTAGATTAAATTTAATATTAAATTTTATTAAATTAATAGAATATTTATCTACAAGATAAACATTAAATTTAATTTAATATTAAATTAATAAAATATTATTAAGATAATTATTAAATAAAATTTTTATAAAGGTTTATTTTTTAAATATGCTTGTTATATTATGCAAGACAGTCGGGGATGATGCGGGACAAGCGGGGACGGGGTGGGGCAGATGGGGCAGGTACAAGGTCATACCCAAGCTTACCCCACCATCCACGACGAGTATAATTTTTGTCCTTATCCCCTCTCCACCACCCGTGAAACATGTACCTATCCCTACCCAAATGGGTGAGAAGTGAGGCGGGGCTTGCGAAACCCGCCCCATTAACATCCTTATTCTTAACCATTTAGTGTAGATTGAGTCTTAGTTTGATTTGATAGACATTATTGTCAATGCAGGAAGATTTAATTCGAGTGCGTTGAAACGTATTATCATCCTATTTATGGGTTGGGAGGGGCGGTGGGTAGTTCTAGGCATTGTGTCAAAAAAAAGCAGATATGATCAGATGTTATAATGAAATTGTTCAAAAGAAAAAACACTTTTATCATTCACTAATTTAATCAAGACTTAAAAAAATAATCAATTGATTCTTTGTTCGGTTGACATTAACATTGTTGCTATTGCACTTGAACGTGGGTTTGAATGCGTTGAAGCACGTTTATCCTTTTGTTTAGAAGTTGGAGGGAGGTTATACCTAATTTTAAGCATTTGTATAAAAAGAGAAAGAAAAACCATCATAGATATATACCATCGTTTTTATTTATCTATGTATTCATTTATTTATTTTATTCATTTTTCCAGTTTTATGACATCCAAAAATTTACAATTAGACACGTTACTGATCTGCCAGTTTCATACCTAGCAGATTGAACTGTTTTTCACACTTGAAGAGCTTGAAATTAAGTTTTTCGTTATGTTTTCGTAAGATTCGACTTAGATTTCTCGTTTGATAAATTGTGTAACTTAAGTGCTAAAATGTCGTTTTATTGTCTTTAAGGCCGATTGAGGCCTAAAGGTTAGCTAATGTAACTTTGTGAGTGTGCAGGAGACCATAAGGAGTTGTAACAATAGGTGACTGATCACTTCGTCATGACACAGGTTGAGCTATGTTGCAACCAAAGGACCAGACTTGAAGATATCAAAGACTGACTTCTTTGTCGCGACATACATAGGCTATGTCTCAACAATGCCTAAAGGATAACACTTCGCATGGAAACTGATGTCTTTGTCGCGACATAGGTCCTGGTGTGTCACGACATCGACCCTTGGATGTGAATTTTTCACCGAGTGAAAGGCGTTTCAATCTTTACAGTTCCACTTAAACACGAAGGACGACAATAGACCTAGGGTTGATGGAAACGATCGACCATGGCTATAAATAAGGCCCTTAGCATTAGGTTTAAAGACATCATTCACTAGATTTTAATTTTTAGCTTTAAGTTTGTATTTTCTTTCAGAAACGATGTTGTAGAACTCACATAAACGTTCAAGAAAATTTTCCCGACAGATTGCCAATAGAATTCTAGTTTCTTTTTCATTGTCTTATTCAATTATATGTTTTTATATATATTTGTGTTTATGATGATTAAGAAACTCATGAGGAGCTAATTCCATTTTTAGGAATTAGGGAGTGGAAATATGAATATTTATTTGTTGTTTAACAGGAATTTTACCTTTTGGATCAACTGTTTGGGAAAGGAAGAACATCAAACAAACACTAGACTTGACAACCCTAGAACGTCATTTGGGTGGGAATGAACCCAAAATTAGTATTGCCCATCTGTGAGCACCTTTTCCCCAAACCGGTTTAGATTGTGACATCGAGTAATAAGTAATCTCTATAGACTTGCTATGCCAGTGGAAGATCGAGAGATCCAACCGGGGTAGTGACTAGTTGATTGGAGGAAAATCCCCAAAACCCAACAATTGAAGAACTCACATGGAAACGACATAATATCCAAAGCCGTTTATAAGAATTTCTACATCTCAAATATTTCCTTTATTTCTATTTTATTTTTTCTCTCTTATTTTAAGCTCTTAAAAATCCACTTTTATTCTTCGTACTATAATACTGAAATTAAGTGTTAATTAATTTTATTCTTTACAGGGATTTGATTTACTATCGCTTACGCGTCCTTTGCATACTATCCTTGAAATACTACCAAGTGTTTCGTTGTACACACTATATTTACAACCTGACTCCTATGCTTGCGGAAAGCCAAATCTATGTCAGGGAGTACGTTTGGGGGCGATCAAGTTGTTGGCGTCATTGCTGGGGAGGCAACGCCATAGTAAATTTTATTCTTTCATTGCTAATAAAATAATTAGAAAAATTTTAGGTTATAGATACGATTTTGTTTTATTTATTTTTCGTATTCCGTTTTCTTTACTTTTTATTTAATTTTGGTTTATGACTTGAAGCCAAGGAAACTTGGTTGATCCTATTTCTAATCCCGAATCATTGATTAGACATAATCACAGAAACCAGCAGATGATGCAAAATCCATCACCGAAGGAAAGAGAAGAAAGAGTCGATCCAATAGAATATCCCATTATTAACGTAGAAAATGCTCATATACCTCCGCAACTCCTTGCAAATTTAACCAATGGCGGAAGCATAATGAACTTTGAGGGAGTATTATTTACCTACTCTAGACTAACTCAAGGGAGTATTGCTAGACCTACTATGATTCTAATGATTCAAAATAATTTTCAATTTAGAGGGACAATGGTTGAAGATCCCAGTTTGCATTTGAAACGGTTTTTACAATTATGCGATACTTTTAGATTTAATGGAATAACTGATTATGCCATTCGTTTGAGATTATTTCCCTTTTCACTAACCGACAATGCTTTTTAATGGCCAGATGCATAGGCACCTAGATCTATCTCAACTTGGGATGAACTGACAGGGAAATTTTTGCAAAAGTTTTTCCCTATGGGAAAAGCAATCCAACTAAGGAGAGAATTATTAATCTTTAGGCAATTTGAGGGCAAAGGGTTCCACGAAATGTGGGAACGATTTAAGACGCTAGAAAAAAAATGCCCTAATCACGGTATGCCAGAATGGATGCAACTACAAACTTTTTACAATGGGTTGGATGCATCCGCCAGATCTACTCGAGATGGTGCGACAGGAGGAGCCCTAATGAACCGGACTTATAATGATGCTTATGGGCTAATAGAGAACATGACAATGAACTCCTGTCATTGACCTACTAAAAGGTTCACTTATGGGCAAAAATTCGCTTTGGTGAAAATGATCCAAGAAGATGACAAATACCAACAACTATTGGAGAGACCGAATCGAATCGAGTCTGCTACAAGGGCACCACCATTCCATGGAGAAGATAAACCTCTTTATCATTATCTTACCAATCCGGAGGAGGTCAATTATGTAAGTAGTCGAAACCCCTATTCGAATACTTATAATGCAGGATAGAAAGATCACCTCAACTTTAGATAGGGAAGACGCCAAGGGGGAAGTGGTAACAGTAACACACAAGCAAGAAACCCTAGTTAGCAACCTCTACTTCTACAGAGACATCCAAAAAAGCAAGTCAAGGTGACCATACTGCATGTGGTCAAAGGTTAGATCTGATCGAAGGGGAATGCACTCTATGAGGGCAGATGTGAAACAAGTGGAGACTAATTGCAATAATACCACTAGAACTGTAGCAAGGTTAGAGGAATAAATGGTGCAATTAACAAGGATGGTAGGCGACTTATCAAGACAAATTGGTTCTGGGATCACTAGAAACACAGAGAATAACCCCCAAAGAGAATGTAAGGAGTAGGTCAAAGCGATCGAGTTATGATCGGGCAAAGTACAAAGTAGCCCAAAACGATTTAATGAGGGAGAAGAGCCTACAGAAACTCATGAAATTATAGACACATCTTCTGACGATGACACTGAAGTCATAAAACCCAAAGTGGTCTCAACAAAAGAGGCATTAGAAACAAAGGAAGAAATGCCTAGAGAAGAAATGAGTTCCTTAATTCCATTTTCGAAAAGGTTAGAATAAAAGAAGCGACAGGACAGAGATGATTTTGTAATTTTTCTAAACCTTTTCAAATATTTAAATATTAAACTTCCTTTGATTAAGTTGATAGAGATGGTACCCAAGTATGTCAAATTCTTAAAAGAGATAATGAGAATGTGTCGAAAAATCAAAGTAGGCGAGCAAGTGGAGGTTAACGCATCTTACAGTGCTATTATCTCCAAGGCGATTCCCCAAAAACTGAAGGATCCCAATAGTTTCACCATTCCAATTAAAATTGAGAATCTTCAATTCAACAAGGCTTTGTGCATCTCAATGCAAGAATAAGCCTATTGCCTTTATTAGTATTCGAGAAGCTTAGGAGTGGAGATCTTAAGAATACCCAAGTTACTCTATAACTGGCTGATCGATCATTTATACGATCGAGGGGAATTCTAGAGGATGTCTTAGTCCAGGTACGGAGTTTCATAATCCTTGGAGATTTTGTTGTGTTAGATTTTAAGGAGGATAAGGATACTCCCATCTTGCTAGGAAGACTATTCTTAGCCACATCTTGATCCACTATCGATTTAAACAATAACGAGCTCACTATACAAATCAATGGTGAAGTTGAAACCTTCAAGTATGGAGAAAAAGGTGATGAAACTAAGGAGCACAATGAATGCTATCATTTACTCGAATTGAATAAGGGACAAGGGCACAATCGGATTCCTTTTATGAACAAAGAAAGAATTAATCGATTTAAAGAAAGGGATTGATTGAAGGAGGTAGAAAGATCTAATGAGAAGTGGACCAAAGGAGAACAAAGTTAGATCTTCTTGGCAAGGGTAGGCATACCAAGTGAGTTTGGTAGTAAGACTTAAAGGTAAATCGATGGTACTAACTCATGTATATTATTGTATATTATTATAACATGTTTTTATTTCAGTATTTAACAGAAAATAGAGGTATGTTGCAACACACACTTTCAGCTGTGTCGCAACAAAGGTGACAGAATCTAAGAAAAAGCAAGACTGAACCGATGTCGCGACGTGGCTATCCCCTTGTCACGACACAGTGTATAGATTCGACAACATCAGGACTGAAGAGGATGTCGTGACAAGGCCCTAAGAACGTTGCGACTAAAAGAAACTGAAGGGCGTGTCGCGACAAAGACTCCCTATGTTACGACATCGACTGTAATTTTTGCAAGATCGACCCGACCCGATTGTGTAACCCGGCGGCTAAGGGTTTATTTTTTCGAATTTTTACACCTTACAACCCTAAATCTTAACTCCTATAAATACTAAAACATCATTCTAACTCACTCCATTTTATTTTAACTCATAAAAAACCTAAAAATCTTCTCTTTTCCTAGTTGCTCTTTTACTTTTCAGGTTTCCAAGAAAGGGGAGAAACACACCAATTCATGTTTAAAGTTCCTACTTTCATTTAATTATTCCCAATGCCTCCTAGAAATGTTGGACGTATTGTAGAATCTAAACCATCATTGGGTACAAATCCTTTGAATTTTCTGAATACGAATGTAGAAAAATATTTTAATGAACTTCGAGTAAAAACCTTCATTCAAGAGAGGGGTTTTGACCCATTGATGGTTTTGTGCAAAGAAATTTGACCTTTAGTTAGGTATCATAAATGAGAACGCTTTTAGACAATCCACACAGAACCTGCTGTTATCCCAGCAGTCTTAGAATTTATGCCGCCTTAAAAGATCATATCTCTAAGATTAGAGACAAAATTAATTGGGAAACCTTAGTAATTAGAGGGATTAGTGTTAAGGTAACCCCCAAAATAATTTTTTAATTTCTTTAATGCTCCTTATTATGAACAGGATTTCTTAGATCAAATTGACTTAGAATCATTTAGTGATGTGGACATGCATAAGGCAATTACTTATTTGACTGAAGGAAGGGGGAATGAAAATTTAGGCCTTGCACTATTATTCCCACCTCATTTAATCAAGCCATCATGTTTCCTGAAGCTAAGATGTGGATTCAATTTATTTGTACACATATGATACCTGCTTTAAATGTTTCTAATGTTAATGCTTTCCGAGCAATATTATTATTTGCAATATTGTTGAAAAAGTAGGTTTGTATAGGAAAATGAATCCAGCAAGACATGAGTCGTTATGTAAGAAGCCAAAAAGGTGGGGATTTTCTTTCCTCACCTAATAACAGCTTTGTGTAGGACGGAAGGAGTGCCCATGACCCAATAAACAAACTTTGAAGCTGTCAAAAAGCGTCATTGGTGACACACTCTTCCAACAATATGGGGAGCTTCATCCTAAACAAATAAAAGAGAGAAAGAGAAAATCACGAGATTTGACGGCTACACCAACTTCCATACAAAGGTTGGCACCAGCCTAACAAGAAGTTGGTGAAAGGAGTCATGCAAAGATAGATTGGATGATCAAATGGATGCATGAATTAGGACCGGTATTCCAAGAAGTTGCTCGACACAATAACCTTAGGGTTCGTAACTACACTGGATGAGGATGAGTAGTTGTTTGAGACAATTTAAATTTGTAATTTTTGGATAATTTTTGGTTTTTGTTTTAGACTTATATAATTTTTTTAGGAGTAGGATAATAATTTATTTTTTTGTATATATGCTTTAATTCTCTGTGTAGGAACCCGACATTATGGAACACACAACAATTTTGAGCATTAACACCAAAAGGAGGACAACCACCGTAAGAAGAAGAGAACCTTCACAATAAATCGGGTAACTTCATTCCTTAATTATTTGAGGGGACTACACACTGATGACAATGTGTTTTCTATAGTGTGGAAGGTAACATAGGAATTTTTGGCATATAGTTTTTATTTTTTATTTGCCTTTTGATATGAGCTTGAGCTTGTAGAAATACAAGTGATTGGTTAGGAGCATGTATAATAGGTTGATTTTGTTTATTAATAAAATTGGCATGATAATGAGGAATTTTTAATTTTTGTGCATGAAACTTTTGAGTTCTATAGGTTATATTAAATATAGATGGAATGGTATTATTGATACCAAATGATGTGCTAAATGTAAGGAAACGAGCATGCTAGTATATATGATAGATGATAATTTTGAGATTATGTGATGAAATTGATATTTGTGCATATTGAGGTGTTTAAGGATGACCTAAGGCATTGTTTAGACACACCTAGAGCTAAAAAGCCAAACCCTATTATGAATTTCCAATTAGTACCCATCTTTGAGCCTTATGATCCTTTTTTATGAACCATACTATAAGCCTCTTTAGCCTTAAATGAAAGATTTGCCTATACTCTTGTCTTTGGTCTTGTTTTCCATGGAAATAGATGTATGGACATTGGTATTAAGGGTAAGTAGACACATTAAGGTGGAGGTTACAAATAAAAATAAGGAACTTAATACAATGTATGAACTTTAGTTTAGCCAAAAAGAGAGAAACAAAGAAAAATCAAAAAGAGAAGAAAAATGAGTAAGAAATAAAAAGAATCATGACTAAGAAAATATGTGAATAGTGATAAAATTATAAAGTCGCCAAGATGAAGAAAAAAAGAATCTTACTCAACAAACAAAAGGAAAAAGAGTACTCATAGGCTAGCTAAAGGGATTGCTTTATATTGAGAGTTCATAAAATGAAGAAAAAAGGATGGTGAGAGAAAGAGAGATAAGGGTTGAGATGGAGTGGGACATAAAGGGGAAGAATAGGGAGCAATACAATGTGTCAAACTATTTTCATGTTTGTAACCTTATTGTTCTAAACTATTCTTTGGAATCAATGCCGATCCTAAGCCTCAACATGTTACAAGCCAAAAAGCCCTATGTGACTTAAACAATTCTATGCATGAATAGATATGGAAATTGTATAATCCTATTATAGTTATCTATATTGTACTAGGATAATTAAAATACTTATATTAGACATTGATGGATGCATATTGATGAGACCTTAAACATTTGTATTTCCTATAACTTACTGAACTTATAATGTTCCTACTCAAAAACAGTAAAATTGCTCAACTATCATGTCAAAATTATTAAGAGATATATATGCCTAAACTACATGCTACGAGCCCACTCTTTGTATAACTATGAACTCAAGCTCTTCATTTTTCTTATTTTGTTTGCTTGAGGACAAGCAAAGACTTAATTGTCAAGGAGTTTGATCTGCCGATTTCATACCTAGCAAATTGAATTATTTTTCACACTTGAAGAGCATGAAATCAAGTATTTTTGTTATGTTTTCATAGGATTTGACTTAGCTTTCTCGTTTGAATAAATTGTGCAACCTAACCGCTAAAATGTCATTTTATTGTCTTTAAGGTTGATTGAGGCCTAAAAGTTAGCTAATGTACTTTGTGAGTGTGCAGGAGACCATAAGGAGTTGTAACGATAGGAGACTGATCACTTTGTCATGACACAAGCTGAGCTACGTCACAACCTAGGGACCAGACTTGAAGATTTCGAAGACTGACTTCTTTGTCGTGACATACATAGGCTTTGTTGCGATAATGCCTGAAGGATAACACTTCACATGAAAATTGATGTCTTTGTCACAACATAGGTCCTAGTGTGTCGCGACATCGACCACTGGATGTGAATTTTGCACCGAGTGAAGGGCGTTTCGATCTTTACAATGCCACTTAAACACGAAGGATCACAGTTGACCTAGGGTCGATGAAAATGGCCAACCAAGTCTATTAATAAGGCCCTTAGCATTAGGTTTAAATACACCATTCACTAGATTTAAGTTTTTAGCTTTAAGTTTGAATTTTCTTTAGGAAAACGAGGTTGTAGAACTCGCTTAAATATTCGAGGAATATTTCCTGACAGATTCCCAATACAATTCTAGTTTCTTTTTCATTCTCTTATTCAATTATTTATTTTTGGATATATTTGTATTTATGATGATCAAGAAACCCATGAGGAACTAATTTCATTTTGGAGAATTAGGGAGTGGAAGTATGAATATTTAAATTTTTTTAACAAGGATTTTACCTTTCAGATAAGTTGTTTGGGAAAGGAAGAACATCAAACAAACACTAAGCTTAACAACCCTAGAACGTCATTTAGGTGGGAATGAACCCAAAATTGGTATTGCCCATCCGTGAACACCTTTTCCCCGAATCGATTTAGATTGCGACATCTAGCGATAAGTAATCTCTATCGACTTGCTATATTGACGGAAGATCGAGAGATCCAATTGGGTAGTGACTAGTTGATTGGAGGAAAATCCCCAAAACCCAACAATTAAAAAACTCATATGGAAACGACCTAATATCCCAAAGCCATTTATAAGAATTTCTACATCTCAAACCTTTCCTTTATTTCTATTTTCTTTTCTCTTTTGTTTTATGCTCTTCAAAATCCACTCTTTATTCTTTGTACTATAATAAATAAAATATATATTAATTAATTTTATTCTTTGTAGGGATTTTATTTACTATCATTTACGCCTCCTTTGGGTACGATACTCGAAATACTATCAAATGTTTTATTGTACGCACTATATTTATAATCCGACCTATATACTTGCGGAAAGTCTAAATCTACGCCGAAGGAGAGTACGTTCGTGGGCGACCATTTACACTATTTCTATAACAGATATAGTGAATTTTTGAGAAAATTGGAAGATTTTTTGGATAATTTTTTTATTATAATAATCTTAGATACGAAAATAAATGAAAAGAGTTTTAAACATGAGGATGCAACAAGAAGGACCAAATCGTAAATTTTGAAAAGTTTGAAGATTAAAGTGTAAATTTAATCAAAACGAGAAAGATGAATTATTTTTGATTATTTGACGGAAATGTATTGGATTACATGATAGTGTTATAAAAATCACTTTTGAACTAAATTAAAAGAAAGTCAAAAGTGTAAAGACTAAATTAACATTTTTTTCTATTTTTTTTGAAAGAAAGTTAAAAGTCAAATTTCCATCACCAAAAGGCTTGTATTAAAGATTTAGTATGCATTATGTGCCTAAATTGGGCTAAGTACTTAATTTCATGAGTGAACTATACTAAGTATAAAAAAATAGGCAAAGCAATAATTTTGTCATAAAATAATATTTTGGTTATTCTTCAAGTATTTTGTAATGAAAATATTATTTTGATGATACATTTGATACATAAAAATTAATTTATACCATTGGATTATAATTTAAGAAAAGTGGACACAAGTTGTTAAACTTTAAGTTTTAATTTGGTAGAATAGGCCTTTGGCCCACTTAAGTTTTATTTTAAAGAGGAAGAAAGGACTGTTGGGATCTAGTGCCCTTAGTGTAGTGATTTTGTCTATATACTTAAACTTTTTTGAACAAAATTTAATAAATATGCATAAATATCATTAAAATCTTATATATTGTCCTCAATGAGTTTTGCGCACAAAACAAAATGAAAGTAAATATTGACTTACTAATTATGTAGTGTTTAAACTAATATTAAAAGGCATTACGTGAATGGATCATAATGTGAGAAAACAACTTATATTAGTAGATACTTGACTACTTCCAGATGTGTGAATGTTTGGATTGAAAATACTACAACAAAAAGATATAAAATTAAGTAGCAGTGTCCGCAAGTAAACGAGTCAAATTGTAATATATATTAGTGTTACAGTGAAACACTTCGGAAAGCATTCTGAGGATCATACCCAAGGGAAGTTGAATTAAACATAAATTAAATCTTTACACTAATAAGTCTAAATAGTACCGATTTAAAATTATATTACGAAAAATCAAATTAACATCAATTAATCAAATTAATCTAAAAATTAATTAAACTAAAAATCAACCAATTTTCAACCGAAATTAATCCAATAAAACATACAAGATCAACTCACTTCGGTGATCCTAATTAAGTTTAGAACTCAAGTTTTATAAAGCTATCTATTAATTAACTAGTTATTACCTCTCGGCCTCTAACTAATTAACAAATCGACCAACACACACTTACCTCTCGACCACACTTTCTTGACTGGGATAAATTTTGATTTGCTCAATAAACTTATCTCTCGACCTCGTTTATCCTAAATTACTTCCTAGGGTGTCACTTCTTAGTGTTTAATCACACAATTTAAGCCAACCAACTCAGATTTCAACCCACGTTTATTTGTTAATTATTCACACATTTGTTAGTTAATCTCCCTAAGAAAATTAGATACTCATGGATCTAGATGAAATAATTCCTAAACCATATTTAACATGCAACACAACAAATTCAAAAGAAGTAAGGAGTAGATAAATAAGTTCATTTTTTATATCGATTTAAGCTCGGAAGCAAAATCTCCTTTAACACTTGCGAAGACCACTTCGATTGCAATTGGAATCAACAATGAAATAACAAAAAACTATTATATTAAAACCTTGGACCGGAATCAAATCCAAGTTAAAACACAAAGAAAAGTATAAAAGGGACAAAATTGAAAGGAAAAAAAAACTAAACTAAAACCCTAAAATGACTCACTTGGCCAAGCCTCCTCAAATGAGACTTAACATGCCTATGTATAGAGTTTCATGCTCAGGCCTAATTAAGGTTACTAAATAGCCCTGATAATTTGATTAAGGTACATTGCGTGGACTAAAATTACTTTAATTAAAATTCCAACTTGTAACTCGATGTCGCAACACCACAGGACCAATGTTATGACACAACCTAAAAAATCTAGGTATTTTGGCTTCAAAGCTTGATGTTGTGACACCACTCCCTAATGTCATGATGCTTTAGTCGTCCTTTACCTTCTAAGCCCAAAAACATTATCCTACATACTAGATAGAGCCATTAGATCATCCTTAGGCCTTTTGTGGCCCATTAGGTTGTTACATAACTCAAGATTACGTAAAAATGCTTATTTTGCATAATTTAAACACAAAGCAATAAAAATCAAAAAACAAAATAAAAAAATATAAAAATACTATAAAATAAGCTCATTAAGTGCCGAAAAGACCTTAAATTGCCACAATGAAATGTGACAGATCAAACTCCCCCACACTTATGTCATTGTTTGTCTTCTCAAGCAACAAAATAAAAACAAACTAAAGCACGCACACACAAGAAAAGAAAATCAAACAGTGCTTGAACATGCCATATACAAGGACTAGATAGTAGCTATGTACATAATACAATGTGAAAGAATTTGTAACTCTGACACGATATACAATTGACTCTCAACCATCAATATCACATACATCAGTTCATGAAGTTACAAAACAAATAGATTCGAAAGTGTCAAGTACATCGATCCATCGAAATAGGTACACAAAATATACATTTATGCTCAAAGAACACAAGTAGTTAGAATTGCCAAAATTCAGTCAATTTTCATCCATAAATCATATCACTTAGGTCACATAGGTCTTTTCGGCTTTTAACGTTCTGAGGCTTAGGTTGGTTTGGAATCAATGAATAGACACAGAAAATGACTAAAACACAAAATTATTTTTGCATATTATATTGAACCCAATACTTCCCAGATTAGACCCTTTAGCTCACCACCTTATATCCCCTTCTCTCACCTACTTTTTCTCTCTGATTCTTAAGGTATAATAAAGTATTACTGAATACAATTCTCCTAGCTAGACTAATGTGAAAAATGAGGATTTTTTTTCTTTTTCTTTTCTTTTTCACTCACTTTTCTTTTTTATTTTCTCGAGAATTTTTCGCTCGACTATTTTAGCCTTTCAAACATTTTCTTTTGATTAATTTTTGAATTTTCTATTTATGCAAAAGTTTGTAAGACTTTTATACTCACCATAGTATACTATCCCTTAGGTTCACTCTTACTTTTCTTTAGTTTGGAAACCACCATGTCGTATCTACCAAACCTTTAATATCAATGGCCTAACGTCTAAGTTCGTGCATCGACCAAGAAAATTGAATCAATATATTGTATTTTAAGGCTTAGGGTTTCCATTGTGGTTTATCAATAAATACGATTTAGGCTCAAGAATTAGGGTATTAAGGTTTTTAAATTGAGGTCAACTTTTTGGCTTGGACATGTTTACCAAACAATGCCTTAGGTCATCCCTATGTGTCTAAATTCATGGATTACAATTAACTAAATATCAACACACTATTACTTGTTATTCAAACAAGTGTATACACTTTTTATGTACCTATTAGTCAGTTGGTGCACCTAACTGTAACGCGTAGGTTTTTGCAAGTCTAAACCATCGTTATCAAATAATAAGTAAAAGAGTCATCGTCTCAACAGGGACTGTATATGTTAATCAATAAATTGTAAAAGTAAAGATTCATAAGTTGGTAAGAAAATAAAATAATTTGGGGTGATGATAATATTATAAAGAACCATTGATTTCTCCATACTTATTGTTTAAGTTGTTCCCATTTGGTCATCCTTAGCATATATTTTTATCATTTTTAATTTAGTTATTACATTTTCTAACTTAATAGACCTTAGCCTAGTTACCTTTTATTTTATAATGTTTTTGTTGCTTGAGTCTATTTAGCATTACGCCCAAAATTGTCGCTACAGGAACTTGTTTAGAATTATCGCTGCGTGAATATATCCAGAGTTGTCGCTGCATGAGCAGGTCCAGAATTGCACTCAGAATTTATCGCAGCTTATGATAGTTGTCTGGTTAGAAAACACCTAGCAAACTGGTACGACCAGAGCTTGTTAGAATTGGAGGAAAGGACACCTGTACTATTGAGTTGAGGATAAATACCAATAAAGAGAGAGAGAAAAGGGGTCTTCTTTCGGATTTATTTTTTCTATTGAATCCATCTTCAAAGCTTGCATCCATGATAGCTTAAACTTCTCAAGGGTGACCTAATGGGAAGAAAGAGGCAGATCTGCTCCTGACGAGGAGCCCTTAAGTGCGACAAAAGAGGAGAGTAAGAGAGCAAGTAGAGTAGCCTAGGAATAGTATTCTCTACTTGTTCTTTTATATTTCTTTCTTGAACGCTGGTGATTCATGTTTATTTCAAGATTGTATGAAAGTACACTTGATTTTTAGACTAAATGATATTTTATTCAAGCTTACTTTTACTGTTTAATCTTTGAGTTTGAATGTTTTTACTACGAAAGTGTTATTGCAGTGACTATCATTGGAAGGTGAAGCAACAATTTAAACTAACAAGCAAGACAAAGAAAGTTGCTTTGGAATTGAACAAATTTAATATACTTGTTCTTGAATGTGCATTGCCAACACTGAAAGGTGTGGTTAGTGTGCATGTTTAAGTCTTAGATCTAATAGAGAAATTAAGTTTGGTAAGACATTCATTGTGCCTTATTGCAGCGACAATCACCTGTATTTTAAACCTTGTGAGCCACACTTAGTATTCTGTTGACTATTCACATTGGGGACCCCATTTCATTATTATTGCATTTCATCTTTATTTTCGCATTATTGCTTCGACAATCAATCGCACAATTTATTTGCATTTACTTATTCATTGTGACAACATTAATAGACAACAAATATCCATCCTCGTGGGATCGATATCCGACAGATTTACATCTCTTACTGTACTTGCATCGACAGTGTACACTTGCACATTATTGTTGTGACATTTTGATAGCATTACAAATGACATAAAATTTCTCCCTAAATCGGTGTTTTAATTGTCTCTTTTGTACCTTATTTAGCATGCATCATACGCATTTCATACTTAGTTTGTATATTTTCTAACTCATTGTAGTTTAGTTTAAATTCTTGTTATTTTTGTTTCTTTTTGTAGTAATGTTGCCACAAACAGTTGATGTATTGCACCTTAGAATTGTCAGCGTAGGACCTTAGCCCAGAAGATCAATGCTGGAAGAAGAATGCAGCCACAAGATCAGCTTGAAATTACGATCAGAGATGTCGTCGCATAGAACCTGAACCTCAAATGAGTAAACTCAAGCTGAATTCACACCTGGAAGCATTAGCACAGGAAAAGCACAAGTTGTCACCACAATTAACAATCTCAGATTGCGCCCAGTAATGCAGCGATAACCTGCAGATCTCTGAAGAAAACATCAAATATGCGTAAGTGCACAGCTGTACTATAACTAACTTTGACAGCTGCAAAATTTAGATATAGACCTGAGAATAGAGGAGAATGAAACCTGCAACTTTTGAAGGCTATAAATGAAGGAAAGAAGAGGAGAAAAAATCACCAAGAGTTGAAGAATTAAATTTGCAAAATTACTTTGTGTTTTTGGAATTTACTGCTGGAGAGTTATGAGCTGACTGAGCCGATGAGCACAACTCCCGACGAGGAGTGGTTGATGCTGAGCAAGAGAAGCAGTTAGGAGGTAATCCGAATAGCCTAGAGATAGTATATTCCGATGTATTTGTTAACTCCTTTCTTATGGATGATGAACTATTAATAATATTTGAATGATGAACTATTATTAATATTTGAATGAATACGAGAGTATCTTTCAGTATTTGATCAATTTGAATCTTATTTAATGCTTTTTATCTGTTTATTTTTGGATCTAATTGCATCAAACACGAGAGTGGCTTTGAGTCTACCGACATCAAGTGATGCAGTGAGAAGTTAGGTTAACAAGTAAGTTTGGCGAGAGCTGCTTAGGATTACAAGAAATTATGATCACTTGTTATTGGGTACACAACGTTGTTCACACCGAGAGAAGGAGTAGTTGTGGGTACTTGAGTCATGACTAAACAAGGAATTGTTATTGGTAAGAATTCATTGGAGCTTCATTGCTGTAATAGTTTATCTATTCAAAACCTTGTCGACGCATCTTGCTTTTTGACTTAGCAAAATAGATGATCCACTCCAGATCTTCACACTTGATCACCATTTACTTTTATGCATTTTAAATTTTCAACACATCAACAACAATTTAATTTACTTTTAATTGCATTGACAATTAACTTTTATTACATTGACAGTTTTGACTATTTTAGTGTGCAGATTAACTTAATTACGCTGACTTCTTTACTCACATTTCATCTAATTTTAGTATTAGTTGCTTTGACATCTGAACATCAAGAACCCATTCCTCGTGGGATCTATGTCTGGTTGAATTGTTCTATCAACTATACTTACATTGACGTGTGTCCGCTTGCACAACAGCTGCGATGTTACAAACGCGATCAAGTTTTGGCATCGTTACCGAGGAATTGGCGTTTGTTTGATGTTTTCTTTTGTAGTTGCAACTAATTTTACTTAATTTTTAATCGTTACTAGTCTGTTTACTTTTCTGTTGTTTTATTTTAGGTTTTGCATGTCCACAAGGAGAAATCCTAAGGATATTGCAAGCTTTGATCCTAAACTTGGGTGGACACTTAAGAGGAAAAGACAATAATAAAGGAAAATGGCTGGTAACAACAACAACAACAATAATTTACCACCATTGCTAGAGAACATTTAATATCATTTCTGCTTATTTGTGCATCCTTTAGTCAACATGGTGTCCCTAATGATGCTTTGAAAATGCAATTATTTCCTTATCCATTGCAGGGTAAAGTGAGAACATAGTTCTTGGGATTGTCAGCTGGATCAATTACATCTTGGAATGCGTTAGCAACACAGTTTGTTTTGCATTTTAATCCGCTGACAATGAACGCAAGATTACGAAATGATATTACTACATACCATCAGCTGGATGATGAGAACTTACATACAACTTGGGAGTATTACAAGACATTGCTTCGATGCTACCCAATGCATGGTATTCAGCAAGAGACCCAAATAGAGATTTTTTACAATGGTTTAAATGCTCAGATAAGGAATCTTGTTGTGCATCTGCTAATGGTCCCTTGTTGGACTGCACATACAATGAAGCTGTAAGAATTCTAGAGAGGATTGCTCAGAATGATTATCAATATCCAAGCTCTCGTTCTTCTCAGGTAAAGACTAAACCTGGTGTTCTTGAATTAGATGCTATTTTTTATTTGAGTGCATAGGTATCCTCATTGGTTAATATCATAAAGAATATGAAAGGGACAAGTGACGTTGCTCCTATTCAAGTGACTCAAAAATTGGATGCGTCGACATTTTCCTGTGAAATTTACGGGGACAACCATAATTGTGAAGACTGTCTACAACATGCGAAAAATGCCTTTTATGTCAACAACATCAGAGGAAATTCGTTTGGTAACTCATACAACAATCGATCTCAACAACCTTGGGGGAATCAAAATGCTTCCATATTCGGATATGGAAATTCCTCAAATTAAGGGGATTATAGACAATGGAATTACAATAGCAACCAACAGTAGAATTATAATTTGAATTCTCAAGTAAATTCTCTTTCTGAATAGATGCAGGTACATAGCCAGATGCAACCACAATCTCAATTACTGCCACAATAGTTTGTGCTACCACATATGCAAGGACAACATCATCTCAATCAACAGCAGCAATTTTCTCAACCTAACTTAGATCCTATTACTGCTCTTGAGGCATTGATGCGAGAGCATATCACGTGGACTAAAGCAATAGTGCAAGGCAACTCTTCTTCCATCCGAGCATTGGAAGCCCAGCTAGGATAGTTGGCTTCTAATCTTAGCACAAGGTCGCCGGGTAATCTACCTAGTGATACTGAGAACCCAGCATAGAGGGGGAAGGTGCATTGCAAGGCAATCATGCTGAGGAGTGGAAAGCAGACTGTTGAACCAAATAGTTCTAATTAGAACCATGTCTATGCATCTGAACCACAGCAACAAGTAGAGGATGTAGCTGAAGGAAGCCAAGCAGAAGTAAATGAAGAAGAACCAAATGTAGTGCCATCTATGCTTACAATTTGCCCAACAAAGTTGTTGACGTAACTACCAATGTCGACTCCACCGAGTTTTTCACAGCAATCTACTGCTATAATACCTTTGCCATTTCTGCAAAGATTTAAGGAGAAAGCCCATGATAAAGAGTATCAAAAGTTTGTTTCTACTTTGAAATAATTACACATTAATATACCTCTTGTTGATGCTCTTGTGCAGATACCCAGATATGGGAAATTTATGAAAGAGCTCTTGTCAAAGAAGAAGAATTTGTCCGAATTCGAGACAATTGCGCTCATAGAGGGGTGCAGCACTGTGCTTACAAATAAGTTTCCAATCAAGATGAAAGACCTTGGCAACTTCATAATCCCATGCTCTATTGGTAATCATTAACTAGGTAAAGCTTTATGTGATTTAGGAGCAAGTATTAACCTTATGCCTTTATCTACTTTCAAGAACATAAGAATAGGTTCGATGTAGCCCACTACGGTGACATTAGAACTTGCGGACAGATCCTTAGCATAATCTGAACGCCAAATTAAAGATGTCCTTGGCCAAGTTGATAAGCTTATGTTTCCTGCTGATTTTACAATCCTAGACTGTGAAGTGAATAAAAAGGTGCCTATTATCTTGGGGCGACCATTTCTAGCAATGGGACACACACTTATCGATGTGTTTAAAGGAGAACTTATCATGCAACATAACGATGAGCATGTGACCTTCAGTGTGTTTGAGGCATCCCCATCCAAAATTAAAGAGCAATTTCATCACATTGATGTGTTGGATGAAATCATTATGGAAGAATTCAATGTGAGAAGTTCAGTAGTGTCAGATGAGGATGCGATGACATCCACTGATGAAATCCTAGCTGAATGTAATTATAAAGAAGAGGTTAATAATTCTGAGCTGAGACAGAATTGACAACTGGAATCTTTGGATTTGTCAAATAGGATAATCCCGGTGTTTAAACCATCTATTGAGCAAGCTCCTACTTTGGAGTTAAAACCATTACTGATGCATTTAAAGTATGTTTTTCTTGGTGACAATGATACGTTACCAGTTATTGTCAACGTATCCCTCGATGCAACGCAGGAAGATAAGCTCATCACAATTTTGAAATAGCACAAAAGAGTCATAGCCTGGAGCATTACAGATATCAGAGGCATTAGTCCCTTTTTTTGCATGCATACAATTATCAAGTGGTTAGATGTGGGCATCATCTATCCCATTTCTGACAGTAATTGGGTGAGCCCCGTCCAATGTGTGCCAAAGAAGAGTAGTTTCACATTTGTAACCAATGATAAGAATGAGTTGATCCCTACTCGCATTGCGACTGGCCGGCGAGTATGTATGGATTATCATCGATTGAATGTGGCCACAAAGAAAGATCATTTCCTACTACCTTTCATTGACTAGATGCTGGATAGGCTAGCTTGTAAAGCCTATTATTGCTTCTTAGATGGCTACTCTGGGTACAACCAAATTGCCATTGCATCGGAAGATCAAGCAAAGACTACGTCACATGCCGTTTTTGAACCTTTGCTTTCTGACGTATGTTGTTTGGGTTGTGCAATGCACCTGCAACATTCCAGAGGTGTATGATGACGATCTTCTCGGACATCATTGAGGACTCTAGAGATATTCATGGATGATTTCTCTGTTTATGTCAAAATTTTGACCAATGCACTGACAACCTAGTAAAAGTTTTGAAGAGATACGAGGGCACAAATCTAGTTCTAAATTGGGAGAAATGCCACTTCATGGCAACTAAAGGCATTATCCTTGGCCATCAGATATCTTGTCAGGGCATTGAAGTTGATAAAGCAAAGGTCAAAATCATCGAGATATTACCATTACCCAGCAATGTGAAAGGAATAAGAAGCTTTATTGGACATGCTGGTTTTTACAGAATATTTATATGTGATTTCTCCAAGATTGCTCACTGTTAGAGCAAAATAAAAAGTTTGTGTTTGATGATGCCTGTTTGGATGCATTCATGACAATAAAGAAGTAGCTGGTATAAGCTCCGATTGTCATCACATCGAACTGGATGCAACTATTTGAATTAATGTGCGACGTAAACAACTTTGCTGTGGGAGTTGTACTAGGCCACCAAAAAGAGAAGATATTTCATTCTATTTATTATGCTTGTAAAACTCTAACTAAAGCACAAGTTAATTATACAACAACATAGGAGATGCTAGCAGTGGTCCTTGCATTTGACAAGTTTCGTTCATATCTTGTCAGTGTAAAGATTACAGTGTACACAGACCACTCAACATTAAAATATCTTCTTACAAAGAAATATGCCAAACCAAGACTAATTCAATGGATCCTACTCCTTCAAGAGTTTGATATTGAAATCAAGGATAGGAAGGGATCTAAAAATCAAGTAGCCGACCACTTGTCTTGACTGGAAGTTGAAGGTGAAGATGGATAGATGTCCCAAATTGTCGAAACATTTCCAGACGAGCAGTTATTCTTTGTTGACGCATTGCCCTGGTATGTCAATGTTGTTAATTACCTCGTGTGTGGGAAGCTACTACTGAGTGCCACTGGTCACAAAAAGATTAGGTTTTTGTGTGACGCTACAAAATATCATTGGAACCAGTCATACTTATTCAAGGTATGCGCCAACAATATTATCCGTCGTTGTGTACTTGAAGAAGAAATGAATTCAATCTTGCGACATTGCCATGATACCCCTTATGGAGGGCATTTCAATGGTACAAGGACTACTGTAAAGGTCCTACAGTCAGGATTCTATTGGCCTACATTATTTCGAGACGCCTACAACTTCACTTAACAATGTGATAGATGTCAATGCATTGGCTTGATATCTCGGTATAATGAGACGCTCTAACAATCGATTATGAAAGTAGATGTCTTCGATGTTTAGGGTATAGATTTCATGAGACCATTTCCCAACTTTTTTGCGAATGTGTACATCTTAGTTACTGCTGACTATGTCTCGAAGTGGATCGAAGCAATTGTGGTGCCAAAAGATGATGGTCGGACGTTGTTGAAATTCTTCAACACTTACATTCTTATAAGATTTGGAACGCCAAGAGCATTAATAAGTGACAAAGGAACTCATTTTCATAACAACCAAGTGGCCACAGCATTAAAGAGATATGGTGTGAAGCATCGTATGGCTACTACATATTACCCACAAACCAATGGTCAAGCCGAAGTATCTAATTGTCAAATCAAAAGTGTACTTGAGAAGGTGGTTAATCCATCTAGGAGAGATTGGTCTTCGCAACTACAAGATGTATTGTGGGCACTTTGCACTGCTTATAAAACCCGGCTGGGAATGCTGCCATATCAGTTAGTGTTTGGTAAGTCTTATCACCTGCTAGTTGAGCTTGAACATTAAGCCATGTGGGCAATCAAGTAGGTGAATATGGATTATGATGCTACCGAAAGAAAAAGATTGTTGGACATCATTTAACTAGAAGAGATGCGCCAACATGCTTATGAGAATACCGTAATATACAAGGAAAAGACCAAGAGATGGCACGATAATATCATCTTGCGTCGACAATTTAGCCCTGGTCAGTTAGTGCTTTTATTTAATTCTCATTTAAAATTGCATCCAGGTAAATTGCAATCAAGATGGTCAGACCTTTTCAAAGTTGTTGAAGCATTCCAAAGCGGTACGATGACAATTGAGAATTTGAAAGATGGACAACAATTCAAGGTGAATGGTGAACGGGTGAAACACTATGTGAGCCCAGATGTCAAAGAACCAAGAGAGGCCATAGATCTGATCACATTTAAATAATGTCGATGCATTTTTACATTTTCCTTTATTTGTTTCACTTTTACTTGTTTTGTTTCATATTCATTGTAGAAATAAAAATCATCTTTTTACCGATGCATCAAAGCACAAATTGTTGGCACATTCTACGATGAGTCAGCAAAACTTTTTTAGCAAGTATCACACCGGTAGATCTCTTTTCTACCCTAGCCATTAGATCAAATGAAAACGTACGATCTGTAGCCTGGCAATTAATGACTGCAAATGCAACGTTTCCCTATAACCATTGCAATCATCACGATTTTACAAAGCCTAGGTTATAAAATCCCTTCCTCTGCAGATTTATTTTACTCACAGTCTCTGTTGTTACTACATCTCGTCTCTTCCATTGCTTCTATTTTCTTTACGTTCACAAGATAACTTCTTTCTGCAATTTTTTTCTCACTTTCTTTTTCAGTCACCATGGCGAAAACTAGAGCATCAAAGAACACTTCTAAAAACACTCCTTCAACTTCAACCACTGTGGCTTCAACCACAACGTCACCACCATTTTTAGGGCTGACCCTATTTTTGATGACTGTAGTCAAGGATCGTTATCAAAATATCACGCTGAAGCGGAATCTCCACCCAGAGTAAGGTTTACAACTATCTACACATTAGACCTTCAAAAAACATGTTGTTAGAACCATCAGCCGCCTAGGATGGGAGTTCTTCTTCGAACATCCCACTGGCTATGCTCCTACACTGGTAAGGGAGTTCTATGAAAACCTCGTGGATGCTGAACAGGAATTCGTGTTAGTAAGTGAGGGAGTGCTACCCAAATAAATGTGTTATTATGGATCCCTGAGAGGGTGGACGACCATTCTCCGTTTATACACCGACTGGATGATGAAGCCACTACTCAAATTATGAAGGATCTCAGTGTTGATGGTGCCACTTGGACAGGTAATTGGTTCCACAACTACACTATGCATAAGAGGTATCTTACTACCTTTCGTAAAGTGTGGTTCCACTTCATCAACAGCCGCATTCTTCCGTCCACTCATAACACCACACTAGATCGCATGTGTCTTCTCCATTCCATTCTACATTACAGACACATCGACATTGGAGAAATCATCCACGACCAAAATGCAGAAGCCGCTGCCAAATAGACTGGTATACTCCCATTCCCTTCTCTGGTTATGTTGCTTTGCAAGCAAAAGAACATTGTGCTTAGGGATGGCGAGGAGGTGTTAGAGAACAAGAGTCCCACCAATGACATCTCCATTGAAAGGATGAATCGCGGCCAAGAGACGCTAGTGGCAAAAGAGGCCTCAAAGAAGAAAGATAAGTGTAAGGGGAGGAAAAAGGAAGATCAACCTGATGCCCCCACAGATCCCCAAGTGGTAGAGAAGCTGCCTTTTATGGAAGTCCATCTCGATCATTTTAATACATGTATAAAACGAACTCTCAGTGTACTAGGAGATTTGGACTACAGGCAACATTACTTTTTTCCGTATACAAAGGTCTGGAATGAAGCCATTGTTGTCGCACTGTACAGAATCACCGAACCATTACAAGACTTCCCAGCCTTTCTTGATCCTTTTTGCCCGATGCAAGATTCTTCCCCTGATCAGCCTACTCCTAATGGTAGGCCTTAAAATGTTCCATTCCAAATGAGAATTCACATCTCTGATGGCGAGAAGAACGAGGGTTATTCTAATGCCATGAACGACTGCTACCAAACAATTGCCAGCTTATTCGAAGAATTTTCAAATAGCCTTGAGGCGACCATGGCAGGAAGCGGAATTTTCATTGAGGAGCTTCATAGCTCAGTGGATAGTAAAAGGCACTGACATGGTTAAAACTGAACAGAGCAGCATGCAGATGAAGGTGTTGAGCAAGAATATGACTAGATGAAGGAGAAGGAAGAAGAAGATAATGAAATGAAGGAACCTGCTGGGGTACAGGAGAAGAAGGAAGAAGATGCCTCGACAATGATCATTAAGGATGTTGTCGACACACATGGAAGTGTGGAGGCATCAAGCAATGATGAGAATCGACTTGATTCGAGCTGGACTGAGATTGTTACTAGCAGCATCGACGATTTGAATGCTCTCGCCATTGTGCCCTATGTGGTACCACTCGCTGAAATCCACCCATCTGAAGTAACAACCGATGAGGCCACCGCCCAATCTGTTGAGGAGGAGCAATCCACCAATCCAATAGGTTCAACGAATAAAAAGTGGAAGAGGTGCAAAGATAAAAAGAAAAAGAAGCACAAGGAAGAGGGTGAGCGCCCAAAGAGAAAGAAAAAGAAAACAAAGATAGCCTCTACATTGGTTGCTGAGGAATAAATTGGTACACTTCTTTATAGTTAGTTTTTCATGCATTTATTATTATTATTACATTTTCTTTTGTCATTGAATTCATTTTGCTAACTTAGTTGCATTGTCATTGCATTTCCATAATATTTGTATAATACTGTCAGTGCATTGGGGACAAGGCAGACATTAAGTTTGGGGGGAGATAATGTGAGGTGGAAATGCAATTTCACCTACATATTTGAATTCTACTTGTTTCTTTGTTAATGAGAATATGCAAAATTTCAACACAAATGTGCCTATAATTTTATTTTTATGAGTAATTCTTGAATTATTTGGATGATGATGTGTAATTTGGATGAACATGAATGAATGGTGAGTCTGCTATTTTTGAATGAATGATTGGAACTGCTTCAGTAATGAATGAATAGTGTTGATGTTTGAATCTTGAACTAACTGACCAGTTGCAGCGACATTGCATTAATAAGAGACACTCCAATGTAAGTGCAATGTGACTTTTCAAGGGAGAACACTCTGTTGTAGGTTTAGAAAAATCATCTATAGCCAAAGGCTGTTACCACAAGAGTGTGTGTCAGCGCAATTACATACCTCTTGGGGCTTTGTTGCACCCCATCGTTACTGCCCAGGAACAAAGGTAGAGTAATGCAATGATATCTCTTAGTTACATGAAAAAGAAAAAAATGAGAAAAAGAAAGAAAAAAGAAAAGAAGAATTTTTTTTTGCTATAAATGCTAAATTGGTTCAAGAAGGATTAAGATTCATTTCATAACACTTAAATTAATAAAGTTGCAGTTTTAATTATTCATGCCTATAAATTCTCGGTGCATTATTCTATCACGTGAATACAATTTGTGCATTATGATTTTATAAAATTCAAGTTGTGAGAATAATGATTGCGGTGACCTTTCTTGCCTGTGACTTTGCTAATTTTTGTTTACTTAAGAACAAGTAAAAACTTAAGTTTGGTGGTGTGATAGCATTACAAATGAGATATATTTTCTCCCTAAATTGGTGTTTTAGTTTTCTCTCTTTGGTACCTTATTTAGCATGCATCATACGCATTTCATACTTAGTTTTTATATTTTCTAACTCATTTTAGTTTAGTTTAGTTTAAATTCTTATTATTTTTATTTCTTTTTGTACTAATGTTACTGCAAACAGTCGATGTATTGCACCTTAGAATTGTCAGTGCAGGAACTTAGCCTAGAAGATCAATGCTAGAAGAAGAATATAGCCACAAGATCAGCTTGGAATTGCGACCAGAGATGTCGCTGCACAGAACCTGAACCTCGAATGAGTAAACTCAAGCTGAATTCACACCTGAAAGCACCAGCGCTGGAAAACCACAAGTTGTCGCTACAATTAACAATCTCAGATTGCACCCAATGATTTAGCGACAACATACAGATCTTTGAAGAAAATATCAAATATGCGTGAGTGCACAGCTCTATTGTAACTAAATTTGATAGCTGCAAAATTTTGATTTGGATCTGAGAATGGAGGAGAATGAAACCTGCAACTTTTGAAGGCTATAAATGAAGGAAAGAAGAGGAGAAAAAATCATCAAGAGTTGAAGAATTAAATTTTCAAAATTACTTTGTGTTTTTGGAATTTATTGCTAGAGATCGATAAGCTGACTGAGCCGATGAGCAGCAACTCCTGACGAGGGGTGGTTAATCATGAGCAAGAGAAGTAGTTAGGAGGTAATTCGAGTAGCCTAGAGATAGTATATTCCGATGTATTCGTTAACTCCTTTCTTATGGATGACGAACTATTATTAATATTTGAATGAATAGGAGAGTATCTTTCAGTATTTGATCACTTTGATTCTTATTTAATGCATTTTATCTATTTATTTCTGGATCTAACAGCATCAAACACGAGAGTCGCTTTGCAGTCTACCGACATCGAGAAATGCGGTGACAAGTTAGGTTAATAAGTAAGTTAGGCGAGAGATGCTTGAGATTAGAAGAAATTATGATCACTTGTTATTGGGTACACAACGTTGTTCACACTGAGAGGTGGAGTAATTGTGGGTACTTGAGTCGTGACTAAACAGAGAATTATTATTGGTAAAAATTCATTAGAGCTTCATTGTTGCAACAATTTATCTATTCAAAGCCTTATCGACGCATCCTACGTTGTGACTTAGTAAAATCAGTAATCCACTCCAAATCTTCACAATTGATCATTATTTACTTTTATGCATTTTAAATTCTCAACACTTCAACAACAATTTGATTTGCACTAACAATTAACTTTTATTACATTGATAGTTTTGACTATTTTAGTGTGCAGATTAATTTAATTGCACTGATATCTTTACTCACATTTCATCTAATTCCAGTATTAGTTGCTTCGACATCTGAACATCAAGAACCCATTCATCGTGAGATTTATATCCGATAGAATTGTTCTATCAATTATACTTGCATTGACGTGTTTTCGCTTGCACAACAGCTTTGATGTTACAGACGCAATCACATTCACAGTACGATCAAGTTTTGGCACTGTTTTCGGGGATGGCATTTGTTTGATGTTTATTTTTGTTTTTTCATTTATTTTTTATTATCTAACCTTTAGTTGTTACTAACTTGTTTTTTTTTGTTGCTACTTTTACATTTTATTTTAGGTGTTTTATGACCCAGAGAAATTCAGAATTTATTGTTGGTTTAGATCCAGAAATCGATCAAACCATTTGGACGAGATGTCAAGAACAATGAAATATGGCTTTGCCAAGAAATGATGCAGCCATACCATCGTTAGCACTACAAAATCCTGTTACACCTTCGATACAAACACAAAATGTTAATAATTCACCATTGCTACAAGATGATCAGATACAAAATAGAACTATTCGAGATTTTATCGTTCCTGTTTTAGATGATTTGCAACCAGGAGTTGTTAGACCAACTATTCAAGCTGGAAATTTTGAATTAAAGCAAGTCATGTTCTAGATGCTAAACTCTAATGGGCAATATGCTGGACTGCCACATGAAGATGCAAGAGGGCGCCTTAAATCTTACCTATTGATTTGTGATTCTTTCAATTCGCAAAGCGTTCTTGATGACGCCTTGAAAATGTAGCTATTTCCTTATTCGTTGCAAGGATGGGCTTGTACCTGGTTCATTGGACTACTTGCTAGATTAGTCACTTCGTGGAATGTGCTCGCAACACAATTTGTTTTGCGTTTTAACCCACCAACTATATAAATGCTCGTCTTAGAAACGATATAACTGCGTATCATCAGTTGGATGATGAAAATCTTCATACTACGTAAGAGCGTTATAGATCTTTGCTACGATGCTGCCCCATGCATGGCATTCAACAAGAGACACAAACTAAAATTTTCTACAATGAGCTCAACGCACAAACAAGAAATCTTGTCAACACATCTGCTAATGGTCCTTTGTTGGACTTTACTTACGGTGAAACTATTAGAATTCTAGAGAGAATTGCTCAAAATGACTATCAATATCCGATCTCTAGAGTTGCACAAGTAAAATATAATCTTAGAGTTATTGAATTAGATGCTATATTTGCTTTGAGTGCACAAGTTTCTTCACTTGCAAAAATGATAAAAAAACATGAAAGGGACTAGTGACGTTGCACCAATTCATGTCACTCAATAATTTGATGTTCCTACATTTTGTTACGAGATTTGCGGTGACAGCCGTAGTTATGAAGATTGTCCACAACACACGATGAATGCTTTCTATGTCAATATATCTGTGGAAATTCTTATGGTAATTCCTAGAATAAATTTGCACACAATTCACAGCCTTGGGGTAATCAGAATGCTACGACATTCAGATATGGGAATTCATCTAATCCAGGTAATTATAGACAAGGGAATCACAGTCAGCCGCATTAGAATTACAACCAGAGTACTCAGATGCATTCACATCAAGACCAGATGCCGCCACATCAGAATCGTGTGTAGCCATAGTAATCTGCAAAGCAAAATCTAAATATTTAAGGACAACAGCAATAACAGTACACACAAGCACGATCTGAACCTTTAGCAGCCCTCGAAGCCTTAATGTGAGAGCATATCAGTCGAACGGAAGCCATTATGCGAGGAAATTCATCCTTCATCTTAGCGTTGGAAGGCAAATGGGGAAAATCACTTCGAATTTAAACACTCAACCATCAGGTACGTTGCCCAGTGATATAAAAAATCCAAGTTCGAAAGGGAAGGTGCACTGCAAAGTAATCACCCTTCGAAGTGGTAGACAAACTGTCGAGCCAACTACAAACTCTACTACAGCACCAGATAAGGAAAATCCACAAATTGTCACCCTGATGCCTATTGTCCAACCATCAAAGTTATCGATGCAACCGAAGATGTCGACGCAACCTGAGGTATCTCTACCTTTGCATTTCCCACAAAGATTTAAAGAAAATGAGCATGACAAACAATATCAATAGTTTTTGACAACATTAAAGCAAATTCATGTCAATATCCCACTTCCCTTCATTGATCAGATGTTGGATAGGCTTGTTGGAAAAGCCTACTATTGCTTCCTAGACGGTTATTTTGGCTACAATCAGAGCGCTATTGCACCGAAGGATCAAGCAAAAATAACGTTTACTTGCCCCTTTGGCACATTTGCTTTTCATCGTATGTCGTTTGGTCTTTGTAATGCACCAGCCGCATTTCAAAGGTGCATGATGGCAATATTTTCAAATATGTTCGAGGATTCATTAGAAGTATTTATGGACAATTTTTCAGTTTATAAGAATAATTTTGATCAACACGCTGACAAATTTGCTAGAGTCTTAAAGCGATGTGAAGACACACACTTGTGCTGAATTGAGAGAAATGCCACATCATGGCAACTGAAGGCATTGTCTTAGGTCATCGCATTTCCAGTAAAGGCATTGAAGTGGATAGACCTAAGGTGGAAATTATTAGGAAGCTGCCTTTGCAGACAAATGTGAAGGGTATCCGAAGTTTTCTTGGGCATGCAAGTTTTTATTGTCGATTTATTCGAGATTTTTCCAAAATTGCAAAACCTCTATGCCCATTGTTGGAGCAAAATAAAAAATTCCTCTTTGATGATGTATGTTTAGATGCATTTCTTCAAATAAGAAGTAGCTTTTGAAGGCACCCATTTTCGTTGTACCAAATTGGTCTCAATCGTTTGAAGTTATGTGTGATGAAAGTGACTTTACTGTGGGTGCAGTCTTAGGAAAACGTAAGAAAAAAAAATTTCACGCTATATATTACACCAACAAGACTCTTACAAAGTATCAGATTAATTAGACAACCAAAAAGAAAGAGTTGTTAGTTGTAGTCTTTGCTTTCAACAAATTTCTCTCATATCTTATTGATGCAAAGGTTACTATTTTTACTGACCATTCAGCGTTGAGATATCTTTTCGCAAAGAAGGTCGCAAAACCACGGATGATACGTTGAATCCTATTATTGTAAGATTTTGTTATAAAGATCAAAGATTGAAAAGGGTCAAAAAACCAAGTGCCAGATAACCTATCTCGTTTGGAAGTTGGTACTGGAGATGGAAATACACTTCAGGTTGTCGACGCATTTCCTATTGAGACATTGTTTCCTATCGACGCAACCTCGTGGTATGTGGATGTGGTTAATTATATGGTATGCGAAAAGCTACCCTTAGGTATCACAGGCCACAAGAAAGAAAGATTTCTTTGAGAAGTAGAGAAATACTAATGGAACGAACCGTACTTATTCAAGGTATGCAATGACAATATCATTAGGCATTGAGTTCCGTAGGAAGAGATGCATTCAATCCTGAAGCATTGTCATGATGCTCCTTATGGAGGTCATTTTAGTGGCATGAGAATTGCTGCAAATGTTCTTCAATTAGGAATCTATTGGCCTTCATTATTTAAGGATGCGTTCAATTTTGTGCATCAATTTGATTGATGTCAACGCACTGGTTCTATATCTCGTCACAATGAGATGTTACAATAGCCAATCATGAAAGTTGAACTCTTCGACGTTTGGGGTATGAACTTTATTGGACCATTTCTAAGTTCATTTGGAAACGTCTATATTCTAGTTTCTATTAACTACGTATCAAAATGGGTTGAAGCCATTGCAGTCCCAAAAGATGATGCAAGGAAAGTGCTTAAGCTTTTCCACAAGCATATACTTACCTGTTTTGGCACGCCTAAAGCATTGATAAACAATCAGGGCACTCATTTCCACTGCAACCAGGTGGTAGTTGCACTGAATCAGTATGGAGTTAATCATAGAATGGCGATCACTTACCATCCAAAAACCAACAGACAAGCTGAGGTATCCAATCGACAAATCAAGAATATTCTCAAGAATGTAGTGAAACCTTCAAGAAAAGATTGATGTTCTAGACTTGTTGATGCTTTGATCTTCTAGACATGATGATGCTTTGTGAACATTGAGGACAACGTACAAAAACCCACTTGGGATGTCGCTGTATCAGCTTGTTTTTGGAAAAGCATGTCACTTGCCTGCTGAATTGGAGCATAAAGCAATGTGGGCTATTAAGGAAGTGAAAATGGATTATGAGGCTGTTGAGAAGAAGAGGCTATTAGACATCATTAAACTTGAGGAAATTAGGCAAAATGCCTATGAGAATGCGACAACCTATAAGGAAAGACCAAAAGATGGCATGAAAAAAATCATTTTACAACGATAATTTACTGTAAGTCAACAGGTGTTATTATTCAATTATCAATTGAAATTGTACCCAGGTAAATTGCACTCAAAATAATCTGGACCATTTGAAGTTATTGAAGGATTTCCTCATGGTGGAGTCACAATTAAAGATCTACATGATGGGTACCAATTTAAAGTGATGGACAATGGCTAAAGCATTATTATGGCCATAATGATCACAAATAAGAAGAGACCATTAAATTGGTCAAATTTTTCTAACCTCTCTTGACATTTTTATCATATAATTTTATTTTATTTTATTTTTTGTTTAAGTTTATTTTTCTTAGTAATTTTTGTAAGATAAAGTCATCTATTTTGTTGACGCATGCAGATCTCCTTGTCGATGCAACTCGTTTGCCTGTACTGAAATTGCTGACTCATTAGAAAATCAGAGTATATCAGGAAACAAATCATATCGTTTCATCCATCAACACCCAACTGTTGGATCGGTCTGAAGGGGTGCAATCCTATTGGACGCATTTATTCTTGCAGACTTTATGTCCTTTCCTCTGATGCATAAAATACACGCCTGTCCATTTTCCCTTTTTCATGCCCTATAAACAACCTTCTTTGTGCCGACTGTGCTATTCACAAAGAAGCCATTTTTACTCACAACCTTTCTACAAGCTTACACCTTTCTACCTTATAACTCTCTTTATTTACCAACACCATGGCCAAAACTAGTAGAGCGAAGAAGCCAACTAAATTTGTTACAGAACCTTCATACTTTTCAATAGTCATTCGAGAAATAGAGCATCCCATGTCCAAAGAGCCTGAGATGTTCCTCACAAAAGCGACTAAAGACCGTTTCCAAGAGAACATGCTAAAAAGGAACTGGCACCTAGAGCAAGGCTTCCTTTACTTGAGACAACAAGAACTAGGGAAACAAATTCACAAAACCATCGCAAAGCTGAGATGGGGAACTTTTTGTCAACACCTTGGAAGCTATTCTCCATCTCTAGTACGTGAGTTTTATTCCAATCTCACTGACCATGAGTTAGAATTTATTTTTGCCTGTGAAGTTTTAATCCCTTGGGATGCTGCACACATGAACAAGCTTTATAACACTACAATAGACAAGGATGAGCACATTGCGTTTATTGAGGAACTCATTGATGAAGCGACAAATATTTTGGTGAAGGAGCCACATGGACGAGTTGAAATCTAAACAACTACACCATGCATAGGCACTTTTTAACATTGCAAACTAAGATCTGGTTCTACTTTGTGAACTCCAGATTGATGCCTTCAACACACAACACAACTGTCACCCTTGATCAAATGTGTCTGATACATTCGATCATTAAGGGAAGGAAAACTGATGTCGAGGCAATTTTACACTAAGAGATTGCTAACTGTGCTACTAGACAAACAGGCATATTGGTGTTCCCCTTACTGGTAATGCGGTTATGCTAAAAAAAGGAAGTTGTACCTCGTGATGGAGAAGAGATCTTAGAGAACAAGGGCCAGATAAATGAAGCATCAATCGAAAGAATGACTTGTGGGAAAGATACTCCCACAGTAAAGGAAGCATATACAAGAAAAAAAAGGGAAAAGCAATAGTTGAGGACAAGGGTGCACATGTGACTACATATTCATCTCTATGGCGTAAAATGAAGGAGGTCAAGAAGATAGCAGATTCTATAAACATTAGGCAAGTCAAGCTTGTCGCCATTGTCGAAGATATTGAGAGGTCACAAAATTTATTCTACGCCTACACCAGGGCATGCACTAGTGTTATTGTGACAACATTGAGGCGGATGAGCAAAGTACATCTCCGTGAATTCCCAATATTCCCTCCAATTATAAGAGAATATGAGCCTTCAACTGAAGAGGTTGAGTCAGGGGAGGAAGACCAATTAGTGGCTTCCCCTCTAATGGTGAACATATCTAATGATGAGAAAAAGGTCGAATCAAGGGAGATGGAGAAATGTTTACGGAATACTGTGAGCTTGTTTGAGGATGAGTTCACTGCTAGTTTGGATGCCCATGTTGCTAAAGAAGAGACTCCTGTTGCTGGGGAGGAAACAAAAGTGGAAGAAGACGAAGAAAAAGATGAAGGAAAAGAAGCTGAGGAAGATTCAACTGAAAAATTTATCCCTGCACCCGAATTTATGGGTGAATCAACTGAGGGCCTGGCGCCAACTAGAGCGAATTAAGTGGAGGTTGTGAATGCAATTAATGAGGATCAGAATCCTTTGGCTATCATGGTCTACACTGGACCACTCAAAGTGATCCATCCAACAGTAGTCACAGTTGATGATGTCGGGGCACAACCAGATGTTGCGGAGTAATGCAAAGATCAAGCAAAGCCAAAAAAAACAAAAAGGAAGTGATCCAAAGATAAGAAGAGTCGAAAGGAAGAGAAGAAGCAAATGAAGAAAAAGCACTATGCAACCAATTCAACGGCTGTAGAAAATTGAGTTAGTTTTATTTTAGTTTTTAGCCTTAGTTTCCATGTATAACATGTAGCTATAATTTGTTTTTATAGTTTGTTAGTAAGCATTATCATCACATTCCCATTATGATTACATTTTTATTATCATTGCATTTACATTGTCATTATATTTCAATTTGTCAATGCATTAGGGATAATACAAACTTTAGGTTTGGGGGAATGTATGGAGTTTGGAAATGCAATTGCACCAAAATTTGGAAATTTTTTTTGAGTTTAATGAAGCAGTCAAGGTTATTGCAAATGTGTTTGAATTTTTTTTCAATTGATGCTTAATTCTTGAATCATGTGAACTATCAATAAATGAGTTGGATAAATTTGACTGAATGCTATATCTTCATTTCTATGATGAATGACTTAGATTGCATTAGTAATGAATGATTAGTATCATTTTGTGTATCTTGAATGAATCTTCCGTCTACAGCTGGTTGTATATGTATATAGTTATAAATAAAAGACACACCAATGTGGGTGTATTGTGAATTGTTTAAGGGGGAACACTCCAATGCAAGTGTTAGAAAAAATAATCTAGTCAAAGGTTGTCATTGTAAGAGTGTGTGTCGGCGCACTTACATACTCCCTAGGGGTTTGTTGCTCTCCATCATTACTTCTTAGGAACAAGGGTATAGTAATGCAAAGACATCCCTCAGTCACATATATATATATATATATTAAAAGAGAAAAGAAAAAAAAAAGAAAAAGATATATGTATTATTGTACAATATACGATGTTTAAAATATGTGCTAAAGATACCTAAATGGGGACAAATTGACCAATAAGAAGGGAGAAAACATATGTTCTTTCTAGTACTATCACTAAGCACTAGCATACCCACATCATTTAATTAAGCCATCATGTTTCCTAAAGCTAAGATTTGGGTCCAATTTATTTGCACCCGTATGATTCCTGCTTTAAATGTTTCTAATGTCAATAATTTTTGAGTAGTTTTGTTATTTGCAATTTTGCAGAAAAAGTAGGTTTGTATAGGAAAATGGATTCACCAAGACATGGGTCATTGGGTAGGAAGCCAAAAGGTGGGGATTTTCTTTCCTCACCTAATCACAGCTTTATGTAGGAGGGCAGGAGTGCCCATGACATCGATTGAACAAACCTTGAAGCCATCGAAAAGTGTCATTGGTGACACACTTTTCCAACAATATGGAGAGCTTCGTGCCAAACAATTAGGAGAAGGGAAGAAGTAGTCACAAGTTTCGACGACTACACAAACATCCACATGAAGTTTGTTACCAGCCTAACAAGAAGTTGATGAAGGGACTCATGCAAAGCTAGATTGGATGATCCAATGGATGCATGAATCAGGATCGACATTCCAAGAGGTTGCTCAACAACATAACCTTAGAGTCACTAACTACATTGCAGACATGTTTGGGGAAATGGATGAAGAACATGATGATGAAGAGTAGGAAATAGGGAATGACAGTGTTGAAGAAAATGAGATGGATGAGGAAGAGTAGTTGTTTGAGACAATTTAATTTTGTAAATTTTGGATAATTTTTGGTTTTCTTTTATCTTAGACTTACATAATTCATAAAAGTAAGATTAGAATTTATCTTTGTGTATATGCTTGAATTCATTTTGTAAGAATGATAGCATTAGAAATGACACTCAATTTCTCCTTGAATTAGTGTATAATTTGTTCCTTTTGTATCATATTTAACCTACATTTTCAGCATTTCATACTTAGTATTTCCATCTAAAGTTGTCAACACAGGAATCCACCATAGAAGATCAGAATGGGAAAGCATTTAGAGTTGTGCCCACAAGTTTGATTTAGAATTGCGGCCAAAGATGTCACCACATGAATGCTTCTACATTTTATCAGGGGCTGTACGCTGCTAACACGTTTAGAAGCACCAGCGTAAGAGAATGTCGAGTTGTCCCAGTAAATTTAAATCATAATTTGCGTCCAGAGATGTCGCGACAATCTACAATAGCCTAATACACAAACTAGATCTGTATGAGTACATAGCTGGCAATAACAAACTTGTATAGCTGCAAAAAGGGAAGTTAGATCTGTGAAGAGGGATAGACCTATGCTGTGGAATGATTATAAATAGAGGGAAGTGAGAGGAGATCAAGATCAAGCTGTGAAGAATTCAATTCCACAAATTTTATTATCTTTTCTCAAAGTCAGCTACCATGGAAGCTTGATTCCAGGAGGGTAAACTAAAGCAACAAGGAGGTAACTACTCCTGACGAGGAGTGCCTATATGCGACGCAAGAGGAGCGATTACGAAAGATTCTAGTAGATTAGGAACTACATGCTTCAATTTATATTTTAATCCCTCTTGAATGTTGATGAATTCTATTGACTTTTAATTATATATAGAAGTATCTATTAATGTTAGATCTATTTTGATTTCTACTCAATTCTTCTCATCTATTTATATTTGGATTTAACTGTTTTGAACACGGAAGTGCAATTGCAGTCACAAACACTAGAAGATGCAGTGACAAGTTAGAGTAACAAGCAAGACAATTGAAGTTGCTTGAGGCAAGAAGGAATTATGGCCACTTGTTCTTAAGTGCAAAGCATTACCAACACTAGAAGTTGTGTTAATTGTGAGTACTTAGGTCTTTGTTAAACAGAGGAGTTGATAACAGTCAGATCTCATTAGAACTTAATTGCGACGACAATTCATCTATCAGTTACCTTGTAGTCACATTTAGCGTTGCCAACTTGTGAAGTCAGGGATCGCCCTATTTCTTTACACTGGATCTATTTCATTTAATTTACTGAATTTACATTCACAACATCTTCTACAACATTTCATTTTTTCTAACATTTTATGTTATATTTGCGTTGACAGATTTAACTCTTTGAACTTTGTAGTCTTAACTAAATTGCTTTGACATTACTCTTAACAATTCTTTTGATTTAAATTATAATTGCTTCGACAAATTTAAGCAATAAGAACACCATCCTCGTGGGGTCGATATTAGATAGATTCATCTCTATCTACTATACCTGCATCGACAGTGTCCGCTTGCACATAATTTCTGTGACGTTTACAATCTGATCAAGTTTTGGCACCGTTTTCGGGGATGGTGTTTGTTTGATGTTTATTTTTGTAGTTGCATTTACTATTATTTTTTCTAACTTTTATTGAGTAACTAATCTTTTGTTGATTTTCTTTTAAATTCTTTTAGGTGTTTATGTCCACAAGGAGAAATCCTAACAACCTTGTTGGTTTTAATCCAGAAATTAAAAGAACAATTAGGAGGATGAGATAAGAGCAAAGAAAGATGGTTGACAATAACAATGATCTACTACCATTTCTATCACAAAATCTTGTTCCTCTAGTGCAACCACAAGGAGTCAACAATATACCGTAACACAAGAAGAGCAATTTCCAAACAGGACAATTAGATACTTTGTTGTTGCTATGCTCGATGATCTACAACTAAGGGTTGTTAGTCCAGCAATACAACCTGGGAATTTTGAATTAGAACTAGAGATGTTCCAAATGCTGAATACGAATGGGCAATATGCTGGTTTGCCTCATGAAGTTGCGAGGGAGCATCTCAAATCTTTTTTGCTTATATGTGCTTCTTTTAGTCAACACGATGTTCTTGATAACCCTTGAAGATGCAGCTATTCCCATACTCTTTACAAGGAAGGGCACGTACATGGTTTTTAGGTTTACGGACTGGATCTATTACTTCATGGAATGCGCTAGCAACATGGCTTGTTCTACGATTCAATCTACCCATAATGAATGCTAGATTGAGGAATGATATTACAACATACAATAAACTAGATGATGAGAACCTGCACACTACGTGGGAACGTTACAAAACTCTGCTTAGATGTTTCCTCATGCACAAAATCGAATAGGAGACACAAATCGAGATATTTTACAATGGATTAAATGCGCAGACAAGAAATCTTGTTGATGCATCTGCTAATGGTCCTTTGTTGGATTGCACTTATAATGAAGCTATGCGAATCTTGGAAAGAACTGCACAAAATGATTATCAGTACTCGATTTCTCGTTCTACTCAAGTGAAAATAAATCTTGGAGTTATTGAGTTAGATGTCATTTCAGCCCTAAGTGCACAAGTATCCTCTTTGGCAAACGTGATTATAAACATGAAGGGGACAAGTGATGTTGCCCCTATTTAATTAGCCCAGCAAATGGATGTCCCAACATTTTCTTGTGAAATTTGTGATGCCAACCATAGTTATGAGGACTGTCTATAGCATGTTGAGAATGCGTTTTATGTCAATAACATCTGAGGGAATTCATATGGTAACTCATATAATAGTTCAAGTAGAACTCAACAACCTTGGGAGAGTCAGAATGCCTCCATATACAAATATGGAAATTCCTCAAATCAAGGTAATTTTAGACGAGGGAGTTACGGTCAACAGCAGTAGAATTATAATCACAATCCTCAAGTGCATGCGCAGCCTGACCAGATGCGATAACAAAACTAGATGCAATCATATAATCAAATGCAACCACAACAGACTGTACTACCAAATATGCAAGGACAACATCAGCAATAGCAATAACAATATTCTCAACCAAGATCAGATCCATTAGCTACTCTTTAAGCTTTGATGCGTGAGCATATTACCAGGATAGAAGCAATTGTACAAGGAAATTCATCTTCCATCCAAGTGTTGGAAGCACAACTAGGACAATTGGCTTTTAACATGAGCACATGACCACCAGGTGCTTTGCCCAATGATACTGAAAATCCAAATCAGAAAGGAAAGGAGCATTTCAAGGCTATCACATTGCGGAGTGGAAAGCAAATTGCCAAACAAAGTTACAGCTCCAACCAAGCACTTGTCGACGCAGATGAACCAAACAACAAGGGGAAGTTGTATCTAAAGAAGATACAACATAAGTAAAGGCGGATGAGCCACTAGTAGTCACACCAATGCTGACCATTTGTCCTATGAAGTTTTCAATGCAATTGCCCATGTCGACACAACCGGTTGTATCACAACAATCAACTATGAACATACCTTTTCCATTTCCACAAAGATTCAAAGAGAAAGATCATGACAGAGATTATCAAAAGTTTGTATCTACCTTGAAACAATTACATATTAATATACCTCTAGTTGATGCTCTTGTGCAGATTCCCAGCTATGGATAAGTCATGAAGGAGTTATTATCAAAGAAGAAGATGCTATCTGAAATTGAGACGATTGTGCTAACAAAAGGGTGTAGTGCTGTACTGACAAATAAATTGCCACCAAAAATGAAAGATCTTCGTAGTTTCACAATTCCATGCTCCATTGGAAACCATTACTTAGGTAAAGCCTTATGTGATTTAGGAGCTAGCATTAACCTTATGCCATTGTCAACTTTCAAGAAATTAGGAATTGGTCATATGAAGCTCACTGTAGTGACATTACAACTTGCGAATAGATCTTTGGCACAACTTGAAGGACAAATTAAAGATGTTCTCGTCTATGTCGATATGTTTGTGTTCCTAACTAACTTCATCATACTTCATTGTGAAGTCGATAAGGAGGTGCCCATTATTCTGGGGTGCCCATTTCGTGCAATGGGACTCACACTCATAGATGTTTTCAAGGGTGAGTTGATCATGCATCATAATAATGAACATGTAACCTTTAGTGTTTTCAAAGCATCTCCATCACGAAGTAGGGAATAATGGCATCACATTGATGTTCTGGACGAGTTAATTATAGAGGAATTTAAAGAACGAAGTTCAGCAATGCTAGAGGAATATGCTGTGACATCGGAAGATAATGCCTTACCTGAATGTGACCACAGAGTTTAGGCTAATGTCTGTGAGCTTGGATATGGCTGACAATTGGAATTTTTGGATTTGACTAATAGGACGATCCCTATGTTCAAACCACCGATTGAAGAAGCTCTGACTTTGGAGTTAAAGCCATTGCCTGCACATCTAAAATATATTTTCATGGGTGACAATGATATATTACCAGTGATTGTCAGCGCAAGTCTCAATGCGAGCCATGAAGAAAAATTAATTAGAATATTAAAGCAACATAAAATAGCCATCACCTGGCGCATAGTGGACATTAAAGGCATTAGTCCCTCTTTCTATATGTATAAAATTAGGTTGGAAGATGAAGGGAAATAGTCAATTGAGCAACAACAAAGATTAAATGAGAAAATGAAGGAAGTAATAAAGAGAGAGATCATTAAATGGCTGGATGTAGGCATAATCTACCTAATTTCGGACAATACATGGGTGAGCTCGATCCAATGTGTGCCTAAGAAAAGCAACATCATGGTGGTAAGTAACGATAAAAATGAGCTAATCCCTACTTGTATTGCTACAGGTTGGCGAGTGTGTATGGATTACCATCGTCTAAATGCGGCCACAAAGAAGGATCACTTCCCACTTCCGTTCATTGATCAAATGTTAGATAGGCTAGTTGGTAAAGCTTATTACTCTTTTCTTATTGGATACTCTGGGTACAACCAGATTGAACACGCACTGGAGGATTAAGGAAAAACGACTTTTACTTGCCTATTTGAAACCTTTGCTTTCTGACTAATGCCATTTGGTTTGTGTAATGCCCCAACTACATTCTAGAGGTGCATGATGTCCATCTTCTCTGATATGATCGAGGATTCATTAGAGATGTTTATGGATGATTTCTCTATCTATGGCCACAATTTTGATAAAAGCAAAAGTGTTGAAACGATGCGAGGACACAAACTTGGTATTAAACTTAGAAAAATGTCATTTTATGGCAACCAAAGGCATTTTTCTTGGCAACAAAAGGCATTTTTCTTGGCCATCGTATATCTTGTCCGGGCATTGAAATGGATAAAGCGAAGCTGAAAATCATTGAAAAGCTACCTCCACCCAATAATATGAAGGGAATAAGGAGTTTTCTTGGCCATGCCAGATTTTATAGAGGATTTATCCAAGACTTCTTTAAAATATCAAAACCACTTTGCTCTTTGTTGGAGCAAAATAAAAAAAATTTGTTCGATGAAACTTGTTTGGAAGCATTCCTAAAAATTAAACAGCGCCTAGTGTATGCACCCATTATTGTCGCACCGGATTGGTCACAATCGTTCGAGGTGATGTGTGATGCAAATGACTTTGCTGTGGGTGCTGTGCTTGGGCATTGAAAAGATAAGGTATTTCATTCAATATATTATGCTAGTAAGACTCTAACTGAAGCGTAGGTGAATTACACAACCACTGAGAAGGAGTTACTGGCAGTAGTTTTTGCATTTGACAAGTTCTGTTCATATCTTGTCAGTGTAAAGATCACAGTGTATACTGATAATTCTGCATTAAGATACCTTTTTGCTAAGAAAGATGCAAAACCTAGGCTAATTAGATGGATTCTTTTATTACAAGAATTTGATGTTGAGATTAAGGATAGGAAAGGATCGAAAATTCAAGTAGCAGACCACCTATCTCATCTGGAATCTGGAAGGAAGGATTTAAATAAGTTATAAATTGTCGGCCACATTTCCAGATGAGAAATTATATTTTATCGACACATCTCCATGGTATTCAAATGTTGTCAATTATCTACTTTGTCGAAAGCTACCAGTGAGTGCAAAAGGTCATAAGAAGGTCAAATTTCTTTGGGATGCTGCAAAGTATCATTGGAATAAGCCATATTTGTTCAAGGTTTGCACTGACAACATCATTCATCGCTGCGTTCCTGAGGAAGAAATGATATCTATCCTGAAGCATTGCCATGATGCTTCTTATGGAGGCCATTTTGGTGGTGTTAGGATTGCTGGAAAGGTCCTACAATCAGGATTTTACTAGTCGACATTATTTCGAGACACCCATAATTTTGCTCAACAGTGTGACAAATGTTAGCGCACTGGTTCTATATCTCGATGCAACGAGATAATTCAACAGCCTATCATAAAGGCTGCGTTATTTGATGTTTGGGGTATAGATTTTATGGGACCATTTCCAAATTCTTTTGGAAATGTGTATATTCTGGTTGCTGTTGACTATGTCTCCAAGTGGATTGAAGTAATTGTTGTTCTAAAGGACAATGCTTGAATGGTGTTAAAGTTCTTTCACACATATATCCTTACACGATTCGAAACACCTTGAGCATTAATAAGCGACCAAGGCACTCACTTCCATTGCAATCAAGTGGTGATGGCTTTGAAACGTTACGGTGTGAAACATCACATGACAACCACATATCATCCACAAACAAATGGACAAACAGAAGTAACCAATCAGCAAATCAAGGGTATTCTTGAGAAGGTGGTTAACCCATCTCGATGAGATTGGTCTTCACGATTTAATGAAACGTTGCGCTTTGCACTGCATACAAAACACCATTAGGGATGTGGTCATATTAGCTAGTTTTTAGTAAATCCTGTCACTTGCCAGTCGAACTTGAACATAGGGCCATGTGGGCAATCAAGCAAGTGAACATGGACTATGATGCTGCTGGAAAGGAAAGATTGTTTGAAATTTCAAAATTGGAAGAAATTCGATGCAATGCCTATGAAAATGCTGCCATTCACAAAGAAAAAACTAAAAGATGGCATGACAACATCATTTTGCAACGACAATTTTCTCCTAGTCAGTTAGTGCTTTTATTTAACTCGCATTTAAAATTGCATCCAGGAAAATTACACTCAAGATGGTGAGAATCTTTTGAAGTTGTCGAAGCATTTCCACATGATGTGGTGACGATTAAGGATTTCAACGATGGGAACCAATTTAAAGTGAATGGACAACGATTGAAGCATTACTGAAGCCCAGACATCAATGAAAAAAATGACACCATTAACCTGGTCACAGTTTTTTAGGATGTCATTGCAATTTTTCTATTAATTTTTATCTTTTATTTTCCTTTCTTTGTTTCTTTAGTTTTTACAAGAATAAAATATCACCTTTTTGTCAACGCATTTCATTGATGACTTAGCGAAGCGTTTCGGGAAAGAATGATGCCAATTGATTTACTTCTTTCCCCAACCGTTGGATCACTCCGAAAAAATAAGATTTGTGTCCTAGCATTTATTGGTTATAGGCACAAGGTACTCCCAACGGCAGCAGCAATCATCACGTCTCTTCACCTCCATCTTCTATAAAACACCCTTTTTGTGTTGATTGAAGCTTCACACTCACAACCACCATTCTTACTGTATTCTTCTTTTTCTTCAACCTTCAATCTTTCTGCAAGTTATTCTCACTCTCTTTATTTTAGTAGTCATGAAGAGAACTAGCGATGCAAAAACCCCATCTAAATTCGCTGCGGAATCGTCGGCTGGTATGGTAAAAAACACCGACCAACCACCACCAAAGGAAGCTATTTTTTTCTTATCAAAAGCGGCGAAGGACCGTTATCATGATGTGATGTTGAAAAGGAACTGTCATCCTGAGCAAGGATTTCAGTTGTCCTTGTATCTAACATTGGGAAAGCAAGTCGCCAGAACTATTTTACGATTGGGCTAAGAGCAATTTTGTGACCATTCGACAGGATACTCTCCCTCTATGGTAAGGAAGTTTTATGCTAACCTGGTTGATCTTGAACAGGAATTTATATTTGTTCGTGAAGGGTTGGTGCCATGGTGCATTGACCACATTAATGCTCTCTTTCATATTGCTGAAGGAGAGGATGAGCATGTCGAGTTCTTGGAGAACTTGAAAGAGGACGGTCTTGATCTCTTGTTGAATGACTTATGCGTCGATGGCACAGTTTGGATAGGTAACAATCCAAACAACTACACGATGCATTATCACTACCTCACTATCCAAAGCAAGGTATGGTTTCATTTCATCAACTATTGTCTCCTGCCATCTATCCACAGTACGACTGCAATGCTGGACGAAATGTGCTTGCTGCATTCTATACTCAAGGGATGACAAATTGATGTCGACGTAATCCTACATCAAGAAATTGCTGAAGTCGTTACCAAACAAATTAGTATCTTGCCTTTTCCTTCTTTGATAATGATGCTATGTAAACAGAGAGGCATTGTGCCTCGTGAAGGGGAGGAGAGTTTGGAAAATAAAGGGTCGATTAATGATATTTTGGTGGAAAGGATGACAAGGGGGTAAGAAACCCCTATGATGAAGGAGGTACCAAAAAAGAAGGAAAAAGGGAAAGGAAAATAGAAGGACACCAAAACCCATGCGGCCACAGATCCAAAGATTTGGAGGAAGCTTGATGAGATTGAAAAGTTTGTCGGTCGGATGATTAGCAGAAAAATCAAACTTGTCGGCATAATTGACGAGATGCAATTCAGACAGAACTTATTCTATGCCTATACAAGGGCATAGAATACTGCTATTGTCAGCACATTAAGAGGTTTGAGCCAAAATTCGACGGCTGAATTCTCTTTGTTCCCTTCTATTATCGAAGAAGCCACTCCATCATCAGAGCAGCATCCTTCAAAAGGAAGAACTAAGTTCATCCAATCCCCAAATAGAATCCATATCTCTGTTGATGAGGATCAAGAGGGGCAATCTAAGGAAATGGAAGATTGCTTCTGAAACATTGCTAGCCTCTTTCAACACGAACTGTCGAATAGTTTGGGGGCCTCTATGATAGAGAGACTGACTGTTGTTGCGAAAGAGCACACACCAATTGCTTCCATGGGTATTAAAGTAGAAGAAAGAAAAGAAGAAGAAGAAGACGTTACCCCAAAAAATTTATCAGAGAAATTTGTCGACTCACCTGCCAATATGGGGGCACCTGTTGAACAGGTGGGACCACCTGGGGTAAGCTGGGCCGAGGCGGTCACATTCGACAATGAGGATTCGTGACTGTCGATGAAGTCGACACTCAACTAGTAATGGAGGAGCAATCAACTCCATCGGTTGAACCAAAAGAGAAGAGGCACAAATGAAAGACAAAGAAGAAAAGCAAAGAGGAGCGCCCTAAGAAGAAAAAGAAGTCCAAAGCAGCACTTCCTCAACTGCAACGCTGTGAGTTAGTTTTACTTTTCGGTATTTACTTTAGTTGCATATATTTTCCCTAGTTGTCATTACATTTTAATTGTCACTGCATTTTAATTATTCTAATATTTGCATTGTAGTTGCATTTCCATTAATGGAAGTTGCTTGAGGCAAGAAGGAATTCTAGCCACTTGTTCTTAAGTGCAAAGCATTACTAGGACTGGAAGGTGTGGTAGTTGTGAGTACTTAGGTCTTTTTTAAACAGAGGAGTTGATAAGTCAAATCTCATTAGGACTTATTTGCAGTGACAATGCATCTATTAGTTACCTTGTAGTCACATTTAGCGTTGCCAACTTGTGAAGTCAGGGATCCCTCTATTTCTTTACACTTGATTTATTTCTTTTAATTTACTGAATTTACATTCATAACATCTTCTACAACAATTAATTTTCTATTAATTTGCGCTGACATTTTATGCTATATTTGCGTTGACAGATTTAACTCTTTTAATTATGCGGTCTTAACTAAAATGCTTTGTCATTACTCTTAACAATTCTTTTCATTCAAATTCTAATTGCTTCGACAAATTTAAGTAACAAGAACACCATCCTCGTGGGATCGATATCCAATAGATACAATTTCTGTATCTATTCATGCATAGAGTTGTTTAAGTTATATAGGGCTTTTCAGTGTGTAACGTGTTGATGCTTAGGATAGGTATGGATTTCAAAGAACAATTAAGCACAATAAGGTTACAAACACGAAAATAGTTTGACACCTTGTATTGTTCCCTATTCTTCCCCTTTATGTCCTACTCTATCTCACCCCCTTATCTCTCATTCTCTCACCATCCTTTTTTCTTCGTTTTTGGAACTGTCAATATATAACAATCCCTTTAGCTAGCCTATGAGTACTCTTTTTCCTTTTGTTTCTTGAGTAAGATTCTCTTTTTCTACTTCTTGGTGACTTTATAATTTTGTCAGTATTCACATATTTTCTTACTCATGATTCTTTTTATTTCTTACTCCTTTTTCTTCTCTTTTTGATTTTTCTTTGTTTCTCTCTTTTGGGCTAAACTAAAGTTCGTACATTATATTGAGTTCCTTATTTTTATTTTGTAACCTCCACCTTAATGTGTCTACTTACCCTCAATACCAATGGCCACGTCTATTTCATGCAAAATAGGACCAAAGAAAAGAGTATACACAAATCTTTCATTTAAGGCTAAAGAGGATTATAGTGTGGTTTATCAAAAAGGATCATAAGACTCAAATATGGGTACTAATTGGAAATTCAAAATAGGGTTTACTTTTTAGCTCTAAATGTGTTCAAACAATGCCTTAGGCCATCCCTAAACACCTCAATATGTACGAATATCAATTTCAACACATAATCTCAAAATTATCATCTATCATATATACTAGCATGCTCGTTTCCTTATATTTCACAGATCATTTGGTATCAATAATACCTTTCCATCTATACTTAATATAACCTATGAAAATCAAAAGTTTCATGCTAAAAAATTAAAAATTCCTCATTATCATGACAACTTTATTATTAAACACAATTAACCTATTATAAATGCTCCTAACCAATCACTTGTATTTCTACAAGCTCAAGCTCACATCAAAAGGCAAATAAGAAATAAAAACTATATGCCAAAAATTCCTAGGTTGTCCTTAATGTGTAGTCCCCTCAAAAAATTAAGCAAAGAAGTTACCTGATTTATCGTGAAGCTTCTCTTCTTCTTATGGTGGTTGTCCTTCTCTTTTTGGCGTTAATGCTTGAAATTGTTACGTCTTCCATAATGTGGGGTTCCTACAAAAATAATTAAACCATATATATAAAAAATTAATTCTAATCCTATTCCTACAAATTATATAAGTCTAAATCTAAAACCAAAAATTATCCAAAAATTACAAGTTTAAATTGTCTCAAACACCTACTCATCCTCATCCATTTCTTCATCCTCTTTATCACTATCATTCCCTACTTCCGGTTCTTCATAATCGTGCTCTTCATCCACCACCCCAAACATGTTCGTAGTGTAGTTAGGGACCTTAAAGTTATGTTATCGAGTAACTTCTTCAAATACCAGTCTCGATAAGTGCATCCATTGGATCATCCAATCTAGCTTTGCATGACTCCCTTCACCAACTTCTTGTTGGACTGGTGCCAACCATCATGTGGATGTTCGTGTAGCCATCGAATCTAGTGATTTTCTCTTTCCCTCTTTTATTTGTTTAGCGCGAAGCTCCTCATATTGTTGGAAAAATGTGTTACCATTGACACTTTTTGACGACTTCAAAGTTTGTTCATTGGATGTAATGGGCACTCCTACCCTCCAACACAAAGCTATGATTAGGTGAGGGAAGAAAATCTCCACCTTTTGGCTTCCTACACAACGACTCATGTCTTGGTTGATCCATTTTCCTATACAAACTTGCTTTTTTTTTTTTTGCAATATTGCAAATAATAATATTGCTCGAAAAGCATTAACATTAGAAACATTTAAAGTAGGTATCATATGTGTGCGAATAAATTAAATCCACATCTTAGCTTCAGGAAACATGATAGCTTAATTAAATGAGGTGAAAATACTAGTGCTAGGCTAAATTTCTAGTCCCCCTTCATTTGGTCAAATAAGTAATTACCTCATGCGTGTCTACATCACTAAAGGATTCTAAGTAAATTTGATATATGAAATCTTGTTCATAATAAGGAGCATTAAAGAAATTAAAAATTATTTTAGGGGTTACCTTAACACTAATCCCTCTAATTACGAAGAATAACAAGTTGATTTTTAAGAGCATAAAATAAAAGAGAAAAATAAAATAGTAATAAAGGAAAGATTTGAGATGTAAAAATTCTTATAAATGACTTTGGGGAATTAGGTTGTTTCTGTATGAGTTCTTTAATCGTTGGGTTTTGGGGATTTTCCTCCAATCAACTAGTCACTACCATAGTTGGATCTCTCGATCTTTCACCGGCATAGCAAGTCTATAGAGATAACTTATCGCTAGATGTCACAATGTAAACCAGTTTGGGGAAAAGGTGTTCACAGATGGGCAATACCAGTTTTTTGTTCATTCCAACCTAAATAATGTTCTAGGGTTGTCAAACATAGTGTTTGTTTGATGTTCTTCCTTTCCCAAACAGCTGATCTGAAAGGTAAAATCCTTATTAAACAATAATTAAATATTCTTATTTTCACTCCCTAATTCCCCAAAATGGAATTAGTTCTTCATGAGTTTCTTGATCATCATAAACGCAAATATATAAAAACATGTAATTATATAATAGAATGTAAAAGAAACTAGAATTGTATTAGCAATCTGTCAGGAAAAATTCCTCCAATGTTTATTTGAGTTCTACAACCTTGTTTCTGAAAGAAAATACAAACTTAAAGTTAAAAACTGAAATATAGTGAATGATGTTTTTAAACCTAATGCTAAGGACCCTATTTATAGCCTTGGTCGGTCGTTTCCATCAACCTTAGGTCTGCTGTCATCTTTCATGTTTAAATGGAATTATAAAGATTGAAACAACTTTCACTTGGTGCAAAATCCGCGTCCAGGGGTTGATGTCACGACATAGCAGGACCTGTGTCGTGACAAAGACATCAATTTTCCTGTGAAGTGTTCCCTCTAGGAATTGTCGTGACATAGCCTATGTATTCCGTGACAAAGAAGTTTGTCTTCGAAATCTTCAAGTCTGGTCCCTTGGTTGCTAGATAGCTCAGCTTGTGTCATGAAGAAGTGATCAGTCTCCTACTGTTAGAACTCCTTATGGTCTCCTGGACACTCACAAAGTACATTAGCTAACCTTTAGGCCTTAATCGACCTTAATGACAATTAAACGAAATTTTAGCACTTAGGTTGCACAATTTATTCAAACGAGAAATCTAAGTCGAATCCTATGAAAACATAATGAAAATAAGTGATTTCAAGCTCTTCAATTGTGAAAAATAGTTTAATCTACAAGGTATGAAACTGACAAATCACAACCTCTATGATGAAGTTGGTTTGGCTGTCGAATCTTGTGATTTCCTCTTCCCTTTTATTTTTTGGCTCAAAGCTCCAAATATTGTTGGAAGACTGTATCACCAATGATGCTCTTTTACGGTTTTAATGATTGCTCCGTAAACGTCATGGTACTCTTGCCCTCTTAAACAAGATTGTGATTAAGTGCGGAAAGAAAGTTCTCACTTTTTGGCTACCTACAAATCGTCTCATGTTTTTATAGATCCACTTCACTATACAAGTCTGTTTTTTCTTCAAAATTGCAAACAATATCACTGCTTGAAAAGCATTAACATTAGAAACACTTAAAGCAAGTATTATACGAGTACTCAAAAATTGAATCCACATATTAGCTTCTGGGAACATAATACCTTAGTTAAAAGAAGTAAGGATACTCGTGCCTAGCCTAAATTTTCATTCCCCCTTCCCTTAGTTAAGTAGGTAATTACCTCATTCATGTCTATATCCTGACACGATTCTAGATCAATTTGATCTAGGAAGTACTGTTCATAATACGGAGCATCAAAGAATTTGCATATAAGTTTAGGGGTTACCATAACATTAATTCCTCTAATCACTAAAGTTTCCAAGTAGTTTCATCATTAGTCCAAAAGATATAATCTTTTAGTGCAGCATAAAATTCTTGGACTATTGGGATAACAGCAGGTTTTATGGGTATTATCCAAAATTGTTCCCACCTATGGTACTTGAATAGAGGCCAGATTTCTTTACATAAAACCATCAAAGAATCAGAACCCTTCTCTTGAATGAATATTTTCCCTTGAATCTCATTAAAATATTTTCCTACATTTGCATTCACAAACTTGAAGGGTTTGTACTCGTTGCTAGTTCAAATTTAATGGTTTGTCTAACCTTTCTAGGAGGCATTTTAAGTATGCGCAATGAATGACAACTAAGTTAGAAACTTTAAACCTGACTTGGTGTGATCCCCTTCTTGCTTGATGCTCGTCCTTGCTCGTGAGATTGAGAAACCTGAAAAGTGAAAAAGAGAAGTAACAAAGGAAAGTATTTTAGATTCTTAGATGTTTTTTATAGAGTTAGAGTGGAATGTAAGAGTTAGAATAGTGTTTTAGTATTTATAGGGGATGCAAACTAGGGTTTTAAAGTGTTAAAATTTAGAAAAATAAGTATGTTAGTCGTCGGGTTGTGCAGTTACGTTAGGTCGATCCGTAAAAAATTGCAATTGATACCGCGACATAGGGTAGCTATGTTGCGACAAACACATTAGTCACTCGTTGTCGTGACATGAGTGAAGCTTCATCGTGACATCGTCCTCAGTCTTAAATGGTCCTCTAATCCGTACTCTTTGTCGCTATATCGGCATTAGTCTCATATTTTCCTTATTTTGGCACCTAATGCGACAGGAAAGGTGGTGTGTCGCAACATACCCTTGTTTCCTATTATTTACTGAAACAAAAACTTTTTGGGAATATATACAATAATATACAGTAGTTAGTTCCACCTATCCACCTTTATGTTTTACTGTCGGACTCATTCAATATGCTTACCCTTGTCGATCATCCCTAACCTTTTTCAACATTTATCCATCTCCCATTAATTTTTTTCACTTTCTTTAATCGATCATTTTCTTTAAACTTATTAATTCATTCCTTTTCATAAAAGGGATAATGTTGGGTTCTTCACTACCATCCATGTCAAGCAAGTGTCAGCACTCATTTTGTTTCTCTGTTCCATCTATTTTATCCCCACATTTGAAGACTTCTACATCACCATTGATTATCATAGTCAATTCGTTAATGTTCAAATCGATGGTGGATTTAGACGTGGCTAAAAAGGGCCTTTCTGACAAGATAGTTATATCCCTGTCTTCTTCAAAATTGAGCACCACAAAATCTATAGGGATGATGAAACTTCCCACTCGAAACAATACTTCTTCTAAAATTCCTTTTGGTTTCACAGATGACCGATCTATTAGTTGTAAGGTCACTTTGGTATTTTTAAGATCTCCATTCTCAAGTTTCTCAAAAACTAATAGAGGCATCAAATTTATGCTTGTGTCGAGGTTATAGGGCTTTGTTAAACTCAAGGCTCCTAATCTTGATTGGTATTGTGAAACTTCCAAGATCCTTTAGCTTTTGAGGAATTCTCTTTGAGGTAATAACGTTGCATGATGCGTTTACTTCTAGTTACTCCCCTACCTTGATTTCTCTATGCCTTGACATGATCTCCTTTAGGAACTTGGTGTGCTTTGGTACCTTTTTTATAAGTTCAATCAAACGTAAGTTAACATTTAAGGATTTAAACAAATTGAGAAAACTTACGAAGTCGTCGTCGTCTTGCTTCTTTTTCTCGTCTAGCCTCTTTGGAAATGGAACAGTGGTACATTGATATTTCTTAAGCATATCATTTTTCCTTTTTGGTGCTTCTTCCACTGGTGCCTCTTTAGGTACTATGACTTTAGTGTCATCTTTAAAGGAAATTTCTATAGTCTGATGTGATTTTTCGTGTTCCTCCTATTTATTTTCTGGGCTACTCTATACTTTGCCCTTTCTTAGCTTGATCACCTTTACATGCTCTTTCCCCTCCCTCCGGGGATTATTTTCAGCATTGCTAGGGATACTGGTACCAATTTGTCTAGTGAGATCTCCTACCATACTCACCAATTGGTCCATCCATTCCTTTAGCTTTGTCAGGGTTCTCGTAGAACTAGTGCACTCAAACTGCACTTGCTTTATATTCGCTCGCATTGATTGGATTTCTGCCACTATCCTGTCCAACCTTTGACCACATATAGTATGGTCACTTTGAACTGCTTTTTCTGGTTACCTCTACAAGAATGGAGGTTGGTAACTCGGGTTTCTCGATTAGTAGTTGTTAGCGCTTCCTCCTTGATTTCCTTCCTATCTAAAATTATGATAATCCTTCCATCCTTGATTATAAGTGTTTGAGTAGCGATTCTACCTTTATTTTCAACATAGTTGACGTCTTCAGCATTGGTAAAATAATGGTAGAGAGGTTTATCTTCTCCCTGTGATGATGGTACCCTTATGGCATATTTGATTCGGTTTAATCTCTCCAACAACTATTGTTATTTGTCATCATCTTGGATCATTTTAACCGAAGCAGGTTTCTACCCATATGTGAACCTCTCAGCAGGCCATTGGCAAGAATTCATCACCATATTTTTAATTAAGCCACAAGCATCATTATAGGTTCTGTTCATTAGGGCTCCTCCTACCGCACCATCTAACCCAGATCTAGTATATGCATCCAACTCGTTGTAAAATGTCTACAGTTGTAACCATTTCATCATACCATGATGTTGGAATTTTTGTAACAGAGATTTAAAACGATCCCATGTTTCATGGATCCCTTCGCCCTCGAATTATCAAAATGTCGAGAGCTCTCTCCGGTGTTGGGTTGTTTTACCTATGGGAAAGAACTTCTATAAGAATTTTCTTACGAGCTCATCCCATATAGTTTTGGACCCTGGTGCCTATGCCAAGAAAAAAATTATTATTAGTCAAAGAAAATGGAAATAATCTGAGACGAATGACATTATTAATAATACCATTGTAATGGAAAGTATTGCATAATTGTAAAAAAAAATTAAAATGCAAACTGGGATCTTCAGCCATGGTCCTTTTAAATTGTAAATTATTGTGAATCATTTGGATCATGGATGGTTTAATCTCAAAAGTATTTGCAACTATAGTTGGTCTAGCAATACTCCCTCATGTTAGATCTATATTAGGCACGGAATACTCCCACAAAGTTCTGTGCTCTTCTGCCATTGGTTTGTTTGTAGGGAGTTGTGTAAGGATCTGATAGCATTAGAAAGAACCATTGATTTCTCCTTTCTTATGGTATAATTTGTTCCCATTTGTTCATCTTTAGCATACATTTTTTAGTATTTTTAATTTAGTAATTACATTTTCTAACTTAATGAAGCTCATCTTAATTTCCTTTAAATTATCATGTTTTTACTACTAATGTCGTTGCATTAGTTTGCTTACTATTACACCCAAAGATGTCACTGTAGGAACCCGTCCAAAAGTATCGATGCATGAAGTTATTCAGACTTGTCGGTACATAAAAGGATCCAGAATTGCACGCAGAACTATCGTAGCACCTGACAGCTATCTAGTTATCACACCAGAAATGTGTGAGCTATACAGTTGGTATAACTAACTTGTACAGCCAAAGAATACTAGATCTGGAAGTTAGGACACCTATACTGGGAGGTTACTGTTAAATACTAAAGAGAAGAAAAGAGAAAGGATCTTCTTCTTGCTTTTCGGCTGATTGGATTTTCTTCTTCAAAACCCATCTTCAAGCTTGCATCCATGGCAGCTTAATTTCCAAAAGGGTGACCTGACGTAGAAGGGAAGGTAGTCTTGCTCCTGACGAGGAGCATACTAAGTGCGACCCAAGAGGAGAGTAAGGGAGTAATTTGAGTTAACTAGGAATAGGATACCCCAATTGTTTTGTTATTCCTCTTTCTTAAACGCTGATAAGTCTTGTTATTTTGAGTTGTATGGAAGTACAATTGAATTTTAAAAGTGAATGATATCTATTTCAATCTTGCCTTTACTGTTAATATTTGGATTTAATTATTTGACCACGAAAGTGTGCATGCAATCACTGACACTGTAAGGTGCAACGATAAATTAAGTTAACAAGCAAGACAACAGAAGTTACTTGGGGATTGAAGGAATTTAATTCACTTGTTCTTGAATATGTTACATTGCTAACACTGGAAGGTGTGGTTAGTGTGAATATTTGAGTCTTAGATATAACAGGAAAGTTAAGTTTGGTAAGATTTTCATTGTCCAATATTATGACGACAAATTTATCTATTATTTTTAACCTTGTGAGCCACACTTAGCTTTTTGCCGACTTTTCACGTTAGGAACCCCATTTCATTATCATTGCTTTACTTCTTAAATTTTTCATTATTGCTTCGACAAATTAATCTCATACTTTTATTGTATTTACTAGTTCATTGTTCCGACAATCATTACCACAACTTTTTTATTCTGTCATTGCATCGACAAGTATAAACACAAACAACCATCCTCGTGCGATCGATATCTGATAGACTTACATCTATCCATTATGCTTGCATCGACAGTGTACGCTTGCACTTGTTTGCTGTGACATTCAAAGCACAATCAAGTTTTGGCGCCGTTACCGGGTATGACATTAGTTTGATGTTTATGTTTGTTTTTGCATTCATTCTTTATTTTATAATATTTACTTGTTACTATCATGTTTTCTTTTTTGTTGACTATTTTTCAATTTTCTTTTTAGGTGTTTTATGACCAGGAGCAATCCTGAATTTGTTGTTGGCGGCTTAGATCCTGAAATTGAGTGCACTATTAGAAGGAGAAGACAAGAACAAAACAATATGGCTCTACTTGGAAATGATGCAGCCATACCACAATTATGACCACAAAATCCTGCCCCTCCTATACAGCTACAAAATGTAAATAATCAACCGCTGCAACAAGAAGATCAGAAACAAAATAGGATTATTCGAGACTTTGTTGTCCTTGTGTTGGATGATTTGCAGTCAGGGGTTGTTAGGCTAGCTATTCAAGCTGGAAATTTTGAATTAAAGTCGATCATGTTCTAGATGCTAAATTCTAATGGGCAGTATGCTGGACTGCCTGAAGAGAAAGTGAGAGAGCACCTTAAATCTTTTTTATTGATTTGTGCTTCTTTCAGTCAACATGGCATTCCTGATGACGCCTTGAAGATGCAACTATTCCCTTACTCATTGCAAGGATGGACTCGTACCTGGTTCCTTGGACTCCTTATTGGATCAATCACTTCATGGAATGCACTTGTAACTCAATTCATTTTGCGATTTAATCCACCAATAATGAATGCTTGTCTTAGGAATGACATCACTACGTATCATCAGTTGGATGATGAAAATTTACGTGCTACATGGGAGTGTTAAAAACTCTTCTTCAACACTGTCCCATGCATGAAATTCAATAGGAGACGCAGATTGAAATCTTTTACAATGGGTTGAATGCACAGACAAGAAATCTTGTCAATGCATCTGCTAATGGTCTTTTGTTGGACTGTACTTACGATGAAGCTATAAGAATTTTAGAGAGGATCATTCAGAATGATTACCAATATCCAATCTCTCGTGTTGCACAAGTCAAAGCAAATCTCGAAGTTATTGAATTAGATGCTATATCTACTCTGAGTGCACAAGTGTCTTCGCTAGTAAACATGATAAAGAACATGAAGGGGACAAGTAAAGTTGCTCCGATTCAAGTTGCCCAACAAATGAATGTCCCTACATTTTGTTATGAAATTTATGGCGACAACCATAGTTACGAGGATTATCCATAGCACGCAGAGAACGCTTTTTATGTTAATAACATCCGAGGAAATTCTTTTTGTAATTCCTATAATAGTTCTACGAGAAGTCAATAGCCTTAGGGAAGTCAAAACGCGACGACATTAAGATATGAAAATTCATCTTGTCAAGGCAATTTTTGACAAGGGAATTACAATTTGCAGCAGCAAAATTTCAACAAGAGTCCTCAGATGCAGCCACACACTCATGTGTAGCCACAAAAATCTTCAATCCCACATCTAAATGCTCAAGGACAACAGCAACAACAGTACACATAACCATGAGGCGATCCTTTAGCAGCCCTTGAAGCCTTGATGCGTGAACATATAATGCCAATAGGAGCCATTGTGCAGGGAAATTCATCTTCCATCCCAGCATTGGAAGCAAAGTTGGGGCAACTAGCTTCAAACTTGAACACAAGATAACCAGGTGCTTTACCCAATGACACAGAAAACCCAAATAAAAAAGGGAAGGAGTATTTTAAGGCTAATACTCTTCGGAGTGGGAAACAAATTGTCAAGCTAGTTATCAGCTCTAATACAACACCTATAGACATGAGTGAAGCAAATCAAGGGGAAAAAGTTGTGTCTGAAGAAGTTATAGAAGAACCAAATAAAGAGGTTCTACCAATTAATACTACCATGCTTACTGTTAGTTCTACAAAATTATCGACGCAACTGCCAATGTTGACACAACAGGTTATGTCAAGGTAACCCGATGTATCCATACCATTTCCATTTCCACAACGATTTAAAGAGAAGGGGCATGATAGACAATATCAGTAGTTTCTGACCACATTAAAGTAATTGCATGTCAATATCCCTCTTGTGGTGCTCTAGTATAGATTCCCAGTTATGGGAAATTCATGAAGGAGATTCTATCTAAGAAGAAGATGCTGAGATAATTGCACTCACAGAAGGATGTAGTGCAGTCCTGACAAAAATGTTGCCACCTAAGATGAAAAACCCTAGAAGCTTTACAATCCCATGCTCGATTGGAAATTATTACTTGGGAAAAGCTCTATGTGATTTAGGTGTGAGTATCAACCTGATACTGCTGTCTACATTTAGAAAATTAGGGATTAGTCATATGAAGCCCACTACAGTGACATTATAGTTGATAGATGGATCATTGGTGCAACCTAAAGGACAAATTAAAGATATCCTAGCTCATGTAGATAAGTTTGTATTCCAAACAAATTTCATTATCCTCGACTGTGAAGCAAATAAAGAGGTAACTAAAATTTTGGGATGCCCATTCCTCGTCACTGGACGCACTCTCATCGACGTGTATAAAGGTGAATTGATAATGCGACATAATGATGAACACGTTACATTCAGTGCGTTTGAGGCCATTCCCCTCAAAGACAAAGAAAAATGTCACCACATTGATATGCTGGACACATTAATTGAGGACGAATTCAATGAGAAAACACAACAATTCTAGAAGAATTTACAGTGACATTGGATAAAGATTTTCAAGTTAATTGTGACAGCAAAGCTGAAGCGCATAACATCGAGCTTAGGCGTGGATGCTAAATGGAATCTTTAGATTTGACCAATTAAACTGCTCCTGTGTTTAAGTCATCTATTGAAGAAGCTCCTACCTTAGAGTTGAAGCAACTGCTTACGCAATGTTTTCCTTGGCAATAATAATACACTTCCAATTATTGTCTCTACAACCCTCGATGCAACTCAAGAAGAAAAATTGATCTATATATTGAAGTAGCATAACCATGAAATTGCTTGAAGTATTACTGATATTAGAGGCATTAGTCCCTCTTTCTACAAGCACAAAATTCAGTTGGAAGATGAAGGAAAGCAATCAATTGAACAACAAAGGAGATTAAATGAGAAAATGAAGGAGGTTGTTAAAAGGGAAGTTATTAAGTGGCTGGATGCAAGCATTATCTACAAAATTTCTGATAGCACTTGGGTGAGCTAAGTCCAATGTGTCCCAAAGAAAAGTGGTATCACGATGGTAAGTAATGACAAGGATGAGCTAATCCCTACTCGCATTCCTACTACTAGAGAGTATGCATGGGTTATCACCGATTTAATGCAGCCACAAAGAAGGATCACTTTCCACTCCCCTTCATCGATCAAATGCTGGACAAGCTTGCTGGAAAAGCCTACTATTGCTTCCTCGATGGCAATTCTGGCTACAATCAAATAGCTATTGTGCCAAAGGATAAAGCAAAAACGACTTTTACTTGTCCTTTTGGCACTTTTTCCTTCTGCCAAATGCCATTTGGTCTTTGAAATGGACCGACCACATTTCAAAGGTGCATGATGACAATATTTTAGAATGATCGAGGACTCATTAGAGTTATTTATGGATAATTTTTCTTTTTATGGAAATACTTTTGATAAATGCGCTAATAACTTGGACAAGTTTTAAAGCGATGCGAGGACACAAATATTGTGCTAAATTGGGAGAAATGCCACTTCATGGCAATTGAAGGCATTGTCCTAGGTTATCGGATTTCCTGTTAGGGAATTGAAGTGGATAAAGTGAAGGTTGAAATTATTAAGAAGTTTCCCCTGCCAACTAATGTAAAGGGTATTCAGATTTTTCTCAGACACGCAGGTTTTTATTGTAAATTTATTCGAGACTTATCAAAAATTACGAAACCTCTTTTCTTGTTGTTGGAGAAAAATAAAAAAATTATTGTTTAATGATGCATGTGTGATGCATTTATACAAATAAAGAAGCAGCTTATGTAGGTACCCATTGTCGTTGCACCAGATTGGTCGCAACCATTTGAAGTAATATGCGCAAGTGTTTTTATAGTGGGTGCAGTATTAGGACAACGCAAGGAAAGAGTATTTCACATTATATATTATGCTTGCAAGACTCCCACAGAGGCTCAGATTAATTACACAACCATAGAAAAAGAGTTGTTGGCTGTAGTATTTGCTTTCGACAAATTTCGCTCATATATTGTCGATGTAAGGGTTACTATATTCACTGATCATTTCGTGTTGAGATCCCTTTTTGGAAAGAAGGGCGTTAGACCAAGGTTGATACGATGGATCCTTCTACTACAAGAGTTTGATATAGAGATAAAGGATCGAAAGGGGTCAAAAAACCAGTGGCTGATCATTTGTCTCATTTGGAAGTAGGTAGTAAGGACGAAAATACATTTCAAATTGTTGACACATTTCCTGAAGAGAAGCTGCTTGCTGTCGACGTAACCCCATGGTATGCGAATGTGGTCAATTACCTGGTATGTGGAAAGCTACCGTTTGGCGTAATAGATCATAAGAAAGAAAGATTTCTTCCTGACGTAGAAAAATATTACTAGAACCAGCCATATCTATTCAAGGTATGCAATGAAAATATAATTAGGCGTCGTGTTCTAAAGGAAGAAATGCTTTCAATCCTGAAGCATTGTCATGACGCTCCTTATAGAGGTCATTTTGGTGGCATAAGAACTAATGCAAAGGTTCTTCAGTCAGGATTTTATTGGCCTTCATTATTTAAATATGCCCATAACTTTGTGCACCAATGTGATAAATGTCAGTGCATCCGATCAATATCTCGATGCAATGAGATGTTGCAACAACCAAACATGAGGATTAAACTCTTTGACGTTCGGGGTATGGACTTCATTGGACCATTTCTAAGTTTGTTTGGAAATGTTTATATCCTAGTTGTTGTCGACTTTGTGTCAAAGTGGGTGGAGGGCATTGCTATCTCAAAAGATGATGCAAGGAAAATGCTGAAGTTTTTCCACAAGCATATAATTACTCGTTTTGGCACACCTAAGGCATTGATCAGTGAACTAGACACTCACTTCCACTGCAATCAAGTAGCAGTCACACTGAAGCAATATGGAGTTAACCATAGAATGGTGACCACATATCATCCACAAACCAACGGACAACAATCGACAAATCAAAAATATTCTGGAGAAGGTGGTGAATCCATCAAGTTAAGATTAGTCTTCTAGGCTTGATGATGCATTGTGGGCATTACAGACAGCATACAAAACCCCACTTGGGATGTCACCATATCAACTTGAATTTGGCAAAGCATGTCACTTGCCTATGGAATTAGAACATAAAGCAATGTGAGCAATCAAACAAGTGAACATGGATTACGAGGCTGCTAGGAAAAAATGGTTGTTGGACATCACTGAACTTGAGGAAATTAGGCGTAATGCCTATTAAAATGCCACAATCTATAAGGAAAAGACCAAGAGATGGCACAACAAAATTATTTTTTAGTAACAAATTACTGCAAGACAACAGGTGCTATTATTTAATTCTCCACTAAAATTGCATCCAAGTAAATTGCGCTCACGATGGTCTGGACCATTTGAAGTTGTCGAAACATTTCATCATGGTGCAATCACAATTAAAGACATAAATGATGGGCACTAATTTAAAGTTAATGGATAACAGCTGAAGCATTTTTTTAGCCATGATGATCACAAAGAAAAGGAGACCATTAATTTGGTCACTTTTTTCTAACCTCTCTTTACATTTTTATCGTGTAATTTTAATTTATTTTGTTTTTTTTTTGTTTATCTTCCTTAGTATTTTTGCAGGAATAAAGCTCTTTCTTTTGTCGATGCATACAAAGCTGCTTGTCAACGCATCTCATCTATTGACTCAGCAGAGAATCGAAACATATTAGGAAATAAATCATGACGTTTCATCCCTTATCCCCCAACCGTTGGATCAGTTTGAAAAAGGGCAATCCGAGTGGACGTATTTATTGATTGTAGACCTATTGTCCTCTCTCTGTAGTGTTAACAAACACGCCTCTCTATCTGCTCTTTTCATTCCCTATAAAGCAATCCCTTGTGTGCCTATTGTGTTATTTAGAAAAAACCTACATGGTTATTCAAACTTTTCTTCGAAGCTCTCACCTTTTATACTATTTACTACCTCTGCTACTAACAAATACTGCCAGAACTCGAGGCACTAAGACACTATCAAAGTCTATTATAGAATCTTCCTCCGCTGTTGTGGTATGTGAAATAGAGCATCACCCATCTAGAGAATTGGTGGTCTTCCTTACTAAGGCAACGAAGGATCGCTTCCAAGATAATATGTTGAAGAGGAACTGCCATCCTGAGCAAGGTTTTCAACTGTCGAAGCAACAAGACCTTGGAAAGTAAGCAAATAAAACAATCATAAAGATGGGATGGGAAACTTTCTGCATTCATCCAAGGAGTTACTCACCGTCTCTAGTGTGAGAGTTTTACGTGAACCTTACTGACTATGAGGAAGAGTTCGTGTTTATTTGTGAAGGGTTAGTACCTTGGGGTGCCTCACACATTAATGATCTCTATAAGATCACAGTGATCGAGGATGAACATATGACATTCCTTAAGGAACTCATAGAGGAGGGGGCTGATATGTTGATGCAAGACCTATGCGTTGAAGGAGTTGTGTGGACGGGCTCCAATCCAAACAATTACACCATGCACTGACGATTGCTAACATTGCAGATTAAGGTTTGGTTTTATTTTATTAATTGTCACCTCATGCCTTCCACCTATAGCACTACTATAACTTTGGATCGGATGTGTTTGATACATTCGATAATAACAAGAAGAAAAATTGATGTCGGTGAAATTTTACACCAAGAAATTACAGATTGTGCTGCTAGACAAACTGGTATTTTGGCATTTCCCTCATTGATCATGCAGTTGTGCCAGCAATTGGGATGTGATGCCTCGTGAGCGAGAGGAAATTTTAGACAATAAGGGACACATCAATGACGCCTTCATCGAGTGCATCACTCGTGGGAAAGACACTACTGCTGTAAAGGAGGCTAAGGCTAGAGAAAGAAAAGGCAAGGTAAAAGTGGAAGAAAAGAAAACTAATGTCACCATAGATCCATCTTTATGGTGTAAAGTCAAGAAAGTAGAGAAGATCGCCGACTCCATTAACATAAGGAAGATTAAACTTGTCGCCACTATTGAGGATATGGAGACGTCTCTAAACTTGTTTTATGCCTACACCAAGGCATGGAATAATGCCATTGTGACCACACTGTGATGTGAGCAAGGCACCTCTACCAGTGTTCCCTAGTTTCCCTCGAATCATTAGAGAAGCTGAGCCTTAAACTAAGGAGGCTGAATCTGGAGGAAAGGACCAATCTATGGCATCCCCACAAATGGTGCATATTGTCGATGATGAACGAGAGGTGGATTTGAAGGAAGTAGAGGACCACCTCAAGAACATTGCAAGCCTATTTGAGGATGATTTTTTTGCCACTCTAGAGGCCACTGTGGCTGAGAAAGAGGCCCATGCTGATGAAGGGAGCACTCCAGTAGAACATGTGGAGATAGAGGAAGAAAATGAAGAAAGAAAGGAAAGAACTAATGTCAAGGCAAATTCGGCTGAGGAATTTGTCACCACACCAACAATTGTGGGTACATCATCTGATGATTTCATGCTATCTGAAGCGAATCAGGTGGAGTCTGTGACTACTAGTAATGAGGACTACAATCCTCTGGCCATAGTGGTTTATGCTGCAGCACTAGCAGAGATCCACCCATCTGATGTCATGATCGATGATGCCAAGGCACAGCCCGATGTTAAGGAGTAATCCAAAGATCCGACCAAGCCAAAAGAACAAAAGAGAAAGCGCACTGATAGCGCTATGAATGTAACAGTAATAATGTGCAAGCGTACACTATTGATGCAAGTATAGTAGACAGAATTGAATATATCGAATATCGATCCCACAGAGATGACTGTCTATGTTTAAATATGTTGAAGTAAATTATGTTAAAATGGTAAGAAATGTTAATAATAATGTCAGCGCAAATTGTTTAAAACTACACAGGTTAAGAGTAAAAATTGTTAGTGCAAATGTAATATAAAAGGTCAGAGAAAATTAATAAAATATGAATTGATTGTTGAGATGTTGTAATATAAACTCAAAAATATAAAAGAAATAGATCAGGTGTAAAGAAGTATAGAGGATCACTGACTTCACAAGTAAACAATGGATTGTCTATGCAATTATGCTTCAGTGAGTTCATATTAATACCAAATCCTTGTTTAACAAAGACTTAAGTATCACTCCTTCCAGTGCTGGACTTCTGCTGTCTTATTTGTTAATCTAACTTGTTACCGCACCTTCCAGTGACTGTGACTACAATCACACTTTCATGGTCGAACAAGTAAATCCAAAGCTAAGCAAGTGAGAAGAATGGAGTAAAACTCAAAGCAAATCTAACATTAAAAGTCACTTCCATGTTCAATCAATTATCAATAGTATTCATCGGCATTTAAGAGGGATTAAAAAATGAATTGAAATATCCTATTCTTAGTTTATTAGAATTCTCCCTTAACCACTCCTCTTCCGTTGGACCAAGCACTTCTTGTCAGAAGTTGTAGCGTCCTTGTGGCCTTAGATCACTTTCCTCCAAGATTCAAGCTTCCATGGCAACTATCGTCGAGAATGAATAAGAGAAATTTTATTGTTGAAATCTTCACATATTGATATCCATTTTCTCTTTCATCCTTCTATTTATAACCATTGTCCATTCCAAATCTTTCTTTCTTCTCAGATCTAACTCCTTGATACAACTGTAAAAGTTGTTATTACCAGCTATGGCAGGTCTGGATTGTTCATTGATCAATTACAGGTTGTCACGACATTTTTGGACGCAAATTCTAAATTTAATTTACTGCGACAATTTGTCATTCTCCTGCGCTGGTGCTTCTGGATATGTTAGCAGCGTGGAATTCCTAATAGAAACGTAGAAGCCTTCATGTGATGGCATATTTCGCCGCAATTCCAGATAAACTTGTGACCGTAACTTTGAAAGCTTTCCTACTCTGATCTTCCCAGGTGGATTATGCGCTGACAACATTAGATGCATAACTAGTACTAAATACAGCGACATTAGTAATACAGAAGAGATAAAATGAAAGAAATTAATATCAAACAACACTGAGTTAGAAAATGTAAATACTAAGTATGAAATGCTAATAATGCATGCTAAATATGATACAAGAGGAGCAAATTATACTTAATTTAAGGATAAATTAGATGTCATTTCTAATGCTATAACACCCCCAAACTTGAGTTTTTACTTGTCCTCAAGTAAATAAAAGCTAAAAAGTTATATCTAAATTCTTGTCACCAGATTAATCATTCTAGCAACTTATATTCTCTGAAATCCTAATGTATAAATTGTATTCATATGCTAAAATATTGCGTTGACAATTTATAGGCATGAATAATAAAAATTTACAACTTCACTAATGCTAGCATCATGCTTTAAATCTTAAATCTTCTTAACCAACACAACATTTATTATATAATAATATACATATATATATATATATATATATATATATATATATATATATATATGTATATATATTTCTCTTTTTTTTATCAATTTTTTTCTTTCTTTATTCCTTTTTTTCTTTTATGTGATTGAGAGATGTTATTGCATTACTACACTCTTGTTCCTGGGCAGTAACGATAGGATGCAACAAACTCCCAGGAAGCATGTAATTGCACCGACACACACTCTTATAGTGACAACCTTTGGCTAGATAATTTTTCTAACACTTGCAGCGGAGTGTTCCCCTTTGTTGAGTCACACTGCACCCATATTGGAGTGTCTTTTATTTAGTAAATATAATTATAAATATAGTTGCGAGATGGTAAGTTAATTTAATATTTAAAGAATAATGTTACTCATTTATTAGTAATGCAATCTCAATCATTCATCCAAAAATAGAAGGATTCAACATTCGATCATATTCATTCAATTCATGCATCAGCATTCTAAACAATTCAAGAATTTACGCATCAAAAGAAAAATGTGGTCACAATCATTTTTCTTAACTTCACATACTTTCATTCAACTTAAAGAAATAAATATACTCCTAAACTTGTGGGTGTACTTGCATTTCCATTCCACATTTCCCCCCAAACTTAATGTCTACATTGTCCCCAATGCACTCACAGTATTGTACAAAAAAAAATGGAAATGCAACTACAATGCAACTATGAAAACAAATAAAATGCAGGGACAATAAAAATGCATTGATAATTTAAATGAAATGCAAGAAACTAATTGACAAAAAAGTAAACGAACTTAGCATGTTGCAACCTTAGATGTGGCTGCTTTGTGTGTCTTTCGTTTGAGCCTCTTCACTTTTTGTTCAACCGGTGGAGTAGATTGCTCCTCCATTGCTGGTTGAATATTTGCTTCATCGACTGTCACGTCCGGTGGATGGAGTTTAGCAATTGGTACCACATATAGCACTTAAGCTAGAGGATAGATTCCTTATTTTTGGATGTGACCGCCTTGGCCCAACTCACCCCAATTGGCTCTAGTTGTTCTTCAGATGCACACACACTTGTTGGTGCATTGATAAATTTCTCAGACAAATTTTTTGGGGTAATATTTTCTTCTTTTTCTTCCTTCTTCTTCTTTTCTTTCTTCTTCATTTCCTTCTTCTTCCTCTACCGTAATACCCACCAAGGTAACTGGTGTGTGGACCCCAACCTGTTTGATAGTTCATCTTCAAAAAGGCTAGCTATGATTTGGAAGCAGTCTTCCATGCCTTTAGAGTGTGCCTCTTGATCCTCATCATCAGAAATGTGCATTCGATTTGAGGATTGGACAGATTGGGTTCTGCCTTTTGAACCAGGCTGCTCCGATGATGGAGTGGCTTCATTGATAATGGGAGGGAACACAGGGAATTCTGGCATTGGGTTCATGCTCAAATTGTGCAATGTAGTGACAATGGCACTAATCCATGCTCTAGTATATAAAATAGATTCTGTTTGAATTGCATCTCCTCCACTATGCTGACAAGTCAGATCTGTCTGATGCTCATTCGATTGACAAATTTTCCAATCTCATCAAGCTTCCTTAAAAATTTGAGGGTTTGTGGGCGCATGGGTCTAGGCAGTTTTCTTCTTTCCTTTTCCCTTTTCTTTCTTTTGCTGAACCTCCTTCATCGTAGGGGTCTCTTGCCCCCTCATCATCTTCTCCACAAAAACATCGTTGATTAGGCCCTTATTTTCTGGGGTCTTCTCTCCTTCACGTGCCAAAATATTATCAGAGAAAGGAATGGTAGGATACCTGTTTGTTTTGTAGTAGCCTCAGCAATTTCTTAGTGAAGGATTGTGCCGATATAAATTCTAAGTCCCTTCATTATAAAATGCAACAAACACATTCTATCTAGTGTTGTAGTGGTGCTATGGTTAGATGGCAGCAGACGACAATTAATAAAATGGAACCATGCCTTACTTTGAACACTGCGAAAGCAATGGTGCATGGTGTAGTTGTTTGGATTGTTGCCAGTCCAAACTATGTCGTCGATGCATAAATCTTGCTATAAAAGCTCAGTTCCTTCCTTAATTAGATTTTCCAAGAACTTGATGTGTTCATCTTCTCCTCGACAATATTGAAAAGAGCATTTATGTGGTCGACGCTCCAAGGCAGCAACCCTTATTGAACAAATATGAATTCCTACTCGGAGTCCACAAGGTTAGCGTAAAATTTCGTAACCAGAGGGGGAGAATACCTAGCCAAATGTTCGCATAACTGCTCCCATCCCAAACGTGAGATTATCCTTATGACTTTTTTCCCCAGCATCAGATGTGGGGACAATTGGAATACTTGTTTAGGATGACAGTTTCTCTATAGCATAACTTCACGATAGCGGTCCGTCATTGCTTTTGATAGGAACAGAACAGGCTCTTTGGGTTGTGGGTGGTCAATATTCATGATCATGCAGTCGAGGATTCAGTCATCGATTTAGACGGGGTTTTTGCTCCATGAGTTCTTACAATTAGTGTTGAAATAAAAAGAATGAGAGTAACTTGCTGAAAAGATAGAAGGTTGAAGATGAAGAAAATACAATAACAATGGAGGTTATGAGTGTAAGAGAGCAGTCGACACTATGCCTGCAATCAATAAATGCTAGGACACAAACCGTGCTTTTTCAAAATGATCCAACGGTTGGGGATTTGAGTGAATCAATCGGTGTGATTCTTGGTCAAAACATTTCGTAGAGTCATGAAAGAAATGCACTTACAAGTCTTACTTTTGTGCATGTCGACAAAAAGGAGTTCTTTTATTCCTGCAAAAAAACTAAAGAAAATGAATTAAAAGCAAACAAAAGACAAAAGTAAATATCAAAAATTGCAATGACATTATTAAGGAAATGTGACCAAGTTAATGGTCTATTTTTGTTCGATGATGCCAAGGTTGCAGTAATGCTTCAATCGTTAGCCATTTACTTCAAATTGGTGCCCATCATTCAAATCTTTAATTATCATCGCACCATATGAAAATACTTCCACAACTTCAAAAGGTCTTGACCATCTTGAACGCAATTTCCCTGGATGCAATTTTAAACGTGAGTTAAATAAAAGCACTAACTGACCAGGAGAAAATTGTTGCCACAAGATAATGTTGTCGTGCCATCTTTTACTTTTTTCTTTGTAAATGGTTGCAATTTAATAGGCATTGTGCCGAATTTCTTCCAAGTCTAAAATGTACAACAATCTTTTCTGTCCAGTAGCATCATAATCCATATTCACTTACTTGATTGCCCACATGGCCTTATGTTCAAGTTCTACATGCAAGTGACATGATTTTCCAAACACCAGCTAATATGGCGACATGCCTAACGGAGGACCAATCCCGTTAAGATGGGTTAACCACCTTCTTAAGAATACTTTTAATTTGTCGATTGAAGACCTCCGCTTGTCCTTTCAATTTTGGATGATATGTGGTTGCCATGCGATGCTTCAGACCATAGCGTTTCAAAGTTGTCGCCACTTGATTGCAATGGAAATGAGTGCCTTGGTCTCTTATTAATGCTCGAGGTGTTCCAAATATTGTAAGGATATATGTGTGAAAGAACTTTAACACCGTCCGAGCATTGTCCTTTAGAACAATAATTGCCTCGATCCACTTAGAGACATAGTCAACAGCTACAAGGATATACACATTCCCAAAGGAGTTCGGAAATAGTCCCATGAAATCTATACCCACACATCAAAAAGCTTAACCTCTATGATAGGTTGTTGAAGCATCTTGTTGCGTCAAGATATAGATTCGGTACATTGATAATCGGCCTGTAACGTCACAGCAGAGGTGCAAACGAACACACGTCGATGCAAGTATAGTTGATAGATTAATTCTATTGGATATCGATCCCACAGGGAATAGGTTCTTGATGTTTATATGTTGAAACAATTAAAACTAAGATTAGAGATAATGTCAGCATAATTAAATCTGATATGCACACTAAAATAATTAAAATTGTCAATGTAATTATAAAACTTAAATGTCAACGCAACTAAAAGTAAATCAAATTGTTGTTGAAGTGTTGAGAATTTAAAATATCGAAAAGTAAAATGATGATCTAGTGTGAAGAACTGGAGTGGATTGCTAACTTCACTAAGTCACAACGTTGGATGCATTGACAAGGTACTGTATAGATAAATTGTCCCAGCAATGAAGTTTTAATGTAATCTTACCAATAACAATTCCCCGTTTATTCACAACTCAAGTACCCACAATTACTCCACCTCTCGGTGTGAACAACATTGTATACCCAAGAACAAGTGATCAAAATCTCTTCTAATCCCAAACAACTTTAGTTGTCTTACTTGTTAACCTATCTTGTCATTGCATCTCTCGATGTTGATAGATTGCAAATTCACTCTCTTGTTTGATGCAGTTAGATCCAAGAATAAACAAATGAAAAGCATTAAATAAGAATCAAATCAATCTAATACTAAAACATACTCTCGTATTCATTCAAATATCAATAATAATTCATCATCATAAAGAGAGGAGTTAACAAAAACATCGGAGCATACTATCTCTAGGCTACTCAGATTATCCCCTAACTGCTCCTCTTGCTTAGTATCAAGCACTCCTCGTCAAGAGTTACTACTCATCGGTTTAGTCAGCTCACCATTCTCTAGCAATAAACTTAAAAAACACAAAGTAATTGCAAATTTAATTCCTTCCCTCTAGATATTTTTCTTCATCTTTTCTCCTCAATTTATAAGCTTCAAGAATGGTAAACCTTCTCTCTCCTCAGATCCTAATCCAATCGCAGTTGTAAAAGATTGTTAAAGTCCAGCTGTGCACTCACGTAGCTCTGGTGTGAACTTCAAGGATCTACAGATTGTCTCCGCATTTTTGGTTACGATCTGAAATCTTTAATTGCGGTGACAACATGTGAAATTCCTGCGTTGGTGCTTCAAGGTGTAATTACAGGTTGAATTCATTCAGTCCAAAGTAAAGATTCCTATGCGAAAACATCATTGGTCACAATTTCAAGCTGAATTTGTGGTTGCATTCTAGATTCTTTCTAGCCTTGATTTACTGAGATGTGTCCTTGTGAAGACAATTTTAAAACGTAATATATATGCTGCATGTGGCGACATTAGTGCACAAAAAGAGATAGAATAGCAAGAATTTAAACTAAACAACAATGAGTTAGAAAACATAAAAACCAAGTATGAAATGCCTAATATGCATGCTAAATATGACACAAAAAAGACAATTAATACACAAATTTAGGGAGAAAATAGGTGTTATTTCTAATGCTATCACACCCTCAAACTTGAGTTTTTACTTGTGCTCAAGTAAAAAAAAATTAGCTAAATCACAATCAAATATGTCATTGCAATTATTATTCTCACAACTTAAATTTTCTGGGATCCTAATGTACTAATTGCATTCACATGACAGAATAATGCGCCAACAATTTAGAGACATGAACAATTAAACTGCAACATCACTCATATTAGTAACATGCATTGAATCTTATCCTTTCTTAAACCAATACAACATTTATAACAATATTTCTTTTTCTTTTTTTCCTTTTCTCTTTTTCTTTTTTTTATTCACAATTTTTATAAGTGATTGAGAGATGTCATTGCATTACTCTACCTTCATTCCTGGGTAGTAACGATGGGGTGCAACAATCCCCCAATAAGTATGTAATTACTCCGACACACACTCTTGCAGTGATAGCCTTTGGCTAGATGATATTTGAAACACATACAGCAGAGTGTTCTCTCTTTATAACTCACAATGCACTCACATTAGAGTGTTCTTATTAATACAATGTCATTGCAATCGGCAAGTTAGTTCAAGATTCAACTATTGCTACTAACCATTCATTACTGAAGCAACTCAATTATCCATTAAAAAATAGAAGACCTTAATATCCATTCACATTCATCCAATTCACACATCAACATTCCAAACAATTCAAGATTTTCCATCAAATAAAAAATTGTGGTCACATTTTTGCTGAAATTCTGCGTACTTTCATGCAGAGGCTGCATAATCCCCAATGCACTGACAAAACTTAGTGTTTGCATAATCCCCAATGCACTGACAAAACTATACAGATAAGAATGGATATGCAACTACAATGCAACTAAATTATCAAAAGAAATGTAATGACAAAATAAAATGCATTCAATCTACCTACAAGAAAGTAAACTAACTCATTCTATGCAGAGGCTGCTTTGGTTTATTTTTCTTCTATCTTGGGCGCTCACCTTCCTCTTTGTGTTTTCTTTTCTTATCCTTGCGCCGCTTCTTCTTGTCCTTCGAACCAACTAGATCGGTAGATTGCTCCTCTTCAGCTGGTTGGGTGATGGCCTCATCGATAGTCACATCGGATGGATGGGCTTCAGCAAGCGAGGCTACATAGGGCACGATAACTAACAGATTGAATTCCTTTGCATTGTTGGTGACTAACTCAACCAGGCTCACATCAGGTGGAGCATCGTCACTACTGGATGCCCTTAAACTCACAGGTGTACCGACAATATCCTCAGCGATAATTGTCGGGGCATCTTCCTTCTTTTCTTCCTGTTCCTTAGTAGGGTCCTTCTTCTCATGCGCTTTTTCTTCTTCTTTATTTTCCTTCCCTTCTCTTGAGCTTCTTCTTGTGCTGCACCTTCATCCCCAAGCTTTTGTTGTTCAGTTGTGGCCATGTCATCAACAACCTCTGCATCACGCCCCTTAGATACGAGCGGGGTGTGTTGCTCCTCAATAATAACCCCTCTTTCTGCCATGTTTACGTCGAGGCTATTTGAGAAGTCATCTTCAAACAAACTAGCTACCATTCGGTAGGCATCCCCATATTATGAGATTGCCCCTCATGCTCATCGTTATCTGAGATATGAATTCTCGTTGGAAGGGAAACATTTTGTGGCTTACCATCAAGAGTAGGCTGGTCAGAGGATGATGCCATTAGGTGAAAAATGGAAGGGAAGACTAGGGAATCAAGTAGTGAATTTGGGCTTATGCTGCACAATGCGACGACAGTTGCCTCATTCCATGCTTTTTTATACGCATAGAAGACATATTGTCTATATTCCATATCCTCTTATACGTTGATAGTACGAATAGTGCGCATGTTGATACGGTCAATATTGGCTTCCATAGCAGCCAACCTCTTTCCTAATAGAGGATATGTAGGCGCATCACCTTGTTTTTCCTTATTCTTCCCTTTGTCCTTATCCTTCTTCTTTGATGCTTCCTTTACTATCGATGTTTCTTGGCCTCAAGTCATCGTTTCAATTGATATATCATTGATAGGGTTTTTGTTTTCCAACACTTCTTTGCCATCCCGAGGCATAATCTCTCTCTGTTTACACAGCAGCATTATTAAGGACGGGAAAGGCAGTATACCTGTTTGCTTTGTGATCGCTTCAGCATTTTGGTCATGGAGGATCTCGTCAATGTCAATGTGATGGCCCTTTAAAATTGTGTGCAAAATGCACATACGGTCCAATGTTGCCATAGTGCTGTCTGTAGAATGTAGGATACGACTATTCATAAAATGGAACCAGACCTTGCTGAAGGTCATCAGATATTGATGATGCATGATGTATTTGTGTGGACCATTACCTGTCCAAACCGCACCCTCAACATAAAGGTCCTTCATCGTCCAACTCATGTACAAATGGAGTGTGGTCATCGACCTTCTCAAGAATCCGAAGCAGGACGTTGATATGCGCGACACTCCATGGAATTAAACCTTCCCTCATAAAGACTAATTATTGTTCAGCGTCAACAAGATTGCTGTAGAATTCCCTTACCATTGTAGGGGAGTAACCAATAAGGTGTTCACAGAATAACTCCCATCCAAAATGGCTGATGGTTCTAGAAATTTGCTTTCGTAATGGTTGTTGTAGGGACAACTGCAATCCTTGCTTCGGATGATAGTTTCTTTTCAGCATCATGTTTTGATATCGATCTTTGGCAGCTTTCGGCAGAAATAAGATCGACTCTCTTCGTGAAAGTTGGGTTGTGGTTTGAACTACAATGGTGGAAGTGGCAGGTGTGGTTTTAAAAGGAGTCTTGACACCTCTCGTCTTGGCCATAGTATCTCAAGAAAAAGGGTGAAAAGAGATTTGCAGAGAAAATAGTAAACTGGTAAGATTTAGGAGTAAAAACAACAAGGAAGATAAGTTACAAGAAAAATGGCTATTATTAGTGGAAAAATAAAACGACAGAGAAGGGTTTATAACCTTGAAAATTAAAGAGACGTGGTGATTACAAAAATTGTGGGAAAATGTTATGTCTGTAGCCAATAAATGTCAGCTACAGATCGTACCCCTTTATTTTGATCCAATAGATGGGGAGAGAAGAAAATCTACAGGTGTAATCCTTGCTGAAAAAGCATTGCTAAGTCATCACAGAATGTTTTGAAAAGTTGTACTTTGGGATGCTGCAACAAAAAGATGATTTTTATTCATGCGTAGAATTTTAAAACGAAATAAGTAAAAGTGAAACAAATAAAAGAAAATGTAAAAATTCGTTGACATTATTTAAATGTGACCAGATCGATAGCCTCGTTTGGTTCTTTGACTTCTAGGCTCACATAATGCTTAAGACATTGGCCATTCACCTTGAACTGTTGCCCAACCTTCAGATTCTTAATTGTCACCACACCGTTCTGGAATGCGTCGACACCCTTGAAAGGGCCCGACCATCTTGAATGCAATTTACTTGGGTACAATTTTAAACGTGAGTTAAACAAAAGTACAACTGACCAGGGCTAAATTGTCGATGCAAGATGATATTGTCGTGCCATCTCTTGGCCTTTTCTTTGAATATTACAGCATTCTCATAAGCATTGCAATGAATTTCTTCTAGTTTAGCAATGTCCAACAATCTTTTCCTACCAACAGCATCATAATCCATATTTGCCTGCCTGGTTTCCCATGTGGCTTTGTGCTAAAGGTCAACTTGCAGGGTTTTATATGTAGAATGAAGCGCCCATAATGAATCATGTAACCGTGAGGACCAATCTCTCCTAGATGGATTAATCACCTTTTCAAGGATGCTCTCAATCTGTCGATTGGACACCTCTGCTTGACCATTTGTTTGTGGATGGTATGTTGTGGCCATACGATGCTTCACACCATATCTTTTCAATGCTGTCGCAACTTGATTAATGTGAAAGTGAGTACCTTGATCACTTATTAATGCTCTAGGTGTTTCGAATCTTATAAGGATGTAAGTGTGGAAGAACTTTGACATCATTCTAGCATCATCTTTTGGCACCATTATTGGTTTAATCCATTTCGAGACATAGTCAACAATAATTAAAATGTACACATTCCCCAAAAAGTTAGGGAATGGCCCCATAAAGTCTATACCCCAGACGTCGAATAGCTCCACCTTCATAATAAGCTGTTGGAGCATCTCGTTGTGTTGAGATATTGAGCTAGTCCGTTGACATCAATCACATTGTTGTGCAAAGTTGTTGGCATCTTGAAAAAATGTGGGCCAATAGGATCCTAACTAGAGGATATGCGCAGTAGTCCTTACACCACCAAAATGGCTTCCATAAGGAGCATCATGGAAATGGCTCAGGATAGAAGTCATCTCCTCTTTAGGAACACAGCGATGAATGATATTGTCGACGCATACCTTAAACAGGTATGGCTTGTTCTAATGATATTTTACAGCGTCGCGCAAAATTCTAACTTTCTTGTGACCAATAGCACTCAAAGGTAGCTTCACACACACAAGGTAATTAATAACATCAGCATACCATGGTGATGCGTCGACAAAGTATAACTGCTTGTTTGGAAATGCATCAACAATTTGGATTTTATTCCCATCTTCATTTCCAACTTCCAGTCGAGACAAGTGGTCAGCTACTTGATTTTCGGATCCTTTTCTATCTTTGATTTCAACATCAAACTCTTCTAGCAATAGGATCCATCTAATCAACCTTAGTTTGTAGTCTTTCTTCCAAAAAAGGTACCTCAACGCAGAGTGATCCATGTACACTGTAATTTTTGCGCCGACAAGGAATGAATGAAACTTTTCGAATGCAAAAATTATTGCTAGCAATTCCTTCTTAATAGTTGTATAATCGACCTGCGCTTCATTCAAAGTTTTACTAGCATAATAAATAGAATGAAATATTTTTTCTTTGCATTAACCTAGCACAACTCCTATAGGAAAGTCACATCGCACATTAATTCAAACGGTTGTGTCCAGTTTGGTGCGACGACAATTGGAGCTTGTACCAATTGCTTCTTAATTGTAATGAATGCATCCAGATAGGTGTCATCAAACATAAACTTTTTGTTTTACTCTAGCAATGAGAATAACGATTTAGAAATCTTAGAAAAGTCACGAATGAATATCCTATAGAAGCCAGCATGTCCAAGAAGGCTTCTTATTCCCTTAACATTTGTTGGCGGTGGCAATTTCTTGATGATTTTGACCTTTGCTTTATCTAGCTCAATGCGCTAACTTGATATGCGATGGTCAAGGACAATGCCTTCAGTTGTGGCATTTCTCCCAATTTAGAACTAGATTTGTGTCCTCACATCTCTTCAGAACTCTCGCCAGGTTGTCAACGCATTGGTGAAAAGTTTTCTCATTGACCGAAAAATCATCCATGAATACCTCTAAAAACTTTTGAATCATGTCTGAGAAGATAGCCATTATACACCTCTGGAATGTGGCTGGTACATTGCACAATCGAAAAGGCATATGTCAGAAGAAAAAGGTTCCAAATGGGCATGTAAAAGTAGTCTTTGCTTGGTCTTCCGGCAAAATGACAATTTGGTTGTATCTAGAGTAACCATCTAGGAAGCAATAATAAGCTTTACCAGCTAGCCTATCCAGCATCTGGTAAATGAACAATAGTGGAAAATGATCATTCTTTGTGGCCGTATTCAATCGACGATAACCTATGCATACTTGCCAGCCAGTCGCAATGCGAGTAGGAATCAACTCGTCCTTGTCATTGCTCCCAATTGTGAAATCATTTTCCTTTGGCACACATTGGACAGGGCTTACCCAATTGCTATCAGAAATAGGGTAGATGATGCTCGCGTCTAGCCACTTGATAATCTCCTTCTTCACTACTTCTTTCATCTTCTCATTGAGTCATTACTATTGCTCAATGGATTGCTCCCTTCATCTTCCAACTTGATTTCGTGCATGCAAAAAGAGGGACTAATTGCTCTGATATCTGCAATGCTCCAACCTATGGCTCTTTTGTGATCTTTTAAAATCGTGACGAGCTTTTCTTCTTGAATTTCATCGAAGGTTGTGTTGACAATAACAGGTAACGTTTCATTGTCACATAGAAAGACGTATTTCAAATGCATCGGCAATGACTTCAACTCCAGGGTAGGAGCTTGTTCAATTGATGGTTTAAACACAGGGATCGTCCTATTAGACAAATCCAAAGATTCCAATTGTCAATTTTGTCTCAGCTCATAACTATTAACCTCAACATTGCAGTCACATTCAACTAGGATTTCATCAATGGATGTCACTGCATTTTCATCCTGGACTACTAAACTCCATTCATTGAACTCTTTCATAATTATTTCATTCAGCACGTTAATATGGTGACACTGCTCTTTACTCTTAGATGGAGATACCTCAAATACACTAAAGGTCACATTCTTATCGTTGTGTCGCATGACAAGTTCACCTTTGAAAACGTCGATAAGAGTGCGTCCCATTGCCAAGAATGGTTGCCCCAGAATGATGGGCACTTCCTTGTCTGCCTCGCAGTCAAGGATTATGAAATCGATAGGGAACACAAGCTTATCAACCTTGATAAGGACATCTTTTATCTAGCTTTCAGGTTGCACTAGAGATCTATCCGCAAGTTGCAACGTCACCGCTGTAGGTTTCATTGATCCTATTCCTAATTTCCTTAATGTAGATGAAGGCATGCGACTAATACTAGCTCCCAAATCACATAAAGCTTTACCTAGATAAGGATTCCCAATAGAGCAAGGAATTGTGAAGCTGCCAGGGTCTTTCATTTTTTGTGGCAACTTGTTAGTTAGTATGACGTTGCACCCCTTTGTGAGCGCAATCGTCTCGATTTTAGATAATTTATTTTTCTTTGATAACAGCTCCATAAATTTTCCATAGCTGCGGATCTACACAAGAGCATCTACAAGAGGTATGTTAATATGTAATTGTTTCAATGTAGAAACAAACTTTTGATAGTCCTTATCATGGTCTTTCTCTTTAAATCTTTGCGAAAATGGCAAAGGTATCATAGCTGTGGGTTGTTGTGGAATAATCGGTTGCATTGACACAGGCAGTTGTGTTGACGTCTTTGTTGGGCAATTGGTAGGCATAGATGTCACTACAGCTGGCTCTTATTCACTTATTTCTACTGAGTTTCCTTCAGCTTCAACTTCTCCTTGTTACGTTAATTTAGATGCGTCGACATGGTCTTGGTTCAAACTGCTTAGTTCAACCGTTTGCTTTCCAATTTGTAACGTAATAGCCTTACAGTGCTCCTTCCCTCTTTGCATTGGGTTCTTACCATCATCAAGTAGAGCACCTGGTAATCTTATACTCAGATTAGAAGCCAACTGTCCTAGCTATGCTTCCAATGCTTGGATAGATGAAGAATTTCCTTGCACTATTGCTTCAGTTCTCGTGATGTACTCTCGCATCAGTGTTTCAAGAGCAGCCATAGGATCTGACCTTTGTTGAGAAAATTGCTAATGTTGTCCTTGCATATGTGGCATTGAATTCTATTGTGGTTACAATTGCGTTTGTGGTTGCATTTGGCTTTGTGCCTAGAATTGATCAGGGTGCGAATGTACCTACAGATTCTGATTAAAATTCTACTGTTGATGGTTGTTGTAACTCCCTTGAGTTGAGGAATTTTCATATCTATATGTGGAAGCATTCTGATTTCCCTAAGGTTATTAAGCTCTGTTGTTTTATGAGTTATCATAAGAACCTCCTTTGATGTTATTAACGTAAAATGCGTTTTTTGCATGTTATGGGCAATCATCGTAACTATGGTTGTTGCTATAAATCTCACAAGAAAATTTTGGCACATCCATATGTTGGGCCACTTAGATAGGAGCAATATCACTTGTCCCCTTCATATTCTTTATAATATTGGCCAAAGAGGATACCTACGCACTTAAAGCAAAAATAGCATCTAATTCAAGAACACCAAGGTTAGTTTTTACCTGAGAAGAATGAGAGATTGGATATTTATAATCATTTTGTACAATTCTCTCAAGAATTCGTACAGCTTCATTATAGGTGCAATCCAACAGAGGACCATTGGTAGATGCGTCAACAAGATTTATTGTTTGAGCATTCAATCCATTCTAAAAGACCTCTATTTGAGTGTCTTGTTGAATTTCATGCATTGGGCAACGTCTAAGTAAAGTCTTATAATGTTCCCATGTTGTATGTAAGTTCTTATCATCCAACTGATGATATGTTGTAATGTCATTGCACAACCTTGCATTCATTGTCGGCGGATTAAAACGCAAAACAAACTGTGTTGCTAGTGCATTCAAAGATGTAATGGATCCAATCAACAATCCCAAGAACCATGTTCTCGCTTTACCCTACAACGAAAAAGGAAAAAATTGCATTTTCAAGGCATCATCAGCGACACCATGTTGACTAAAGGATGCACAAATAATAAAAAATGATGTTAAATGTTCTCTTGTATCTTCATGAGGCAATCAGAATATTGCTCATTTGAATTAAGCATCTGAAACATCACCCGTTTTAGCTCAAATTTTTCGGCTTATATAGCTGGTCTCACAACTCGTGGTTGTAAATCATCAAGGATAGGAACAACAAAATCTTGGATTTTCTTATTTTCCACTTGTTTAACTTGTGGTGGCGGCGGTAGTATATTAACAACTTGTGGTTGTATTAGAGGAACATCATTTTGTGGTAGCAATGGTGGTAAGTTGTTGTTGTTGTTGTTGTTGCCAGCCATTTTCTTTTGTTATTTTTTTCTCCTCTTAAGTGTTCTCTCGAGTTTCGAATCAAAGTTCACAATATCCTTCAGATTTCTCCTTGCGGACATGCAACTCCTAAAGAATTCTAAAAGAAATTAACAAAAAGAAAGTAAACAAATTAGTAAAAGTTAGAAGTTAAGTAAAAAAATTTAATTGCAACTACAAACATAAACATCAAACAAACACCAATTCCCTGGCAATAATGCCAAAACTTGATCGGCCTGTAACGTCATAGTAGTTGTGCAAGCAGACACACATCGATGCAAGTATAATTGATAGATTAATTCTATGGGATATTGATCCCATAGGGAATGGGTTCTTAATGTCTATATGTCGAACCAATTAAAACTAAGATTAGAGATAATGTCAGTAACGATGTTAGCGCAATTAAATATGATCTGCACACTAAAATAATTAAAATTGTCAATGTAATTATAAAAGTTAAATGTCAATGCAACAAAAACTAAATCAAATTGTTGTTGAAGTGTTGAGAATTTAAAATGAAGAAAGGTAAAATGATGATGTGAAGAACTGGAGTCGATCGCTAACTTCACTAAGTCGCAACGCTTGATGAGTTGACAAGGTACTATATAGATGAACTGTCATAGAAATGAAGTTCCAATGAAATCTTACCAATAACAATTCCCCATTTATTCACGACTCAAGTACCCACAATTACTCCACCTCTCGGTGTGAACAACGTTGTGTACCCAAGAACAAGTGATCAAAATCTCTTCTAATCCTAAGCAACTATCGTTGTCTTGCTTGTTAACCTGACTTGTCACCACATCTCTCAATGTCGGTAGACTGCAAATGCACTCTCGTGTTTGATGCAGTTAGATCCAAGAATAAACAGATGAAAAACATTAAATAAGAATCAAAGTAATCTAATACTGAAAGATACTCTCGTATTCATTCAAATATTAATAATAATTCATCATCATAAAGAGAGGAGTTAACAAATACATCGAAGAATACTATTTCTAGGCTACTCGAATTATCCCCTAGCTGCTCCTATTGTTTAGCATCGAGCACTCCTCGTCAAGAGTTGCTTCTCGTTTGTTCAGTCAGCTCACCGATCTCCATCAATAAACTTCAAAAACACAATGTAATTGCAAATTTAATTCCTTCCCTGTTAATATTTTCTTCATCTTTTCCCCTCAATTTGTAGGCTTCAAGAATGATAAACCTTCTCTCTCCTCAGATCCATATCCAATTGCAACTATAAAAGTTTGTTACAGTCCAGCTGTGCACTCACACATATCTAGTGTGAATTTCATGGATCTGTAGATTGTCGCCGCATTTCTGGTTGCGATCTAAAATCTTTAATTATGGTGACAATGTGTGAAATTCCTGCATTTATGCTTCCAGGTGTAATTGTAACTTTAATTCATTCATTCCAAAGTAAATATTCCTATGCGACGACATCACTGGTTGCAATTTCGACCTGAATTTGTGGCTGCATTTTGGATTCTTTCTAGCCTTGATCTACTGAGATGTGTCCTTGTGCTGACAATTTTAAAACCAATATATATATGCTGCATGTGGCGATATTAGTGCACAAAAAGAGATAGATAGCAAGAATTTAAACCAAACAACAATGAGTTAGAAAACATAAAAACTAAGTATGAAATGCCTAATATTTATACTAAATATGGCACAAAAGAGACAATTAATACACAAATTTAGGGAGAAAATAGGTGTCTTTTTTATTGCTATCAACTAACATTTGTCGCACTGTTGAGCAAAATTATGTGCATCTCGAAACAATGTAGGCTAGTAAAATCCTAATTATATGACCTTTATAATAGTCCTAACACCACCAAAATGGCCTCCATAGGGAGCATCATGACAATACTTCAAGATAGATAACATTTTCTCAGGAACATGACGATGAATGATGTTGTCGGCGCATATCTTAAACAAGTATGGCTCATTCCAATGATACTTAGTAGCACTTAGTGGTAGCTTTCAACATACTAGGTAATTGAATACATTTTTATACCATGGAGATGCATCGACAAAGAATAATTTCTCATCTAGAAATGCGTCTACAATTTATGACTTATTTCCATCCTCAATTCCAGCTTCCAAATGAAAGGGGTGGTATGCTACTTGGTTTTTTTATCCTTTCTTATCTTTAATTTAAACATCAAATTCTTGGAGTAAAAGGATCCATCTAATCAGCCTGAGCTCGGCATATTTCTTAGCAAAAAGGTATCTCAAAGCAGAATGATCAGTGTATACTGTAATTTTTGCGTCGACAAGATATGAACGAAACTTGTCAAATGCAAAAACTACTTCCAGCAACTCCTTCTTAGTGGTCGTATAATTCACCTGCCCTTCAGTCAGAGTTTTACTAGCATAATATATTGAATGAAATACCTTATCTTTCCTTTGTCCCAGCACAATACCTATAGCAAAGTCGCTCGCATCGCATATTACCTCGAATGGTTGCTTCCAATCTGGTGCAGCTATAATGGGTACTTGTACTAACTGTTGTTTAATCTTTAAAAATGCTTCCAAGCAAGCTTCATCGAACAAAAACTTTTATTTTGCTCCAACAAGGAGTAGAGTGGTTTTCAATTTTAGAGAAGTCTCGGATGAATCTTCTATAAAATCCGACATGGTCGAGAAAACACCTTATTCCCTTCACATTATTCGGCGGGGGTAACTTTTAAATGATTTCCACCTTTGCTTTATCCACTTAAATGACCAAGGACTATTCCTTTTCCCAATTTAAAACCAAGTTAGTGTCCTTGCATCTTTTCAACTCTTTTGCTAAATTGTCAACCCATATATCCAAATTTTTCCCATACACAGAGAAATCATCGATAAATACCTCTAATGAATCCTCGATCATATTGAAGAAAATAGCCATCATGCACCACTAGAATGTGGTAGGGGCATTACACAAACCAAATGGCACCTATCAGAAAGCAAAGGTTCCAAATGGGCATGTAAGAGTCGTCTTTGCTTGATCCTCCAGTGCAACTGCAATTTGGTTATATCCAGAATACCCATCAAGGAAATAGTAGTAGGCCTTGTCAGCTAGCCTATCCAACATTTACTCAATGAATGGTAGTAAGAAGTGATCCTTCTTTGTGGCCGCATTCAAACAACGGTAGTCTATACACACTCGCCAACCTGTAGCGATGCGAGTAGGGATTAGTTCATTTTTATCGTTACTTACTACCGTGATGTTGCTCTTTTTAGGCACACATTGGATCGGGCTCACCCATGTGCTGTCTAAAATAGGGTAGATGACGCCGACGTCCAACCATTTGATAATCTCCTTCTTCACTAATTCCATCATTTTCTCATTCAGTCTTCGTTGTTGCTTAATTGACTATTTTCTTTCATCTTCCAGCCTGATTCTATGCATACAGAAAGAGGGACTGATGCCTCTGATATCCGATATACTCCAAGTGATGGCTCTTTTATACTACTTCAATATTCTGAATATTTTTTCTTCTTGCCCCGTATCGAGACTTGCATTGACAATTACATGTAATGTTTCATTATCACATAGGAAAACATACTTCAAGTGTGTAGGCAATGGCTTTAACTCTAAAGTCGGAGCTTCTTCAATCGATGGTTTAAAAACAGGGATCATTCGATTTGTCAGATCTAAAGATTCTAATTGCCAGCCATGTTTCAACTCACAAACATTAGCCTCAACTATGTGGTCACATTCAAGTGGGATATTGTTGTTAGATGTCACCGTATATTCTTCTAGCACTGCTGAGTTTTGTTCATTAAATTCCTCTATTCTTAGCTCGTCTAAGATATCAATGTGTTGACATTGTTCCTTGCTGCGTGATGGAGATGCTTTGAAAACGTTGAAGGTTACATGCTCATTGTTATGATGCATAATTTGCTCGCCCTTGAGAACATCGATAAGAGTGCATCGTGTTGCGAGAAATGGGTACCCTAGAATAATAGGCACCTCCTTATCAGCTTCGTAATCAAGTTTGATAAAGTCCTCTGGGAACACAAACTTGTCGACACGGACAAGAACATCTTTAATTTGTCCTTCAGTTTGTGCCAAAGATCTGTCTGCAAGTTGTAATGTTATCGTAATGGGTTTCAAATGACCATTCCCTAATTTCCTGAAAGTTGATTGTGGCATAAGATTAATCTTAGCTCCTAGGTCACATAGAGCTTTACCTAAATAATGATTTCCAATAGAACATGGGATCGTAAAACTGCTAGGATCTTTCATCTTTGGCGGTAATTTATTTGTCAGCACAATGCTACACCGTTTTGTGAGCGCAATTGTCTCAATATCGGGTAGCTTTTTCTTCTTCGATAATAGCTCCTTCATAAATTTCTCATAGTTGAGGATCTGCACAAGAGCATCAATTAGAGGTATATTAATATGTAATTGTTTCAAGGTAGATACAAACTTGTGATAATCTTTGTCATGCTCTTTCTCTTAAATCTTTGTGGAAATGGTAAAGGTATGTTCATAGTGGGTTGTTGTGTTACAACCAGTTGTGCCAACATGGGCAGTTACGTCGACAACTTCCTTGGATGAATGGTTGGCATCGGTGTGACTACTAGTGGTTCCTCCTCTTCTACTTCTTCTGTGTCTTCTTCAACTGTAACTTCTTTGTATTGCTTTGGTTTGTTTGCGTCGACAGGTGCTTGGTTGGAGCTGCTACTTTGCTCTACAGTTTGCTTTCCACTTTGCAATGTGATAGCCTTACAATGCTCCTTCCCTTTCTGATTTGGATTTTGAGTATCACTTGGCAAGACACCTTGTGGTCGTGTGCTCATGTTAGAATTCAGTTGTCCTAGTTGTGCTTCTAACGCTCAGATGGATGAAGAATTTCCTTGTACAATTGCTTCTATTCTAGTAATATGCTCAGGCATCAAAGCTTCAAGAGTTGTACAGTTTGTTGTTGTTGTTGACGTTGTCCTTGAATATTTGGTAGCACAGTTTGTTGTGGTTGCATTCGAACTTGTGGCTGCATTTCAGTATGCGATTGCATCTAGTTTTGTGATTGCATCTAGTCAGGTTATGCATATGCTTGTGGATGAGTAGAATTCTGCTGCTGTTGACTATAACTCCTTTGTCTAAAATTACCTTTATTTGAAGAATTTCCATATTTGTATGTGGACGCATTCTGACTCCCCCAAGGTTGTTGATCACTTCTTGAACTGTTGTATGAGTTACCATAGGAATTTTCACAGATGTTATTAGCATAAAATGCATTTTCAACATGCTGTGGGAAATCTTAGAACTATGGTTGTCACTGCAAATTTGACAGGAAAATGTCGGGACATCTATCTGTTGATCTACATGAACAGGGGCAACATCACTTGTTCCTTTCATGTATTTTATCATATTTGCCAATGACGATACCTGTGCACTTAGAGCTGAAATGACATCTAATTACATAACTCTAGAATTTGTTTTTACTTGAGTAGCACAAGAGATCGGGTATTGATAATCATTTTGCGCAGTCCTATCTAATATTTGAACAACTTAAGTGTATGTGCAATCAAACAAAGGATCATTAGTAGATGCATTGACAAGATTTCTTGTTTGCGTATTTAGTCAATTGTAGAATATCTCAATTTGTGTTTCTTGTTGAATTTCATGCATGGGAAACGTCTTAGCAGAGTTTTATTACGTTCCCATGTAGTGTGTAAATTTTCATCACCCAATTGATGATATGCCATGATATCATTCCACAATCTAGCATTCTTTGTCACTGGATTGAATCGTAAAATGAACTGTGATGCTAGCGCATTCCATGAATTTATAAATCTAGCTGGTAAACCAAGGAACCATGTTCGTTCCCTTCCTTGCAAAGAGAGCTGCATCTTTAAGGCGTCATCAAGAACACCGTGTTGACTAAAAGAAGCACATATAAGTAGAAAAGATTTAAGATGTTCCCTCGTAACTTTGTGAGGTAAACCTACATATTGACCATTCGAGTTAAGCATTTGAAACATCACCGGTTTTAATTCAAAATTACCAGCTTGTATGGGTGGTCTAACAACCTCTGGCTGTAGATCATTAAGCACAAAAACAACATAGTCTCTAATTGTCCTGTCAGGAATTTTTTCTCTTTGTGGTGGCAGTGGTATATTATGGACTACTTGTGGCTGCACTAGAGGAACAACATTTTGTGGTAGCAATGGTGGTATATCATTGTTATTTCCAGCCATTTTTCTTTGCTCTTGTCTTCTCCTTTGAATTGTCCTTTTAAGTTCTGGATCCAGACTAACAATTTTGTTAGGATTTTTCCTTGTGGACATAAACACCTAAAAAGAAAATTGAAAAAAATTAATCGATAGATCAGTAATCAATAAGATTTAGAAAAGAAACAAATAATTGCAACTACAAAAATGAACATCAAACAAACGCCATCCTCGGCAACGACGCCAAAACTTGATCGCTCTAAGAACGTCAAAGCAATAATGTGCAAGCGTACACTGTTACCGCAAGTATAGTAGACAGAATTGAATCTGTCTAATATCGATCCCAAAGAGATGGTCGTTTATGTTTAAATCTGTCAAAGAAAATTGAGTTAAAATGGTAAGAAATGTTAATAATAATGTCAGCTCAAATTGATTAAAACTAAACAGGTTAAGAGTAAAAATTGTCAGTGCAAATGTAATATAAAAGGTCAGAGCAAATTAATAAAAGATGAATTGATTGTTGAGATGTTGTAATATAAACTCAAAAATATAAAAGAAATAGATCAAGTGTAAAGAAGTGGAGAGGATTGACTTCACAGGTAAACAAAGCTAAATGTGACTACAAGGTAAGTTATAGATGAATTGTTGATGCAATTATGCTTTAGTGAGTTCATATTAATACCAACTCCTTGTTTAACAAAGACTTAAATACCACACCTTCCAGTGCTGGTAATACTGAGCACTCAAGAACAAGTGACCAGAATTCCTCTTAGTCTCAAGCAACTTTTGCTGTCTTGCTTGTTAATCTAACTTGTCACCACACCTTCCAGTGACTGTGACTGCAATCGTACTTTAGTGGTCGAACAGTTAAATCCAAAGTTAAGCAAGTGAGAACAATGGAATAAAACTTAAAGCATTAAAAGACACTTCCATCTTTAATCAATTGTCAATAATATTCATCGACATTTAAGAGGGATTAACAAATGAATTAAAATATCCTATTCTTAGTTTATTAGAATTCTCCCTTAACAGCTCCTCTTGCGTCGCACCAAGCACTTCTTGTCAGAAGTTGTTGCGTCCTTGTGGCCTCAGATCACCTTCCTCCAAGATTCATGCTTCCATGGCAGCTATCGTCAAGAATGAATAAGAGAAATTTCAGAGTTGAAATCTTCACACCTTGATATTCATTTTCTATTTCATCCTTCTATTTATAACTATTGGTCATTCCAGATCTTTCTTTCTTCTCAAATCTAACTCCTTGATACAACTGTAAAAGTTGTTATTGCCAGCTATGCACTCACATAGGTCTGGATTATTCATTGATCAATTACAAGTTTTCGCGACATTTTTGGATACAAATTCTGAATTTAATTTGCTGTGACAATTTTTCATTCTCCTACACTTGTGCTTCTGAATATGTTAGCAGCATGGAATTCCTGATAGAAATGTAGAAGCCTTCATGTGATGACATATTTCGCCGCAATTCTGGATCAACTTGCCACTGTAACTTTGAAAGCTTTGCTACTCTAGTCTTCCCAGGTGGAATTCTACAATGACAACTTTAGACACAAAACTAGTATTAAATACTACAACATTATTAATGCGGAAGAGATAAAATGAAAGAAATTAATGCCAAACAATACTGAGTTAGAAAATGTATATACTAAGTATGAAAATAATGCATACTAAATATGATACAAAATGAACAAATTATACCTAATTTAAGGATAAATTAGATTTCATTTCTAATGATATCACACGCCAAAGACAAGAACCTCGCAAGGAGGAGTGGAAGTGCAAGAAGAAGAAGATCAATGGAGCCACATCTTCGGCTGTAGCAAATTGAATTTTTATTGTCATGCATATCTTGTAGCTATAATGTAATTGTCACCACATTTTCTTTTGTCATAGCATTTTTATTGTCACTGTATCTACATTGTCATTGGATTTCCATATATCATTATAAATTAATGTTAGTGCATTGGGGACAATTTTCCCTTCTCTTCCCTTTTAATGTCCTTTTTCCTACTCACTGCCTTATTTTCCCTTCTCTTACCTTCCTTATTTCTTTGTTAAGGAAATCTCAACATGGTATAATCCTTTTAGCTACTTATGAGTATCTATACATTATTGAACGAGTTCATTCTTTAAACTTTGTGACTTTGTCATTTTTCATGCTTTTTCTCACTCAAGATTATATTCTTTCAATTTTTTCTCATTCATTTCTACTCCTCTTTTTCTTCTTTTGGACTTTTCTTGTTTCATAACTCTAACTATTCTAAAGTTCATATACCAAATTGATTTTTTCCTATTTCTCTCTTATTTTACAAACTCCACCTTGAAGTGTCTACTTACCCTCAATGCATATGGTCATACATCTACATTCGTGTAATTTAAGACCAAAGAAAAGGATAAACACAAATTGACTTCTCTATTCAGGCTTTATGGCTTGTAATGAGGCTCATCAAGAAGGGTCAATAGGCTAAAAGAGTGGTACTAAATAGACAAAAATCAAAATAAGATTGCTTTTTGGCTCAAAGAGTGGTACTAAATAGACAAAATGTTTCCAAACAATATCATATGTCATAGTTCAATATCTCAATATGCATAAACTTCAATTTAATCACACAATCCCAAAAGTACCATTTATCATATATACTAGCATGTTTGTTTCCTCATATTATTAGTACCATTTGATACAAATAATAACTTATGACCTATATTTAGTGTAACTTATAGAACTTTGTACTAAAAAAATTAAAAAATTACCCATTACCATGCCAAACGTATCCAAAAATACAATCAACCTATTACACATGCTCCTAACCAATCACTTGTATTTATACAAGCTCAAGTACTCTACAAAAATAAAAGACAAAAACAAAAGCAAAAATAAAAAACAAAAACAAATAACCAAAAATTTCTATGTTACCCCCCACACTTTAGAAAACATATTGTTTTCAATGTGTAGCCTTGAAATAGTAAGGAATGAAGTTACCCGATTAGTCGTGAATGACTCTTCTTCTAATGGTGGGTTCCTTCTTCGTTTGGCATGAATAGCTCAAAATATTGTGTCTTCTTTGTATGGGGTTCTTACATGAAAATTAGAAATAAACATGCAAAAATAAATCTAAAATTACTCCTACTCCTACTCGTAAATAAGTCCTAAAAAATGCAAATTATCCCAAATATTACAAGGCTTTCAAAAAATTCTTAAAGTAAATAGTCTAATCCTCCTCCACCTCATCATCCTCCTCATTACTCTCTTCTTCAGTTTCCTACTCGTCATGTTTCGCGGTTGTTGGTTAACCGTCTCCGAATGTACTCCCATTCGGCGTGTATTTTCTGCTTTCGCAAGTATACGGGTCAGGTTGTAATATAGTTTGTACAACGAAATACTTGGTAGTATTCCGAGGATCATACCCAAAGGAGGCTTTAAGCAATAGTGACTTACATCCTTACAAGGAAAAGAAGTATTTGGTACTATTTTTAGGGATTATAGTATGATAGCAAAATAAAGGAGTTTGTTATGGAAAGCATAAAAATAAATAAAGTGAATGAAAGAGATAGAAATTTCGATAAATGGATTTGGGGAGATTAGGTCGCTTCAGTATGGACCCTTCAACTTTCAGTTCTAGAGATTTTTCTTTGATGAACTAGTCATTAGCTTAGTAGGATCTTGCGGTCTTCCACCAACATAACGAGTCGATAGATACTACTTATCGCTAGATATCACAGTCTAAACTAGTTTGGGCGAAAGGTCTTACAGATAGGCAATATCACTATTGGGTTCATTCACACCTAAATGACTTTCTAGGGTTGTCAGACCTTCTATTTGTTTCATGTTCTTCCTCTCCAAAGCAATTGATCCGATTGAAAATCTCTGTTTATACAACAATTACATATCCAAACTTTCACTCCCTAAATCCCCCACAACGAGATTAGTTCCTCATGGTTTCTTGAAACATTATAAAAAAAATAGTAAAAATAAAAATAAACATACAATTGAATAAATGAAATGAAAAGAAACTTCAATTATATAGCAATTTGTCGAGAAATAATTCCACGATTGTTTATGCGAAGTTTACAATCTCGTTTCTAAAATAGAATAATAAAGTAAAAATGAAAACTATTTAAAAGGTGTGTAAAACCCTAGTGCTAAAGGCTCATTTATAGCCTTGGACAACGATTTTCCTCAACCCTAGGTCAGCTGTCAATCCTCGTGTTCTAGGGGTCGATGTCGTGACACACAAGAGCCATGTCATGACAAAGAGGTTAGTCCACTCCCTTGGTGTCATCATACAGGTGTTGTCATGACATAGCTCATGTATGTCGCGATAAAGAAGTCAATCCCATGTTTCTTCAAGTCTAATCCCTTTGTTGCGATGTAGAGTTGCCTATCTCGTGACATAGTGATCAGCTTCACACTTGTTTGACTTCTAAAGGTCTCCTGCACACTCACAAAGTACGTTAGCTAACCTTTAGGCCTTAATTAGCCTTAAAAACAAAAAAATAACTTTTTTACACTTTTTTACATAATTAATTCAAAGACGAAAACTAAGTTAAATCTTATGGAAATAGAAGGAAAATTCTTAATTTCAAGCTCCTCGAGTGTGAAAACTAGTTCAATCTGCTATGTATAAATTTGACAGATTAAACTCCTTCACACTTAAGTCATTGCTTGTCCTCAAGCAAACAAAACAAGAAAAGCAAAGAAAGCAAGAAAAGAAAACATAGGAGCTTGAGTCTATATCATACAAAGATTAGATTCGTAACATCTACTCTAGGCCTTATATATTTCTCAATAATTCCAACATGATGAGTGAGTAACTTTTACCATTGTTGTTTAGAAAAAGATAAGTTTAGTAGGTTACAAGAAACAAAAATATCAAAGTCTTATTGGTATAACTCTATCAATGACTAAAACAAGTACTTTTGATTATCCTAGTACAATATTGATAGCTTTAATGAGATCATGGAATTTCACATTCATTCATGCATAGAGTTGTTTAAGTCACATTGGGCTTTTCAGCTTGTAACGTGTTGATGCTTAGGATAGGTATGAAATTCAAGGAATAGTAAGCACAAGGGGTTACAAGAACGAAAATAGTTTGACACATTGTATTGTTTCCTATTATTCCCCTTTAATGTCTCATTCTATCTCACCTCCTTATTTCTCCTTCTATTGCCTTCCTTTTCTCTCCACTTAGGACATCTCAATATAGTCTAATCCTTTTAGCTAGCTTATGAGTATTTTTTTTGTTTCTCGAGTAAGATTTTTCTTCTTTTTGGTATTTTTGTCACTTTGTCACTTTTCATATACTTTCTCACTTAAGACTTTTTCCTCTTTTGTCTCTACTTATTTCCTTTCTTTTTGATTTCTCACTATTTTCTCTTTTTGGTTATACTATAATTTATACACCATATTGATTTTCTTAATTCACTCTTTGTGTTGTAACCACCATGATGTGTCTACTTACCCTTAATACATATGGTCATATGTATATTATCATGCAAAATAAGACCAAAGAAGAGAGTACACACAAATCATCTTTTTAGGCTTATAGGTTTGAAATACAGTTCATCAAGAAGGGGCATATGGCTCAAAGATAGGTACTAATTGGAAATTCAGAATAATGTTTAGCTTTTTAGCTTTAGTTATATCTAAACAATGGCTTAAGTCATCCTTAAACACCTTAATATACAAATGTCAATTTAGTCACATAATTGATCTATCGGTTTCATACCTAGAAGATTGAACTATTTTTCACATTTGAAGAGCCTGAAATCAAGAATTTTCATTATTTTTTCATAGGATTTAATTTAGATTTCTTATTTGAATAAATTGTGTAACCTAAGTGCTAAAATTTCGTTTTATTTGTCTTTAAGGCCGATTGATGCCTAAAGGTCAACCAATGTATTTGGTGAGTGGGTAGGAGACCACAGGAACTGTAACAATAGGAGACTGAACAATTCATCACGACATCGTCTGAGCTACGTCACAACCAAGGGACAAGACTTGAAGAACTTGAAGACTAATTTCTTTGTCACGACATACATGGGCTATGTCACGACAATGCCTATAGGATGATACTTCACATGGAGACTGATGTCTTTATCGTGACACAGGTCCTGGTGTGTCACGACATCGATCCCTAGACTAAGATTTCACACTAAATGGAGGGTGTTTTGGTCTTTACAATGCCACTTGAACACGAGGAACGATAGCAGACCCAAGTTTAAGGAAAAACAGTCATATAAAGCTATAAGTAGGAACTTTAGCACAATGGTTTTATACACCAATCTATAGATTCTAGTTTTTAGGTTTTACATTATAATTTTCGGTTTGAAACAAGATTGTAGAAACTTGCTTAAACAATCGAGTTTTTTGGACAGATCGCTAATACAATTTTAGTTTCTTTTTCATTCTCTTCTTCAATTATATGTTTTCATATATTGTTTTATTGATGATCAAAGAAACCATGAGGAACTAATTCCATTTTGGGGAATTAAGATTGGATGTATGAATAATTAATTGTTATTTTATAGGGATTTTACCTTTTAGACCAGCTATTTGGGAAAGGAAGAAGATCGAACAAACACTAGGTCTGACAACCCTAAAAAGTCATCTAGGTGAGAATGAACCCAAAATTGGTATTGCCCATCCGTGAACACCTTTTTCCCAAACTAGTTTAGATTGTGACATCTAGTAATAAGTAATCTCTATCGACTTGCTATGCCGGTGGAAGATCGAGAGATCTAACTGGGGTAGAGAGTAGTTGATTGGAGGAAAGTTCCCAAAACCAAACAACTGAAGAAAGCATACAAAAACGACCTAATCTCCCCAAATTCGTTTATAAGATTTTTTGCATCTAAACTTTTGCCTTTATTTTCTATTTTATTTTTATGCTCTTAAAACAACTCTTTTATTTTTCGTAGAATTACATTTACTATCTCCTTACACCACTTTTTGGGTATGATTCTCGAAATACAACCAAGTGTTTCGTTGTAACACACTATATTTACAACCTAACTCATATACTTGTGGAAAGCCTAAATCTACGTCGAACGGGAGTACGTCCAGCGGTGGTCAAGTTGTTGGTGCTATTGCCGGGGAGGCAATGCTTTACTAAGTTTTATTTTTTCATTGCTAATAAAAAATTAGAAAAGTTTTAGGTTATAGATACAATTTTATTTTATTTTATTTTATTTTTCGTATTATTTACTTTTTATTTAATTTTGGTTTATGACTCGAAGCCAAGGAAACTTGGTTGATCCTATTCCTAACCACGAATCATTAATTAGACGTAATCGCAGAACCTAACAGGTAATGCAAAATCCACCACCGGAGGAGAGAGAATAACGAGTTGGTCTAATCAAAGATCTCGCTATTCATGTGGAAAACATTCATATACCTTTACAACTCCCTGCAAACGAACAAATGGCGGAAGCGCAAAGAACTTTAAGGGAGTACTCTTTACCTACTCTTGATCTAACTCAAGGGAGTATTGCTAGACTGATCTACCGGTTTCGTACTTAGCAGATTGAACTAGTTTTTCACATTTGATGAGCTTGAAATCAAATAATTTCACTTATGTTTATTGGATTTTTAGTTTAGTTTTGTCTTCTAAAAAAATATGCTGAAAGGGTCATTTTACTGCTTTCAAGGCCAAATGAGACCTAAAGATTAGCTAACCTACTTCCTGAGAGCACAAGAGACTAGTAGCAGTTGAGTCATAATTATACTGACCGCTTCGTCACAACATAGATAGCCCTATGTAGCAACAAGGGGATCAGCAACAAGGAATCCAAGAACTGCTTGCATTGTCGCAACACAAGTTCTAGTGTTTCGCGACATCGAACCTAGACCACATCTCTCCATCAAGCGAGGGGCGTTTTCATCTTTACAATGTGAATTAAGCACGAAGGACAGTGGCTGACCTATGGTTGATGAAAACGGTCGGCCAAGAGCTAAATAGGGCTTTTAGCATTAGGGTTTCACACTCATTCATTAGACTTTAGTCTTTAGTTTTATTTGTATTTTCAGTTTTGAAATGAGATTATGAAAGTTGACATAAACGTTCATGGAGTTTTTTCCTGACAGATTGCTTAATACAATTGTAGTTTCTTTTTCATTCTCTTCATCAGTTATATGTTTTCATACATTGTTTTACTGATGAATAAAGAAACAATGAGGAACTAATTATTGTTTTACTAGGATTTTACCATTCGGATTAGCTGTTTGGGAAAGGAAGAGCATTAAACAAACACTAGGCCTGACAAACATAGAAAATCATCTAAGTGCAAATGAACCCAAAATTGGTATTGCCCATCCGTAAACACCTTTTCCCCAAACTGTTTATATTGTGACATCTAGCGATAAGTAATCTCTATTGACTTGCTATGCCAGCGAAAGATTGAGAGATCCAACTAGAGTAATGGCTAGTTGATTGGAGGAAAATTCTCAAAACCAAACAATTGAAGAAAGCATACGGAAATGACCTAATCTCCCCAAAGTTTTTTATAAGATTTTCTACATCTCAATTGTTGCCTTTATTTTCTATTTTATTTTAAGCCTCCTTTGTGTACAATCCTCGGAATACTACCAAGTGTTCCGTTGGAACACACTATATTTACAACTTGACCCATATACTTGCGGAAAGCCTAAATCTACATTGAAAGGGAGTACGTTGTTGGCGCCGTTGTCGGGGAGGCAACGCTTTAGTAAATTTTTTTTTGTATTAAAATAATTAAGAAATTTTTAGGTTATACATATGATTTAACAATACTAATAGTTTTTATTTTGCAGACCTAACACTTCCTTTTAATTTCCATCATATTTAATCCCATGGATGCCTACAATTTATTTTGCACAGATCTCACGTATAATCATGATTATGATGCTGATATTTACGAAGATAGGTATTATGAATATTGGGAGATCCAGGAAAATTAGAAGTTATTAATGTTAAAGTTAAGTCAACTTTGTGAAGAAGCCTAGATCCTCGATCAACATGATGGTCTATCTTTTAGAGAAATTTACTCCGAATATGAACGAATAGAGCGAGAACAGGAACAACGGCTAGAGGAAAACACAAAAAGAGAATGTTTTGAGGAATCGGATGATTGGATTGTCGAGCAAAATGAGATCTCATCTTTGGAAGGGAAAATGGATGATCGTGTAAAAATCAAGATTGATCCCCAATCCAATGATGAATCAATCCCCATAGAGAAAGAAGATGGTTCCTAAATCCCGATATTCAACTAATTACTATTACAAAACTGTCAACAAAAGAAATATTAGTTGAAGATATCCTCGATAAAAAATTCAATTTCCAATGAAAATGTCTACTATGTATAATACTTTCCTAGTACAGCAAATCCCTAGAGAAATTACCAACATGAAAATTTTTCAATTTTTGTAGAAAACAAGAAATATTTATGAGCTAGAGTCCCAACCCTTAACTAGCATAATAGTCACATCCGGTGGAACAAGAAAGTGCACGTTCATGGGAGAGGAAATTACTGTACTAGTACCATGAACCAAAAGATAAAGAACGCAATGATGGAAATTATAAACGGAAACAAATAGCTACCGCGACACTAACACATTAGTTTTTAGTAAATACACCGATTTTACTGAATGTGGTAATCGAGCAGCTATTACTCCACCATACCAAGGCATATGAATTTCACAAGTGGATCAATGATAAAGGCAATCATGTAAAAGGTTGGTGGTATAAATTCATAGACATTCTGAATAAATATTATCGATGAAAAAAGTTAGCGGTGATCTAGGCAGGAAGAGAAAGAAAATTTCAGGAAAGAGATAACCGTCAAAAAGTAGCCTGGCATGACGACTGCTAGATGAACAATTATAATACGGACTATTCGTGGGTGCCGAAGTGCACACTAACACTATTGTCAGACAATTCTGACAAGTACTAACATTATAGTCTTAATTTATAGCTACTAACGTACTAATTCACTAACGTTTTCCCATTTCAGGGTATTTCTTTGGGATCTGATAGGTTTGTCATGACACAGCTTCTTAACGTCATGACGAAGTAACTAGACTGCTCCAAGTATGCCCAGGCATGTTATGACGCGATATACCCCTTGTACGTCGCAACCAAGGAATACTAAAAAATTAAAACTGATAGGTTTGTCACGACATGGGGAGGTCTATGTTGCGACAAAGGAGACAGTCTACAGGAACTTCAAGACTGAAGGGTTTTTTACGACACAAGGGGAGCTACGTCACGACAAACAAGCATTGGTCAGTTGGTTGCAACATACTTAGGCTACAACGCGACATCGTCTACAAATTTTGTAGGGTTGACCCGATCCAATTGCATAAATCGGAGGCACAACCCAACATTTACCTTAATTTTAAAACCCCAAAACCATAAAAATACCCACACCTAGTATATACTAACTTAAAACTAAAGCTATCTCGTTCACTTAAACACTTTCAAACTTCTACTGAATCCACCAAAGATATCATCCTTCTTTTTTTATTCAAAACCTAGAATCTCATTCCTTCAAGAGTGATACTCCATTCTTAGGTGCAAGGGTCCTCCATCAACTCTTATTAGCGAGGCAAAAGAAAAGGTATTTTCTTCACTTTTATTGTTTCATTGGTTACTGTTCATTTCTCTCTATGCTAGATTACAATGCCTCTAAGAAAGAGCAAGAAAACTTCAGTTCAGCAAACTCAAGATGTTTTTATCCCAACCACTTCGAGAATATCGAAATCGAGAGATATTTCTTAACTATACAAGGGAGACCATTGATTCAAGAATGGGGTTTGAGCCTTCCATGATACATTGTAAGGAGATTTGGACTTTGGTAAGACATCATCGATGGGAACAATTTTGTGTAACCCCTACAAGTAACACAATTGTCCCCATAGTTTAACAGTTTTATGCCTCATTAAAAGATGAATTAATTAGAGAGGGATATGGAGCAAACATTGATGAGGTAGTTGTGAGGGGAGTAGAGGTTCTGATTACCCCTAAAGAAATCTATGATTTTACAATGTTCCATACTATGAAAAAGACTATATCAATGAGATTGATTTAGTAATGTTTAGAAATATTGATTTGGATGAAATTGTTAGATTTTTAACGCAAGGGAAAGGTAATTTGAACTATAGACCAGATACTAGGTCACTGTCTAACTTTAATCAAGCCATCATGTTCCTTGTTGTGAAAATGTGGATGCAATTTTTTGCCACTAGGATTGCACCATTCCTATATGTCTCTAATGTTAATACTTTTCAAGCCATTATATTGTATGGTAGTCTGTAGAAAAAATGAATTTGTGTTGGGAAATATATTTATAGGGAAATGAAGCACTACACAAAAAGTCAAAAAGATGGTCTTTTCTTTCCTCATCTTGTCACAGTACTCTGCAAGGCAAGGTTCCCATAAGAGAAAATGAGTAGTTTTTAAAGCCAACAAGAAGTATTATTGGGGATTTCAAACAATATGTTGAGCTTTAATGAAAAGAGATAAAGGAATGAAACCAATGAAGGAAAGAAAAGGTTGAAATACCAGCATCTCTACAACAAAAAGAAACAAAAAAATCTCAAAAATGATACGATTGTATCTTTAAAGGTAAGATATATAGTATGATTAGATGAATGCAAGAAATAACTCCTGTGCTAAAGGAGTTTGCCAAGATACATGGGTTACCAAATTCGAATTACCCTTCAAACATGTTCAGGAATGAAGAAGGAGGAGAGGATGAAATTGAGTTAGGTGGGACCAATGAGGAGCAAGCGGAGCCTAACACCGATGACGATTATGAGGCAATGTTTCAGGCTCAATACTCAACTCCCAAAGGACAGATGATTAGAATCCTAGCATGACGATAAGACAGGAGCTCCCGTCAAATGTACTACGGTAAAGGCAAGGATCCAATGGATCCTCAACCCCACTCGGAGGAAGAAGATTGAAATTTTAAGAATGATTTATTTGAATACTTGTAATTATTGGATACTTTTAAATTTTTTAGGACTTATTTAATTCGTAGAAGTACAATTAGAAATTGTTTTGCATATATGTCTTAATTCTTCTTATAGGAACCCCATATTATGGAGACACAACAATTTTGAGCATTCACGCAAACGGAAGAAGGACAACCACCATGAGAAAAGAGGGCCTTCACTATAAATCAGGTAACTTATTTCCTTTATTACTCAGAATGGCACATATTGGGGAAAATGTATTTTGTAAAGTGTGAGGGGGGAACAAAATAATTTTGGCATATGGTTTTTATTTTGTCTTTTTGGTGTGTGCTTGAGCTTGTAGAAATACAAGTGATTGGTTAGGAGCATGCATGATAGGTTTATTGTATTTTCTTGATGAACTTGGCATGAGAATAAGGAATTTTACATTTTTAGCATGAAATTTTTTGAAGTTCTATAGGTTACATTATGTATAGATAGGAAAAGTTTTATTGATACCAAATGATATGCATAATATGAGGAAACAAGCATGCTAGTATATATGATAAATGATAATTTTGAGATTAGGTGACTAAACTTGATATTTGTGCATACTGAGTTGTTTAGGGATGACCTAAGGCATTGTTTGGACACACCTAAAGCTAAAGAGCTAAACCCTATTCTAAATTGCCAATTAGTACCCATCTTTGAGCTTTATGACACCTTTTTGATGAGCCACATTACAAGCCTCTTAAGCATTAAATGATGATTTGTGTATATCCTTTTCTTTGGTCCTATTTTGCATGAAAATGGATGTATGGTCATATGTATTAAGGATAGGTAGACACATTATGGAGGAGATTGTAAAACAAAAGAGGGAAATAGTGACAAAGTATGAATTTTAGATTTAGCCATGGAAGAGAAAAATATTGAAAAAACAGAAAGAAAATGAGTAAAAATGCAAAAGGAGAGAGTAAGAAAATATGTGAAGAATGACAAAATTGTCAAGTCACCAAAAAAGTAGAAAAAGAGAAACCTTACTCGAAAAACAAACATAATGTTGTGTAATTGGGGGTGAATGAGGCGATGCCATCAGATTATTTCTCATGAACTCTAAAAACCATTGCCCCATCAATCCGAAGAACATGTTCTTTGCTTTATTTTCTGCCATTGGCAATATCGATTCATTGTGACTTGCCTCAAAATCATTAGTCAAGACATTGTTATTTACTTAATTAGTTTCTTCCTTTTTTGAGTCAGGTGTCCTGTAATTATCTGTAAGAACCATAGTTAGATTAGATTCATCTATATCACACTATCATAGGTTCATATGGCATGTACTTCTAAGTCATTAAACATAGTCAATACAGTCCAAGAAACGGCTAAATGAAAAGCTTTGAAACCATTAAATCTAACCCCAAAATTAAAAAATCTTCGCCAGTTAGGATTCCAATATCTTACTATTCATTTATTACTGTTCATCTTTAACATCATATCATTCAATATTATTTTATTTAAAGAATTTCACTCCACATGTCATATGTCGACATTTAATTATAAATCCAATTCAACAAGGGCAAAAGGGTCATTTCTAACATTTTAGAGACTTTTACCAGTACTTGTTGGACAAGTGTTGATAGTTGTCAAGTCAGTTAATAGTTCAGGAATAGTGCAAACCTCTATCGATACAAGTGATAGTTCTACCAATAGAAGTGGCTCTTCTACCGAAACAAGTCTTATTTCTACTGATACTAAAAACTTTAGAGAGTTAAAAATCTCACTCTGTAACTTCTATCAATACAGGTATACAAACTACTGATACTTGTAAACTTCTAACTATCGATACTTGTTATTCAACTACAGATACAACCCAAGTCAGTAGACAACCTCTCTCTTACCTAGTACTTCTACGTATGGGTTCTACCGAAACAAGTATGAAGCATCTCAAGAATCATGCCAAAATGCAAGTTTTCGACACAAATCATTAATGACTTCAATATGCATTAATCCAACACAAAATACATAGATTTCAAGTCATTACATAGTACTTTAAATCTATAAACTAACATGCTCAAACATACATCATTACATTCAACATAACAAGGTTTTCACAATCTCAATTACATAAACAAAGATAAAATCATCCTAGTACATGCCATATAGCCAAGTGATGTAAGAACTATCGAAAAATTGCGGGATAGTGTGATGCTCCAAGATGATCCGATCTTCGAACTGCAAAAGTGAATATACAAAACAACAACAATTTGAATAGCAAAAGTAAATTTCTTCCATCTTTTTAGCTCTATCTACAAGAACTAGAAACGATCGTAGCTAAAATTCACCTACCATCTTCTTGATCTCGTCATTCAGTCCATCTTCAAAACGAACACACATTGCCTCATCTATCGATACTATCTCCCGAGCAAACTTACTAAGTTGAACAAATTCTAGCTCATATTCTACCACTGTTTTATTTTCCTGTCTCAATTCTAAAAAAATTTTCTTTTTCTTATCCACGTACCTATTGCTAACATATTTCTTTTTGAACTCTGCTTGGAAGAATTCCTAAGTAACTTCAATCTCGGGCATCACTGCTAAAATTGTTTTCCACCAATTGTAAGCCTCATCTTTCAATAACGAAGCAACCCACCTCAACTAGTTTTCTGGAGGACAAGTCATCTCGTTCGGAACTTTTAGTGTGTTTTCCAACGAGTATTCAGCTTTGGAAGGATAATCTTCTACACTTCCGTGAAATTATTCTACACCATATTTTCTAACCCTATCCATCGGAGTACGACGTCTCTGTTCCACCACTGGAGGAGGTGGAGGTATAGTTGGAGGTACTACCGATCGGGCAGCAATTTGTGCAATAGGGGTGGAGGAGGTGGTGCCATCAAGTTGTTCCTCATAAACTCTGAGAACCACTATCCCATCAACCCAAAGAACATGTTATTTGCTTCATTTTCCATCATCGATAATATCGGTGCACTATGACTAGCCCCGGAATCATTAGTCGAGACATTTCTATTTACCTCATTAGTTTCCTCTGTTTCTAAGTCAGACATTCTATGATTATATGCAAAAACTATGATTCGATCGGATCCATCTATAACACACTATCATAGTTTTATATGGCATGTACTTTTAATACATAAAATACAGTCAATACAATCCAAGAAACGACAAAACTGAAAGTTTTGATACCACTAAATGTAATACCTAAAACTCGAAACCATCGCCAATTAGGTTATCGATGTCCATCTGATTTTATATTGCATTTTAACTCACACTACTGTCTTATTTAATCATATTTTAATAGAGTAATGCGAAGCACACAACATGAATCATAAATTGAATGTCAACATAACTCGAAAAGGGTAAAAATGTCATTTTCATGAATTTTGGAGACTTCTATCGATACCTGTTGGATTGGAATCGATAGTAGTCAAGTTAGTGAGCAATTCAAGAAACAGTGTAGCATTCTACTTATACAAGTAGTTCTACCGATACCGAAACAAGTCATACATTTACCGATACTAAAAACTCCAGATAGTTAAAAAGTTTAACTCTGTAACTTCTACCGATACAAGTATACCAACTACCGATACTTGAGTATACAGAACTATCGATACAATGCAAGTCAGAATGTAACCTCTCATTTACCTTGTACTTCAACTAATACAAGCATGAGTTATACCAAAACAAGTACACAAAGTTCAATAAATCATGCATAAACTACAAGTTTATCAAACATTCATCACTTCTTAACTTTAAATGCATTATACTAATACATTATGCATAGTTTTGAAGCATTTCATACATCTCATATAGTGTATGTATCACATTTAACTAACATGCCAACTTGTTCAACATTTATCTAGGATTCATAACAAAAGATTCATTCATCCATACAAGTAGTACAAGTCATTCATCCTAGTACATGCCATATAACCGAGTGATGTAAAATACTACCAAACTAGCTCCCGAAATAGTATGATGTCTTCAAGATGGTCTGATCTTCAAGTCGCAAAATGGAATCTACAAAACAACAATAATTTCACAGGTAAGCTTTATAGCTTAATAAGTTTGCAAGGTTTATCAATTTACTGAATAACAAGTGGTCAACAAATCCATAAATCTGCCTTTCAGTTATCGTTATTCATTTTATTCCCTATTGACCCTGAGGTCATGATGCTCATTTTAGTCTCTGTTGATCCGATGGTCATGATGCTCATTTTACTCCCTGTTGACCCGAAGGTCATGCCTATTACCAATATACGATGCTGCTCACACTAAGTTGACGAGAATATGCAATCAGGCATAAATCTCAACCATCATAGGGCCTATAATCCATTCTTGGATTCTTTTCACTTTACAGTGATTCACGATGTCGTAGAGAATCCGCAACAAATGCAAGATCTCAATCATTGAACATTTAACTTTGGCTCAAGGCTTGGTTATTCTTCTTCTTTAATTTTTATCCTTCAGATCATGAATTTGTCATTCCAATCATCAACAACCATAAAGAAGGCATTTATAAGTAGTTACAAGTAAGAATTTAACATTACGAACTTATCGGACTGGATTGTAGTTGTGGTTAGACTCTAGGGACTATTCCATTAATTTCCCTTTCCCTTGATTTGTGGCACGATTGTAGTCTACATCCATGATAGAAATAGGAAAGACCATTAATTTCTCCTTATTTAGAGTATAATTTGTTCCCTTTGTACCATGTTTAGCATGCGTTTTTAGCATTTTATATTTTGTAATTGCATTTTCTAAGTCAGTGATTTTGGTGTAATTTCTTTCATTTTATAATACTTATGCTACTAATGTTACTATATTTAGTGTCAAAATTGCATCTTGAGATGTCAGATATCTTAAAAGATCAAAGCAGGAAAGTGTTCAAGGTTGTCACCACATTTTAATCCAGAATTGCACCCAAACATGTCACCGCATAAGCACTTCCAGATTGCACCGGGGATTTTACTGTGTGAACATATCCAGAAGTACTAGTGTGTAAGGATATCAAAGTTAACGCAGCAAATTAAAATCTAAATTTACGTCCAGAAATGTCACGACAACTAACAACTTCTTACTGCATAAACTAGATCTGCGTGAGTGTACAACTGGATTAACTAACTTGTATAGCTGCAAGGAAGTTAGATCTGAGAGAAGAAGGGCACCTGTACTTGGCGGTAAAGATAAATACTAAGGAAAGTGGAAAGAGTAGAGGATCATCATCAAGCTCGTGACAAATAAATTTTGTTTCTCATTTTTTCTTATGCTTGCTTTCATCCAACTTAATTTAAGAGAGGGTGAACTAACTGTGACGAGAAGGCAGTATTTGCTTGTAACAGCCCGATTTTTAGTGGTGTCAAAAACAGTGATTTCGAAATCACAAATATGACGAGTCGAGTCGTAAATTTATTTATTTTAAATATTTATGGTGATATATGAATCGTTTGAAATTATGGTTCGAAAATTTCATTGATTAGATAGTTAATTGAATAGAAAAGACTGAATCATAAAAGGGGTAACAGTATAGATGTTTAATTAGAAGGACCAAATGTGTAAATTAACCAAATGAGTGTTAGTGAGTGGATTAGTATGATTCATATAAGGTGTAAATAAGTTTAATTAAGGTTAAGAGTGATTAGTTAAGACTTAATGATGAAAATTACGAATTGCCATTAGTGTATATATTAAGTTAAAAGAAAATTTAGTGAAAAATGAGATTATTTTCACTCATCCTCTTCATTTTCATGGCTAGAACACAAGGAAGCTAGGGTTTTCTTTGTCAACTTTGAGCTTTGATTTGGGTAAGCAAACCTTGATCATTTTTAGTAATTTTTATGTTTTGAGTTCGTATTAGCTTAATCTAACTTATGCAAGGACTAATTTGTGAATCTATGAAATGTTATGAAACTTTCTATTGTTGAAAATGCTTGTTCTTGAAAGCTTTTGATATATTTGAATGTTTGATGTTTGAGTTAAAACTTTTGAAAAGGGATTTTTTATGAAAGTAGGGTTTAAGGACAAAATTGTGAAAGTGATGAAATTACAAGTATTGTTGTGAATATAAATGGGTGAAGGGGTTGGATAGACACCTTAGGGAATTCGACTATGGTTGGTTGTGTGAGAGAATGGTTATTTTGCATGTTTTGTGTTGAAAGGACTAGATTGAATAAAAGGAAAATATCAAGTTCCCAAAAAGAACTAAATTGTGTTGAATGACTAAATTATGTGACTTAATGTGAGAAATGAATGACTTGTGAATGTAGACTACGATCGTGCTACGAACCGTGGAAAATGGAAATTGATGATTAGTCCCTAAGTCTTTCCTAAACTGCAATCTCGTCCGGTAAGTTCGTAATGTAAATTTACTTAATATTCCTTGTATATATATATTGTCAAAGTTCAGAAAACGAAAGCATTTGGAACTGAAGATGGTCGAAGAAATAGGGCGAAAAGATAGTAGGCTTTATGCCATTGAAATAGTAGCGACGCGATGGTTGGGGTACTGCATGTGTTGCGATTCCTTGATAGCTCGTGTGAGCAACATCGTGACTCGGATAAGAGAAATGGATCCTACATGGATTATAGGTCCTACGATGGCTGAGACTTATGCTATATGCATACTCTAGACAGCTCGTGTAAGCAACATCGTTAGGAAACAGTTTTATAATACAAACTAACATCGTACCGATGGCTGGGGTACTGCATATGTTACGAGTCCTTGACAAATCGTGTGAGCGACATCGGGTACTAGAAACAAAAAGTTATAGACATGAAAGAGAAGTTGTGTTTAACTTATGGATACAATGGAAATAAATCTTGGCTCAATGGAGTCATTGTTGCTTATTACCATGTTGGTATTTCTTAACTATCGAACTTATTATGCTATAAAGCTTACAACAGTTATTTTTGTTGTTTTGTAGATCATTTTGCTGACTGAAGATCAGATCATCGTCATCTCTTGAAGTCACACTATTGAGGAGTTTGTCGGTAGTTTTTGCATCATTCGTTCTTATGGCATGTACTAGGATGAGGCCAATCTTTGTCGTTGTACTAAAAATGTTTAAATCTTACTATGTTGAATTTGAATATGGATGGTATACAACTTAGATGTTTAAGCTTGAGATGCTTGTAAAGACTTAGAAACTATGTATGTTGTGTGATGTCTTAATACATAATTTGTATTGAATATGTTTGTAATGTTAAACTTGTGTCTTGGCATAATTCTTGAGATTCTACATACTTGTTTCAGTAGAACTTATGCATGTATCGGTAAAAGTACAGGGTAGGAGGGAGGTTGCTTACTGACTTTGGTTGTATCGGTAGTTGAATTGCAAGTATTGGTAGTTATGTGTATTGATGTATTGGTAGTTTGTATGTAAGTATAAGTAGAAGTTACAGGTAAGAATTGTAGCTCTCTAGAGTTTTTGGTATCGGTAGATGCATTACTTGTACCAATAGAAATCATACTTGTATCGGTAGAGCTAGCACAAGTTTCGATAGGAATCTATATAGTTTCTGAATTGTTCACTGACTTGGGTACTACTTATACTTTACCATCAGGTACCGATAGAAGTCTCTTAAAATATTAGATATGTCATTTTTACCCTTGTTGAATTGCGTCTATGATTAAATGTTGATATATATAACATGGGAAGTGAAATACTTTAATAAATATAGTTGAACAAAAATGATGTTAAAGTTGAACAGTTATAAATGAATAGTAAAACTTCGAAAATTTAAACCGGTGACGGTTTTTGAGTTTTGGGTGTTACATTGCTCTTGATGAGGAGTGATTTTAAGTGCTACACAAGAGGAGCATTAGGGAAGAGTTCTAGTAGGCTAGGAATAGAATGCTTCAACTTGTTCTGTATTTCCTCTTAAACACTGATAAATTCTAATGAACTTAATTGTGTATGGAAGTTCCTTTTAATTTTAGATCTACTTTGATTTCTACTCAATTCTTCTTAACTGTTTATCTTTGGATTTAATTGCTTGATCACAGAAGTGTTATTGCAGTTGCTGACACTGGAAAGTGCAGTGACAAGTTAAATTAACAAGCAAGACAACTGAAGTTGCTTGAGGTATGAAGGAATTCTGGCCACTTGTTCTCGAATACAAAGCATTGTCAGCACTGGAAGGTGTGGTTAATGTGAGTATTTGGGTCTTTGATAAGCAGAGAAGTCGAAAGTGGTGATCGCGCTATGAACGTCATAGCAAATATGTGCAAGCGTACACTGTCGATGCAAGTATAGTAGATAGAAATGAATCTATCGAATATCGATCCCACAGAGATGGTTGTTTATTGTCTAAATCTATCAAAGCATTCTGAATTAAAATAAAAAGAATTGTCAAGAGTTATGTCAACACAATTGGGTAAAATTACACAAGGCAATTAGAATCTCAAATGGCAGTGTAAATTTATAGAAATTGAATGAATTGTTGACACATTGTAATGTAAATTCAGAAATATAAAAGAAATAGATCAAGTGTAAAGAAGTGGAGAGGATCACTGACTTCACAAGTTAACAAAGCTAAATGTGACTACAAGGTAACTTATAGATGAATTATCATTGCAATGTTCCAATGAGATTGTACTAATAACGACTCTCTGTTTAACAAAGACTTAAGTACTCACAACTACCACACCTTCCAGTGCTGGTAATGTTGAGCACTCAAGAACAAGTGACCATAATTCCTTCTAGTCTCAACCAACTTCCGCTATCTTGATTGTTAATCTAACTTGTCACCGTACCTTCCATTGACTGTAACTGCGGTCACACTTTCGTGGTTAAAACAGTTAAATCCAAATATAAATAGATGAGAAGAATTTAATAGGACTCGAAGTAAATCTAACATTAAAAGAAACTTACGTATTCAATCAATAATGAATAAGATTCATCAGTATTTAAGAGGGATTAACAAATGAATTGAAGCTTGCTATTCCTACTCTACTAGAATTCTTCTTTATCGCCCCTCTTGCATCGTACCAAGCACTTCTCGCCAGAAGCTATTGCGTCCTTATGGCATAAAATCACCTTCCTCCAAAAATCAAGCTTCCATGGTAGCTGACTTTGGGAATGAATGATCGAATTTATAGATTTGAATTCTTCACAACTTGATATCAATATTCTCTTTCTTCCTTATATTTAAAATCACTGGGCATTCTAGATCTTCCTCCCTTTTCAAATCTAACTCTTTAATGCAGCTATAAAAGTTCTTATTGCCAGCTATGCACTCATGAAGAAATGGTTTGTTCATTGAGTAGTTGCAGATTGTCGCGACATTTCTGGACACAAATTATGATTTTAATTTGCTGTGAAAATTTGTCATTCTCCTGTGCTGGTGCTTTTGGATATGTTAGCAGCGTGAAATTCCTGATAGAAATGTAGAAGCATTCATATGATGACATATTCGGCCGCAATTTTGGATCAACTTGTGACTGCAAGTTTGAATGCTTTCCTACTCTGATCTTCCTAGGTGTATTTCTGCGCTGACAACTTTAGTCGCAAAAATAGTACTAAATGCAGCGACATTAGTAGCACAGAAGAGATAAAATGAAAGAAATTAAGATCAAACAACACTGAGTTAGAAAATGAAAATAGTAAGAATGAAATGCTAACAATGCATGCTAAATATGCTACGAAAGGAACTAATTATACACTAATTTATGGAGAAATTAAGTGTCATTTCTAATGCTATCACACCCTCAAACTTGAGTTTTTACTTGTCTTCAAGTAAATAAAAGCTAGCAAAGTTATATCCAAATTATTGTCACCACATTCATGATTCTAACAACTTATATTCTCTGGAATCCTAATGTATAAATTGCATTTATATGCTGGAATATTGCGTCGACAACTTATAAGCATGAATAATAAAAATTTGCAACTTCACTAATGCTAGCATCATGCTTTAAATCTTAAATCTTCTTAACCAACACAACATTTATTGTATACTAATATATATATATATATTATTTTTATCAACTTTTCTTTCTTTTTTTTTCTTTTTTTTATGTGATTGAGATATGTCATTGCATTTTTATACTCTTTTTCCTGGGCAGTAACAATGGGGTGCAACAAACCACCAGTGAGCATGTAATTGTGCCGACACACACTCTTGTAATGGAGTGTTCCCCCTTGTTGAGCCACAATGCACCCACATTGGAGTGTCTTTTATTAGTAAATACAATTATATACATAGCTACAAGATGGTAAGTTATTTCAATATTTAAAGAATGATACTACTCATTTACTACTAATGCAATCTCAATTATTCATCCAAAAATAGAAGGATTCAACATTCAATCATATTCATTCAATTCAAGCATTAACATTCCAAATAATTCAAGAATTATGCATCAAATGAAAAACTTGTGGTTACAATTATTTTTCTTAATTTGCATACTTTCATTCAACTAAAGAAACAAATATATTCCAAAACTTGTAGGTGTAATTGCATTTTCATTCTAACTTCCCCTAAACTTAATGTCTGCATTGTCCCCATGCACTGACAATACTATACAAATCATAATGGAAATTCAACTACAATGCAACTATGAAAATAAATAAAATGCAGGGATAATAAAAATGCTACCACAATTTAAATGAAATGCATGCAACTAACTACTAAAAAGTAAACTAAAAAGTAAACTAACTCAATGTGTTGAAACCTTAGATGTGGCTGCTTTGGATTTCTTTTTCTTCTTTGGGCGCTCCCCTTTGCTTTTCTTTTTTTCCATTCATTTATGCCTCTTTTCATATGGTTCAACCAGTGGAGTTGATTGCTCCTCCATTGCTGAATGAGTGTCGGCTTCATCAATAGTCACGTCCGATGGATGTATTGCAGCAAGTGGTGCCACATATGGCACAATAGCTAGGGGATTGGAATGCTCTTTTCTGGATGTGATTGCCTCGGCCCAGCTCGCCATAGATGATGCCTAGTTTTCAATAAAAGCACCCATACTAGTAGGTATGTCAACAAATTTCTCGGATAAATTTGTCGGGGAAACTTTTTCTTCTTCTTCTTCCTTCTCTTCTTTTCCTTCCTCTTCTCTCTTTTTTTCTTCTGTTTCAATACCCATAGAAACAACTGGTGTGTGTTCCTCCTAAGTAGCAGCCCTTCTTTCCACCATATTGGCTCCCAAACTATTTGAAAGTTCATCGTCAAAGAGGCTGACTATAAGCAATCATCCATCTCCTTGGATTGCACCTCTTGCTCTTCATAATCAGATATATGGATTCTGTTTGGGGACTTGACAGATTGATTTCCTCCTTCTAAAGAATGTTGTTCGGAGGATAGAGTAGCTTCCTCGATAATAGGAGGGAAAACAGAGAATTATGGCATTTGATTTCTGCTCAGACGATGCAATGTGCTGACAATAAAAGTATTCCATGTCCTAGTTAGGCATAGAATAAGTTCTATCTGAATTGCATCTCTTCCACTATGCCAACAAGATTGATTTGTCTGTTGGTCATCCGATCAACAAGCTTTTCAATCTTAACAAGCTTCCTTCAAGTCTAAGGATCTGTGGGTGCATGGGTCTGAGCGTCTTTCTTTTTCCCTTTCCACTTTTCCTTCCTTGGTGGGACCTCTATCACCATGGGGGTTTCTTGGCCCCGTGTCATCCTCTCTACCGAAACATCATTAATTAGGCCTATATTTTTCGAAGTTTCCTCTCCTTCACGAGGTACAATGTCTCTTTGTTTACACAACATCGTTATCAGTGAAGGGAAGGGTAGGATACATGTTTGTTTGGTGGTGGCCTCAGTGATTTCTTGGCGAAGGCTTGCGCCGACATCAATTCTGTGCCCCTTCAGTATAGAATGCAACGGTCACATTCTATCTAGTGTTGCAGTGGTGCTATGCGTAGATGGCAGTAAGCAGCAGTTTATAGCGACTTGCTTTCCCAGAGTTAGTTGATGGGACAACTGAAATCCTTGTTCAAGATGATAGTTCCTTTTTCGCATAACTTCATGATAGCGATCCTTACTGCTTTTGACAGGAATAGAACAGGCTCTTTGGGTTATGGTTGGTCGATATTTTTGACCATAGCAATTGAGGATTCAGTCGTCGATTTATATGGGGTTTTCGCTCCTCAAGTTATTTCCATGAGTGCTAAAATAACGAGAGTTAGAGTATCTAGCAAAAAAAAAACAGAATGTTGAAGATAAAGAAAATACAACAACAATGGAGGCAATTTCAAATCATTGGCTATATGCCTATCATTCAAATCTTTAATTGTCACCGCACCATGTGAAAGTGATTCGACAACTTCAAAAGGTCCTGACCACCTTGAGTGCAATTTCCTTGGATGCAATTTTAAACGTGATGTGCCATTGAGAATACCAAATATAACCCATTTCGAAAATAAATAAAAATAACAGTAAATGGAAGTAAGGTCAGATCCTCAGGGACTGGAGTGTAAAGAATCTTCTCTGTCGAAATCGTGGGTGAAATCTTACCCAAGAAAAGTGAAGTGATTTGGGGAAAATTAAAAAAAAAATTAAAAGAAGTAAAAAATAGGGGTGTCGAAATAAAAATAAACTGCATAAAATAAATAAAGTTGAAAGAAGAAGGGTGGTTTTATCGATATTTAGAGATCTAGCCTCCGATTCTCTTTAATTTTTCCTCGGTTCAATCATAAGCTTTGGATGGTTCTTCTCGTGCTCGAATAAGCCAGTTACAGTGGAAGAGGATGCCTACGACCACCAGCTCAAGATATAGTTTTTTTAGAGGAACCTGACTCTAGCCAACCGTCACTCCAATAGGATCGTCTTACACTAGATCACCTTTTCCCAATGATTACTGTCATGCCATTTTGTCTCTTTGGCTTGACAACCTCTGACGCAGTAAGTTAGCGAACCGACTATGCAACCTTCTCAAAACACACAAAGCGGTCGTCTTTGCAAAAAATGAAAAGATTACTTTTGTAGGGATTTTGGACGGAAGCGTCAATCCCGTAATACAGAGAATTGATGAATACTTGGGCGAGAGGAATTAAGCGCGGGTTCTCAGCCTCATGAACCTTGAAAGAATATTTGATAACCTTCGGCTAGAAGGGTTTTTAGTTGCTCATGTTTTTGGGGAAGAACACAAGATAATAAAAATAGAGCTTTTTATTGAACTAAGGTTTTTGGGAGATGAAGGATTTTTTCAATGAATGGAAAATGAATAACTCAATCACTCCATCCCCTGTTTATAGTACATATAAATCTAAATTCTAAAAGATAATTAAAATAAAATCTAAACATTAATTCCCTATTTGAATCCACTTTAAAATCTAGAAGATAAATCTAAAAAGATAAATACAAATTAAATATAAATAATATCCTAAATATTATCCTAATAAAAATAAAATAAAATGAAGTCTTTTATCTTATAAAAACTCTCTTCTAGTCTTCTACCTTTTCTCAACTTCTCTTTCTCTTCCAAAATCATGCTTTTTGCCCCATTTTATCCTTTGTTTTCAATTTAGTCCCTACAAAATAAAAGGACCACAAATAGCCTAACTTAATAGGATAATACTCACAAAATATATATAATTAACATCCAAAAGTTTGTCATATTTAAGCATTATCATATTTCTCCTACTTAGCCCATGCTTGCCCTCAAGTATGATTCCTAATCCACTAAGTAATGTAAATTTTACCATGGAAAATAACACAACAAAGTTTTACAAAAAATTAGGCGTAATGCATATGAAAATAAAGAGAACCTTTAGCTTACTATAGGTAAAATCGAAAAAGTAACTCAATTAAAACACACAACAATTAAATCATCTTGAATTATTTCATGAAAGCTAGGTAATTTACCAGACTTACCAAAACACCTATTGGTCACCTTTGTCTCCAAATTTAGTTCTCTTCCTTTTATTTTGTCGATTTTCTCTCTTTTTTTCATTAAGAATATATTGGACCTTTTGACACGAAATAAAATGACACCCAAGTACTCCATCCCGGTTACTCAGCCCAACATGCTCTCAATCATTTTTTTCCTTTTTTTTTTTTTTTTTGGTTTAGAATGTGTTAGCCCTTTTGATGCGAAATGAAATGACAACCAAGCACTCCATCTTGATTACTCAGTCTAACACACTTCGAATTTACTTATTTATTTCGTTTTCTTACCCGATTAGTCAAGTTTTGCTTAACACGTCACACAACCTTTTTACGTGAAGTAGGATGACAACCCAAGCACCCTACCCCGATTACTCAGTTAGTCACATTTTTAAGCTTGTCCTCATAACCATGGAAAAGTTTCTTTTTTTTTTCGGATAGAGAACTTTAACTTTGGAGGGCTAGGAAAACCAAAGGAGTATAAAAAATAAGTTTGACAATTAACTAACAATCAAGAAAAAACAATTTAGCATGCATCAAAATTAAATGTTCTCTTGTACTTTGACTCAATCAATTTTACCATAAGCAAGATAGGGTTATCTTCATTAATCATAATCATGTTAGCCTAATAGAAATAAAATAGTGGAGACAAAATTATTCATAGCAAAATCAAAATTAACTCAGCAAACAAGAAGCATACTCATGGGCGAAACAGTGGGCATTTCATGGGCAAAATCTTGGACATGAAAAGAGACAAAATATACTTTAAAAAATAAAATAGGCAGAAAATAGCAAGGCAGTAGCAACAGTAAACTCACAATAGCACAATAGTAGATAAAAATAGTAAAAACAGTGAGAAATGTCTCCCCCTACTTAAAACGCATTGCCCTTAATGTGAAGAAAATATGAAAAGGAAAGGGTTTACAATACTCCCCATGCCATCGTCACTCTCGAAGTGCTGTAGTTTCCATCTTCGATAAATTCTTCAAGTTTCTTGAACATATAATAAATAAATAAATCAATAGAAAAATAAATATAAATAAATAAAAGTAAAAAAAAATTGGGTTGCCTCCTTAAAAGCGCTTGTTTAACGTTGCTAGCTTGACACCCAAACTAGTGTTAAGGTCGTTCTAATTGAATTTTTCGATCATATATGCTTGGAAATTTGGTGCTTGCATAACAAAAGGTAGAAGTTTAGTGTTCATATGAGGATCTAAATCATCAAACAATATTTTATGTTCATTTTCATTAAGCGATTTGGGAGCCTCTTATTTTATGGATTCAACTATATCGACACGGTTTACACTCAAGATTTCACTATGGTGATTGATGGAGTTGTAAACATTGAACTTCACGATCTCCCCATCAAACTCTATTGTGAGGGTTCTGCTTCGTACATCAATCTTAGTATTTGTGATACTATGGAAAGGTTGCCCTAATGAGATGTCGAAAGACCCAAGAGTTTTATCATCTTCCATCTTCACCACATAAAAATCTGCAGAAAAAATTAGTTCGTTGACTTTCACTAACACGTCTTTAATGACTCCTTCGGGGTGCACAATGGACCTATCTACCAATTGCATTATAACACCTGTTTCCTTCATAGAACCCACATTAAGTGATTCATAAATAGAAAAAGGCATTACATTTATAGAAGTCCCTAAATCACACATAGCTTTTTTAATTCCAAAGTGACCTATTTTGCACATGGTATTACAAACATGCCTCTATCTTTAAATTTTGTCGGCATCTTTCATTACAAAACCACATACACATTCTCACCAACATTTACCTTTTCGTTTCCAATCAATTTTCATTTGTTGGTGCAAAGTTCCTTAAGAAAATTAGCATACCGTGAAATATGTTTAATAGCATCTAACAACGGTATATTTACCTCGACTTTTTTGAACGTTTTGAGGATCTCTTTTTCCTCAATACGTTTCTATTTTTGCCTCAGCCGTCTTGGAAACGAAAGTTGGATTCTGGGTAATGGAGGTTTCGATCGAATCTGCTCACTATTTTTTTGCTTTTCCTGGACAAATTCTTGGGCATGATTTTACCAGGAATTGATTTCGGTACTTTCCAAATTTGTATCGTCACTGCATTCGCGTTTTGTCTTGGATTAGGTTTTGTTTGTGATGGTAGCCTACCCAATGCACTTAATTTCTCAATTGAAGTCGTCAACTCCTTTATAGATGCCTTAGTTTTCTTTTAAAAATCAATAGTTTGCTACTGAAAATCAAGCATATTAGCTGCTAATTTATCTACCATGGCTTCTAAAAAAGTATCTAAATTTTGTGCTTGTTGTGGGGCTCGATTTTGGTCTGGATAGTTGTATGTATCGACAAAAGGGTCTTATAGCCTTTGAGGTGGTGTAGGGAAGTTCCCTAGAGCATCTATAAAGGCCATAGTATCGTCATACAAACTAGGGCATGCAATAGTTGTGGTTCTGATTCTCCACAAATTTCGCATTGACGGACTGACCCTATTTTTCCTGCAATAAGAGAACTCATAACATTAGTAAGTTTTTCAATTTGATCTTCTAAGAAGGAATTACTTAGGTGGTGAACCCTTCTGGTAGGTTTAGGGTTTGTTCGGAATTATTGAGTGTTTGCGGCCATTGTGGAAATCAAGTCCCTTGCTCATTAAGGAGTCATATTAACCAATGCTTCTCCACTGGCGGCATCTATTATATTCATCTCCATAGGTTTTAATCCCTCATAGAAGTATTGGAGAAGAGATTGTTCAGTTATACCATGTTGTGGACAACTTGCACACAATTTTTTAAATCTTTCTCAATAGTCGTAAAGAGACTCCACATCCTTTTGTCTAATCTCCAGTATTTCTCTTCTTAACTTAGTGGCACACGAGGTTGGAAAAAACCTGTTAAGAAACAAACAAGACAGATTAGCCCAAGTTGTAATAGACCCAAGAGGTAGATAAAATAATCATTCCCTAGCGGAGTCTGCTAAAGAAAAAGGAAAAGCACGTAATTTAACTTGATCCTCAGTTACCCCCTGAAGTTTCATACTCAAACAAACCATATGGAATTCTTTCATATGTTTATGTGGGTTCGCATTTTGTATCCCACAGAAAATTGGCAATAATTGGATTAAACCTGCTTTAAGCTCAAAGTTAGCATCTATAGTAGGATATGCAATGCACAATAGTGGTTGATCATCAAGGGCTTCGACTAATTGCCGAATTGTTTGATCCATAGGTGGTGGTTGCAGATCTCGAATTTTGTCAACCCTAGTGATTGGTACTTCCGCCAATGGATCAACTTCTTGGTTTTCAAGTGTTGGATTAGGGTTTCGTTTACCCTAGATTCACCTTCTTCTACTTTTGAAGGTAGGCAATGCTTAATTCCTACAACTTCTGACTGCCTCTTTCATAACCTTGTTTCCTTGCGATTAGCTTTTGTAATCTTTTCAATCTCGGGATCGTATGGATATGTAAGATTTCCTGGAGCAGATCTAGTAATAAGCAAAAAAGAATGAGATTAGTACATTACCAGTCCCCAACAACGATGCCAAAATTTGATGTGTCGTCAAGAACACCAAATATAACCTATTCTAAAAATAAATAAAAATAATAGTAAAGGGAAATAGAGTCTGATCCTAAGGGACTGGAGTATAAAGAATCTTGTCTGTCGAAATCGTAGGTGAAATATTGCCCAAGAAAAGTGGCGTGATTTGGGGAAAAAGTCGAAGAAAACAGAATTAAAAGAAGTAGAAAATAGGGGTGTCGAAATAAAAATAATCTGCATAAAATAAATAAAGTCGAAAGAAGAAGGGTTTTTATCAATACTTAGAGATCCAGTCTCCGGTTATCTTTGATTCTTCCTCAGTTCAATCCTAGGCTTCAAATGCTTCTTCTCGTGCCCGAATAAGCCAGTTATAGGTTTTTTAGAGGAAGTTGACTTTAGCCAACCGTCACTCCAATGAGACTGTCTTACACTAGATCACCTTTTTCTTATGACGAATGCCACGCTGTTTTGTCTCTTTGGCTTGAAAACCTCTGACGCAATATGTTAGCGAACCGATTGTGTAACCTTCTCAAAACTCACAAAGCAACCGTCTTTCCACAAGATGAAAAAATTACTTTTGTAGGGATTTTGGACGGAAGCGTCAATCCCGTAATACAAAGAATTGATGAATACTTGGGCAAAATGAATAAAGCATGGGTTTTAAGCCTCATGAACCTTGAAAGAATATTTGATAACCTTCGGCTAGAAGGGTTTTTAGTTGCTCATGTTTTTGGAGAAGAACACAAGATAATAAAAATAGAGCTTTTTATTGAACTAAGGTTTTCGGGAGATAGAAGATTTTTTTCAATGAATGGGAAGTGAATAATTCAATCACTCCATCCCCTATTTATAGTAAATATAAATCCCTAGTTGAATCCAAACTAATTTCTAAAAGATAATTATAATTAAATCTAAACATTAATTCCCTAATTGCATCCACTTTAAACTCTAAAAGATAAATCTAAAAAGATAAATACAAATTAAATATAAATAATATCCTAATAAAAATAAAATAAAATCAAGTCTTTTTTCCTATAAAAATTCTCTTCAAGTCTTTTACCTTTTCACAACTTCTCTATCTCTTCCAAAATCATGTTTTTGCCCCATTTTGTCCTTTGTTTTCAATTCAATCCCTACAAAATAAAAGGATCATAAATACCCCAAATTAATAGGATCATACTTACAAAATATATATAATTAACATCCAAGAGTATGTCATATTTAAGAATTATCAAAACGTGAGTTAAATAAAAGCACTAACTAACAAGGAGAAAATTATCGTCGCAAGATGATGTTCTCGTGCCATTTCCTAGTTTTTTCTTTGTAGATGGCAGCATTTTCATAGGCATTGTGTGGAATTTCTTCCAGCTGTGAAATGTCCAACAATCTTTTATATCCAGCAGCATCATAATCCATATTCACTTGCTTGATTGCCCACATGGCCTTATGTTCAAGTTCGACAAGCAAGTGACATGATTTTCCAAACACTAACTGATATGGTGACATTCCTAATAGAGTTTTGTAAAGGGTTTGAAGTTCCCACAATGCATCATGTAACCACAAGGACCAATCCCATCTAGATGTGTTAACCACATTATCAAGAATACTTTTAATTTGCCGATTAGAGACCTTTGTTTGTCCATTCGATTGTGGATGATACGTGGTTGCCATGCGATGCTTCACACCGCAGCGTTTCAAAGCTATTGCCACTTGATTACAATGGAAATGAGTGCCTTGATCGCTTGTTAATGCTCAAGGTGTTCCCAATCTTGTAAGGATATATGTGTGAAAGAACTTTAACACCATCAGAGTAACATCCTTTGGAACAATGATTGCTTCGATCCACTTGGAGAAATAGTCAATAACTACCAGAATTTACACATTCCCAAATAAATTTGGAACCGGTCCCATGAAGTCTATACCCAAAACATCGAAGAGTTCACCTCCATGATAGGCTATTGGAGCATCTCGTTACGTCGAGATATGGAACTAGTGCGCTAAGATTTGTCACACTGTTGAGCAAAATTGTGTGCAGAAACAATGTAGGCCAATAAAATTCTGATTGTAAGACATTTGCAGTAGTCCTAACACCACCAAAATGGCCACCATAAGGCGCATCATGGCAATGCTTCAAGATAGATAACATTTCTTCTTCAGGAGCGCAATGACGGATGATGTTGTCAGCGCATACCTTGAATAGGTATGGCTCATTCCAATGATACTTAGCAGCAACCCTAAGAAATCTGACCTTCCTATGACCTGTTACACTCAGTGGTAGCTTTCCACATACTAGATAATTGATGACATCTGCATACCATGGAGATGCACCTACAAAGAATAATTTATCGTCTAGAAATGCATCGACAGTTTGTGATTTATTTCCATGCTCGCTTTCAGGTTTCAGACGAGATAGGTGGTCTGCTACTTGGTTTTTCGATCGTTTCCAGTCCTTAATCTCAATATCAAATTCTTGTAGTAAAAAAATCCATCTTATCAGCCTGGGTTTTGTATCTTTCTTAGCAAAAGGTATCTTAACGCATAATGATCAATATACACTGTAGTTTTTACGCTGATAATATATGAATGAAACTTGTCAAATGCAAAAACTACTGCCAGCAACTCTTTCTTAGTGGTCGTATACTTCACCTATGCTTCAGTTAGAGTTTTACTAGCATAATATATTGAATGAAATACCTTATCTTTCCTTTGCCCCAACACAGTACCTACAACAAAATCTCTCGTATCGCATATTACCTCGAATGGTTGCGTCCAATCTGGTGTGACAACAATGGGTGCTTGCACTAGCTGCTGTCTAATCTTCAAAAATGCTTCCAAACAAGCTTCATCAAACAAAAACTTTTTATTCTTCTCCAACAATGAGCAGAGTGGTTTTGCTATTTTGGAGAAGTCTCGAATGAATCTTCTATAAAATCTGGCATGGCCGAGAAAAGTCTTGGTCAGCCTCTACACGTCACAGAATTTAAGTCAAGCGGACACGTTGAAGCAAATATAGTTGATAGACTTGATCTATTGGATATTGATCCCACAAGGATAGAGTTCTTGATGTTTAATTGTCGAAGCAATGAAAGTTATAATTAGAGAAAATGCTAGTAAGGATGTCAGCATAATTGAGTTAAATCTGTACAGCTATTCGGAGTTAAATTAATCAAGGTTGTCAACACAATGATAAAGATGAAATATCAGAGCAACTGAAAGTAAAACAAATTGCTGTTGAGATTTTTTTAAAATTGAAATGTAAAAAAAGTGGAAGTATGATCAAGTGCGAAGAATGGAGTGGATCACTAATTTCACTAAGTAGCAACGCTAGATGTGACAACAATGTATTTTATAGATGAATTGTCACAGCAATAAGATTTCAATGAAATCATACCAATAGCAACTCTTTGTTTAACCGAGACTCAAGCACCTACATTTACCTCACCTTCTTGTTTTTGGCAATGTCTTGCACTCAAGAACAAGTGACCAGAATTCCTTCTAGTCTCAAGTAACTTTCGCTAACTTGCTTGTTAACCTGACTAGTCACCACACTTTTCAGTGTCGGTAGACTGTAATTGCACTTCTGTGTCAAAACAATTAAATCCAAGAGAAAACAGATGAGAAGAATTGAATAAGAATCAAAGTAATCTAACATTGAAAGTTATTTTCATATACAATCAATTGTCAATAAGAATTCATTAGCATTAACAGAGGAATTAACAGATAAATCGAAGCATACTATTCCTAGGCTACTAGGATTATCCCTTAGCTACTCTTGTATTGCATCAGGCACTCCTCGTCAGGAGTTGCCGCACACTTGCTCTATCAGCTCACTGGCCTCTACAACCATGCTTCAAGCTTTAGAGAATTTGCAAAATTTAATTCCTTTACTCCTTGATATCTATCTTTTCTCCCCTTCTTCTATTTATAGTCTCTAGTCATTGCAGGTCCTCCTCCATTCTCAGATCCAACTCCTTTGTACTGTTGTAAAAGTTTGTTGAAATCTAGCTATGCACTCAAACAGATCTGGTGTGATCTTCATGAATCTGCAGGTTGGCACCATCTCTCTGCACGATCAATAATCTTTAATTGCGGGGACAACGTGTGAAATTCTTGCGTTGGTGTTTCCAGATGTGTTTGCAGCTTAAATTCACACATACAAATTAGATGTTTTCATGCAGTGACATTTCTGGCCGTAAGTCCAGGCTAAACTTGTGGCTGCATCTTTGAACTTTTTCTAGCATCGATTTCCCAGATGGATCCCTACGCTGACAATTTCAAACGCAATACATATATTGCATATGGAGACATTAGTGCATAGAAAAGATAAAATGACGAGAATTTAATCCAAACAATCATTGAGTTAGAAAATGTGAAAAACTAAGTATGAAATGACTATCATGCATGCTAAATATAATACATAAGGGACAATTAACACATAAATTTAAGGAGAATATAACTGTCATTTCAAATGCTATCACACCCCAAACTCGAGTTTTTACTTGTCCTCAAGTAAACAAAGTCACAAACAAAACATGTCACCGCAATCATCAATCTAGCAACTTAGATTCTTTAGAATCCTAATGTATAAATTGTATTCATGTGATAGAACAATGCGCCGACAATTTATATACATGAATAATTAAAACTGCCACTTCATTAATGTTAGCAACATGCTTTGAATCTTAACCTTTCTTAACTTACATCATTTTATAGCAATATATTTCTTTTCTTCTTTTTTTCTTTTCCTCTTCTTTTTTTTAAGTAACTAAAAGATGTCATTGCATTACTCTACCTTTGTTCCTTAGTAGTTACGATGGGGTGCATCAAACCCCCTGGAGGCATGTAATTGCCCCAACACACTCTTGCTGTGACAGCCTTTGGCTAGATGATTTTTCTAACACATGCAACGGAGTGTTCTTCTTTGATAAGTCACAATGCACTCACATTAGAGTGTTTTTTTATTAGTACCATGTCGCTGCATTTGGTAAGTTATTTCAAGATTCAAAGATTGATACTATCCATTCATTACTTGTGCAATTCCAATCATTCATTCATTCAAAAATAGCAGAGCTCAATATTCATTCATATTCACCCAATTCACATATCAGCATCCAAGCAATTCAAGATTTACGCATAAAATAAAAATTGTGGTCACATTTTTGTTGAAACTTCGTATAATTTCATTAAAGTAAAGAAACAAATAAATTTTCAAATATGTGGGTGTAATCGTATTTCCATTTCACACAAGATCCCCCCAAATTTAATGACTGCAAAATGCACTGACAATATTATACATAATGGAAATGCAACTACAATGTAAATGCACTAACAAATAAAATGCAGTGACAAATAAAAATGCAATGACAACTAAATAAAATGCATGTAACTAACTACTGAAAAGTACAATAGCCGATGAAGTGGTTGCATTGGCTTTCTTCTTCTTTTTCTTTAGGAGCTCCTCTTCTGTGCTGTGCCGCTTTTTCTTATTCTTCCTCTTCCTCTTTTTGTCCTTGGAATCAAAAGAGACATCAGATGGAGGACCGATTGAGTGGAGGCCTCATTGACAGTCACATCGGATGGATGGACTTTAGTAAGCAGTGCTATATATGGCACAATGGCCAGATGATTATAGTCCTCAGCATTGCTGGTGACTACCTCAGCCTGGCTCGCTTCAGGTGGAGCCAAATTTTCATTGGATAACCCCACACTTGTGAGTGCGCTGACAAATTCTTCCTTGAAATTTTTCGGGGCATCATTTTTCTCTTCAGGTCCTTCATCCTCTCCTTCATTATCCTTCTCCTTTCCTTCCTTTGCTTCCAAACCCATAGATATGATCGGCGTATGCATATTCTCAACAACAACCTCCCTTTCTGAAATAGTTCTCCATGGCGTCGGAATGTCCCTCGTTCTCCTCATTGTCAAAGATATGAATTCTTGTTGGGGACGGGACATGTTGAGGCCTACCTTCGAGAGTAGGTTTCTCTGAAGACGATGGGGCTTCCCTAATAATAGGTGGGAAGATAGGGAAATCTGTGGATTTGGGCTTAGACTTCTTAATACGTCGACAATAGAGTTGTTCCACACCTTTGTGTATGCATAAAAGTGGTTTTGTCTATAGTCCATCTCCTCTAACACGCTAACAAGTTCAATTTGACACATATCTATGCAATCAACGAGTATTTCAATTTTAGCCAGTTTCTTTTTCATCTAATAGTCTGTGAGCACATTTTCCTTCATCTCTTTTTTCTTTCCTTTCCCTTTTTCTTCCTTCTTAGGCATCTCCTTTACTAGAGGGGTTTTTTTCCATCTTGTTATTCTTTCCATCGAGATGTCATTGATGGGCCCCTTGTTCTCCAATACTTCCACATCATTACGGGGCATAATAGTCGTTTGTTTGCAAAGCATCGTAATCAAGGAAGGGAATGCTAAGATACTTGTCTATTTACCCATGGCTTCCATAATTTCCTCATGTAAAATTGTGCCAACATCAATGTGGCATCCCTTCAGAATGGATTGTAACAGGCACATGCGATCCAGCGTCGCAGTTGTGCTATGGGTTAAAGGCAGAATTCAGCTGATAACGAAGTGAAGCCATACCTTGCTCTGAGTGGTGAGATAACGCCTGTGCATAGTATAGTTGTCTGGACCGTTTCCAGTCCACACAGCACCCTCGACGCATAGATCTCTCATCACCATGTTAGTGTATTCATCTGTTAACTCCTCCAAAAATGCAATATGAGTATTTGGTCTTTTAGCAATGTGGAAAAACGCGTTGATATGAGTTGCACTCCAAGGTACCAAGCCTTCTCGTACAAACACAAACTCCTATTCAGAGTCCACTAAGTTAGCATAAAATTCCCTTACCAAAGTAAAGGAATAACCGCCCAGATTATCGCAGAAAATTACCCAGCCCAACCGAGAGTTTGTCCTTGCAACTGGTTTCCCCAACGATTGATGTGGTGACAACTAAAAACCCTATTCCGGGTGAAAATTTATCTTGAACATGATGTCATGGTAGCGGTCTTTCATCGCCTTGGAGAGGAACAGGACGGGTTCTTTCTGTGAGGGTTGGTCGGCATTCCGAACCATAGTCGTTGAGGCTTTAGCGGAGGATTTCGAAAGGGTTTTTGTTCCTCTTGTTTTTGCCATAATAACTGGGTAAAGAAAGCAAAAGAATTTGAAGAAAAATTTAAAGAGAATAGAGAAGATAGTTGTAGTAACAATAAAGAGTGTGAGTAGAAGAAAGAAGTCAATAAAAAAAGAGTTTTATAAACTTTGAATGGAGGAGATGTGATGATTACAAAAGGTGTGGGAAATTGTTACATCTGCAATCAATAAATGCCAAGTTGTAGATCGTACCTCTTCGTTTGATCTAACGACTAGGGATGGATGAAGATCAATTGGTGCGATTCTTGCTGAAAAAGTTTTGCTTAGTCACCACAGAATGCGCCGACAAGTTGTACTTTATGATATGTAGACAAAAGATCAATTTTTATTTCTACATAGAATCTAAAAAGAAACAAATAAAAGAAGAAATAAATATAAATGTAAGAATGCAATGACATTATTTAAATGTGACCAGATATATGGTTTCTTTGTGTTCTTTGACATCTAGGCTAACGTAATGCTTCAGTCATTGGCCATTTACTTTAAATTGTTGACCTTCCTTCAGATCTACAATTGTCACCTCACCATTCTGGAATGCTTCGACAACCTTGAAGGGGCCTGACCATCTTGAACTCAATTTACCTAGATGCAATTTCAAACTTGAATTAAACAAAAGTACCAACTAACCAAGATTAAATTGTCACCGCAATATGATATTAGCATGCCATCTCTTAGTCTTTTCTTTGTATATGGCAGCATTTTCATATGCATTGCGTCAAATTTCTTCTAGCTTAAAACTATCCAACAACCTTTTTCTTCTAGCAGCATTGTAATCCATGTTCACCTGCTTAATCACCCACATAGCATTATGTTCAAATTCAACCAGTAGGTGATAGGATTTACCAAACACTATTTGATACAATGACATCTCCAGTGGGGTTTTATAGGCAATTGGAAGTGCCCACAACGCATCATGTAGCTGCAAAGACCAATCTCTTCGAGATGGGTTAACCACCTTTTCAAGTATACTTTTATTTGTCGATTGGAGACCTCCACTTGGCCTTTTGTTTATGGATGGTATGTAGTGGTCATACGATGCTTCACACCATAGCATCTTAAAGCTATCGCCACTTGGTTATTACGAAAATGAGTACCTTGATCACAAATCAATGCCCTAGGTGTTCCAAATCTTGTAAGGACATACGTGTGGAAGAACTTCAACACCGTTCGAGCATCATCTTTTGGAACCGTAATTGCCTCGATCCACTTAGAGACATAATCAACAGAAAATAAAATATACACATTCCCAAAGGATTTTGGAAATGGTCCCATGAAATCTATACCTTAGACGTCGAATAACTCCACCTCCATAATAGGTTGTTAGAACATCTTGTTCTAGCGGGATATAGAACCTGTGTGTTGACATCTAATACATTGTTACACAAAATTATGGGCATCTCGAAACAACGTGAGCCAGAAGAACCCTAATTGTAAGACCTTTGCAGCTGTCCACACACCACCAAAATGGCCTCCGTAGGGAGCATCATGGCAATGTCTCAAGATGGAAGCCATCTCTTCTTCAGGAACACAGGGACGGATAATATTGTCGATACATACCTTGAATAGGTATGGCTCATTCCAATGATACATCACAACGTCGTGCATAAATTTGATCCTCTTGTAACCAATGGCACTCAAGGGCAACTTCTCACAAACAAGATAATTGACAGCATTTGCATACCAAGGGGATATGTAGACATGAAATAATTACTCATCTGGAAATGCGTCGACTATTTGTGATCGATTTCCATCTTCACTTCCAACTTCTAGGCAAGATAAGTGGTCAACTACTTGATTCTCAGATCCTTTCTTATCTCTAATTTTGATATCAAACTCTTGTAAGAGCAGGATCCATCTAATCAATTTTTGTTTGGTGTCGTTCTTTGTAATAAGGTATCTCAACGCAGAATGATCTATGTATACAGTACGGCAACAAGATATGAGTGAAATTTGTGGAATGAAAAAATGACTGCTAGTAAAGTTGTATAGTTTACCTGCACGTCATTTAAAGTTTTGCTAGCATAATAAATTTAGTGAAATACCTTCTCTTTTCGTTGTCCCATCACAACTCCTACAATAAAGTCACATGCGTCACACATTAATTCAAATGGTTGCGTCTAATCTAGTTTGACGACAATTGGAGCTTTCACAAGCTGTTTCTTTATTGCGATAAATACATCCAAACATGCATCATCAAACACAAACTTTTTATTCTACTTTATCAACGAGCATAGTGGTTTGACAATCTTGGTAAAATCTCGAATAAATCTCCTATAGAAATCAGCGTGACCAAGAAAGCTTCTTATTCCTTTGACATTGGTTGGTGGCGACAATATCTTCAGTTACCATGAAATGACGTTTTTCTCAGTTCAGCACTAGATTTGTGTCCTTGCACCTCTTTAATACTTTCGCCAAATTGTTAGCACATTGGTCAAAGTTCTGCCAATATACAGAGAAATCGTCCATGAATACCTCCAGTGAATCTTCAATCAAGTCCGAGAAGACAACCATCATGCACCTTTCGAATGTGGTTGGTGCATTGCATAATCCGAATGGCAAACGTTGAAACGTAAAGGTTCCAAATGGGCATGAGAACATGGTCTTTACTTAATCTTCCGGCGCATTGGCAATTTTATTTTATCCAGAGTAACCATCTAGGAAGCAATAGTAAGCTTTACCAACTAACCTATCCAACATCTGATTATTAAATGGTAATGAAAACTGATCTTTCTTTGTGGCTGCATTGAGATGACGATAATCCATACACACTCGCCGACCTATAGTGATACGTGTAGGGATTAGCTCGATCTTATCATTACTCACCACTGTGATGTCGATCTTCTTGGGCACACATTGGACAGGGCTTACCCATGTGCTATCTGAAATGGGGTAAATGATGCTCGCATTTTTTTAGCCACTTAATAATCTCCTTCTTCACTACCTCTTTCATTTTCTCATTAAGCCTTTGTTGTTGCTCAATGGAGTGCTTCCCTTCATCTTTCAGTCTGATTTTGTGCATGTAGAAAGAGGGACTAATGCCTCTGATGTTTATGTCTGCAATACTCCATACAATGGCTCTTTTGTTCTCCTTTAAAATTGCGATGAGCTTTCCTTCTTGAATTGTGTCGAGGCTTTCGCTGACAATAACGAGTAATGTGTCATTGTCACCCAGAAAGACATACTTCAAATGCATAGAAAATGGCTTTAACTCCAAGGTTGAAGCTTGTTCAATTGATGGTTCAAACACAAAGATCGTCCTGTTAAACAAATCCAAATATTCCAATTGCCAACCCTGTTTTAGCTCACAACTATTAGCCTCAGCTCTGTGGCCGCATTCAGTTAGGATATCATCAGTGAATGTCACTGCATCTTCATCTGGAACTATTAAACTTCGTTCATTAAATTCTTCTATAATAATCTCATTCATCACGTCAATGTGGTGACATTGCTCCTTACTTGTAGAAGGAGATGCTTCAAACACACAGAAGGTAGCGTGCTCGTCATTATGTCGCATGATGAGATCGCCATTGAAATGTCAATAAGAGTGCGTTTCGTTGCTAAGAATGGGCATCCCAAGATGATGGGCACCTCTTTATTTGCTTTGCAGTAAAGTATTATGAAATCAACAGGGAACACAAGCTTATGAACTTCGACAAGGACATCTTTGATCTGGCCTTCAGGTTGTGCTAGAGATCTGTCAGCAAGTTGTAATGTTACCATAGTAGGCTTCATCGATCTAATTCCTAACTTTTTGAATGTAGACAGAGGCATAAGGTTAATATTGGCTCCTAGATCACTTAAAGTTTTACCTAGATAATTATTTCCAATAGAGCATGGGATTGTCAAGCTACCAGGGTCTTTCATCTTTAGTGGCAACTTATTTGTTAGCATAGTGCTATACCCCTCTGTGAGCACAATCGTCTCAATTTCGGATAACTTTTTCTTCTTTGACAGCGGCTCTTTCATGAATTTCCCATAGCTGGGTATCTGCACAAGAGCATCCACTAAAGGTATGTTAATTTGTAATTGCTTCATGGTAGAAACAATTTTTTTGATAGTCCTTATTATGGTTTTTCTCTTTAAATCTCTGAGGAAATGGAAAAGGTATAGTATCAGTGGGTTGTTGTGGAATAACTGATTGCATCGACTTAGGTAGTTGCATCGACGTCCTCATTGGGTGAATTATAGGCATAGAGGTCACTACAATTGGCTCCTCCTCAATTATTTTTGTTAGACTCTCTTCAGAATCAACTTTGCTTTGTTGCATTGGTTCGGTTGCGTCGACATGTGTTTGGTTGATATTTCTGCTTGGTTCAGCAGTTTGTTCTTCGCTCTGCAGTGTGATAGCCTTGCAATGTTCCTTCCTCTTCTGCATCGGATTCTCAGTATCACTAGGCAAAGTGCCTGGTGATCTTGTACTCAAATTAGAAGCCAACTGTCCTAGTTGGGCTTTCAGCGCACTAATAGAAGAAGAATTACCTTGAACAATTGCTTCAGTTCGTGTAATATGCTCTCGCATAAGCACTTCATGAGCAGCCATAGGATCTGATCTTTGTTAAGAAAACTATTACTGATGCTATCCTTGCATATGTGGCAGCGCAGTTTGTTGTGGCTGCATTCTAGCTTGTGATTACATCTGGTTGAGTACCTACATTTGATCAGAATTTGAATGTACTTGAGAATTCTAATTATAGTTCTGCTGTTGATTGTTGTTGTAACTCCCTTATCTATAACTGCCTTGCTGTGAGGAATTTCCATATCTATACGTATATGCATTCTAATTCCCCCAAGGTTGTGGACTTCTATTATTGTATGAGTTACTATAAAAATTTCCTCTGATGTTATTAACATAAAATGCGTTCTCAGCTAGTTGTGGACAACCCTCATAACTATGGTTGTCGCTGCAAATTTCACATGAAAATGTCGAGACATCCATTTGTTGGGCCACTTGAATAGGGGCAACGCCACTCGTCCCCTTTGTATTCTTTATAATGTTGGCCAAAGAGAATACCTGTGCACTTGAGGCTGAAATTGCATCTAATTCAAGAACACCAAGATTAGTTTTTACCTGAGCAGAATGGGAGATAGGATATTGATAATTATTCTATGCAATTCTCTCTAGAATTCGTACAGCTTCAGTGCAGGTGCAATCCAACATGGGAACATTTGCAGATACGTTGACAAGGTTTCTCGTCTGGGCATTCAATCCTTTGTAAAAGATCTCGATCTGAGACTCTTGCTGAATTACATACATAGGGTAACGTCTAAGCAGACTCTTATAATGCTCCCATGTTGTATGTAGGTTTTCATCATCTAACTGATTGTAAGTTGTGATATCATTAAGCAACCTTGCATTCATTGTCGGCAGATTGAAACGCAAAACAAATTACGTTGCTAATGCACTCCATGATGTAATGGATCCAACCGACAAACCCAAAAACCATGTTCTTGCTCTTCCTTGCAACGAATAAGGAAATAATTGCATTTTTAAGGTGTCATCAGGAACACCATGTTGGCTAAAAGATGCGCAAATAAGAAGAAATGATTTTAGATGCTCTCATGCATCTTCATGAGGTAAGCTCGCATATTTCCCATTTTAATTGAGCATGTGAAACATCACCAGTTTCAATTCAAATTTTCCAACTTGTATAGATGGCCTTACAACCCTTGGTTGCAAATCGTCCAGTACAGGAACAGCAAAATCCCTGATTTTCCTATTTTGCACATGTTCTTCTTGTGGAGGCGGTGGTTGTACATTTTTGATTATCTGTGGTTGTATTGTAAGAACTACATCTTGTGGCAGCAATGGTGGTAGGTTGTTGTTCTTGTTGTTAGCCATTTTTTTTGCTCTTGTCTTCTTCTCCTAAGTGTTCTCTCGAGTTCTGGATCAAAGCTCATAATATCCTTAGGATTTCTCCTTATGGACATGCAACTCTTAAAAAAATTGTGAAAGCAAATTAGAAGAAAGTAAAAAAAAAAATAAACATAAAAAATTAAGTAAGAAAAAAATGATTGCAATTGTGAAAATAAACATCAAACAAACGTTGTCCCCAGCAACGATGCCAAAACTTGGTCGATCTATAAACGTCACAATATTAAAGTGCAAGCGGACACACGTCGAAGCAAGTATAGTTAATAGATTTGATCTATAGAATATCGATCCCACGAGGATAGAGTTCTTGATGTTTAATTGTCGAATCAATAAAGTTAAAATTAGAGAAAATGCTAGTAAGGATGTCAGCATAATGGAGTTAAATCTTCATAACTAATCAGAGTTAATCAAGGTTGTCAATGCGATGATAAAGATGAAATGTCAGAGCAACTGAAAGTAAAATAAATTGCTGTTGAGATTTTTTTAGAATTGAAATGTAGAAAAAAGTGAAAATATAATCAAGTGCGAAGAATGGAGTGGATCACTGATTTCACTAAGTAGCAACACTAGATGTGATGACAAGATATTTTATAGATGAATTGTCGTATCAATAAGGTTCCAATGAAATCATACCAATAGCAACTCTCTATTTAACCAAGACTCAAGCGCCCACATTTACCTCACCTTCCAATTGTTGGCAATGCCTTACAACCAAGAACAAGTGACAAGAATTCCTCCTAGTCTCAAGTAACTTTATCTAACTTCCTTGTTAACCTAACTTGTCACTGTACTTTCCAGTGTCAGTAGAGACTGCAATTGCACTTCCGTGTCAAAATAGTTAAATCCAAGGGAAAATAGATGAGAAGAATTGAATAGGAATCAAAGTAATCTAACATTGAAACTTATTTCCATATACAATCAATTGTCAATAAGAATTCATCAGCATTAACAGAGGAATTAACAGATAAATTGAAGCATACTATTCCTAGGCTACTAGGGTTATCCCTTAACTGCTCCTCTTGTATTACATCAAGCACTTCTCTTCAGGAGTTGTTGCACACTTGCTCGATCAGCTCACCGGACTCTAGAACCAAGCTTCAAGCTTTAGAGAATTTGTAGAATTTAATTCCTTCACTCCTTGATATCTATCTTTTCTCCCTTTCTTCTATTTATAGTCCCTAGTCATTATAGGCCCTCCTCAATTCTCAGATCCAACTCCTTTATACAATTGTAACAGTTTGTTGAAATCTAGTTGTGCACTCATGCAGATCTGGTGTGATCTTCATGAATCTACAAGTTGTCACCGCATCTCTAGGCATGATCTATAATCTTTAATTGCAGCGACAGTGTGTGAAATTCTTGCATTGGTGTTTCCATATGTGTTTATAGCGTAAATTCACTCATACAAATCAAATGATTTCATGCGATGATATTTCTGGCCACAATTCCACGCTAAACTTGTGGTTGCATCTTTGAACTTTTTCTAGCATCGATTTCCTGAGATGGATCCCTGTGCTAACAATATCAGACACAATACATATACTGCATATGGCAACATTAGTGCACTGAAAAGATAAAATAACGAGAATTTAATCCAAACAATCATTGAGTTAGAAAATGTAAAAAGCTATGTATGAAATGACTATCATGCATGCTAAATATAATACATAAGGGGCAGTTAACACATAAATTTACGGAGAAAATAAATGTCTTTTTAAATGCTATCAACTCCTTATTCCCTTTACATTATTTGGTGAAGGTAACTTTTCAATGATTTCCACCTTCGCTTTATCCACTTCAATGCCCTGACAAGATATTCGATGACCAAGGACAATTCCTTTGGTTGCCAAGAAGCAGTATTTTTCCCAGTTTAGAACCAAGTTGGTGTCCACGTATCTTTTCAATACTTTTGCTAAATTGTCAGCGCATTTATCAAAACCAAATCCATAAATACCTCTAATGAATCCTCGATCATGTCAAAGAAGAAGGCGATCATGCACCTCTAAAATATGGTTGGGGCATTGCTCAAACCAAATGGAATTCGTCGAAAAGCAAAGGTTCCAAATGGGCAAGTGAAAGTTGGCTTTTCTTTATCTTCTAGTGCAATTACAATCTAGTTGTATCCAGAATATCCATCAAGGAAATAGTATTAGGCCTTATCAGCTAGCCTATCCAACATTTGATTAATGAATGAAACTGGGATGTGATCCTTCTTTGTGACCGCATTTAAACGACGATAATCCATACACACTCGCCAACCCATAGCAATGCGAGTAGGATTTAGTTCTTTTTTATCATTACTAACCACTATGATGCCACTCTTCTTAGGCACACATTGGACCAGGCTCACACATGTACTATCCGAAATAGGGTAAATGATGCCTGCGTCCAACCATTTGATAATCTCATTCTTTACTACTTCCTTCATTTTCTCATTCAGTCTTTGTTGTTTCTCAATTGACTGATTCCCTTCATCTTCCAACCTAATTTTATGCATGCAAAAAGAGGGACTAATTCCTCTAATGTCTGCTATGCTCCAAGCTATGGCTCTTTTGTGTTGCTTTAGTATTCCGATTAATTTTTATTTTTGGCTTGCACTGACAATTACAAGTAATGTATCGTTGTCACCTAGGAAAACATATTTCAGGTGTACTAGCAATGGCTTTAACGCCAGATTCGGAGCTTCTTCAATTGATAGTTTAAAAACAAGGATCGTTCGATTTGTTAGATCTAAAGATTCCAATTCCTAGCCATGTTTTAGCTCACAAACATTAGCCTCAACTATGTGGTTGCATTCAGGTGGGATATTATCGTTAGATGTCATTATATATTCCTCTAGAATTGTTAAACTTCGCTCATTAAATTCCTCTGTAATTAGCTCGTCCAGAACATCAATGTGGTGACTTTGTTCCACAACTAGCCCTTGAAAACATTGATAAGAGTGTGTCTCGTTACGAGAATAGGCACCTCCTTATCAGCTTCGCAATCAAGTATTATAAAGTCGACTGGGAACACAAACTTGTTGACACAAACGAGAACATCTTTAATTTGTCCTTCAAGTTGTGCTAAAGATTTTTTTGCAAGTTGTAATGTCACCATAGTGGGCTTCAATTGACCAAACCCTATTTTCTTGAAAGTTGACAGTGGCATAAGATTAATGCTAGCTCCAGGGTCACATAGAGCTTTACTAAGTAATGTTTTCCAATAGAGCTTGGGATCGTAAAACTGCTAGGATCTTTCATCTTTGGTGGCAATTTATTTGTCAATACAATGCTACACCCTTTTGTGAGCACAATTGTCTTAATATCAGACAGCTTTTTCTTCTTCGATAATAGCTCCTTCATAAATTTCCCATAACTAGGGATTTACACAAGAGCATCAACTAGAGGTATAATAATATGTAATTGTTTCTAGGTAGATACAAACTGTTGATAATCTTTGTCATGCTCTTTCTCCTTGAATTGCTATGGAAATGGCAAAGGTATGTTTACAGTGGGTTGTTTTGTTGTAACTGGTTGTGTCGACATGGGCAATTGGGTCGACAACTTCCTTGGATGAATGGTTGGATCAGTGTAACTACTAGTGGTTCCTTCTCATTTGCTTCTGCTATATCTTCTTCAGTTGTAACTTCTCCTTGTTGCTTTGTTTCATTTGTGTCGACTGGTGCTTGGTTAGAGCTACTACTGTGTTCGGCAGTTTGATTTCCACTCTGCAACATAATAGCCTTGTAATGCTCTTTAGCTTTTTGATTTGGATTTTCAGTATCACTGGGCAAAGCACTTGGTTGCCGTGTGCTCATATTAGAAGCCAATTATCCTAGTTGTGCTTCCAACGCTCAGATGGAAGAAGAATTTCCTTGTACAATTACTTTTGTCCTTGTAATATGCTCAAGCAACAAAGCTTCAAGAGTAGCCAATGGATCTGCTCTTTGTTGAGAATATTGCTATTGCTGTTGTTGATGCTATCCTTGCATATTTGGCATCACATTCTATTGTGGCGGCATTGGAACTTGTGGATGCATCTGATTCTGTGATTGCATTTGATCAGGTTGTGCATGCATTCGCGGATTATGATTATAATTCTGCTGCTATTGACCGTAACTCCCTTGTCTAAAATTATCTTGATTTGAGGAATTTCCATATCTGTACATATTTTGACTCCCTTAAGGTTGTTGAGCTCTACTTGAACTGTTGTATGAGTTATTATAGGAATTTTTGTGAATGTTATTGACATAGAATGCATTTTCAGCATGCTGTGGACAATCCTCATAACTATGGTTGTCATCGCAAATTTCACAAGAAAATGCCGGGACATCCATCTGTTGGGCTACATGAATAGGAATAACATCCCTCGTCCCCTTCATGTTTTTTATCATGTTCGCTAATGAGGATACTTGTGCACTCAAGGCTGATATAACATCTAATTCCATAACTTCAAGATTTTTTTTTACCTGAGCAGAACGAGAGATCAAGTATTGATAGTCATTTTGTGTAATCCTCTTTAATATTCGCACGGCTTCAGTATAAGTGCAATCCAATAATGGAACATTAGCAGATGAATCGACAAGATTTCTTGTTTGCGCATTTAATCCATTATAGAAGATCTTGATTGTTGTCTCCTATTGGATTCCATGCATGGGACAACGTCTCAGTAGAGTTTTGTAACCTTCCCATGTAGTGTGAAAATTCTTATCATCTAGTTGATGACGTGCCGTGATATCATTACGCAACCTAGCATTCATTGTAAGCAGACTGAATCACAAAATGAACTGTGTTGCTAGTGCATTTCAGGATGTAATAGATCCAGCCTGTAAACCAAGGAACCATGTTCGTGCCTTTCCTTGCAAAGAGTAAGGGAGCAACTGCATCTTTAAGGCATCATCAGGAACACCATGTTGACTAAAAGAAGCACATATAAGTAAAAATTATTTAAGATGCTCCTTCACATCTTCGTGAGGTAAACCTGCATATTTTCCATTCGAGTTAAGCATTTAGAACATAACTAGTTTTAATTCGAAATTACCAGCTTTTATTGTTAGTCTAAAAACCCTTGGTTGTAAATCATCCAGCATAGGAACAACAAAGTCTCAGATTATCCTGTCTAGAAATTGCTCTTCTTGTGGCAGCGGTGGTATATTATTGACTACTAGTGGCTGCATTGGAGGAACAACATTTTGTGGCAACAATGGTGGTAGATCGTTATTATTTCTAGCCATTTTTCTTTGCTCTTGACTTTTCCTCTGAATTGTCCTTTCTAGTTCCGGATTAAAACTAAAAATGTTGCTAGGATTTCTCCTTGTGGACATAAAACACCTAACAAAGAAAATTGAGAAGAGTTAACAAAGGATTAGTAATCAATAAAAGTTAGAAAAGAAACAAATAAATGCAACTACAAAAATAAACATCAGAAAACTCCATCCCCGGTAACGGAGCCAAAACTTGATCGTGCTATGAACGTCACAGCAAATATGTGCAAGCGTACATTGTCGATGCAAGTATAGTAGATAGAAATGAATCTATCGAATATCGATCTCATAGGGATGGTTGTTTATTATCTAAATCTGTCGAAGCATTCTGAATTAAAATAAAAAGAATTGTCAAGAGTCATGTCAATGTAACTAGGTAAAATTACACAGGTTAAGAATTAAATCTATTAGTGCAATTGGAATGTCAAATATCAGTGCAAATTTATAAAAAATGAACGGATTGTTAAGATGTTGTAATGTAAATTCAAAAATATAAAAGAAATAGATCAAGTGTAAAGAAGTGGAGAGGATCACTGACTTCACATGTTAACAACGCTAAATGTGATTACAAGATAACTTATAGATGAATTGTCGCTGCAATTATGTTCTAATGAGATCATACTAATATCAACTCTCTGTTTAACAAAAACTTAAGTACTCACAACTACCACAGCTTCTAGTGCTGGTAATGCTGAGCACTCAAGAACAAGTGACTAGAATTCCTTCTAGTCTCAAGCAACTTTCGCTGTCTTGCTTGTTAATCTAACTTGTCACCGTGCCTTTCAGTGACTGTGACTGTAATCGCACTTTCGTAGTCAAAACAGTTAAATCCAAATATATACAGATGAGAAGAATTGAATAGGACTCCAAGTAAATCTAACATTAAAAGATACTTCCGTATACAATCAATAGTCAATAGAATTCATCGGTATTTAAGAGGGATTAACAAATAAATTGAAGCAAGTTATTCCTAGTCTACTAGAATTCTCCCTTAATCACTCCTCTTGCGTCACACCAAGCACTTTTTATCAGAAGCTATTGTGTCCTTCTAACATCAGATCACCTTTCTCTGAAAATTAAGCTTTCATGGCAGTTGACTTTGAGAATGAATGAGAGAAATTATAGATTTGAATTCTTCACAAATTGATATCAATCTTCTCTTTCTTCCTTCTATTTATAATCACTGGCCATTCCAAATCTTCCTCCATTTTCATATCTAACTCCTTGATGCAGCTGTAAAAGTTGTTTTTGCCAGCTATGCACTCACACAGATCTGGTTTGTTCATTGAGAAGTTGCAGATTGTCACGACATTTCTGTATGCAAATTATGATTTAAAATTGCTACGACAAATTGCCATTCTCCTGTGTTGGTGCTTCTGGATACGTTAGCAGCGTGAAATCCCTGATAGAAATGTAGAAGCATTCATGTGATGACATATTAGGCCACAATTCTGGATCAACTTGTGACTGCAACTTTGAATGCTTTCCTACTCTGATCTTCCTAGGTAGATTTCTGCGTTGACAATGTTAGATGCAAAACTAGTACTAAATACAGCGACATTAGTAGCACAGAAAAGATAAAATGAAAGAAATTATGATCAAATAACACTAAGTTAGAAAATGTAAATACTAAGTAAAATGCAAATAATGCATGCTAAATATGATACAAAAGGAACAAATTATACACTAATTTAAGGAGAAATTAAGTGTCATTTCTAATGCTATCAAGTAGTGAGATCTCATTAAGCTTAATTGCAGTGACAATTTATCTATCATTCACCTTGTGGTTACATTTAGTGATTGTCGACTTATCAAGTCATGGATCCCCAATTTCTTTATCATTGTTTTACTTCTTTAATTTTCTTAAATTGCATTAACAAAATATCTTCTAACATTCATTACAATTCCTTATTAAATTTCTCTGATATATTGTATTACAGCTTACAATATTTGCTCTGACAAATTTTATTCTTTTATTTGTGAAGTTTGATTTAATTACACTGACAATATGCCTTACAAGATGTTTTATTCTGATTTTACTTTCTTCGACAAATATAGCATAAACTGCCATCTCTATGGGATCAATATCTGATATCTAAACCTATCAACTATACTTGTAGCGACAAGTGTTCGCTTGCACAATTGTTGTGACGTTCACAGCGCGATCAAGTTTTGGCACCGTTGTCAGGGATGGCATTTGTTTGATGTTTATTTCTGTAGTTACAGTTATTCTTTGTTTCCTGATTTTTATTTTTTACTAATTTGTTTTATCTTTTTTGACTCTTTTTCAACGTTTTTAGGTGTTTTATGACCACTAGGAGAAATCTTGAAAACACAGTTGGCTTAGATCCGGAAATTGAAAGAACCATAGAAGGAGAAGAGAAGAATAAAGGAATATGGCTTTACCTGGAAATGATGCTATACCATAGTTACCGCCACAAAATCTTGTCCCTCCAATATAGCCATAAAATTTAAAATATCGATACCTTGCTAGTAATTGTCTTTGCAAAACTCAACATAAGTCTAGAGAAGGAATTAATCTGAATATTGAAGCAACACAAGCATGCCATCACTTGGAGCATTGTGGATATCAGAGGCATTAGTCCCTCTTTCTGCATGCATAAGATAAGGCTGGAGGACGAGGAAAAGCAGTCCATCGACCAACAACGTAGGTTAAAAGTGAAAATCAAGGAAGTAGTGAAAAAAGAGATCATCAAATAGTTGGATGCGGGCATTATTTACCTAATTTCTGAAAGCACATGGGTGGGCCCAATCCAATGCGTTTCAAAGAAGAGTGATATTACGGTGGTAAGTAATGACAAAAAAGAATTAATCCCTACTTGCTTTGCTACAGGTTGGTGAGTTTGCATGGATTACCGCCGATTGAATGCTGCCACAAAAAAATATCACTTCCCACTTCTCTTCATTGATCAGATGCTGGACAGGCTTGCTAGTAAGGCCTATTACTGCTTTCTTGATGGATATTTTGGCTACAACCATATTTCAATTGCGTCGAAAGACCAATCAAAAACAACTTTTACTTATCTGTTTGGTACCTTTCCTTTTCATCGAATGTCATTTGGTCTATGCAACGCACCGACCACATTTCAAAGTTGCGTGATGGCAATCTTTTTCGATATGATTGAAGATTCGTTGGAGGTATTCATGGATGACTTTTCTATCTATGGTCACACTTATGATAAATGCGCTGACAATTTAGCTAAAGTTTTAAAGTGATGCGAGGATACTAATTTGGTGCTAAATTGGGAAAAATGGCACTTCATGGCAACTGAAGGCATTGTCCTTGGGCATCGTATCCCTTATCAGGGCATCGAAGTAGACAAGGAAAAAGTGGAGATTATTGAGAAACTACCCTCACCTACTATGTTAAGGGAATAAGGAGTTTTCTCGGCCACGTAGGATTCTATCGACGATTTATTCAAGATTTCTCAAAAATTGCAAAATCTCTCTGCTCACTGTTGGAGCAAAATAGAAAGTTTTTGTTTGATGTTGCCTGTCTAGAAACATTTGTAAAATTAAGCAGCAATTAGTGTATGCACACATTGTCATCGCATCGAACTAGGCACAACCATTCGGAGTTATATGTTATGCAAGTGACTATGCAGTAGGTGTAGTCCTTGAGGAACACAAAGACAAGGTATTTCTTACAGTATATTATGCTAGCAAAACTCTTACTGAAGCACAGGTTAATTATACAACCACAGAGAAAGAGTTGTTGGCAGTAGTTTTTGCATTCAACAGGTTTCGTTCGTATCTTGTCGGTGCAAAAATTACAGTATATACTAATCACTCTACATTGCAATACATCTTTGCCAAAAAGATGCCAAACCTAGGTTAGTTCTATGGATCCTACTATTACAAGAATTTGATGTTGAAATTAAGGATAGAAAAGGATCAAAAAATCAAGTAGCAGATCATTTATCTCGTCTGGAATTTGGGAGTGATGATGGAAACACTTCACAAATTATTGACATATTTCCAGATGATAAGCTCCTTTCTGCCGATGTATCCCCATGGTATGCGGATGTCATCAATTTTTTAGTCTGTGGAAAACTACCACTAAGTGCAATTGGTCACCAAAAGGTAAGACTTCTTTGATATGCTACAAAATATTATTGGAATAAGCCATACCTGTTCAAAGTATATGCCGGCAATATTATTCGACGCAGCGTTCCTGAAGAAGAAATGCTTCCTATCCTGTAGCATTACCATGATGCCCCTTATGGAGGACATTTTGGTGGTGTTAGGACTGCTGCAAAGGTCCTTCATTCAGGATTTTATTGGCCAACATTGTTTATCGTGCTATGAACGTCACAACAAATATGTGTAAGCGTACACTGTCGATGCAAGTATAGTAGATCGAAATGAATCTATCGAATATCGATCCCACAAAGATTGTTCTTTATTGTCTAAATATGTCGAAGCATTTTGAATTAAAATAAAAAGAATTGTTACGAGTTATGTCAACATAACTGGGAAAAATTACATAGGTTAAGATTTAAATATGTCAGTGCAATGGGAATATCAAATGTCAGTGCAAATTTATAAAAAATGAATTGATTGTTGAGATGTTGTAATGTAATTTCAAAAATATAAAAGAAATAGATCAAGTGTAAAGAAGTGAAGAGGATCACTGACTTCACATGTTGACAACACTAAATGTACAAGGTAATTATAGATGAATTGTCGCCGTAATCATGTTCCAATGAGATAGTACTAATATCAACTCTCTGTTTAACGAAGACTTAAGTACTCACAACTACCACACCTTCCAGTGCTAGTAATGCTGAGCACTCAAGAACAAGTGACCAGAATTCCTTCTAGTCTCAAACAACTTCCTCTGTCTTGCTTGTTAATCTAACATGTCACCGTACCTTCCAGTTACTATGACTACAATCACACTTTCATGGTCAAAACTGTTAAATCCAAATATAAATAGATGAGAAGAATTGAATACGACTTAAAGTAAATTTAACATTAAAAGATACTTCCGTATACAATCAATAGTCAATAGAACTCATCGGCATTTAAGAGGGATTAACAAATGATTTGAAGTATGCTATTCCTAGTATACTAGAATTCTCCCTTAATCGATCCTCTTGCGTCACACCAAGCACTTCTCATCAGAAGCTGTTGCATCCTTCTAGTAGCAGATCACCTTTCTCCGAAAATTAAGCTTCCATGGCAACTGACATTGGGAATGAATGAGAGAAATTGTATATTTGAATTCTTCAAAAATCGATATCTGTCTTTTCTTTCTTCCTTCTATTTATAATCATTGGCAATTCCAAATCTTCCTCCCTTTTCAGATCTAACTGCTTGACCCAGCTGTAAAAGTTGTAGATTGTCGCAACATTTCTGGACGCAAATTATGATTTAAATTTGCTAAGACAAATTGCCATTCTCCTATGCTGGTGCTTCTAGATATGTTAGCAGCGTGAAATTCCTGATAGAAATGTAGAAGCATTCATGTGATGACATATTCTACCGCAATATTGGATCAACTTGTGACCGTAACTTTGAATGCTTTCCTACTCTGATCTTCCTACGTAGATTTCTGTGTTGACAATGTTAGATGCAAAACTAGTACTAAATACAGCGACATTAGTAGCATAGAATAGATAAAATGAAAGAAATTACGATCAAACAACACTGAGTTAGAAATGTAAGTACATGCATGCTAAATATTATACAAAGTGAACAAATTATACACTAATTTAAGGAGAAATTAAGTGTCATTTCTAATGCTATGAAGTTGTGAGATCTCATTAAGCTTAATTGCAGTGACAATTTATCTATCATTCACCTTGTGGTTACATTTAGTGATTACCGACTTATCAAGTCAGGGATCCCCTATTTCTTTATCATTGTTTTACTTCTTTAATTTTCTTAAATTGCATTAACAAAATATCTTCTAACATTCATTACAATTCCTTATTAAATTGCTCTAGACATATTGTATACAGTTTACAATATTTGCTCTGACAATTTTTATTCTTATTTGTCCAATATTTGATTTAATTGCACTGACAATATTCCTTACAAGACCTTTCATTATGATTTTAATTGCTTCAAAAAATATAGCATAAACCGTCATCTCTATGGGATCGATATTTGATAGCTAAACCTATCAACTATACTTGTATCGACAAGTGTTCGCTTGCACAATTATTGTGACGTTCATAACGCAATCAAGTTTTGGCGCCATTGTCGGGGATGGCGTTTGTTTGATGTTTATTTTTGTAGTCGCATTTATTCTTTATTTCCTGATTTTTATTTGTTACTAATTTGTTTTATTTTTGTTGACTCTTTTTCAATTTTTTTAGGTGTTTTATGAGCACTAGGAGAAATCTTGAAAACATTGTTGGCTTACATCCGAAAATTGAAAGAACCATTCGAAGGAGAATACAAGAACAAATGAATATGGCTTTACCTTGAAAAGATGCTATACCACAGTTACCGCCACAAAATCTTGTCCCTCCAATACAGCCACAGAATTTAAACAACCCACTCCTGCCAGAAGTAGAACAAATACAAAATAGAACAATCAGAGACTTTGTTGTTCCTGTGTTAGATTACTTGCAACTAGGGGCTGTTAGACCATCTATCCAAGCTGGGAATTTCAAATTAAAACTTGTTATGTTTGAAATGTTAAATTCGAATAGGCAATATGTTGGTTTGCCTCACGAAGATGCGAGAAAGCATCTAAAATCTTTTCTGCTAATCTGTGCTTCTTTTAGTCAGCATGGTGTTCCTGATGACCCCTTAAAGATGCAGTTGTTTCCTTATTCATTGAAAGGAAGGGCTCATACTTGTTTTCTTGGATTACCTGCTAAATCTATTATATCATGGAATGCAGTTGCAACTCAATCTGTTTTGCAGTGTAATCCACCCATGATAAATGCTAGATTGAGGGATGATATTACTGCTTATCACCAATTAGATGATAAGAATTTGCATACCAAATGGGAGCATTACAAAAATTTTCTTCGATGTTGTCCCGTGCATGGAATCTAATAGGAATAACCGATCGAAATGTTCAACAATGGATTTAATGCGTAGACAAGAAAGTTTGTCAACGCATCTGCAAATAGGCCTTTGTTGGATTGCACCTATGATAAAGCTGTGTGAATTTTGGAGAGATTCATGCAGAATGATTTTCAATACCCAATTTCGCGAGCTGCTCAAGTAAAATGAATCCTGAAGTTGTTGAATTAAATGTCATATCAGCTTTAAGTGCACAGGTCTCTTCGTTGGCTAACATATTAAAAATATGAAGGGGACAAGTGATGTTACTCTTATTTGGTTGACCAGCAAATGGATGTCCCGACATTTTGTTATGAAATTTACGGTGACAATATAGCTACGAGGACTGTCCACAGCAAGTAGAAAATATGTTTTATGTCAACAACATTAGAGGAAATTTGTATGGTAACTCTTATAATAGTTCAACCAGGAATTAAGAACCTTGGGGGAATCAAAATGCGTCCACATTTCGATATGCAAATTCCTTGAGTCAAGGAAATTTTTGAAAAGGGAGTTATAATTAGCAGCAAAATTACAACCACAATCCTCAGGTGCATGCACATCATGATCAAATGCAACCACATGCTCAGATGCAGTCACATGCTTAAATGTAGACACATGCTCGAATGCAGCCATAACAAAAATGTCATGCCAATTATGAATATGCAAGGATAACATCAACAACAGCAATAGCAGTACTCTCAACCACGAGCGGATCTATTAGCTGCCCTTGAAGCTTTGATGTGTAAACATATAACAAGAACTGAAGCTATATGCAGAGAAATTCTTCTTCCATACCAGCGTTGGAAGCACAATTAGGACAACTAACTTCTAATATGAGCACGAGACTGCCAAGTACTTTACCCAGTGATACTGAAAATCCAGCTCAAAAGGGGAAGGAGCATTGCAACGCCATTACTCTTCGGAGTGGAAAGCAAACTGTTGAACAAAGAAGCAATTCCAATATAGTACCTATCGACGCAAATGAAACAGAGCAAAGAGGAAAAGTTGTATCCGAAGAAAAAGTAGTAGAGCTAAAAGAAGAAGAGCCACCAGTAATTACACCTATGCCAACCATTCGACCTACAAAATTGTTGACGTAACTGCCAATGTCGATGCAGCCGGTTGTATCACAATAGCCTAATGTTTCAATACGTTTTTCATTTCCACAAAGATTCAAGGAGAAAGAAAATGATAGAGAATATTAGAAGTTTTTGGCCACCTTGAAACAATTACATGTTAATATACCTCTTATTGATCCTTTTGTGCAGATTCCTAGTTATGGGAAATTTATGAAAGGAGCTCTTATCCAAGAAAAAAATTAATTGATATTGAGAAAATTGCACTCACAGAAGGTTGAATTGTTGTACTGACAAATAAATTGCCACCTAAGATGAAAAATCCTGTTAGTTTTACAATTTCGTGCTCCATTGGAAATCATTATTTAGGCAAAGTTCTCTGTGATCTAGGAGCAAGCATCAACCTTATGCCCTTATCAACATTCCAAAAATTGGGAATTGGTTACATGAAACCCACTGCGGTGACAATCCAGCTAGCGGATAGGTCTTTAGCGTAACCTGAAGGACAAATCAAAGATGTTCTTGTCCAAGTAGATAAGTTTGTGTTCCCAGTAGATTTTATTATACTTGATTATGAAGCTGATAAGGAGGTACCTATAATTTTGGGATGCCCATTTCTTGCTACGGGTCACACTCCTATAAACGTATTCAAGCGCGAGTTAATCATGCGACACAATGATAAACATGTTACCTTTAGTGTCTTTGAAGCAACTCACTGTAGGAGTAAAGAGCAATGTTAACATATTGGTGTATTGGACGAATTAATTACGGAATAATTTAATGAAAAAATTATAGTGACCTTAGAAGAACTTGCAGTAACATCTAAAGACAATTTACTAGGTAATTACGACCACAAGGTTGAAGCAAATATTGGTGAACTTAGACATGGTTAGCAGATGGAATCCTTAGATCTGACCAATAGAACGATCCCTGTATTTAAGTCATCTATTGAATAAGCTCCAACCTTGAAGTTAAAACCATTGCCAACACATTTAAAATATGTTTTCCTTGGTGATAACGATACCCTGCCGGTAATTGTCTCCGTAAATCACAACACAAGTCTAGAGGACAAATTAATTGAAATATTGAAGCAACACAAACGTGTCATCACTTAGAGCATTATGGATATCAGCGGCATTAGTCCCCCTTTCTGCATGCATAAGATAAGGCTAGAGGACAAAGAAAAGGAGTCAATCAAATAGCAATGTAGGTTAAATGAGAAAATGAAAGGAGTAGTGAAAAAATAAATCATCAAATGGTTGGATGCGGACATTATTTACCAAATTTTTTATAGTACATGGGTGAGCCCAATCCAATGTGTTCCAAAAAAGAGTGGTATTACAGTGGTAAGTAATGATAAAAAAGAATTAATCCCAACTTGCATTGCTACAAGTTGGCGATCATGGATTACCGTCGTTTGAATGCTGCCACAAAAAAAAAAAGATGACTTTCCACTTCCCTTCATTGATCAGATGCTGGACAGGCTTGCTGGTAAGGCCTATTACTACTTTCTTAATAGATATTCTGGCAACAACCAGATTGCAATTGCACCGGAAGACCAAGCAAAAATAACTTTTACTTATCCATTTGGTACCTTTGCTTTTTGCAGAATGCCATTTGGTCTATACAACGCATCGGCCACATTTCAAAGGTGCATGTTGGCAATCTTTTTTTATATAATTGAAGATTCGTTGGAGGTATTCATGGATAACTTTTCTGTTTATGGTCACACTTTTGATAAATGCGTTGACAATTTAGCTAAAGTTTTAAAGCGATGCGAGGATACTAATCTGGTGCTAAATTGGGAAAAATGTCACTTCATGGCAACTAAAGGCATTATCCTTGGGCATCGTATCTCTTGTCAGGGCATTGAAGTAGACAAGGCAAAGGTGGAGATTATTGAGAAGCTGCCCTCACCTACTAGTGTTAAGGGAATAAGGAGTTTTCTCGGCTACGCAGGATTCTAACAACGATTTATCCGAGATTTCTCAAAAATTACAGAACCTCTCTATTCACTGTTGGAGCAAAAAAGAAAGTTTCTATTTGATGTTGCTTGTCTAAAAGCATGTGTAAAAATTAAGCAACAATTAGTGTAGGAACTTATTATCGTCGCACCGGACTGGTCACAGCCGTTCGTTTCTCGTCGGCACAAAAGTTACAGTATATACTGATCACTCTGCATTGTGATACCTCTTTGCGAAAAAAGATGCCAAACCTAAGCTGATTCGATGGATCCTGTTATTACAAGAATTTGATGTTGAAATTAAGGATAGAAAAGGATAGAAAAATCAAGTAGCTAACCATTTATCTCATCAACAATTTGGGAGTGATGATGGAAACACTTCACAAATTGTCAACGTATTTCTAGACGAGAAGCTCTTTTCCGCCGACGCATCCCCATGGTATGCGAATGTTGTCAATTATTTGGTCTGTGGAAAACTACCACTAAATGCAATTGGTCATTGAAAGGTAAGATTTATGCTAGATGCTGCAAAGTATTTATGGAATGAGCCATACCTGTTCAAAGTATGCCCCGACAATATTATTCGATGGTGTGTTCCTGAAGAAGAAATGCTTCTTATCCTACAGCATTGCCATGATGCCCCCTATGGAGAACATTTTGGTGGTGTTAGGACTGCTACAAAGGTCCTTCAGTCAGGATTTTATTGTCCAACATTGTTGATCACGCTATAAACGTCACAACAAATATATGCAAGTGTACACTGTATATCAAAGTATGATAGATAGAAGTGAATCTATTGAATACCGATCCCACAGAGATGGTTGTTTATTGTCTAAATTTGTTGAAGCATTCTAAATTAAAATAAAAAGAATTTTCAAGAGTTATATACATGCAACTGGGTAAAATTACACAGGTTAAGAATTAAATATGTCAGTGCAATTAGAACGTCAAATGTCAGTGCAAATTTATAGAAAATGAATGTATTGTTGAGATGTTGTAATGTAAATTTAGAAATATAAGAAATAGAGTGTAAAGAAGTGGAGAGGATCATTGAATTCACAAGTTAACAACACTAAATGTGACTACAAGGTAACTTATAGATGAATTGTCGCTACAATTATGTTCCAATGAGATCGTACTAATATCAACTTTCTATTTAACAAAGACTTAAGTACTCACAAATACCACACCTTCTAGTGCTGGTAATGCTAAGCACTCAAGAACAAGTGACCAGAATTCCTTCTATTCTCAAGCAACTTTCGCTGTCTTGCTTGTTAATCTAACTTGTCACCGCACCTTCCAGTGACTGTGACTACAACGCACTTCCGTGGTCAAAACAGTTAAATCCAAATATAAACAGATGAGAAGAATTGAATAGAACTCAAAGTAAATATAACATTAAAAGATACTTCTGTATACAATCAATAGTCAATAGAATTCATCGGCATTTAAGAGGGATTAACAAATGAATTGAAGCATGCTATTCCCAGTCTACTAGAATTCTCCCTTAATTGTTCCTCTTGTGTCACACCTAGGCACTTCCCGTCAAAAGCAATTGCTTCCCTATTGCATCAGATCACCTTCCTTTAGAATCAAGCTTCCATGGTAGCTGACTTTTGAGAATGAATGAGAGAAATTGTACAATTGAATTCTTCATAGCTTGATATCGATCTTCTCTTTCTTCCTTCTATTTATAATCACTGGCAATTGCAGATCGTCCTCCCTTTTCAGATCTAACTCCTTTTTGCAGTTGTAAAAGTTTGTTATTGCTAGCTATACACTCACGTAGATCTGATTTGTTCATTAGACAGTTGTAGATTGTCGTGACATTACTGGGCACTAATTATGATTTAAATTTGCTGCGACACCTTGCCATTCTTCTACGCTGGTGCTTCTAGATATGTTAGCAGTGTAAAATCTCTGATAAAATGTAGAAGCATTTATGTGATGACATATTTGGCCACAAATTTGGATCAAACTTGTGACCGCAACTCTGAATGCTTTCCTATTCTGATCTTCCTAAGTGGATTTCTGCGCTGACAACTTTAGATGCAAAACTTGCTCTAAGTACAGCGACATTAATAGCACAAAAGAGATAAAATGAAAGAAAGTAAGATCAAACAAAACTTAGTTAGAAAGTGCAAATACTAAGTATGAAATGATAAAAATGTATGCTAAACATGATACAAAAGGAACAAATTATATACTAATTTAAGGAGAAATTAAGTGTCATTTCTAATGTAATCACACCCCCAAACTTGAGTTTTTACTTGTCCTCAAGTAAATAAAAGTTAGCAAAGTTATATCCAAATTTTTGTCACCACATTCATCTTTCTAGCAACTTATATTCTCTGAATTCCTAATGTATAAATTGTATTCAAATGCTGGAATATTGTACCGACAATTTATAGGCATGAATAATCAAAATTGCAACTTCACTAATGCTAACATCATCCTTTAAATCTTAAATCTACTTAACTAATATAGTATTTATTGAATAATAATATACATATATATATTATCAACTTTTTTTTCTTTAATTCTTTCCGTTTTCTTTTATGCGACTGAGAGATGTCATTGCATTACTATACTCTTGCTCCTGGGCAGTAACGATGGGGTGCAAAAAGCCTCTAGGGAGCATGTAATTGCACCGACACACACTCTTGTAGTGATAGCCTTTGGCTAAATAATTTTTCTAATACTTACAGTGGAGTGTTCCCCCTTGTTGAGTCACAATGCACCCACATTAGAGTGTCTTTTACTTAGTAAATATAATTATATACATAGCTGCAAGATGGTAAGTTAATTCAATATTTAAACAATGATACTACTTATTTATTCTTAATGCAATCTCAACCATTCATCTAAAAATAGAAGGATTCAACATTCAATCACATTCATTCAATTCACGCATTAACATTCTAAATAATTCAAGAATTTACGCATCAAATGAAAAAATTATGGTCACATTTTTCTTAACTTTGCATACTTTCACTCAACTAAAAAGACAATATATTTCTAAACTTGTGGGTGTAATTGCATTTCCATTCCATATACATTCCCCCCAAACTTAAAGTTTGCATTGTCCCCAATGCACTAACCTTAATAAATATATATGGAAATGCAATGACAATGTAGATGCAGAGACAATAAAAATGCAGTGACAATTATACTATAGCTACATGATATGCAT